>OX454335.1:3944174-4544174 GCA_949716465.1 Chalcosyrphus nemorum | reverse complement strand
CTTCTTCTTTCAACCAAGTTTTGTGAGGGTTTTTCCTTTTTTGTTACATCTTACTTCTTAGAATTTGTTTTAATCTTTCCTTGTGTATTTCCACAAATCCGAAATTATAGGCCTGGCACGTCGTCGTCGTCGTCGTCATCGTCATCGTCATCGTATGTTGTTGTCGCTGCTTTAGTACCCCGAAGAGAGGAGTTTGAGTTCTGTTGGGACCGATCATTGTCGGGATCACCAGGTAGGTCGTCGTCGTCATAGTCATCTCTCGTTCTCTCATTGTAGTGTTCATCATCGGTCTTCTGTCACTTTTTTTTTTCTTTCTCTCGAAAATACATTTTTTTTTTTTTGGTTTTGTTCTTCCGAAATTCTGTCGGGTGGGTCTTTGTTATTAAGACATCAGGAGAAGATTTCGTGGTTGTTAACACTTCATAGCGAGAGTGATGCATTAGGGGACACACACACAGAGCATTGGGTTTTTTTGTTCGCAAATGTTCCGTGACGGAAAAAGAGATTAGCTATGTACCTGGTCCAAAAATGGATTGGCATTGTTCAAAAATTCAATTACAGGTAGAGCGAGAGAGAGAGATATAGTCGACTGCGTGTCGAATTTTCTTCCATAATTACATACATATACGAGTACGAACATTTAAAACATTTAAGGACCGTAACTGATGTCTTCAAATGAGATGACACATGACAAAAGATGGCTCAATTTTCATGGGAAAATCTGTTCAAAAAAGCTACTCAAATCTCTTACATCTCAAACTCTTTGGAAATGTTCATAATAACCAGTCTATTTCATTGGAGTCTTGAACTTGCATCGATTCAGTAAAATGGCGCCCAACGCTAGCCCATAAAAACTGCACATATTCACTTTGAAATTTCGTTTGTAACACTTGTAGTTTTGATAATCAATTTCCCTCTTGTTGTCCTTTATGTTCCTTTGCCTGACAGATTTGAAATGTCATTTGATGCTGTCAAATGAGCGCTGACAACTGGTTGTCAATTCTAATTAATCAAATGTTTCTTTATTTATTATTTTAAAGGGTGAATACGAACGAGTGAATATTCGCAAATTGTGACATTTCATTCACAGCAACTATTTTATCTAGTAGCTGCAATCGGCAAACTTCAGTTGTCATCGAGTTGTCAGAAGCTAGGCTTCTATGCTGCTCGTTGCTCGTCAAAAGCTAGGCCTCTATGCTGCTTCTACTTTCAAAAGAACCATACTTATGTTCCGTATCCCCTTGTGGATCCCAAGGCCTCTACAATGCCTACACGCCATCGCATCCGCTTTCTAGAAATGTGCCTCAGCTCTCCCCGAATTTGTTCCCAATAGCCGTGCTTCCATCTCAACTGTTCTGCGCCACGTACTCCTTGGACCTTCTCTATACAGTTCCATGTTTGATTACTTAATAGGGTACCTAGATGGTATCAGGTGTTTTTATTCGCCTTGAGAGCAAAGTAGGGACTTTGTACCAAACAAACATTTCCAATTGGTGGTCTATATCCACATCTTTAAGGCCCTTATTGTAAGAGTCTATTCCTCAGGCTCGATTGCTTCACCAAAATCAGTACTAAAATCCAAATGTCATTGGTTAGAGTATAGCAGTTATTCTCATCACCGTAGATGACGATTGAACGTGAGATTCATGGTTCGATTTCCAGTGAACTGCCTCTCGCAAATGTCAGTCTTTCTCAATCTTTATTACTGGCGTATGAAAGCTTCTCAAATTCACCTTGTCTTTTGTGAAACTATGGATTCATGCAAACAGAATACGAGTATGTATACCGATAGGCAGTGAGAGATTCTTCTTGTGCTTGAGTTTTTCTATAAGTAGTCCTGTAGACTCTAATGCAGTGGTTCCCAACCTTTTCCGCCGTAAGCCCACGACGATACCTCGGCCTTTTTCGGCAGACCACAACTTGTCGAATTATGCGTCATGATTCAGCCCATCACCCGTAAAAGATTCAACTGACCCAGGAGCTCAAAGTTAAGGATCGTGGACAACGCTGTTTGTTCGCTCTCGAGCTAGTTGGAAGTTAACTCCACTTCCACATACTTTATACATTCTCTGCATAGAAAATCCACAGTTCAAATCGTGCCCCCCCCGTTAGAGTCCCAATGCACCCCTGTGGGAGGGGGGCACCAGTTAGGAACCACTGCTCTAATGAGAATCATCAATCTTCATTGTAATGTCGCCTTTGAATTCATTTAAAGATCACACGATCATAGTTCACATCTTTCCATTATAAGTAGCAGCTAATTTAAAAAAATATATATTCAAATCGTATTCAAAACCGCAAAAATGCTAACTCAATCATTCAACCAATTAATTCCTAAACATTTCAATTGGATCCG
Source organism: Chalcosyrphus nemorum (assembly GCA_949716465.1). Classification (NCBI taxonomy): domain Eukaryota; kingdom Metazoa; phylum Arthropoda; class Insecta; order Diptera; family Syrphidae; genus Chalcosyrphus; species Chalcosyrphus nemorum. Next base: position 4,541,818 of record OX454335.1, on the reverse strand, counting down.
ATCGTAAAATAACATAATTTCCATTTCTACGAAAAATCAATTAATTGTATTCGTACAAATCGCCCAAGCCGCCGCCGCCTCTCTTGTGGAGCATTAACGACCCACACACAGGCACACACACTGTAGATACAAATTCCCCGGAATCCCATGCCAAAGTATAAAAGCCAATCAAATGACAGTTACTATTGATTACCGAAGCCCATAAAAAAAAAAAAAAAAAAAAGTATCTATAACTCTTCGAATGAAATCCAAAGAATATAATACAGCTCCACTCAACGCATGACATTAAAATTGATAGCCATCTTCTTGGGTGGTGCCCTCATGCGATTTTGATTGAACCTATAATCAACAAAAGCCAGAGACCACCCAGGAGACACCACACAGACCCCGACACCGCCTGAATTGTATTCATTTATTCGTTTTTGTTTTTTTTTTTTACTTCTTCTTAAATAATTCGGTTGAGTTCTTTTTTTAGATTTTTAAATAAACTCGAAAAAAGAGATACGTGCTAACGCACATATGTGCATCATCATGAGCCCGACTATATATAATAATAGTAAAAAGGCCCCCCACATACTACCTAATCTGTCAAAATATTTAGCGAACGCAATATGCCAAATGGCTAACAAAACTTTTCTAACCCACGTCTGGTGTACATATGGTCGATCTATGATCGCTCTCAACTCCGCACACACGAGACGCTGCGATATTTTGCTGTGGGAAACAACCACAGACCACCCAGACGGCCGGCTGGCTATATAGTACCATTCACTATACTATGTTGGTGTCGTCTTTTTGAGGCGTCTACCGCGCGCCATATAAAATGAGAAATTCAAAAAATTTACGATCGCCTAAGTGAGTTTCACATATTTCATTCACATACTAATTAGAATTATAATGGATTCATGAACAACACAACAAAATAAAAGTCGCATAGCATTTAAATGATAAATTACACAGCGCATGCAATGTTGACATGAATGACGACCTTACATAATTAAGATACACGCTCTGTGTTATCTTTATCTGTCACAAGTATGTAATATGACCAAAAGGGAATTGTTGTGTTAAAGTAGGAAGTAAAACGACAGACAACAATGAATTCATTTTATTAGCTCTCGTAGTAGTTTTGATGATTGGTGACCGACCCAACCGTTCTGATCCGATCCGATCCGACCACCAACATTGATATTGATTCTGCAGCTGCTGTGTTATTCTCTTCCTTTACACTACTACGTATGCTGTAACAGCATATGGGATGATAATGGTCCCTACGGAGGAATATATACCTACCAAAAAAAAATGTAAAAAGAAAAGGAGCGATAAAAGGAATAAAGTGCTAGAGAGAGATAGATGGCATACACAAGTTGTTTTCATAGTCAGGTTGAGAGGATATATGTAAAAGGGGAGCAGCAATCGACTTGGGTAGCATGGTAGCAACAATGTTGGCCATCAACAACATCATTATAAGGATCATAATTAATGTCGTTATTGTTGTATTGTGAATTGAATCCTTACAGAATGTATGAGATGAAATGCAGTGGCCATAGGATGCAACCTTGTGGGACTTCTGGCAATTAGTTAGTAAATGATCTAAATAACAAGCTGGACGCACTTAAATGTCTGTCTGTCTGTCATAAAATGTATATCACTCTACAGACAGATTTAGAACTCATTTATCGAACGTTTGACATGAAGTGTACTCGCCAAAATTTCTGTCTGCGATTTTAAAATAAAATTTTAGAATAATTTAGAGCAAATGTCACTTTGACAGACTAGTCCCAACTGTCTCAACATTTATTGATAAAATTTATGATTGAGCTCTGTTTCAAATCAGAAAAAATACTTTGAGAATAAACACAGTGGCCATAGTATGCAACCTTGTGCTACTCCTGGCAATAAGTTTGGTTACAGTAACCCCTCCCTCTATTAGCTCTCATTGAAAAAATAAGAACCTCTAGACATGTGCAGCAGGATTCTAAACTGTCAAAAAAAAAAAAAAAAGTCAATTTAAACAAAAAAGTGAGGTTACTAGACTATTGACGGAAATATTAGGCCACAAGCAGTCCTTTATAGAATCAATGCCTTACTTCTCGCGACTATTCATGTAAATGTACGAAAGGCACAACGTTTTTGAGAGGTATAATTTTTCGTTCACTTTTGACCCCATACGTAGAGAGCGGATTCATTCGCACAGCTGAAGGCGACTACACCGTGTGACAGCCAGGCAAAAACTTTAAGCTCACGTTTCCTTAATGCAATTATGGTTGCGATGTGATTTTTTGACAATTTTCGTGCAATTATGATTGCTATTTGACATTTGTTCATGTGTGTCGACGCTATTGTCCTAAAATGTATCAAAATTTGTACCCTAAATCAGAGTGAGTGCATTCTCTTCTCCTATATTTCCAGATCGAATAACGCGATTGCTAATCTCTTCGCCACCATCTCTCGTTCGTTATATCACAAATAAAAATCAAAACAAATATTTTTATGTCAAAAAAAAAATGTAAACATTGTGATTTTTTTTGTAAAGACTGCTGCATGCACTTATCAATGTTTGTCAAGTAATCATATACGGCGAGTACTATTTGTTTCTTTAAGCCTACACATTTTGTATTTGTACATATGTGTGATAGGACAAGATTAAATAAATACCTCTTATCAGTGATATAACATTTGTGCGGCATTTGAATGGAATTTGATTGAAGTTCAAGTGGTTGCTTGCGTATCACTCGACGTTTCTTTTCGACAGTCCGCAGAGATTTTTTTCGTGTTTTGTTTTTGTTTTACTTTAACCAATGCGAAGTGGGCAATAAAATTGTTATTTCAGATTACTTAATGAGGGTTAATTGGGCAAGATAAAAATCCAAGATAAGCACTCGAGTTTAAAGTATCTTTGTAAATAAGTCTCTTGTCTATAGATCAGACAGTTGAGAAGTTTTAAAAAAAAGTTTTGCTCTTATTTTTTTGTGATAGTAAATGATTTAAATAATAAGATGGACGTAATTAAATGTCTGTCTGTCTTGTATAAATGTATATCATACTACAGACGAACGTTTGACCATAATGGCATAAAATGTATTCGCTAAAATTGCTGTCTCCAACTTTCAAATCATATTTTACAACAATTCAGTGGAAATGTCACCTTGACATTTTACGAAAAGTGTCAAATGTCACATTTATTGATTAAATAAAATTTCATGACAATTTAGAGCCATTTTTCTACCATTATGGCGTAAAGTGTATTCGCCAAAAGTTCTGTCAAATTAAATTTACAACAATTCAGTTCAAATGTCACTTTGGCATATAATGTGTCAAGTGTCAAATTTATTGATTACATAAAACTTTGCAATAGTTTAGTACAAATGTCATTTTGAAATTACGAAAAGTTTCAACTGTCACATTTATTTACCAAATGAAATTTTCTAACAATTCAGTGCAAATGTCATTTTGACATTTTACGTAAAGTGTCAAATGTCACATTTATGGATAATTTTTTTGGTTCACATGCTTGTTCATAATTAAACATACAAAACTAGTTACCTATCCAGTGAAAGACCACTAAAATTTGTCCATTTTATGAAAATAATCAAATTTTTCCAAGCTGTCTAGACTCTTAATGAAACGTCAAACTAACCGAATGCTCCAATGCAATACATATATTTCATGTCTATATGAAACGAACGAAACGAGGCTCACGAAGGGCAACACAAAACACCTTCTTCAAAGCATCACGTGTGAAAGAGTCCTTAAGATACTTTATGTCCTACCATTAAACTCCTACATTAACTGCCGCTGTTCGTTCGTTCGTTCGTTCGCACTCGACCTCCAAGAAGGTACATTCAGATCTCCTCTGTGCGAGTAGTTTTCCACTAAATGTTTCTCATTAAACCGTCCAGCCACACAAACTCTGCACAGATTGAGTTGTAAACGTCGCCTTAATGCATTCCAGCAGCTTCTCGACGATGCGATGGATGCAGTCTAGATAGACCTAGTCTGGTCGTGGTAGATCACCATCAGCCTACACACAACGGAATAGTACTCGCGATCCATTGGTGGATGGAATATTTTTGTATGGATCAAACTGGTGTTCAATGAAAATTTTCTTTTCGTTTTTCCCATCTTGGATGGGATCCCTCTTTAATGCCTAGTATCTGTGCCTACCTATCTACCCACCAACTTGTTTTGTGTTGCCTCTTTTTTTCTTTTGTTTGCAGCTTATTTTGTGTTCCCCTTTACGAATTTAATTTCTTTATTGCGGGCTTCGGGGTCGTCTTCAGACTTTTCTGACTTTCCGGTATTTTTTTTTTTTCTTCTTTTTGTTCGTTTGATATCTTTATTTATGTCAAGAGATAGAGGATCGGCTCTGAAGCTGAAGAAGGTAGACACAAAAGTCAAAGAATGAAATGGTAATAACAATAATAACTTCATCTGTTTCTTTAGAAGAGAGACAGAGAGCGATCTCGTTCAGGCGAAAAACCGTTTTTATAGGTATCTACTCCTTGTATCTTTTCCGTCTCTTGATCATGATGATCGCCGTTGATCGTCTTCTATACACAGTGATGTGTGTGATGTGTGGGTTCGGCTTTAGTATAAAAGAAACGACGATCTTGAAGACCGCAAACACAATATAATCATCGGTAGCAAGATGTTCACGACGAGGACGATGGTAATTATTTGATCAATTTGCGGGCGGTTATACCGATAAATGTAATGTGGCGGTAAATGATGTGAGAAACCGGAAACCGGATATCATGTATTATATCTAGATGCAGATACAAAAGTATGCCTCATCTTTGTGTATTTTTTCCTTCTTTGTTTTGCTATTCTACTTCTAATTGCAATTGAATGATTATGTATTCCATGCACGTCTGTCCGTCCTTACGTACATACGTTTGCTTGAAGTGAATTCCTACGGGGTAGGATGCGCGCGTCTGTGCTTTTGATGTTTATCAATGTGGGAGACAACCAAGAAGACTACAACGACGACGACGACGACCAAGACAATGATGATGACAACGATAACGACAAACGATTTATTTTTTGTTGTGAACATGTACATATGCGAGCGCAGGAAAAAAAAAACACATATCGTGTTGGGAGCGTGTTTACAAATTCTTTTTGCATACACTTCCATTTTTATTCGAATATAAATCAAGGTCAAAGTGGGGGAATTGTATGTTGGGTTACGTAGGTACTTGGAATTCAAACAACGGTTCGTACATACGCTACACATGTTTTGGCAGGCGAATGAAGTCGATTGAAAGAAGGTGCAGAAGGAATAGGTAGTTGTGCATTTTTAGGCGTACTTCCGTTTCCAAATTTCACCCATATCATGAGAAAGTGTCATGCAGACACAGCTGATGTGAATATTAACTGCAACAAGATCTTTAAATACTCAAGTATACTTAAGTATGGATAACAAGGCGTATTTCGGTTCCCAAATTTCATCAATATCATGAGAAAGTGTCATTTAGATGTGAAAATTAATTGCAACAAAATCTTTAAATACTCAAGTATACTTAAGTATACTAAATTTCGTTCATTTGATGAGAAAGTGTCATGTAGACACAGGTTCTTGGTTCTTGGATATTCTTTCTGATTTTTTTTTTGTCATATACTCAAGTATACCTAAGTATGAAAGTAAAAGAAACATCGGGAGTAGGTCATTCAATTTGAGGTTGAAGACACATCTGTTGAGTATGCTGTCCTTAATTCATATGCACTGGTTCTTGTACATTTTTTGTAAAATTGTTGAGCTACTCAAGTATACTCGAGAGACTTTTTGCAGTAGTTCACTGAACTTATCGATTTTAAGGGATCGCGTTTGGCTTTGTTTGGGAAATAGACATTGTTAAAAAACATAGGTTTTAAAAACTATTTCTTAGCTGGAAATTTGTTCAAGAATTTTGGGTTTACAGCATTGCCAGATCTTTTGCTTTTAGTTAACGCCTTCCTTAACAATCCGCGACACTATTTGTCTATAAGAGCAAGGCTCCCCTGGATTGCAGGATGATAAGCAACAGGCTTAGGTCAGCTTAGGTGATAGACAGCCCATTCCTCAGTTATAACATAACTGTTTTACGTCTTACACATTTTTGCTTAAAAAACTCGATCAACTTGAGAGCATTTAAATTATTTTTTGACGCCAACATGACAAATTCCAATGAATGCCTCCCCAAAACGGTGTAACCAATCGTTTTCGTTCCGATCGTTTATCACAATTTACCGTGTATTGGCTTTGAACAATCCATTGTATTGCCCCGCGTTAGAGGTTAGCATTTAAGTGCTAAAACCTAAACTAATAATAGACCCCCCTCCCCCGGGTTTATTTAATGTTTTTCCACTACTACTCCCCCCTCGTTGGTTGTTTCCATTCAAGCTGACAGCTTAATGAATGAATTCCTTATGTGTGTGTCCACCCAAAAAAACGAAAAAAAAAAACAAGAAAACTTGAACAATTTCCAATAAATCTCTCGCCACCCACGCGCGAGAATGTTGAAAACATAAGCGCGAGCGGCGACCGACGATGGATTTCCCTTGCTTTTCGCCTGGTGATCTATTCGAGATCATGATGGGCTCCAAAAAGTCAAAAAGAAAATTTGCCTCTGTGGTGGTGGTATGTAGTATAATCCATTTCTTTGGAAGCGCATTGTAATTGTAATGCGTGTGCATAGATCCGTGGAAATCGCGCGCGCCGCCACTACCACTACAGAGCTGTTGTGTGTGGTGCTGGTGCTGGTGCTGGTGCCCCCCTAATCACTCTATCTCATTCTTTCTTGTTTTGGAATGACAATTTGCTCCATGGGTGGTCGCCATCAGAGTCGCCACCGCCACCGTCGTCGTCGTCGTCGTCGTCGTAATCGTGTTTTCATCGTTTTTTTTCTTCTCTCTTATTTGTAGCTGTGTGGTGTGTATAGTGTAGTCGCCGTCTGCTTTTCCATACACCGTTCGTTCCACTGTGGTGTGCCAAAAGCGATGGGCTTCGTTCGATTCGGACATCTATCATTCCGGTTTTGTGTGTTATTATTCTCCTCTTTATCATTGTTGTTGTTTTTTGTTTTTTGGTGTCTGGAGAGCAGCGAATAAGCGCTCTACTCACCACGATCACAATCGATCGCCACCACACTCTGGGAGATCAAGAGTACGGTCACCCACAGCTGCGCTGCTATATGAAGTTTTGTGTTAACTCGTTTGTTTGGTCGCTTTTTGTTTCCTCTTTGGCTGAAATGGTGAACTGTGTAGTGTATGCATTATATGGGCATCTTATCGCCGACTTTAATGACTCAATTTAAAATATAAAGACATTCAATACTGAAACATTATAATTTAGTTGCGGCCGGCAGCAGCGCGGGACTTGACTTGGTGCGCAGAGAAGTGTGTCGTATCGTACATACAAAGTTGAGTATGAGAGGGTGGTCGCGCTTAGGAATATCGAAATCGAGAATACTAGCAGTAATTTCTGAGTTATGGACATTACTTGTTTTATATGGTTGACATATTATGTGACACATTCGAAGTTTATGTTGGAATCTTTGACAGTTTATTGAATTTTGACAGTTCATAGCTCTTTTTATTTTGACAACTATTAGTTATTTTAAATTTGTTGTCTTTTAAGTGAATGCGAAGCCCAAACCGGCTTTGAAGACGTGCCATGAATACCGTTTGGTTGGCGCTCATTTGCCATTTTAGAAAAAGAGACCTTGAGACCTCTAAGAAAGCTTGTACCTATGTACTCAATCCGTTGTTCTTGATAGTTTGAATAGAAGTTAAAACTTTACACCTTTCTCTTTGCAGTATTCACTTTGAAACGCCACCATTGTTGTGTATGAGTTTTCCTTCCGAAATTTTCGAAATTTATTTATTTTACGGAAAAGCCTTGAATATCATGAAACAGTTTTCACGTGTTCATTATTTCTAATAGCTAGACCTTTTCAGCCTATTCTGAGAACAAGGTCGCGTACACATTTTCGTCTACATGTACCTGAACATTTTCAATGGTTTTACGACTTTAGACTTACTTTTATGAATATGTTCAAAGGAATTTTGCACTCAATTTAGAATTCCAAGTTGAAGATTCTCAGATTTCAAGTAAACAACTTGTACTGTGAGTTTTTTTTTTAAATCGCAAAATTATTATTTTTAATAATTACATATGCAAACAAATTGAACACAATCAGTCCAAGTATGGGACACAAATTTCAAGATTATTAAGGTTAAGTTCAATATGTTTTTGTTGATTGCTTTGCCAGATTAAAGCGGTTTTATGGCAACTGGGTGATGGTTAATACTGTCAGAGTGTAAATAAAAAGTTTGTTTTTGAACTTTGTATTGAAATTTAAGTTATTGTGTCTTTGACTTTTTAATTTCAACTATAGAATTCAATATCCTAACTCATGCATTAATCTGCTCTATAAACTATGCACAATCCTTAGAACTAGACCTACCTAAGTTGATTGAAAGTTTGTTGTCAACTGTGGAAATAATAGGTCATATTATATGAATCATTTGCGTGCAGCTAGCACAAAAAGTTATACTTAAATTTCCACTTCATGGAGTCATCAAATTGATTCATAGATAGATAGATAGATTCATAGAGAACGTGACAATTTGTCGAGCTATGCTTATCCGAATCCTAACCTTTTACTGGGACAATGTGTTGCACAATCTTGTACAAGTTATCGAATTAGGCCCTAATTCTTACATTTTTTTTTAATTCAATTTCCTCTTAGTTTCATTTGAAATTAAGTTATTTGATGCCCCCTTTTTTCGCCATCTTCTTATAGAAGAATTTACAAACTCTTTTTTGCCAGTCTTGCGAAAATGTATACTCAACTCGCAAATGCTTCAGGACCTTATCCAACGTCTAGTAAGTCCAGCTTCCAATCCATAACTGTCAGTATTATCCCCCCTATAACTCCCATTGGACGAAACGACCTAAATTCCATCAACTTTGACAGTGGGATCTTGTTTCTATCCTTGGTAAATAATTCATTTTAAGCTAATTTTGTGATGGATTTACTCGAGTGACATATTCGTCAGGATTTGTATCAGAAAATGTCAGTAAATGGTATAAACATCCTTCCATAATCTGACAAGCCGCGGAAAAAAATGAGCGATTCATTCTGACAGTTAATCAAAATTAATTCGACGTTATTCATATACATACATCTATCACTATGTTTTCATTTTTCATTTTGCTCTATTTTCCAAGTGAAAAATTCGGACATTTTTTGACCTCCAGAAATTCGGATGTCACTTGTGTAAATCCTTAGAGTATTTACTGTCATTAGACAACTTCTCAAAAAAAACCCTCTCTCCTTCGGATACGGCATAAAACTTTAGGTTCCTTCTGTACGAGTAGATAGGTATACCATGCACAACACGTTCAGTTGTGAGAAGCCAGGCCTTGGCCCTCTATTAATTTTTAGTTTGGGACTTGGTTCATTCTAATTTGGGATTTAGTTCCTCGAAATTGTCAGAATTGGCTCGCATGAGCTAGGTCCCAAATTTGGTGGGAATTGTTTAAGTAAAAGGCAAGTTTTCTTGTTATTCTGTCAAAATGATGGCACTTAACAGATTTTCATACTTTTTGCAACCCCTTTGACAGGCGGCTGTCTAAAAAACATAATTCTATTCAACGAGCGTTCACATAAAGCTAAATAGGATGAAACGAACAACTTCACATTCAATTTGAAATTTGTTTTTCAATGAATAAACAGTCTTTTTAAAAAGTGTCTACAACCAGGACAAATTCAAGGTATGAGGCCCAACAACTGACTTCTTTTTGGTGCTCAAGAAAAAGAGTGAAAAAAAGTCGTTTTAAAACGATTTTCTTAGACACGGCAACACTTGCAATTCTCCTATTCCAATAGTACAAACAAAATTTCATTCAAATCGAAAACACAGCAAACAATCATTGATCAATAAATTGCCTGTCTATAACAACAGGCAACTTCTCTGATCGCCGTTTCAGAAAATAAATTTTTTTGTTCAATTAATGTAGAAGAAAAACAAAGTACTCTTACCTTATCTATTTGATCGAGTGCAACATGTGCATCCACCCAACTCGTCCTTATGTATAGGTCCGAGAATAATTTCTCGTCGACGACATCTCCATGTGTGTCGGGAACTCGGGGCAGGGTATCCATTGTGGGCACAACCATTTTTCTCTCTTTTATTTCTCTTATTTTTTTTTTGTTTCGTGCAATGTGTTGGTTTTCAATTTTTTTTTGTTTTGCTTAAAATATTTATTTATTTTTTTTTTTGTTTAATTCACTGTTTTCATTTTCGAATCTGCACTATTTATTTTTGTTGCAAGGGAAAATATACTTTTTCTTTCAAAAAACGATACATTTTATCCTTCTTTTGTATTGAATTTCATTTTCATGTTTCACTTCACTCACGGTTTTTCTTTTCTTCTTTTTTTTTTGTAATTTTATTCGTATGCTTCTTCTACTGCTTCGCGTTACATGTGTAAAATAATAAACGATCTATAAATTCGATTCTTTTTTTTTTTTGCTTCTTTAAAACACTGCACTACAATTGGTCGTCATTATTTAATTCAATTAATATATTCTTACAAATTTTTGTATCTTTTACGAAAATAAGAAAAATATATGTACATATCTTAGAGATATTAGACTGAAAAAAAATGCAAAAACCGAATAAATTCACACGGAGCAACAGCGGCGAAGATGTTCTTCAAACAAGGATCAACGACAATCTGGTCGCTGTCGATGCAGCGGCTGCGATCTAGAGAGCGGGAGTACAATCTAGATACAATTCGAATGAAAACTTTACACACAGTTAGTGTGCCGTTGTATTTTTATGGGAGAAGCGATTTTTGTGTGCAGCACACTTAAACAGGCGAGTTCACCTTTAAACGGCCATTTTGATTTCTATTGGTAGTGGTTAAGCTGAACGGTGTGTGTTTGTGTGTGTGTTAACATTTCAATTATGCTCTAGAAGAGGGCTCATGTTCATGAGATGGAGAAGAGGCTCGCCTCGTTTTCTTCAGTAGCAGATAGAGTAAATTGAAATGTCTATTTTGGAGGGGATTTCGATTTGTGTTGTGTGATGATTTTTGATACACAAGCAAGCCAGGTATACTACTGAGAAACATAAGAGAACGATCAAGAGCGCGAAAATTAATCCAATACAGTTGAGGATGATAAAAAGTGCTCTCGCTAAAAAGAACAAAAATTAGGTGCCCCATCCTAAGAGTATCTATATAAAGTTTGACACATAGTCCGTCCGTCTGTCTGTCACTAGTTTTTGGGACTTAAATTTTGAGATAGGGCACTGAAATTTTGTATATGTAGGTACTATTTGGACATCGGGACAGATTAAAATTTTCAAAATCCGTCCACTTTTTGAAAAATTCCTTTTATTAAACTCCATAAAACTTATCTAAGCAAATATGTAGATATTCTTTTACCCGACATATCTTCTATACAAAGTGTACAGACACGCCCACGTTTTAGGGGCGTTTCTATAAAAAAAAAAAAAAAAAACTGATTTTCGACAGTTTCATCAAAGTAATAGCACTTTTTAGAAACAAGAAACAGTATATACTGATTTTTTTTTAAATCTGTCGACTGCCACGCCCACTTATTGAGAAAATTCGTGTTTCGGAGTATTTGAAGGAGATATTTGAAATAAGTTGCTTTAGAAGGAGTGGAAGAAGAAGCATTTCATATGGGTATTTTTTTTGTGTACGTTGTTTCAGGCAATAGTTGAGTTCTATACTTTTGTTTTACAAACAATTTAGTCTCTCTATCAGTTTTTAAAAATCTCCCCTAAGTAAGCAATTTTAATGTCTTCTTCATTACACACTCGCTTTCGATGAGACTCCGCCAGCTTCTTCCACTTTAAGATTAGGTTTCCTCTTGTCGATAAAGCTTCCTCGAGTACTAGTTTGTGCAGTCGTCCCTTTTCCATTTCTATCACTTTCATGGCAAAACTAAAGTAACCTTGGGATATCTCTTGCTCTCATTATACACTGGGTGTATTCATCCGGGGTAAAATTCTGTATACCTACATAAACCGACTTTCATTATAGTAGTATTTTTTCACCTCGAAAGAGTTTCAACCCGCTGTTTAATTGCTTCAACACTGGATAAAGATTTTACCCCGTTTCTTACTTCACACTTCATCTCTGACTATAAAGTCAATTTTACCCCGGGTGACAATGTACTTAAATGTTTTAAAGGGAGTAAAATCAGGAAGAGGATAGTATGAGTAGCACCTTCGGCAACCCTGGTCCCCAAACTTCCGCGGAAATAAATAATTTAAGGCTTCGGCTATGCTCAATATATTTATTATTGTTGCATCGGCCCAATTCTGAAGAAACAGCTTTGTTCATCTTAGCTAGTGAAATTGTTGTCACAACTTGAACTTCACTGTTTGATAGGCCTTTATACTTTAGAGTTCTATCTCAGCATAAGAAGGACTTTCAAGGTCTAAATCGCGTGGTTTCACTGGTCCATTTGGCGTTATAAAATCGTCATAGTGCCCATTGTCGTCCATATTTTCAAAAAAATGGTAACATTCACCGTCCGATGATGCCAGTTTAACAACTGCAAATTGTCCAAATGGAATGAAAATTCTGACTGTCTTACCGACTACATTCCTTTTTTTAGTTCATAAATAGTGAAGTGAAGTGTGAACTGACTCAGTATTTGGATACTTTCTTAATGAAGTTGGAAGATAAAAGCAATTCATTTTAATTATCGGTTAAAAAGAGACGAGGACTGACTCAGCCAGAAAAATTCTATATGTAAACACTCGAAGTTTCATTTGTTTTCACACGCGGTGATTGATAAATATTACCTCGTCTACCTACTTGAGATATGCCAGACATCTCATCAATTTGTAAATCTGCAAAGTAAACATCATCCACAAACTGGCTACTTTATATCGCCCCGACTGTAGTGTTATTGTTTTCATTGAGACTCTCTCTCTCGTTCTCTTCGGATACTATAAGTACTTTGATCGTCCACAATTGCACAGCATAGCAATCAATCCATCGGATCTAAATTCAAATCTAGTCTCTAATACAGTGACAGTCAACTCTCTCAAATAAACACAAATTTATGCCCTGAGAGAGCGAAAAAGAGAGAATGACAAAGTTTTACAACAGTAAACGTAAACGGGTGTACAATTGGGAACACACACAGATGTAGATAGAAAACAATTGCACTACTACCACGCGGACGGATGGTGGATTGTATTGTGCATGAAATTGAATGGATTGGAGTTTGGACAGCGAGTTGGGGGACCACACACGTGGCTTCCGCTATACTACACAGAATAATGTTTATCGTCGTTTTAGGGGGTCCAGAGAGGAGAATCGTCACCCGCGCTGCTGCACTGGGCACGGTGACAGCGCCGGCCGCCGTCGCCACCGGAGTATAGGAATGTGAAGGATGCAACGCAACGCCATAAAATATTTTATGTAGCGATTGATCGTGTACACACATTTATTTGCTGCAATAAAATCCCTCAACACCAAAAGAGCTGGTATACGCGATCGCGATCGCGACCGACCCCCAGACTCACCGCGCTAAATTGTTTGCCGCGCCGCCGCCGCCGCCGCCGCCGCACACTCGGGGGGCCACATATGTCGTTGGCTGTTTGGAACGCTACGCTGCGCTGCGCTGACTCCCCAGCAGCAGCAGCAGCGTATGGAGTGAATTTTTAATCACAATTCGAATCCTCCTCCTCCTCCTCCTATTCAAGTGGTGTCAGAAGTGGGGAATGTTTATTACCGCGCCAAGAGTCGGAAATTGCATCCACCAAGTGGTAGTAGGCAGATAAAGGTGGAGGTGGCGGTAAGTGGAGGTGTATGTGGGTGTGGTAGGTTGAGGAAACGGTGACCAGTCAATCTAAGGACCGACCGAGTCTTAATGTCTTAATTTATTTTGCGATTGCGGCGCTCGCTGCTGTTCCTTGGAACTTACTATGTTGGGTAATTGTCTACCTTTCCCGCTGAGTTGTCAACCTGCAATTTGATATTAATTTTTGAAATTTTCTTATGAAACAGGGGTGATGTGAGCGGGGAGCGATAAATTTCTGCCATAACACACCAACATCGAGGGTAATTGGGGGGGAGTAGTTCACTTTACCTACCACACAAAACCGCATGGCCACGGGCCGGGAGAGACCACCTAAGAAGACTTTGATATACGCTGTCTACTTCTTCTCATTTTTTTTTCGTTCGTTTTTTGTTTCTTCTGCTGTTGTGTTTTCTTTTGTTGTTGTTGCTGTGTTATTGTTGTTTACTTCTCTTGACTTCTTTCTGGACTCTGTACTGCGCGCTGCGCGAGAGTGTTGCAGAGCAGCATTTTCACTTCTCTGCTTTCTTGTGTCAGTAAACGGTGATGTGTGTTCAACGGTGTTTTTTTTTCCTTTTTTGTTGTTGTTTTTTTTTGTATCGATGGATTTGCGATAGTTTACTTGTGTTTTGGTCCTGTTTTTCTTTTGCTCTGTTGGATTGTTTGGATTGTTATTCGAATGTTGGTTGTCGCGTTTGTTGTTTGGCTTGATGAATAGCGTTCGTTCGTTCTGACCGACTAGAGTTTGGCTCTAGGGATGCATTGCTTATTTGATTAGGTGAAGTGTGTGTTTGTCGAAGGAATTATGGAATAAATGGTGCAAGGTTATTTGAGGGAAGGTATTTACTTGTCGGATTATGCGATACACGTAAATTTAACGAGAGACGATATAAATATTTGAAAAGGATTGCTAAAATTAGAAATTAAACATGAAAAGGACGATATTTTGGGCTTGAGTGTGTGTTTGTTTTTTGGACATGGATCCGTGATGGCTGTGGATCGTATGGCGGCTGTAGAGGATAGACTTGTGGTGGTTATCATTCACTTGGAAGGTACCTACTTAGTGCGTTTCAAAACGAACGCGAAAAAGATACTGCGAATTACAAACGAATGCAAAAAAATCATACATTCATACATCTCTAGCCAAATTGGACACCAAACACGAAGAGATGTCATGAGATGATTCCACTAGATAACCTGGGACTCGGAAGAGTTTAGAGTGCTCTAAGATAGTTTAGCGTGCGGTACAGTGTTCGTCTCTCAAAAGTTGGAGCTCGAGTGGAGAACAGCAACGCACCCACCGATTGATGCAAAGAGTTGTAGTTGCTCTGGGATTTACTTACTTACTTAAAGAGACTCTGCCTGGGACATTGTTGCTTTCCATCGTTCACCTCTGGGACTTAGAATTCTTTTTTTGGAAGTCGTTAAAGGATTGAATAAGGCTTTGAACCAAGTTTGGGTGTCCTTAAAGACCCAGATGTTAAAAATGCATCAGCAATCTTGACAGAACCTAGTGCATTCTTCAACTTCAAACTATCCCACGGTAGATAAGCGCAGTTGTTTTTGTCATATTGAAAAGGAAGATCCACCAGCAAGGTGGCCTGCGGAAAGTATCTTTAAATCTTTTTAACGCATAAAACTGCCTTAACACCATTACTCTGTGGTCACGGAGGATTACTCGTGAAACCAACCTCAGGACAAGATGAAAAATTGCTTCAAGGCAACTTTACAAATTAAGACATCAATGTTCCCATCATCTGACACTTTCCAATATAATTATTACTTATGACCGCTTGGCCAAAAAGCGAACTTTACGACTTTCAACTTTACCGCCTGAGAGCAAAGAATTTAAGGCGAAAAATCTCTTCATTTAGTCTCGGTATTTTTTGGAAGGATCAAAGATCCGATTTTCTTTTCACTTACCGCACATTGCATCAGAAAATTTTCGCAAGCAAACACATTCTCTCACACCTGAACAAAGGCACTATGCAATAGATACAATAGTAACTGAGCTGTAAAAGATCAATAGGATTAGTGGTAAGAATAGAAGATAGATGAGAAATTTCCAAACAACCTACAAGATACCACGAACATCATCATCGTCATCATCATCATCTATCCTGTCCAATTCAATTACAAGCCATTTATCATTCTGAAACGTGAATACAGTGCGGTCCATCTTCTTCTTTTTTTTTTGTCCAGTAGGCGAACAGAAAAAAAAAATAGGCCCACAAAGATACTACACACTCTTCCAGCGAAAGACCAATTAAGGTGTCACTGGGCGCGTTTACATCTCAATGCGCATCCGATAGATACCTTTTCGTTCCTTTTGTTTGAATTTTGTTTGAAAGAGTGGAAAAAGAATAGAATCACACTCACGGCTCATTGGAATTGAGATGCTAGAAATAGAGAAAAGGTGCGAGAAATTGAAAATTGACCTCAGCTTCTTAGGAGAGAGGATTAGGCCCTCTGTCACTCAGTCGCACCTAATCTTCCATATCCAGGGGGATGTATAATTGAAAATCGGAAAATCGTCATAGAAGAAACAAAAGCGAAACAAGATCTCTTTCTCTCTTTCCCTCTGTGTTGGTATCCAGTTCAGTGGACACTGCTGTAGGTATACCTATCTGTGCGCCTACCTGGGACAGAGAAAGAGTGGTAACTGTCAGTGGAGGAGATTGGATTATTCCCAAAGCCTGGTCTGCGGTAGGTCGGTCGGTCGGTCGTCCCCTCTTACAGAGCCGCTGCCGCCGCACATAGAGAAAGCCTGAGATATCGAGAATAGATATGTCATGGGAGTTTAATGGTTTTTATAGAGTAAGATGTCATGTGCGGTGTGTGTGCGCGTGCTCGCCGCTCACAGCATTGGCACTGTCACTGGCACTGGCACTCCCGTCGTCATCACTGAATGAGAGCACATGGAAGATGCTAACAATAAAACGTAGAAAGAAAAAACTCATAATAAAAGTAATAATTAGTATTATTATGATTATTGTTTTCTTTTTGTGTGGAGCAGCAGCGTTTTGTTGTTTTGTTTTTATTTCCTTTCGCCCCTTTTTGGTCTGATCCGTCTCGTTCTTCTGCTGTGGTCGTCGTCATCATCATCCAGGCGAGTAAAAATTGTACTTAGTCATGCTACATCACTTTGTAATAACTCTCTCGATGGCTTTGATGATTGCCGCCACTGTGTAAAGTTGTGCGCGCAGTCGCAACAGCCGCCGCCGCGCGTTCAGCGCGTACGCGGTGGCACTATGCGCCTTCTCCTTCACAAGTAGCGCGTACTTTTTTTTTTTTGCCGTTTGCCTTGTACCTTTTGGTATAGTGGCCATTGGTAATGAATTCTGCATTTTATATACGGACGGTGTGTGCCGACTTGATTGCCAAAGGCTGCCACTGCGCTACGCTTTGGGTTACCTACCGGTAGGTTAGTTGATTCCTTTTCTTTCTTTTTTTTACTTTTTTTACTTATTTCATCTGAACTCAACGGTTGAGAAAAGTATTAAAAAATAATTAACACTCAAATGAATTTGATGTAGAAAAGGAAGATGCGTTGTGGGTTTGCAAAATGTTTGCGGTTTGGCGGCGGTAATTTCGGATTATATGAGGTTTTTTTCGAAAATAAAAGTTTGACAAATTAATTAACAAAATTTTCTTTTAAGCCTTGGAAGCAAAAAGTTCTCTCTACTTTGTTTTTGTGTCTCGAATTGCTTTCATCATTGGTCCTTAAACTTGATCTACAATTGAGGTGATAGGCAAAGTCCGAGTCCTAGTTCCGAATTCGACTTGCATAACCTCTTATCTTTGACATTCATCTCCTTCCGTATTGCTATAGTCTGAACAGCGTCTTACAATGAAAACAGCGAAATTGCTCCTGTATAGTTCGTAGATCATTGATCCACAAAATAGGCAGCGTTCATAGATGGTTTGGTTGTCCTTCTCTGTCCGTCAATCTGTTGTCCGTCGTTCCGTTGAATGTTGACATTTAAGTTGCCATATAGAACAGCCCTACAGAATCCGTCACATCAATCAACTGATTGTCAAATGCGATGACAGTTTCTCTGAATTCTCTCTCTGCTTCCACCAATGAAAATTCGTACTCTCAATTTTGTTATGCGTGAACTTCAATATGTGAATGTGTGAATTTAAATGTATTAATGTGTATACTGTCAACGGATCGACGGATGGGGAAAAGTAGAAAGAAAATCCGTCCTTTGATTATGGGGCGCCTTCCTAATGAATATGTGGATTCTATCGAGCTGTCAGTTAAGAACGACGGAACAACGGATCGACGGATTCTATCAAGCTGTCAGTTAAAAACTACAGAACAACGGATCGACGGATTGTCTTCGTTGGGCACTTAAGATTAGCTTCTCACCAAACTCATCCCAGACACATTGATGTCATGTCTTCAGTCTTGACAGATATTATGCCTCATGGTGACTTGGAGTGGATTGAACACTCCCTTCGGCTCGAAAACAAGTAGCCGCCATAACACCCAACCGACTCTCTCGCTTTGACATTTCTTGGGGTACGTTCGAATCGTTGGTAGCTTGCAACGACGTTGCCAGATCTATCCCAAAGTTTTATTTCACTGTGACAATTTTTCGCCACTTGATAGAAGATTTTTTTTATTTTAATTCATCTTACATTTTCTCTTGTGTGGCTTGGTGTCTCAGCTCTCTTCAACTCTTCCATGCCATACCCTGTGGCTGGTATATTAAGCTGCGACCTACTATATGTAGATGGCACCCAATAATTCGACCAATAAGACTTTCCATTCAGCATCCACGTAGTTTCCGGAACAACTCCATATCTCCCCACGATCGATTAGTGGTTTGCCTTTTCAAGAAAGCTTTCAAATCGATTACTATCGATGACTAATGTGTCCAAAGCAATACCCCTGATATATCGCACGTCTTTATTATAACCCAACAGACAAATAATTTTAATGGTTACATTAATTTTCACACGTGTCACGTATTATAAATCTTTTTTTTCTTTTTTTTATTTAAAACTTAATTTTACCGTTCCGCTTTGGAGAAAATTGAAATGTCATCGTGTGACGTATTGTCTTACAACATCGTGGGTGGTTAGCAATAAATAAATGGAAACCACAAAGAATTTTTAATTGAATTTAATAAGAAAAAAATAAAAAAAATTAACTCTCATGCAAATTCAAAGTGTTAGCATAGCAATCAATTGGAAAGGGAGATACGTGATTAGAGCGTCGTTAGCATAGAGAATAATTCTCTTCTCGTTTGAAAATGGCGACTACGTGTGAATTAGCATGACAACATTTCAAATTGACAGTAAGATTATGAAGTATAATTAAAGAAGTGATTTACTGATATTTATGTACATATGGCTCTTTCGATTGGAATAGCGCCATGCTGTTGCTTTACTCTATATCTTTGTATAGAGATAGTTTGCTGACTTAATCTAAAGGGGATAAGACCATTTGTGTGGTTGGTTAGATATCTAAAGAATTGCTTAGTGTTCCATTGGAGGGTAGCCATAGTTTCAGTAAAAATTCAAGTCCTATTTTGAGTTCTAAATTCGTAATTGCCTTTTTTCTTTGACTACTCTAAGTGTAGCTCATGTTTTCATGATAAAGTTTCTTCCTTAGAACTTGTTCTTTGTAGCCTGTGCACTGAGACAGAATTCAATTGCGTCCTAATAGACTCCTTCGTCATCACAGCCTCTGAAAAGTTATTCTTCACTCAGAGGCAAATGTCATGGAGAGTGACATCTTGTCTTTCAGTCTCTCGGTTCTGGTTCTATCAGAAGTGGGCAATAGCCTCCGAGGAGAGCTTTTTCTAGGCTTTATTACCCGCTTGAGTCCGCGGGGCGGTATACTCACAAAGAGACGGCGTATCTTGCGAATTCTTGACCCTTTTCATTGCCTGGGATTCCTTCGTATCTAGAGAGCTAGGAGAGCTTTACTTTTTGCTTGTGTTCCAAGAACATTGAGTTTTCTATAGTAATCGCCAATTACTTTTGTGGAAGCCTAAGTAAGCGTTTGCCTTCGGCTTTCAGCTTCAAGAAGAAATAAGAGCAATTTCAGTGAACCCAGTCCCGCGACAAAGGATTCATAGCAACATCAACATATGCATTTGCAAGGCTACAATTTTTGCAGACAGTTTAACCGGCTATAGAATTTATAATTAAGCAGCACGGAGAGGACCTAAGACCTAGCTTCTCACAGCTATGAGTGGTTGTGCACGGTATACCTCTCTGAAGGGACCGAACTTCTGTGATTCGAACTTGATACCCCGTGCACAGTTCTCCACCGCTCTAACCACTGAGCCACCGAAGCAAATGTCAAAATCCATTTGCCCCTCCCTACCGAGAGATGTCGCTTCAGTTGGACATTTCCCTGTGCTAAGAACTTCAAGGCCGAAAAATTGGACACTATTTTGGACAACAACTTGTCCTAGTAAAACCAAAAAGTAAACCTCAAGACATTCTAATCTTCAAGCCAAGAGCTAATTTATCAAAAAGCAAAAAAACAAAGACAACTGTGAAAAATATATTCAATTTGAATTTCAACACCATAACTACCTGCCTACTATCAGATTTAGGTACGAAAAGTGCCCCAGTTTCTGAACGCGTTAATCCAGTCTCCGCCGATGATGATAATCGGGGTTAATTATGTGCAAGCGCTGTTCAGTGGTGGTCACACAAATTATCCAACTCTAATTGGTCACATAGTGTTACACATAGTATCTCACACACTGTGTGAGATACTCCATGGCCTCAACCTCACATTTCAACTGTTGTGTCTACGTATACCGTGGGCCGGTAGTTTTTTTCTTAAAATTGTCCAACCATACTCGTAAGATTGAACGAAGACAGAGATTCTTGATATGTAATCCATTTATTCGTAGTAGTAGTTGCAGTCATTGTAGAGCTCCGTTTCATACCTCTTCTACCCTTCCGATGGGCGGTTGGTTGCTCGGTCGTCAACGATTGATGCCAACAACGTAATAAACTGCCGTGTATAATTCTCAGGACCTCGAACGGATTGTGTGGCGGGCCACACACATCGTCTCCGGCGTAATGTGGCTCAATTATGCAAATGCAAAGCTTTTTTTTTCTCGTTTTGTTTAAGGTTCTCTGGAGAGATAACGTTAAGCGATTAATACCACGAATGTATCTGTTGGCGGTCGTTTCGTTTCCATTTAATAACGTATGGTTATTTGTTATTCGTGTCTTGGTAGTTTGGTTGGTTGTTTTGCGCGCGAGATCTTTATTTTTTTACTTTTATTTTTTTGCCTTCCTTATATCATAAAACAATGGCAATTAAATTGCTCATTATTGTGAATAGATATTCCTCAGAGAGAGAGAGAGAGAGAGAGAGAGAGAGGAAAAATGTATCTAGTGGAGAGTATTGAAGTCATGAATGAAGAGCATATTGATGAATGAAATTGCGAATGTGGTTCTGTGAGAGGTATTATAGAATTGTGTGTAGTTGCGAG
This sequence comes from Chalcosyrphus nemorum, assembly GCA_949716465.1. Lineage (NCBI taxonomy): Eukaryota > Metazoa > Arthropoda > Insecta > Diptera > Syrphidae > Chalcosyrphus > Chalcosyrphus nemorum. Next base: position 4,520,499 of record OX454335.1, on the reverse strand, counting down.
ATATCTAATTGACCTTAGTCTTACATACATGATGGCTGGCATCGTTGCACTAAGTACATTGAAGTCTTTTCGTCTTTCAGACAGTGTATTCCGGGTCTGGTTTGCTGCTTCCTGATAAATTTCTCAACCAAAATATTGCTATTTTCTCAGATTGCCCAATCGCTAATTCATCCATTGATGTGCAGTCACTAAATCCTCGAAACACAGTTCAATAATTACTCTCATCTGAGTTCCAGGTCACAGCCATTATAAAGGTAATGCAGTTGGCCTTACTCCAACAAACCTAAGTCTAATGACCAAGACCACCAGATATTGCCAGAATTGAAGGCCTATAGACAAAAACACTTTCTACAGAAGCTTTTAGAGCGGATAAGAATCTCTTTGCCACTTTCAGGGCAGAGGTCTGGTCCTCGCTAAAGCACTCTTTACGTAAACCTTTCTCTCCGGCGAGATAGCTGAAAAAGTAGTGGCCAACTGATCTTAATTGCATTGCGAACGTCTTTTCAATCGCACGATCTCGGCGTCTAATTGAAATCTCCCCTTTTGAGAAATTTTGTAACTCAATAGCAGCATCAATTTCAGACCGAAAAAATGTGCTCAGCATTCCCTTCCGTCGTTCTTATGGCTCACTGACACTGCCAGTCCAAAAACCACACCAAACTGTCACTCTTTCGGAGCCAAATGTCAAAATCCAAATGTCATTCATTTCTAACATTTTAGTCAGCGAAAGTTTGGCATTGTGCTTGGTCTACTTCAAAAAAGGCAAGTACCAGTACCTTTCAAAACCTTCGTCGCAAGTACAGAGTATCGCGTACTTTAGTACCAAAGTACAAAGCAGTATTTTCTAGTACTTCCAAACACTTGAGCAGTACTTTCAAGTACTTTATTATTTCTTCGATTCCGTTGAAACATGGGCTATAAAGTACTGCTTAAGTGCCTGGAAGTACTGCTTAAGTACTTTGAAGAACTGCTCAGGTACTTGCAGCTAAATTCTTAAGAAATACTTGTACTTAATACTTTTTTCAAGTACCAAAACCAGTACCCTGGTACAAGTACCAGTACCTAGTACCAGAAGGCAGTACCTAGTACCCGTACTTGAAAGTACTGAAGTCCTGCAATACTTAAGTACTTACCAGTCTGAACTTAATCTACTTACCTGTTGATGGTGACTTTTTAGTCTTACCTTTGACTAAAGTTTGATAAGATTGTTTACTTCTTTTGTTAAAAAAATGTTGCACAAAAGTATCCCTCAAAACTACCGCTGTTGCCAGGCACAAAACTGTTTACAATTCAATTATTTTTTAGTTTTAAGAACGCTACGACTTTGGAAACATGCTTTTGCTGGGGTTTTTATTTTAAAATCTATTTACGGTCTTAGGCCGATGATACACGAACTCGCAAATAGACGCAGCTTGGTCTTGTTGTCGAGCAGCATTATGGAGGTTGTTCAATAAATTGGTTCGCGTTCCCTCGTGTGTACAATTCTGGTCTGGTCTTAGTCTAGTTGATGTATCAACCTCCTCATCCAACGCAATCGATCTTCTGGTTCGCACTTTCCTGATACAAGATTGAAATGATGAGTTCTGACCCATGTCAGCCCTTATAAGTTCTTGCACCTTATCTAGATCACATTTGTGTGCTTTAAAAGCAAAATCCTCTCGGTTTAGTATCATATGTCGACTAAGATTAGCAGCAGAAAAAAAAATCACTAAAACGTCACTTCAGTCAGTTGAAAGAATAATCTCGCATATATCACGTTCTCCCAGATTGTGTGCATAAAAGCAAACAAGATTATGCGGCATGCGTCGCCCTCTAACTCTCTTGGCGGGCGATTAAACTAGAAGAAACATTATGATAAGAATCTCCTGCATACATCATTCATCCAGTGCACATTGTTGCGACGAGCGTGCTGTTAATAGATGGTTCAGTTCAGAGTGTGGCTATATGTTCACGAGAGTGGATATGCATCCAACACATGTGTGGCATACGGACAATCTCATTTCCATCTTTTTTCCACTTTTTTGCTGCCATGTTACCAAGTTATGTTTTTATCTTGCGGAAGAGTCAGATATGGCATGTGACGAGGCCACCCCAGTGCAGCGCCAGCCGGCCGGCATAGTCGTTTCATTTGAAGAGATATAGTGGATGGATAGAAGCTTTCGTATGACGAGTACTCTATGTGGCTGCTGCTGATGATCCATTCGACAATGTGGACACCGATCATGATCTTGACGACGATCATGCTGATGTTGACGCCGACCGGCCGCTATTAAGGAATCTGTCGCTTTTGCATAAGCCCACATGTAACACACAAGCGTTGGCTCCTAAGCTAAGCAGCGAGGGCGCACGAAAAAAGATCTGTCAGAGCGAAAAGAAAAGAAAAAAAAAACAAAAAAAACAGCGCCAAGAAAATCAAAAGAATGAAATTAGTATCTGTATCCGTTGAAGTAGCAGCAGCGCGCGATGGATACGGATATGTACGCAGTCGGCTTGGTATATCGCTGCGCGATATATTTCAGTCATCGTATTTTTTTTTTTTTTTTTTTGTAATAAAAAAACTGTGTGTGGTCTTATATTCATTGACTGGGTGGTCGGAGCTCAATTCTGTGTGGTCTGCTGTCTTCATTACTCCCCGGATTCATTCTCTCCCTCTTGCTGTGTGTGGTGGTTGGACTGTTGGCTGCTGCTGTTTCTCTTGCTGCTGCTCTGGCTGCGCCGCCAGCTGATATACCTTTTGGCATCATCACACACATCACATTTCCAATAGTTGTCGCCGTAGTCGTCGTCGTCGTCGTCGTTGTTTTCGACGACGTTGTCCTCGTAGAATTGTTGTTTGTTAGTGGCTAGGATGGATGGATAAGCCCAGGGTGGCGGTGGCGGTGGTGGTGGCCGTTTCTTTGATTGCCTCGTATGTTAAAGTCAATCTACCATAAAAATGTTGTGATATGATTTTTGTTTTCCTTTTTTTTTTCTCTCCCTCATCTCAGCGTTGTTGTCGTTCCGGTTCGCTTTGGTAGAGTAATTTTTGAATTGGACTGTATAATGTTCGGCTACCTATGCAGTGGCTGAGAGGTAATAATTGCTTGGACGTTTAAGCTCTAATGAGCGGGAGTATAGATCGTTGAGTTAGTTATTTGGGTGGCTGTGTTCTAATGTAGTAATTATTGGTTCTTGGGGAACAAGGGTAATAAATTTGTTGTAAATTAGGTAGGCAGGTACTTTGGGCTAATTTTCTTAGCGACCATCAGTGTTCAGTGGAGATGTGCGTCATCTAGATCCCTGGCACCTAACTACTAATTGAAATGCACGTTTTTATAGCTTTTCCTAAGAGTATATTGACTGTGACACATGACAGCGATATAGTAAGGATATAGGTACCCAATAAAGAACATATATGATCAGCATCACTAGCCGAGCTTTTACTCCATATCTTTTTTAATCGCTTCATCCTCATATAATTTAAAAGTTTCAATTACTTATTTGAATCCCTTACTCATGCTGTTTTTTTTTCTTCTCTTATAGATCATCTCTCGGTGTAGCCAACAAAAATAACCAGGATAACGATAACTTTTTTAGGGTAATTATGGCTTCAATGTTTCCAAAATCATTTTTCAATAAATTTTCTTTTCGTTACAGAAAACTAAATCAATCAGTCTTCCAGCTAACACGTACTTCCCCTTCATACTTTCATCACAAGCTACAAAATAACAAAAGGCATTCATGAAAAAAAATTTATAAATTTACTTGCAATAAACTAAAAATAAAGAAATGACTATCTTTTTATTTGCACTGCTACATCCAAAAATGGACACCCTGTATTTAAAACGAATTAGTCAGATTAATCTACACCCTCTGACGCAAATTTTGGTGCCTATTTCATGTCGCTAGTCCACCTAGAACCGAAGATATTGGCTATGAAACATTCGCAAACCATAACCTACACCCCATGCCGGACACCACCCTGTGCCATAAATTATGTCTTACCTTATAAACATACTCCACTTTCTGACATAAATCATGGTCTTTGTTTCATGTCGCTAGCTGGTCTAGATCCCAAGCCATCGCCGAAATTCCGCTCGAATTTTCATACAAAATTCTCGTTAAGCACCAGGCCAACAGAAATCCCAGAAAAGCAGTAGGTACTTCTGCGTCAAGCGGCGCCCTCTTTTGCCAAAAGCAAGCCTCAAGCTTGACCTACAAGCTGAGCTTTGTTTCATGGCGCTAGCTTCTCTGGAAGCCGAGATATCAACCAAAATGTCTTTGAAAATTCTTGTAAAACACCAGGCCAGCAGAACTGGTAGCAGGTACCCCAACCATTCATTCTGGGAGCTTTCTGTGTGCTGGTTTTGGCGTGGATTTGTTTTTGGAATAACTTTTCTGTTCCTCGATGGATTTTGATGATTGAGGTGTCATATGAAAGGGAATTTTCTTACGGATCTAATGGCATGGAATTGAAAAAAAAATCCAATGTGGCGCATTCAAGATCGGGGTTGTCCATTTATGCGTGATTTTGTGTGCTTTATAGGATCTACATATGTTGATGAATTTCAAAAAAAAGACATGTCCAATTGAACTACTCCTTTTGACTTAAATTCTGGTGTTTGTTTCATGCCGCTAGCCCATCTACAACCAAAGGTATCGTCTGCGCAAAGTCAGGTGAAACTAGGGTCTCCCTTGCTGTTTAAACGAACAAAATTCTGTGCTGGGTGTCATCCCCTGGTCTCTGATTCCGGCGTAGATTTGTTTTGGCAATAACTTTTTTGTCTCTGAACAGATTTTAATGATTCGAGTATCAAATTAAAGGAGATCTTCCAAAGAATCTTTTCGACTACGACTTATGGCAATCCAATATGGCGGATGCAAGATGGCGGCCTTTCTATTCCTACCCCTTACACAAAAGTAAACGACCGCCATCTTGGATCCGCCATTCTGGATTGTCATAAGTCACAAGTCAAATGATTCCTTGCAATATGCCCTTTAATTTGATACCCCAATCATTAAAATCCATAAGCAAACAAAAAAGTTATTGCCAAAAGAAATTCACGTCAGAATTAGAGACCGGAGGATGACACCCAACCCAGAATTTTGTTCGTTTAAACAGCACGGGAAACCCTAGTTTCACCTGAACTTGCACAGATGATAACTTCCGTTCTAGGCGGTCTATCGACATGAAACAAACACCAGAATTTAAGTCAAAAGGAGTAGTTCAATTGGACATGTCTTTTTTTTGAAATTCATCAACATATGTAGATCCTATAAAGCACACAAAATCACGCATAAATGGACAACCCCGATCTTGAATGCGCCACATTGGATTTTTTTTCAATTCCATGCCATTAGATCCGTAAGAAAATTCCCTTTCATATGACACCTCAATCATCAAAATCCATCGAGGAACAGAAAAGTTATTCCAAAAACAAATCCACGCCAAAACCAGCACACAGAAAGCTCCCAGAATGAATGGTTGGGGTACCTGCTACCAGTTCTGCTGGCCTGGTGTTTTACAAGAATTTTCAAAGACATTTTGGTTGATATCTCGGCTTCCACAGAAGCTAGCGCCATGAAACAAAGCTCAGCTTGTAGGTCAAGCTTGAGGCTTGCTTTTGGCAAAAGAGGGCGCCGCTTGACGCAGAGGTACTTACTGCTTTTCTGGGATTTCTGTTGGCCTGGTGTTTTACGAGATTTTTCAAAGGAATTTCGGTTGATATCTCGGCTTCCAGAGAAGCTAGCGCCATGAAACAAAGCTCAGCTTGTAGGTCAAGCTTGAGGCTTGCTTTTGGCAAAAGAGGGCGCCGCTTGACGCAGAGGTACTTACTGCTTTTCTGGGATTTCTGTTGGCCTGGTGTTTTACGAGGTTTTTCAAAGGAATTTCGGTTGATATCTCGGCTTCCAGAGAAGCTAGCACCATGAAACAAAGCTCAGCTTGTAGGTCATGCTTGAGGCTTGCTTTTGGCAAAAGAGGGCGTCGCATGACACAGAAGTACCTACTGCTTTTCTGGGATTTCTGCTGGCCTGGTGCTTAACGAGAATTTTGTATGAAAACTCGAGCGGAATTTTTTGCCATGGCTTGGGATCCAGAGCAGCTAGAGACATGAAACAAAGACCATAATTTATGTCAGAAGGTGCATGTGGATTGCGTATGACTTATTTTATGGCACAGGGTTGTTCTACATCTCCCGGGGAATGGGTACTGCGTTCTGTAATGTTCATTTCAACTGGTCTGAAATAACGAAAACTAATGCTGTTTATTCATTTTATTCGGCCGGAATGATAAAGATTATGGAAACCTGTAAGAGAGTGAAAATTAAGACATTTGTCATAGTTAGATTAAACAAATTAAATTCCAGAACAACCAAGCAAACAGTTTTATTCCCAAGTCTTTCCAGTCGCCGGCTGCAGTCTTGGAAAGGCAGGGAGGCCCACTGACATTTCCAACCAGTTTGACACATTGCGCCAACTGTCATTTGAAAATCGTGTGTGCTGTGTGCGAATGTGGATTCTTGGTGCAGTACCCACGTTTACATTTAATTTCTGCCAAAACTACCACGAAATACAACACCATATCGCTTGAAACAACTACTCCCTTAAAGTTGTGACAACATGCCGCCCAAAAAGACCTCCTCCGCCGCACCCAGCAAGAAAACGGAGCAAAAAAAGAAGGAGAAAGTGATCGAGGTAAGTGTTGTGTGTGTCGGGATGTCTCTTGAAATGCAACAACAACAGCACAAAATTTACTCTCCATAACCTCAACAAAAAAAAAAAAAGCCCAACAGACACTAATTATGCACTCGTTCTGTACCAAAGGACAAGACCTTCGGCCTGAAGAACAAAAAGGGGGCCAAGCAGCAGAAGTTCATTCAACAAGTCCAGAAGCAGGTGCACGCCGGCGGTCACCATCCAAAGACGGATGCTGAGAAGAAGAAGGAAGAGAAGGAGAAGAAATTGCAGGAACAGAAGGAACTGGCAGCGCTGTTCAAGCCCGTGCAAGCGCAGAAAGTGGAGAAGGGTACTGATCCCAAGTCTGTGGTGTGTGCCTTCTTCAAGCAAGGCAATTGTGGCAAAGGCGATAAGTGTAAGTTCTCTCACGATCTGACAATTGAAAATAAGGTGAGTGGTACTCTCTAAGCGTGTCTGTCTGCCATAATATGAACTGAATTGCTTTTAGGCCGAGAAACGTTCGATTTATGTGGATATGCGCGACGATGAAGGCGATGACATGCAGAATTGGGACACGGACAAGCTCAAGGAGGTCGTTGATCAGAAGCATTCCAATGAGAAACGACGCCCAACAACTGATATTGTAAGTAGAACTTTTGTATCTCCAGAAATAGAGGATAACCTGCTCGTTTTTCATTTTAGATTTGCAAGTTCTTCCTTGAAGCGCTGGAAAAGTCCAAATACGGTTGGTTCTGGGAATGTCCCAATGGTGAGAAGTGCATTTATCGACACGCCCTGCCGGCGGGTTACGTGCTAAAGAAGGACAAAAAGAAGGAGGATAAACCTTCGGAGATTTCTCTGGTCGACTTAATAGAAAGGGAACGATCTGCGCTCGGACCTAATCAGGTCTGTAAAAATGGGCTGTGTTTTTTGAATAATATTACGTTAAGTCATTGGATATCTACTTAAATATATATTTAGTTTCTTGATTGATGCGAAAGATTATTGGCAAGAAGTGCAGCAAGGCTGCAAGTGGATGCGTTTCTCTAATTAGATTGAGACACATAAGAAGGATAACATCAATTCAATTTAGAAAAGAGCACAATACGGAATTTAACCTAAGAAATAGCTTTTAAATGACTGCACTTCTTCCACTCTGGCTTTTACAAGTTATTATAAGGAACCTCTCTCTCTTTTAGACACGTGTTACCTTAGAGACCTTCTTGGCCTGGAAGAAACGCAAAATCCAAGAAAAGAAGGACAAACGCACGGCCGAGGATGAAAAGAAGAAGAACGACTACAGCAAGGGCAAACAATTCGGTATCTCTGGTAGGGAAATGTTCAGCTTTAATCCCGATCTTGTCGATGATGGTCCAATGGAAGATGGCGATGCAGCATTCGATAACTACGCTCGTTCCGATGACGAGGATGACAATACCATTGAGTATAAGGAACTCGATTTGGCGTCTCTATCTTTAGCAGCTCAAGAGGTCTCACAAAAACGCACACACACACACACAATTTTCAAGTCAGACGGTATTAACATTTAATTTGTTTCAGGTCGACGGAACCGGCACTGTTGCATCTACAACACGTTTAAAAGACCAACAGGATGCTGAAGACGCGGCTACTGCTGCTGCTGCTGAACAAATTGAAACACCTGCTGATGATGCGGCACCGATCAATGAGAATCTATTCCTCGACGATGACTGTTTGGGCGGCTTAGAAGACGAACTAAACGACCTCGATTTAGATGAAGAAGATTAAAATACAATTGCCAACTGCTGTCACAGCTTCAATTCAAATACTGGGTATCACAAAATACACTTGTTCTGATTATCATTAGTACGCCCGATGGTTTTTTTTTATTTTTATTTTAAAATTTACAAGAAAAACACTAAATTAACAAACAATTTCGAAGAATTTATTGGTTTCTTATTTCTAAATTACAAAAATACTTCAATTAATTTTCGTCTAAACTAAATACATCTACCAAAAGTTGGGTGGTAATAAGCCTGCAGGTTTTGGCATCTGTCCTTCCTTGAGAATATTTCCTAGTAATATTTCTAAACGAGCCTTTGGTCCACCCTCGTCCACGGCAGATAGTTTGGGAAAATACTGCTGTTGTATAACAAAAAGTAGCTTTCTAAACTGCTTGCCAAAGTTAGCTAACATATCGGCGCCCGCATTTTGTAAGAACTCCCACATCAAGGTCGCACAAATGTCCGGCAATGGATTGAGTGTTATAAAGTTGCTCAACCAAATCCAGCCATTTTCGATGCCATACGGATGTTGTGGTCCATCCGCTCGACGTCCAGCGGTTATCATTACAGCGGAGTATAATCGGGCGATTCCAGACTGTCGCTTGAGGTACATGTCCTGATTTTCTATTGCACCATCCGTGACACGGTAGCCCAAAGTTTTCATATATTCCTCGACAGATTGGCCACGCTTCTGTGGAATGAAGTATGGCACGAGAAACGGCGACTCCTTAAATGTGTAAGCGAGGAATATTTGTCCAAATTCGGGTACCAGCTTCCATAAGGAAACTATAACGGTGGCGACAGGAAAAGCTGCTTGCGGGTTACTGGAAATCGCCGTGTCTCCTTGGCTGACAAACTTTTTCGCCATCAGAAGGATGCAATAGTCTCGACCGAGTGGGTGGTCGTTGACGCTGATCTGTCCGTCGGCTGTTTTAAGCGGGTTGCCGGTGATGAAGGAGTACAGCTTCTCGAATTTGTCCTAGAAATAATAATTGTTTGTCTTTAAATGTTGGCGGCCGCAGAAGGCATTAAAGCGTGTTTGTGTGATGGAAAGGATTTGCTTGAGACGATGAGGAATTTGTGTTTTTGGTTATCTAAAGTGAAGCCTCAGGAACACACAGAAATAGCTTTGCACAAATTTGTTTTAAGGATTCCTTAGACAAGGACTTGCACTAAAGACACACAAAATGTTCGTATAACTGCACTAAGCATATAAAACTTCAAAAACTAATGCCCGAAGGTTTATCGCACATTTTCCCGTTCGACGGGACAGACGCTGACTACAAATGGTTTGCGTGAATCATTCTACAATACTAATTGGATTCTGTCTCAATATCAAGCAGTGGTTATAGCTTACATTAGTAACAGACGGACTGACTTGGACATGTATGAATATAAAATGATGGATTTGTGTGCAATAAAATAGTTAAAAGAAGAAAAACTCACCTGTAAATGTTGCGGGCTGACTGCTGAGATGGCGTTCACTGGAATATTGATGGCTTTTTGGCAGGCAAATCGATATTTCTTCATATTCTCATCGCTCTGTAGTGGCTTGACTTTCTCCACTTTATCCATGTAAAACTTGTTTATCTGTGAATAGAAGTCGTAGCGTTCCTTGCTAACAAACTGAGCTGAAGCTTCTATGGGCATATTCGGGTCTATAACTACGGGCTGCACATTTATGGCGGCACTATCAGCTACATCCTTCGGTTGTTCTATTGGTTTACTCTGATTCAAAGCAACTATCGCAGCAGCAGCTTCTGCTGCTTTTTGTTGTTGTTCCTGTTGCTTGAATTGTAAGGCTTCCGCTTGTGCCACTTGCTGCTGTTTCCGTAGCTCCAATTGTTTTTCTTGTTCCTGCTGCTCCTGTTGGAGTTGCAAACGCCCCTGTTGCTGCTTTGCTTCCGTTGCTATACTCTCTTCCAGTTCAGCGATCGAGTTGCACAAATTCTCGGCGATTTTCATTTCAGCTGTTCCAGCTTCTTGATTTCTTATCTTCCCGATAAGCTGTTCAAAGGCCAACGCAAAGGATTTTAACTTTTGATTATGCGCCTCAGCTGAGGTTGAAATCTGCTTATCCATGGACATAAGGAGCTTGGCAACCTTCTCATAACGAAGCCGGAACCTCTTTTGGTAGACAACTATCGCCTGAACTGCTATTCTTTGTAATGTGTGCTGGTTCTGTTGTCGCAGTGCAGTGAATTCCCGCTCTTCTTCGTTCAGTTGGACTTGGGCCTGTCGCTTGGCGTCTTCGAGAATCTGTTTCTCAGTCTGGACCTGCTCTTGCAGTCTTTTGTCACGGTCTTCCTGCAGTTTCTCGCGAACATCATCGATAATGTCGTCCTTGACGTGCATATGATTGTGGATCTCTTCAATTTGCTTACGAATGGATTTACGACGAGTTTTTTCAGCCTCTCGGAGGATTATAGTCGTGTTTATGGTGTCATAGTCTAAATTCTATAAAAAAAAGAGCAAGATTGACCACTGTTTTCATAAAACTTAATGTTTACCTCTACACTAGAACGATTTGTTGGTGAGACCATTTGTGGACTCTGCACTGATTTCTTCGGCTTTATCTGGCTATCAAGAGACAAGCGTTCGCTTTTTACTGGTGGCTCGAGATCATAGTCGTCCTTGTCCGGACCAAGGGTCCTTTCGGTCACAAATGGAGAGATTTCGGCGGCATGTTGAAGAACTTTTAGCCTTAAAGCTGTGGCATCGCATACGTGACCATCTACTTTAAGTCGCTGCAAATGAAAAGAGTTAATATTTAATGGAATATTGTTGTTAGTTATTTTCTTACAGTCGAATTCATCTTATTCTTTTAAATTCAACAAGAGAAGAAACTGAAAATAAAATTTTGAGTTCAAAAACTTTGTTTTGATGGACCCCTTTCACTAGGTGACAGTTGACAGCGGGAATTAACTAAGATTCAGCACTGCCAGCAATACATTAAGGTAACTTACCACTATGGAAGTAAAAATAGACAGAAACACTGAACGATGTGGTGAATATGTGATAGAATATTGGACACAAGGGGAAACAAATAGAAACTAGGAAAAAATATGTTTTAAACGAGGAGACTCGTCGCCTGCGTCTATTAATTAGGAGAGGGAAATAATAAAGTGATTTGACGACGTTCTTCTTTCCTTCTTTGTCATCCAACTTAAAGCAAACTGCTATTTAAAGTTTTCCTTTCAAATAAGGGACATTTGTCAGTCACAGAAGGGAGGAAGAATTTTCCTGCCACTTCAGTAATCCTAAGTTTACACCATGCTTGTTGTGATTATCGCAAATTGCTTCGCTTTTGATCATAAATCCAATGGATATGAAATCAAAGGTTTTACTTCGGTTATATTCTTCAATCAAACTTTAAAATTTTACGATGAAAAGGAGCAACACGCTTACTTATGCCACTAATCTACCTCTACTACATTTAATCACAACTACCAACCAGTGGATGACAAGAAAAGGCAAACAGTGTTTTGTTGTTGCAACTGTAAATTGACATTTGACAGCTGTCATCCGAAAAGAGACTTTTTTTCTGCTTGTATTTAGGAAAAACTGCTCAAAAATGCCCGAATTATCCGCGGCCGAAAAGGAACTTTTGCTGAAGAAACATGCCCGTGCAGTCAAGCTGCGTGCTGAATTTAACAAGCAAATATCGAATCCCCATCGCCATGCCACAGGCGAAGGTGGACATGTGGTAAGTTAAAAACTCTTTTATAGTCTTCTTTCTGGCTGTTATGTCATCATATTTCTGTGCAATAATCCTCTGTATCCTTAGTTCGATGCAGGAGTACAACGCTTCCAGGCGATGCGTGTAAACTACTATGAACACTTTAAGCCAACTGGCAAGGCTTTCCGACTTGGAATGTTAACTGTTGTACTTCCAATTGCCGTGTATGCCTGGGCACTGAAAACCGAACGCGACGGTAGGGAACAAAAATACCGCACAGGACAGGTCGCCTACAAAGATCGTAACTTCAAATTCATTTAAACGAAAGGCTGTTTTATTTGATTTTTTTGTCAAGATTAATAACAAATAAAAGTTCGAAGTAATCTGATGCAAGTAAACAGTTTATTTATCCTCCAATTTACCAACATAGCTAACATATAGAAGTTCGTAGTTTATTTATCCTCCAATTGTTTGTCTCTAGCTATGACGTAGTCTTCGAACTTAACCATGTACGTTGTTCCCTTGTGCCAATGAGCGGTTACCTTACAGGGCTGAATGATTAAAATCAATATCCAGTTGACAGATGTGAGCGTATGTAGGTACTTACGAATCCGCAGTGTGTGAGAACAGCTTCGACAATGCCAGCGGTAAAATTCGCACAATTCAACGAACCTTTATCCTTGGGCACACTAATGAATGCATTTACCAAGGGGTCCTTTTCGATTATGTAGTATGTACGCTCGTCATCGTTTGCGTGCTCCAGTTTCTCAGCTTCCTTTCCAAACAGGTTCTACGAATTGAACAATTTAATATTAAATTTCCAAATCCAGTTGTTCCTTTATGCTTTATAACAGAAGTCTACTAAGCGCAGTTGAATAATAAAATAGCTTTTTCTTGCTGCTATTGAAATATGTGCTTCTTAAAGTATTATTTTGAAATCATCATAAGCCGACGATACGAAACTAAATGGACTGAGCTATATGTCGCCCGCAGAATATAGGGGCTTCATCTTCCATGACTATCCATGCATGCTCGGCGCAGGAATTGATTATCTACATAACACTACTCCGTCAGGGAATTGTGGACGATAGAAAACAATACACTTTTTTCAAGTTACTTCTCTGCAACTCAGTAGATCACTTGTCACATTAAAAAACGTTATAGAAATCGATTAAAATTAAGCGTAACACAGCCCGAGAAAACCGAATAACAATCGTTATCGAAGAACGTCAGTTTAGAGGTTCAATGCGGCTTTGGCCGGCCAATTGAAACTGAAAAACTTCGCTACGAAACATCTCCAATCGGAAACGGTTGAGATATAGAACGACAATGCCAATATATTGGTCACATTTTGATCTCCTATCGAAATCTGATCTGAATCACAAGTGCTGTTTACGTTTTATAACCAAGTGACAAGATTAAAGTAGCTATACGCCCGTAGCAAGGAAATATGTGGCGATCTGTCGGTACTTATCCACATTTTCCATCATTTGCACAGACTCTTGCAACAACACATGAAACTCTTAACCTAATCCTAATTTAACTCTACTAAGCAAGAAGCCAAATGTTGGAAAAGGAAAAGGAATCTTACCTTCCATAATGTAGTCTTAACAAACAAAAGCATTTGGGTAAGTTTAGTCTCTCGCTTGGAGCTCCTTTCGCGGACAAAGTAGATATCTATCACTCGTGTGCCAACATCCTGGCCCATCTCATGTAATCTATCCGAAAAATAATCCATAAGAAAAATATTCTCAATTTGAATGGATTACTTACTTTGTTTGTAACTCTGGAACGGTGTACACCCGACTTTGGCAATATTGCACGATTTCACTGAACAAAAGCGCGACTATGCTTTGTGAGACTTCTGTTTTCCCTTTGGCCAATGGTCTGTCAAGTACATTAGTCCTTGGACGCATTGATGATATTTTCAAGGCTTCTAACTTTTCCATTTCTTTTTCTAATTGAATTTCTAATTTTTGATTATCTCAGCAACAAAAAAACACTTTTGGAATGGTTTGTGCTTGCACTTTTCAGGAATAAACAAGTTGAAGTATGTAACAGTGAGCTGTCAAATCAAATGACGTTTGGTGGGTGTATTTGTTTGTAGAACAACTGGAATATAATTATAGTCACATATAAATAATTGAATCACAAGTAGAAAATTTAATTAATTTTATAGAATTTTTTTTTGTCAAAATTTAATAATGAAAAATCAAAATCATACAAGTTCCATCTTACCATGTCTTGCTGCAGTCTACTGTCAGTGGTTTAAGAAGCTCTGTTATATGAATATAAGAAAACCACTTAAAATGGGCGACTTTCATTGTGGCCCATTAGCTCAGTTGGTTAGAGCGTCGTGCTAATAACGCGAAGGTCGTGGGTTCGATCCCCCCATGGGCCAGTCTTCTTTTTTTTTTATTTATTTCACTATCAGTCTCAGAACTATTATGATTTCTCGTTCTACCCATATTATTTGCATGCTTACCTTGTATAAGTTATTACTTTTGTAACTGGAGTCTACTGCAGATGTCAAAAAATATGCTCGTACTTATAATACGATCCGTTTGTATGACATTTAAGCAGTACAGCGGCAATAGTAAAGTAACGGAGTTTATTTTTGTCGTCGTCAAAACTAAGCCAGTACGTCAATAATTTTTCTATTGCAGAGTAAATACTTAGCGGTATCAAGTGTCAGAAAGATATCCGTTTATAAACGTCCAAACTCCATTGTGCAGAGCCGGGGTGAAGCTCGATGACGTTATAACTCGATAAGCGCTGGACCGATTTTCATGATTCTATTTTTATTTTATTCGTTTTGCTGTACTTTAGGTTTATAGAGAAAGAAAATTTAGGAAATTTGCATTTTTTGCATTTTCCAAACGACGTCAAAGCGAACGACATATTTCCAGTCTGGTGGTCAACGTTAACGGGCAAAACGGAGCTATGCCGTTTCCAGCTAGTAATTTATAAAACAGACATTGCAATATTTTTATTTTTATTATATTTTTTGTAATATTTTATTCTGTTTATCTTTTGTTTTGTTAATTTTATACGTAATATATAATTTTTATAAACATTTAGGTTTTTGTTTTCTTTTTTTTGTTTGTTTATATATATATCTATCCATATATATACATAATACATTGTACTTATTATTTTTATATACTCCTCTTGTATTTATATGTACAATATATATATATGCATTTATATATATATATATCAGTTTTTTTTTTTTTTTATAATACACATATTTATTAAATACATATATAGTTAAATTATGGTAGTATATATTTTTATTTAAATAAATTTACGTAATTTTAATATTTGTTGCTAAATATATAAGATTACTTAATTTAGTTTTTATGTTTACCATCTTCGAATTAATATATGTAGTTTTTTTTTTTTGTTTTGTTTACTTTTTGTCGTGTAACAACTTTTGTTGTTAAAATTTACATTTATTTTTTTCTTTTAAATAAGGACAATAGAATAAATAAATAAATTAAATTTATTTTTTATTAACTTCAACTCTTCCAAAATTGAATTATTATATTTTTTTTGTTTTTTTTTTGTTTTTCACCATCTCTTCTCTTTCCTAAGTAACTTGGGTTCCTTTTTCACTTGCTGTTTCTTTTGTTTAATACTGTGGTTATTTTAAAATAACACCAAATCCTCCTTCTTTGTTTTTTTTGGCAAGGTTCATATTTTTATACATGTTATGTTTACTCACTCGAATATTTTCTTTTCTTTTATTTTAAAAAAGAAATATTACATTTATATTTATATATATATATATTTTACTTTATTTAATGATACATACTTCTCCCTTTTTGTACTAAAGATTTACATCTTACATTTTTATATATTCTTTTAGTGAATATTTGTTTTTTTTCTTTTGAAAAGTTTTTTTTGCTATAGAGCCACCATGTTTTGATTGATTTAAGTTTTCCTCCCCTGAATCTGAGAAGAAAACTAAAATCACAGCAAAAAAGCTTCCTGTGTTTTGTCTTTTATTATTATTATTTTAAAGGTTTCTTCTTCTTTATGATTTAAATATATTTTTGTGAATTATTACACAACCATTTTATGTATTTATATAAGAACAACAGTTTAGTATGTATTTTTTATTTTCTGTGTAATACAAATATTATGTATGTTTTACACATTGTTTTAAGTATGGATTTTTATTTATTATTTCTGACATTATATATTTACCTAAGAATAAAGTTTAAATATATTTAATTTATCTTATATTCATATAATATAGCTGCACATTTATTGATAAAATTTTGTATTTTTTATTACTTATCTAAGTTTTTTTTTCTTTTGTTAGCAAATAAATTTAATGTTTTCAAGTTTCACAGTGTTTTTCATGATTCGATTTACAAACGATAAATCAAATCAGATGAAAAAACAAAGTAAATCATAAGTCAATTCATTTGATTTTAGATGCTAGTTGGTTTTCATTTTTCCTTTTTTTTTTTTTTTCTTTTATAACAGATATATATAAAATATTTAATATTTTTTTTTTTCAACGAGAATAGAATTTATTTTTTTTAAACAGATTTTCATAAAATATATGTAATGGAAATTAAAAAAATCGTTCGCTTTGAGAATTCCATGAGCCCTACGGAACACCCAATACGATTTTTTTATTAGAATTCAGAAAATTGAATATAGTTAAGCATCTAGAAATAATGAATTAATCTTCTCTCTTTAATATACATATATATATTTTCGAAAATATATATAATAAGTGTTTTCTTTTAATATCATAACATTTTAAAAATGTTGGATGAAATTTCGCGGACCTCTTAAAGTAAAAAAACGTCAAGACTCCTTTGTTTGTTTTGGAAACGATAACTAATTATCATTGATCGTTGTTTTCTTTAATATCGTTACTTAAGCACATTTTATATCACTTTCAACTCGCCTATTTTAGATGTCTTCTTTTTTTTATACAAAACCTATTCAATTTAAAATTCCCTTTTCGCTTATCAGTTGAATGTTTCCAGATGAGTGCATTAACGATTTTCTAGTTTAAGAGCTTCATACATACTTTATACATAAAAATTAAAAGCAAACAAAAAAAGTGTTTGTACATAAACAATATAATTTTCTTTCTATCTTAATACTGTAAGCAAACTCCTTTTATTCGATTTAATATTTTATGTAAAAGAACGATAAATATAAATAAAAAAACAAACTAACAACCGAATATCTAGGCATTAATTTGTTTATTGTTTTAAAAAATATATATTTATTTATATATATAAACATCAAGCTTAAAATTTGAGTTATCTTTTTACTTATTTATATTATATTTCTAAAGCTTATATATTTCTTTTCTTTTTTTTGTTTATCAAAGTTAAAAATAAAGAGCAAAACAAATAAAATAATACCGAATTAGTAGTAGAAAATAATTAGTTTTAAGGAATATCTTTTTGTTTTTATCATATATGAAATAATATGTACAATTTAAAAGAGAATAATTTAATAAACTATCTAACATTAGAAAAAAAAGAAAATGCGTAAAAAAATCATACTTTTAAATCGTTTTTAGAAGTACTTGTGCAGTGTCAATTGTTTGCAATTTGTGTGTGTCTTATTATGCGTACAAAATACATTATTTGTGTATGAAAAAAAAAAATTAAACTAACGTTTAATATAATACAAAAGAAAAAAAAACTATTATACTACTTTAAAATGTAAAAAGAGCAAAAAAATATAAGCAGAATAATTTTTTTTTCTTTTCAATGTTGTACTTCTTTCTCATTTGGTATTGATTAATTCAGCAGAAAGTAAAAACTTTTTTAGTTTTCTTTTTTATAAATTGTTCATCATTTTGCTATTTCGCGTTTTGTGTCTGTTTTGTTTCCGAGGGGAATTCGGTTGTTTTCAGATGCGCAGCAACAATTTTAAAACTTAAAACACAAGCCTACCGTAATCATTGAGTTGTGGTCGGACTGGTGGTTGAAATTCGTCTTGTTGCATTTGCTCTTGGAATTTAGTATGATAGTTGTGTGGTTGATCCGGATAATTTGGATGGTAAAGGTGAAAGTTTTCATACTGCTGCAATCTAGCCTCCAAATGTCAGACCTGCGGCTTATGCTTTCCACCACATACGCCGCAGGATACGCCAACCCAGTGGCAAGCTCGTAGTGGTGGATAGCACCACAGGCATGGTACAACCAAGGAGAGAAGTGTTAGGCCAATCCATCTTAAAAAAAAAAAAACCAAACAAATTAACCTTGGACGTTAAGAAAGGATATTATTCAAAAGAATACCTTTTCGTACATCCGGTCTCGTTAACACATTCACACGGATGCGATGGTGTCTCTCCTTCAGCGTCACTCATGCAATGGTACAACATGCAACGCGCACAACCCATTCCTGAAATACACTCAAAGCCGGACCTAAAATTGTCGGGAGCAAATTCGCATGCACCCTTCCGGTTACACTCATCCAAATACAGTTCATGACAATATCGGCATCGCACTCTATTATTTTTACCCATAACAGGTACTTTTAATCCACCTACACCTGTTGCCTCCGGTGAAGAATCCAGCGCTGTGCGTTTCTTCAAATTGCAGATTGATTCACGACGTGCATTTAAAACTTGAGCCGCAGCTGGCTGATCCACAACTGGATAATTGTAGTCGTGTACCTATATTTTCGAAACGAAAAAATTATCATATTAATAAAGTTGCTTAATAAAAATGTTTTCTGAGTTACTGCGGTTAAAGTGACATAGGAATAATTTTCGCTTGGCGCTATCGATGGTTGTTCTGCATTCGGATTCGGTATTGGTGGTGGTGATGGTTTGTCACTGGATATGTACTGAATGCTGCCCTTTTCCTTGTCGCTATCTTTGTCTCGTTCACTGCTCCCTGTGGGAGAAACTACACAAATAAAATATTCATATATCTTCCATAATACGGTTAAATTCAATCGACTATTGAACTTACTGTGACTTTTTTCGCTGCCCTCTGGACTTGTCTGTGTTTCGGTGTCGATCGGCAAATCCAATGTCTATAAGAAAACGAAAATTTCTCCTCCTATAGCATGGTTTACAGAACATTGTTCGAATAGATTGTCTTACCATAAACACCTCATCTTCACCAACTGAGTCATATTTTGTTAACGGCGGCCATATTACAGATGGATTTGATTTAGCCAATCCTGAAATTATATATTTTTTGCATCAAATTAATTAAATAAAAAATAAACTGGTGTTTTTTCGTTTAATGGTGCGAGAAATTATTTATTTTATTTTAATTAATTTTTTCATTTTATTTGTGTACCAGCAAATCATAAAAACGGTTACAAATAATAATGAGAAAAATTGTTTAAAAATTGCTTGTTGCTTGTATTTTTTTTTGCAATTTTTCTTAAATGTTTTTTTTTTTTTGTGCTAACACTTAAATGGAACTTACCAATTATTATTTGTTTATATCGAAAAAAAGTTGTCCAATTATGAGGCAAAACAAAGAAGAGCACATGATGTTAGATTTCGGAAATAAAAACAAAACGAAAATGTATAAAAAACAAAAAAAACCAAACAAACAAAATAGAACACAAACTTATAAAATTTAGTATAGAGAAAAACAAAACAAACGGAATGAAAAATGAGAAAGAAAATTATAAAAAATTTCATCGAATATGATTTAGGTACACACATACACTCTTATGTGATGATTGTAATCTAATGGAACTACCTTAACTATCTATCTTCCAAGTGATGATAATATTACAGGCTTGCTTAAATTTAAATAGCTTAAAGGCACCTAAGATAGTCCACCTCGCGGATGGAGTTGTTCACTCATTTAAATATCTAATATTCTTAATTTGTGCTGTATAAACTAATACCATGTTTCCACCAAACGAAATTGCAAGGTTTCGTCAAATTCACCAAAACCCCCAGGTTTCGCCATACCTACTTGAAATCGCCTTGAGTTCATCACTCCGTAAGAGGTTGTCAAATCGAACAAGCCTAAGCGTGAACTTCAGTTTATTTTGGTGTTCATTTTTTTACGTCAAAATATTATATGTCAAAATAACTGCGGCTTTTCATATTTTTTGTTTTATACATTACTTACATGCATATACATTGCATGCATTATTAATTGCGTTAGTTACATTTATGGTATGTTTCAAAAATCAACCACTTTTTGGTTTTCCAATTTGCCCACTCTTAAGTCCCAACCCTTATTGCGACAGTCAACAGACAGCTGTTTGTGTGTTTGTTTCCAGCCTCTTCAAAATGAACAGACAATACGTTCGCGTACTTTTTGCACTAAAATTCGTAGATTATAAAATTCGAAGAGTGGGGGTAAAATTCTCTCAGAGAGAGCTAAAATTATGAAAAAGTGTTCAACCCGGAACAAGAAAAATATGAAATTACACTGGTTTGACAGATTTCAAACAAACAAACCAGACCACAGAAATTCGTAGAGAAATTTCTTACTCTCTCATGAGCACTCTCTTCTGCGAAAAACTACGAAAATTCTCCGTACGCAAACAGCTTTTCGTAAAAATTCGCTGTTTTAGGAGTGTACGCGAACGGATCTAGTGACATTTGAAATGATTTCGACTTTGTGGTAACGGTTTACTGAGGTTTCGGCAAAAGTCCATCCAAACTCCGAGATTTCGAATCGGTGGAAACATGATATAAAGTATCTAAGCTTATCTTCTCTTATTCTCAATAAATGCTGCAAGAAACGTCACCTTTTAGTCTTTCAAGGACTCTCAATATATTCGAAAATGGCAACTCCACACTTTATACTAATTACGTGTTTTCTTCTTCTTAGAACTTCATCTTTTTTTAAGGAGCCAATAAAATTTTTTACTTTTCAAACAAAACTAAACTCCAAATGCAAAAGAAAAGCGATCATGCACAAACTCAATATTAAATAAACTAAAACAAATAAAATTAAACGCAATGAAAACCAAAAACAAAAAAATAACTATCAACTTCTTTAAATTCCAATTTTTAGTTCATTCTTTAAATTGACACCAAAGGAACCTTACCGTCAATCAGCTCATTGTACGCTCGAACGATTCCTTTGTCGAAAGCTCGAGCATCCGCTGCAGTTTGAAATGTTAAACCGTTGCGCTGTTTACCAGCGCGCCAATGATGAAAAGTTGGCATTACTTTGAAATACTTTAAATCACGATTTATTACACAGCTTAGGATTACCTAAATCGATATTGTAACTTGTTAAATATATATTTAATTATCATTGAATGATGTAACAACTT
Source organism: Chalcosyrphus nemorum (assembly GCA_949716465.1). NCBI lineage: Eukaryota > Metazoa > Arthropoda > Insecta > Diptera > Syrphidae > Chalcosyrphus > Chalcosyrphus nemorum. The sequence goes on along the minus strand of OX454335.1, from coordinate 4,499,142 downwards.
ACATTTTGATCAGAAATTCTTTGGCCATAGATAATGTATTCGTGTCCACCTGCGCCGGGGGATAGTCTAGTACGTTTCCGTATTGAAACATTAGCTAAACCACCCCCAGCGAGTGGTAACCAACCCTCAGTGCTCTCGTCTCTAGTCATAACCTGTGCTCGTACTTTAACTAAGAAGTCGCTGCAAAAGAAATAAATAATTTGTTATGCAATTTTACAAAAAAACAATAAGAATTAGTCATGAATATTTCCCAGTCACTCCCCAGTAATCGTACATAATTGAGAATAATCATGAATACCTTGAAATATAAATATAAATGCTATGCCAAAAGCAGCCCATAAAGTCAATGGCTAGCTTCTGAGAGACATGCGTGTTGTGTGGGGTATACATTTCTAGACGTGTAGAAAGAAGAATGCAAAGAACTGAGTGTTTTTGAGAAGCTCTCTCTCGTGTGGAATGTGAAAACAAAAACTTACAAACTTAGCAAGCTTATCTCGAAATATTAGAAACCCTATACCAAGGTTGTGGTCTTTCAATCGATTTAAGATCGACGATGGTCTATTCAGAGCACTCCAGAGGAAGGTAATCGATTTTTTTTAACCGGGAATCTTCTTCTTCTTCTACAGTTCAGGGTGAAACTGGGCCTCAAGCAATTAGCTTTTCCACTTAGCGGGGTTTTTAGCCAATTGCCTCCAGTTGCACACTCCAAGTTGTACGCGCCACCTGCGACAAGGAGGTCCTCTACTGCGTCGTCCCTTCGGGTTTAATTCGAAGCCTCTGCGGGCCGGAGCGTTGTTATCCATTCGCTCTACATGTCCTAGCCATCTCAGACTTCCAATGTGCAATTTTCTGCCATGGTCGATGTCACTGTACAGCTCGTATAGTTCGTCGTTGAATCTTCTCCTCCAAAACCCGGAGGAGACCGAAAATCTTACGAAGAATTTTCCTCTCGAAGCGACCAAGGATACCTTCATTCGCTTTCAATAGAGTCCATGTTTCAGCGCCGTAAAGCAGGACTGGAATGATCAGGGTCTTATACAGAGTCTATTGAGTTGAATTGCCTTATTAGCCCAAAAAGTGACAAGTGTTATTCTTCGCTTGAGTTCTGCACTGGTATTATGGTAAGAGTTAATGCCAGAGCCAAGGTAGACAACGTCCTTTACTACCTCGAAGTTATAGCTGCCCACTGTGACGTTTTGAATAAGTCTTGGGTGTTGATTGTTTCTTCTTGTTGATAGCATATACTTGATACAATCCTTGCAAACGCACCACCGGTGACAGCCCGCTGAGTCCTGTACCTGTACATACCGGCCACCTAGAGATAGCTAGTAATTGCGAATTTTATCGTCAAACCAGGCAATAAGCTTAATGTGTTGCCAAATCTTAAAGCCTTATGTCTAGGATCTTAGACAGACAAACAGTATTTACCAAATTTAGTAATATTACAGGCGCTGTATATTCTTTCAATACTCAATAAACAATTTAAAAGCCTATGCCAAATCACGCACTAACTCATCAGCTCCATGTCGACAGTAATAGTTGGGGTAAAATTGACGGGTGTGTCGATCAATGCACAGCATTATGTCATTCTTAAATCAAATTAAAAAAGTGTGCCTTAATTAATTGTGTCAACTAAGTGTAGCGTGCAAGCAACTATAACGAAGGTGACCAAATGCATACTAATCAGTAAGAGAATAATGCTATTATTAGCTAAGTAGGTTGGTTAATGAGCTTTCCTGTACAGCAAACGATTCCACTGTGTGCATGACCATTAGTTCAGTTTGCAACAGCAACAGGTGTGTATACCTAATTGAGAAAAGTACGTTTATTGTGCGTGCTCTTAAAAATATAGCTTTAAAACCATTGAAAGTCAGTCATGTAGTGAGAAAGGACACAAGTATTTAACTCTAGGATATGCTTCCTTATAAGTAGATAAGTAGCTGTGGTTTAGTCGGATCAATAATTTGGACAAGTCATTTCTGTTCATACTCCTGGCATGAGACATGAGACTTGCCAGAAGAGAAAGAATCTAAAGAAACGAAAGCGTTTTTCAGGAGACAGAAAGCACTACAGTTAAGTGATACATTATGAGAGATTCGTGAAGCGGAATGTATAGAAAGTGTAAGACGCATAGGTTCCAAAACGTACAACTCTCTGCAGTCGGAAGGTAGACGAAATAACAAGTGAATCCTACAAATGTAAATCAAAATTTGATTGGCCTCAGTGACGAATTGATCCAAGTCCGTGAAGCCTGTCAAAATGCTTAAACGCTTGTGTACTTTCTGTGATCCAATCAGCAAATCCTACAGGCGGACTAGTAGCAATACAATGAAGAGGGACAGTTGTGATCCTCCTACTCCGAATCAAAACCTCGCCTAAAGAAGAAGAATATAAAATTTGCCTTATGTAAAGTACCGTTAGTGAGCGAGGTAGAAAAATTCTAATTTCACATCGAAGTGTGAATCTAAAGAATTTAAGTTTGAAGCCAGACAGACCAACAGAATCGGGACAGGCAGACCAACAGAATTGACAGACCCACTGCCATTATCCCCCCCCCCCCCCCCCCCACAAAATCTGTGCAAAAGTATTCTAGCAGCTATGTTAGTGAAGAGTTGGGAACACGACCACTGCCAATGGCAGATGACAGATTTGTCGCTAACGAATCTAGCGGCCTCTACTACAACATGTGTCATCCCGGTGCAAAAGTATTCTAGCAGCTAGATTAGCGAAGTGTTGGGATCGCGGCCAATGTCACTGCGAGTAATCAGGTGTGCCAACCTTCAAAATATCGCAAATCTGGCAGCTGCCGATCGTTTTTTTCGAGACTCTTCACTTCACTACGTAGCAAAAAAACAGAGCTACTGTGTGTGAGATTCTTTTAAAAAAAAAACTTTTACCATCGCGAAAGATTGATTTTGTTTTTGTTTAAAAAGTGCCCCCAATTAACAAAATGTAAAGCAAAAAATAAAAACGAACGTACTAACGCAATCAGAAGTGTCCTTCAGCGAAACATAGGTAATACATAATCCGACCGTTTTATCAGCTTTTAAAGGATTTACTCAAATACAAAGAAGAAGAACAAAGATCTTAAGATTAATGAACTCAATTAAAACACTCAATTTTATTTAATTGGCCTAATCCCTGTAAATTATGGATTATTAATTTATTACTTCAAAAATACAAAATTACTGTTTTTCTGTTTATCTGCCGCCCTACAGTAATATTATAACAGGCACTCAATGGCACAGAAAAAAAAAAAAAACACCATCCCTTATTGTTTGGCATACAAATCTAACATTCATATATCGCCTTCGATTGAAAACGTTTCCAATTCATAACTACCTACATAGTAACTGCAGACGTTTTCATTCAGTAACATCATAGCCTGTGCCTCTCTACCCAGGGTTTCTTCCGTCGTCCATGCGTCCCCCATGGAGCGCCGCGCACACCTTAAACACACAGTAAACAGAACACATAATGTATATATGTATGTCTCTGCCTACACCTAACAATGCAACATAAATGGAAAATCCCATGAATGAATCACACATATAAAAATATTTAAAAAAAAAATGTTGTCTCTTATTTACCAATGTTTGCCATATAAAGTAATTAAGTTGGCGCAGAGCAACAACAACAACAACAACAAATGGCAGCAGGGAACAGCAAGCAAACCAACATAAATGCTTTGTCCTAGCTGAGGAAAATGTGAATTAAAAGTTGACCTAAATATTCAACAACTTTTTGCCTGCACATAGAGAGAGGGAGATGGTATATATAGATACACAGGGCGGTTGGGGTGGATTGGAGTATAAAATCAAGGGTGTGGGATACGATGACAGGGTGTTGCATATGCGCGCATTCTCCTGTTCCCTCGGCGGCACCCACCACCACCACCATCATCATCATCATCATCATCATCAATACACACCATTGGTGTTGGTAACAAGTTTAACTTCAGTGGGGTGGGTTCTGCTGCTGATATAATTTTCTCTTTAAAATAAGGATACCAACCCAATCTGTGGGTGTGTAAGTGGTTTTGTGTCTGTGTATGTATGCAGTGAAATAGAATTCTTCTATAAAAAAGTTCTCTTGGATATTGTGGTGTGAGAGAAGCATAGAAAGCTTTCCATTCAGGGATTCAGAGAAATATGCTAAGATGTCTGTTGAGGTATTTTATTTTTGGTTGGTGATATCTAATTGATATAGCAAATTTGTGATTAGTTTAGAAGCCATCAACGTCTCAGAGATGCAGTATCAATTAAAGCATGACGCTGAATCAATTTCTACAATTCATTTAACTTAGTGTCTGGCGTATTAAAGAAGAAATGCTATATATATAGATTATAAGCCCTGAAAGACTCTTGATAGGATTATGGGATGTATGTGACAGTTTAGTGAATAAATTTTGCCTTCTAAGACTTACAGATGAACTATAGCTAGCCCTACAACCATTCCTCCAAGGATGATTGGTCAGCAACAGCTTCTTAGTACCTGACAGGACAATATCGTGCTAAGCAACCTACTGTTTGGGTTCGCAAGCCTTGCTGATTGAATGTAAGAATGTAACTAAGTAGCTTACTGGCCTCTTTGGGGTAAGGGCGGACTTTTTGTTTGTATCAAACGCTCTGGGTTGATCCAGTATTAGGCCAATTCATGGGTACCATATTGCTTTATCTTCTTTTCTGATCTGAAAAGGTTTTGCGAATTTAAGATGTATACTTTATACTTTATACAACAACAATGAAAAGAATTGTATGCTAGTTTCATTATGAAATCGAGCACTTGACAGATTTGTAGCTAACGAATCTAGCGCCTCTAGGACAATAAAATGGGCGAGGAGTAATAGAACCAATTAATGGCCAAGTTCCCAACACTTCGCTCACCTAGCTGCTAGAATAATTTTGCACCGGGATGACAGCGCCTCTAGGACAAAAATTGGACTAGATTTTGGCGAGGAGTAAAGAACCAATTCATGAGCGCGTTCCCAAGACTTCGCTTATTTAACTGCTAGAAGAATTTTGAACCGGGATGACAACTTTTGTCCTAGAGGCCGCTAGATTTATTACCGACAAATCTGTCATTGCGGTGAAAAAGTATTCTAGCAGCTAGATTAGCAAAGTTCTGGCAACGTAGTAAATTAAGTAAAAAAGTGAAAACAAATCAGTTCAAACTAATAGCACTTAAGGAATGTATACAGAGCTGCACTTGCCTAATATTTCTAAGGGGCTCGTCAAGTTTTTCGACTTTTACGGCTAAGTCCTTTTTAATTCGAGTCATTTCATCTTCTAGCGGATTATAGCAGTCTAGCAACTAGTGAATGTTCCCCTTCGTAGGTAACGGGGCCATAGAATGCAACAAATGTAATTTTCATATGGTTGCAGTAGACATAAAATATATTGGAAAAGTAGTAAACTGGTATAAATTTACGATATAGTTAATCAACTTTCGAAGTTTGTATGAGAAATTTTTGACAAGTTGGTAAAGTTGCAAATCAAGATGGCAAACATAGAAAACTTCTGATGACATTCGATGACATTTAATCTGTCACAATTCATAAGTGATGAAATCAAAAATGGGGCAAACAAAAGAAAGAAACTACGCAAGTAGTTTTTAGGGGAAGGATCGATTTCAAGGATTTTGTACCAACGATCGTCTAACTAGACATAAAGGCGTCTGGACGTAGAGGGTACAATAAGTGTTAACCTTTTTATTTTCTTGCCTCATTTTTGGCAGAACTAATAGTCTAAATTAATAATAGGTTCGCGATCGTAGATATTTAACAGAAGATCGAACTATGTACAGAAAGAGAAAGCCTTTAGTTTTTTACACATTTTAGGGGTGTATCTCGATTATTTTCCACTAATAACCCCCCGTGAGAAATGGTAAACAAATAAGAATTATGTTGACATCAAGCAATTTTGACACATCAACTTAAAAGCCCCGTTCCCTCCACTTACAGACAAAACTATCTCATCGTGTACCTACTTTCAACCAACATACACAACACACATAGTGTCACTCAAAATATTGCACTAAATAAGCTTTCTTACCCTAAGCTCTGTCACATTTTATAGAATCAACAAGAACGAAAAATAAATAAAATATCCATGAATGGATGCCAGATATATCAACAGCTCTCTTTCTCTCTCTTATATCAGGACAGAGACCATGTGTATAGACGTTTGCTAAGAAAACTAACCTCTCTCATGCACACTGTATGTTTCAAAGAGTTTCATTGTTATTTCTGTACAAATGATGTCTATATACCACCTAGCGCCGAAAAATATACATAATATAAAACAAGGCACGACATCATCATCATCATCAACATCGACTACAGGGGGTGCTTTGCTTATACCCCAATACCCATACCTAAATACATAGTAATGTACGATTCCACTCCCATCTGACTGTTTGGGGCTCTCTGTGAATTGTTTATGTTTATTTTATATTTCTTCTCTCGGTTCTCTATGTCAGGTTGTCTCTTAGAGGTCATGTCTAAGAAAAATGAATGAAAAAAACAATTTTCATTGATGAAAAACTTTGCGCGATGCAGGGAAGGATTGTTGCGATTCGGATTGATTTTACTTTCTTCGCATTTGGGTTAGCGGTCATTGAGCTTGGAGAAAACAAATTGAAATTCTATTTTATGTTTTTCTTTTGATTTTAGAAATGAAAACGTTTTGTCATGCAAAAAAAGGGACATTCGAAATCGAACTGTCAAAATGCTATTACATAGTTTTTATTCATCATTTCTCTTTACTACACATTTTCTTATCCATATCCTTAAGCAGCAGACACGAAGCTTTTGCTGCTGCTATGTACTACGGACAAAAAGCTTGTGCTTATTGTCGTCTTCTTTTACTGAATGAATGTGAATGAAGACTTAAAGTTTGTCAATGTGGGGGCAACAACATGAACGAATTTTTGCTTACTTCATGTTTATTCTGATTATTTGTTGTTATACAGTTGGATTATTATTTTTTTTATTTTATTTAACAAAATGGAGTTTCATTTACTATTAGTTTAAAAAAATGTTCCTTGTTTTCAAGGTGAAATGTGATATGTCATGGAACGTACTGTTTTGTAAGATATAGATATCTATGATACGTTCTTAGTAATTGGCTTAGAAAAATATGATATGAATAAGTCAAAATATTGATTACGTACTGAACAAGGACTGAACATGGTCTGGTGAGTTCACTACTCGTTTAGCCATTACCGAAGACACAATCTAGGAGGGGATTCCTTAATCTTTAGTCTCGATTTGAAAAACACCCCAGAAAGGTTTAACCCCAGATAGATTGAGCTGAAAACCTCTGCACCGGGATGACAGATTGACCGAGCTCCCAACACGTCGGTAATCTAGCTGCTAGAATACTTTTGCACCGGACTGACAGATTTGTCGCTAACGAATCTAGCGGCCTCTAGGACAAAATCTGTCATCCCGGTGCAAAAGTATACCAGCAGCTAGATTAGCGAAATGTTGGGAACTCAAAAAGTATCGGAAACACGACACGATTGGGAAGAAGGCGCCAGCACCAGTTTAAGAATCATCTGTATAAATGCGATAAAGCTCCTTTAGGTTCCAAACCTGACTGAAGGTTCTTCTTCTAAATTTCTTATTACCACAATAAGTATTGAACGGTAGGAATGCTTACAGCCACGAATCCATACTTTCTCCCTGGGAGACTACAACCTAGAGTTGACTGATCTCGTGATTCCAAGCTGGACGATTGACAGGAGATTCTCTTCCAAAATGCAAAAGGAGGAAACAATTAGCCACTACGACGCACTGATGGTTGTAAAAAGGGTAGCTGGTGTCTTAAACAAGACCTTAGCAATTAGATGAAAATGAAGATCGGGTTATTAGGTCCAGTTAGACACTGGGTTCACGTGTGCAATAGACTCTGAGATTCCTAACTCTTGGTAAACTTAGCCGCTGTGTGAAGAAGGACAATGCACCATCTATGTATATCCATACAGAACATATTAGTGTGCACGACAAAGACTTTTGCAGAAGATAAAAGGACGTGAAAGATTTAAGATCTAGCTAAAGATAGTTGTGTGACGGACATTTAGCTATAAATACAAATGGCTACTGGTGTGCATCATAACGCCGATAAAGTCATTAATTTAGGCCGTCACTTTTTGTGCGAAAGTCCTCCCTAAATAAGAACTATTGGCAGTTACTTTCCCCCGTAACTCATTGTGAGAATCTTTCTGAAATCCAGTCTTACGTGGCTAGGTTTTAATTTGACAGGATACTCGGCAGTTCTAGGAGTACGTGGCGCAGAACAGTTGAGAAGGAACCACGGCAACTGGAAACAAATTTAGGGAGAGCTGAGGCACATTTCCAGTAACCGCACACGATAGCACATAGGCATTTTAGAGGCCCTAGGACCCACAAGAGGATACAGGACATAAGTAAAAGTAAGTAGATTTTAATCACAGATAATTGATGTAAGATTGAAGGTAACTAGGAATTCGATAGACCTGAACAGCGCCAAAGCTGCATAATGGACTCTCATCCAATGACCACCAAACTACAAGCTAAACCAAGCAAAGTGGGGCTCAAGATAAACTCGGCTAAAACTAAAGCACTTCTAACACATGGTAGGTTAGGTCACAAGTACCTGACAGTCGTCTAATCCATGAAACCCTGAGCATGAAACCGTACCCGAAGAAGCTATTTGCAACTGAGATTTTTTAGATAACTACATTTGGAACCTCATGGAAACCTGATGGATATGTTCTGCCAGCCATAGCCAAAATAATGGCAAGAATAATACTGGAGAGAATCAAGGAGCATTTAGATTTAACTCTCGACGTCGAACAGGCAGGCTTTTCTGCTGGATCCTCTGGCATCGACCACATAAACACCTTACGGATCATAATCGAGCAAAGAGTTGAGTACAGGTCTCCGCTGCATCTGTTGTTTATCGACTTCGGGAAGGCTTTCACCAGTTTGAATAGAGATGCTATTTGGTTGGCCTTGCGCAGGAGAGGCTTAAAATAAAAACTTACAGCTACAAACGAAGGCAGTAACTGTCAAGTCTTGCACAATGATAAGGTGTCAAAAGAATTTGAAGTCTAAAGTGGAGTACGTCAAGGATGAATACTGTCACCACTGTTGTTCTTGGTGGTTATCAGTGATGTACTCCGTGCAGCACTGACGGATGGGAACTATGGAATTGTCTATTGAATGTTTGTCTACTTTCACATCGGATAATGCACCTCCGACTTATGGCCCACAATCTAGAAACTGAGGCAAACAAAGTGGGCTTTGAAATTAAGACAATCAAAACAAAAGCCCTTAGCACTTCTAATACCAGCGCCTAACTTAACATTTCTTTCTATACCTAGGAAGTGTGGTTTCGACAAACCGTGGAGGCAACGAACTGGATGTGTGCAGCAGATTCGGGAAGGCCAAAGCTGCGTTTAGAATGCTTTTCACCATCTGGACAAGCAGTGTTATCAGCTTAAAAACAAAGCTGCGACTATTCTGCTTAAACGTAAAAGCGGTGTTGCTTTATGGATGCAACACCTGGGAGGTGAACACCATTAGCAAACGTAGACTGCAAGTCTTCGTAAAGAAACGTTTAAGAACTATCTTGAGGATTTTTGGGTGAATCGTATCTCCAACGATAGTACCAGGAACCTATAACCATTTTTATACGAAGGAGAAAGTGGCAGTGGACTGGATACACCCTACGTCGCGAAGACAACTTTATTGCGAAAAACGCCATTCAGTGGAATCCGCTCACCCAAGCAGACAGAACAGCGGGACGCCCTAGGCAAACGTGGCGCAAAACAGTCGAGGAGGAATCGAGCTCTTTAGCCACGAGTTGAACAGAGCTCAAACGCCTTGCAGAAGTACGAACAAGATGGCACGCAGGCGTTGTTGACGCCCTATGCCCCCGAAGGGTTAAAGGAACTAAGTAAATAAACCAGACATTTTGCGTTCCTGTTTAGCCAAAGCATTTCTTATAACAATAAAGCAAAACAAGTCAAAGATATTGTCAGAATTAAAATAATTAAACACAGAGACTTGCATTAACATTTATAAATGTATTGGATTGTGCCAAAGTAATTCTGATAGAAACGCGCACAGAATTTGCAATTAATTTCGATTTTTCTTTTTTTTTTTTTGCTTTAATTGATTTCATTTCAAGTAAGGTGTGAAGAGTGTTAACAATTTCTTGGAAAATAATGCTCTGTGATTCAAAGGAAACGACGTGCTTAACTTATTGTTTTTTTCTTTATTTCGAAACGAATAACTTCTAGTTCCGGTCTAAGTAAGTAGTGCAGTAACGTTTTTAAATTGACAAGTGTAGGTATACATCGATGATGTAGTTTGCTATAAAGATCTCATTGATATGTTGTTGGCGTTTATAACAAATTAGTTTTGCTTAGTAAATTTGTTTATTTAAATGGAAGAAGGTCAGCTAAGACGTAAGACTCGTATATGATAATATTGTCGTCACATTGATACCAAAATTGTATTTAAAAATGGCTATTGCTGCTCATTTGTATTGTTGACATTTTAACAAACGACCAGTGATTTGGGAATAGAAATTAAGATATAGATATGATAGTAATACCGATATGCGACGGAGTTTTAACAATATTAATGAATTAAGTATTATTTAACAAAGTATTCATAGTACATAATCAATCAAAGTTGCCACACTTCAGTGGTTAGTTCTTTAGACTACTGTGCATGGGACTGAATCCTCCAAGCCGAGAAAAAAGAAACAATTGTGAGTCTACGATTTTAGGAAAGATAACTCTTATGTGTCAAAACGACTCGGCACATCTATGACGGACTATGATTTACGGGTATGCAGCCGGATGGTACAAACATTACACATTCTTGAATCTGCCCTCACACAGTACAAGGCAGACATTACTGCTATCCTGAAGATACGATGTGCAGGAACAGAAATGAAAAAGAGGTGCACAGAAGATATTACACAGATCCCAAACTCAAGAATATTAGAGGCAGAAGCATTTGGAATTTTTGTCGGAAAGCTAAGCTGATGGTAGCAGACACAGGCTTAAACAGTGAAGGCAACATTTCCAGCAGTAACTATAACGAGCAGCAGAGTTAGAAAAGAGAGGGACTTGGGAAGAAAAAGCTTGCAGTCAAGGACGAACCAACAATCTCACTAGATAGCCCAACTATCCGTAAAGTACAAAAGAAAAACCCCGTGGCTCTGATGGGCTACCAGCTGAACTTTTTAAATACGAAAGTGATGACAGTAGGATGCATGTGAAGAGCCCAGATGATTGCTGTGTAAGCTTTTTATGCACCATCATCAAAAAAGGAATATCCCTGCTAAATAGCTTACGAGATCCTATCCAACGTATTATCTAGATGCTCTGTGCAACTTGGAAACAGCTCGTCTGAGTTCATCTAAAGATGCACCTGCCCAGGGCAGATATAAACTTGAAAGGTACACTCTGTCACAACTCTATTGAACTGCTAGGATACGCAGACGATATTGACATCATCAGAAGATGCCTGCAGAAGGTTTATTGGAATTGAAGAGCGAAACAAAGACCTATAGCGGATGACACAAAACTTAATCGTCAGCAGCGTGTTCAGAACCGCAGAGATTGGAAGGCGACCATGTCTCAGGCAGACACTCTCCTAAAGTCGGGAGCCCTTTATGTAAGTAGGTTAAGTACAAAGAACCAATTGGAATAACGAAACCAGAACTTCGTAAATAAACATCTACGAATAATCCCTAGGACTTGTTGGCTTTCTGTAAGGTACCCTATTCACAGAGACGTTGTAAGCGAAGCCAGACACCCAATCTCTCTTCAATCATCACTATGCTGTTGGAAGACACATTCTGTTCTCGTCAACAATTTTCTATTATCTAAATTATATGTCCAAATACAAAGAAGTAGACAAAACAAATTTACACGTCAGTCACTCAATGGAACTACTTCTGGTCCGGATCTGACCTCATAAGCGACGTTTTCTAACTAAGCCAGCTAGCCGTCTTAAACTAAACTAAATAACACAGAGCGTGATCCTTATTGTAGGCATCAGTTTGATCTCTACAGCTTCCTATTTTCTTTTCCGAACTAATCCTAACTCAGCAGAAGACAAATAAACCAACCAAAGATAGTTCTAAGACCCAACTAATTTCCCCTTCAAAGAGAGTCCCAAAACGGATGCAAAATAAGAAGCGGACTTTAAAACCACCAATAAGTCGAACTGTTCTTCTGCACGATAGAAATAGAACCCAAAGAAAACTAAAAATGTAATTCAAGCCTTAGGTAAGTAAGACAGGAAGTTGTGGTGGGTTTTTTTTTTTTTGTTGTTTTTGTTTTTTTAGGGGTTGATTCCTAAGAAGAGGTATGCAAATTGAAAAACCATGAAGGAAGTGATCGTTTTGTTTCAAGTTCGAATCAAGTGTGGTCAAGTGGACAACACCTGTCATGTAAACGATTGGCTGCACAGTTCTACTAGAAATAATTTATACTTATGTAACATAAGACTAAGAAAAAAATATCCAAGCATGCAAAATGTTTCCAATGAATACGTTTTTCTATTGTTTTTTTTTGTTCTAACTACGGCTCAGATGACATTACAATGACTAAGACCAATGGGATAACTTAGACGGAAAGAAATACTATGCGATTAGAGAATGAGTGTATATTCATTATGTGTGTTCTTTCTGAGACGCTGTAAGCCGTATGTGGGTGATAAAATGGAGAAAATAAAAAGTCTGTCGCGTGGGTGTCATGTGCGGGTGTAGTAGGTTTTGTCTAGCAGTGATGAACTGATCATGAAAATTCCAATAAATCAGTTAAATGTAAGAGGATACATCGATTAAGATTTTGATCTAACTCCTCAATCATGAAAGGCACAGATAGACACAGACATAGATCTACAACAGAATTGTAATGACTCAAAGGCAAAAACGACCCAACAGTAGAGGCTTAGGCAAAACAATGCTGAGTTTCTGCGGTTGTGGTCGGACAATCCTGATTAGAATCCACTCGACATTCTTTCTGGTTAGAATCGGGTAGGTGTTTTGGACTGAAAGACCTCTCATGTGAATATCTATCGTCAGAAGAAAGCAATGAATAAAGCAGTTTGAAAGATGGTTGAAACATTTCAAGTAGATATGGTAATGGTTTGCACCTACAGTAGTTTCTTATACGTATTCTGGCTGAACTAACAAACTATTGTAGCTTGTTGAGAGCGACTAGACCTAATTTAGACTTTAAAAGATTTAAAGCTGGGAAATTATGTTTGAAAGAAGAGAATGTCATGGCCAATCAGTCGTTCACAAACAGTCGGGTTTCTTTTTGGATTTTTTGAATGGAAGTTGGAAATCTTTATACCTAGGAAGGTAATGAGATTGAAGGACTTATGTGAGGAATCTTGCTCATTCATCCCTTGCGTGAATACGTATGCGAGCCAAAGAAGTGAAAAATTGAGACAAACGAAATCCATGAAAGAAAAAAACACCCCTGTGGATTGATTGGGTCAATATACCAACCACACCAATAAATTTCGCTATGAACGTTTTCGACTGTAAGTTCAGTAGTTGAATTCCTTAGGCAGACTATTGGGAATCTTTTAAAATAAGCAAATGTTCGAACACGGAGCAATGTGTTGCCTAAACTATGAGCAAATTTTCTATCTTAATCCAGTTGAAACGCTGCACTTTGTAACACATTGCCACCTACTCAATTTGATCATCTCCCGAAACAGGGATAGGAATAGGACACAGACAACAATATTCGAATTGAAACCATACTCAAGTGAAATCGCAGGAGAGAAATGAGTATCTATGTGCGTGTGAGGTACAAGCACCTGTCACTTTGTTTAATTTTTTCCCCCAAAATATACTTATATACCTACATATACTTATATATATATTCTTTTAAAATCATATCCTTACCTTTCATGTCCTTCTGTCATGATTTGTAATCACAAATATCCTAATATTGAAGCGTAGCACGACCAGTTTCACCATGTTTAAAGCATAAAGACATCAGCCAGCGAATTTCTTTTATAGGGACTTCCTCGTTCGCCCAATATACTATTCACCCTTTTTCTTTTTACTTGTTTCTTGCTAAGGATTTTTTTGTTTCAAAAATTAGAAATCAAAAAACCACAATAAGAATTAAAAAAACACAAAAAAAACTTTCACACTATACACTCCCTTTTCACAAAAAAAAAAAAATCAAAAAAATAACGAGACACGCAGATTTTCTTCGCTCCCTCCCAACAATTATATTGAATTTTCTTCTTTTCTTTTTTTATTATTTGTTGTAGTTTCCCTCTTTTTCCAAAAAAAAAAAAAAAAGGACAAGAACAAGTAGAGTAGCCCCGATCGCTCGGCTTAAACTCCAACTCAAACTTATCCCCGAAGAACCTGTTTTAATTTGCCTGACAAAAAAAAAAACCGAAATTTCCTTTTTTTTGGAAATTTTCTTCGTGCACTTCAGGTTTTCACATCATCATTCGTTTTTTTTTTCTTCTTCGTCGTCGTTCCGTTTCCTCTCCCTGTCGTGTCGTGACCGAAGGAAAAAAAAGGGAATACAAAAAAAAATCACAACTTTGTGTGCAAAGTATCGACGAAATTGCAAGAAAAAACAGGGCAACACTTTTGCTTTTCAAACAAAAAAAAAAAAAAACTAAGAAAAGAAAATTGAGAAGAGACGACGACGACCCGATTGTAATTCTCACTTTCTGTCACTTGGCTTTTTCTTCTTTTTTTTTTTAGAGAAAATGCAATTATTAATTGGAGTTTTCCAATTAATTTTTTCCCTTTTTTTCTTCCAGTTTGTTCACCAAAAAAAAAGGTTCTTCGGGTCCACAAGACTTTTTAACCGAAGTTACACCGACGACGAGAAAATAACTGCTGCAGAGAACAGAACCTGCTCTCGCCTACTAACTGTGGATGGTACTTGCAATACGTTGGTACTGAAGGGCAAGTGATTCGATACGACAGAGTACTTAAATAGTACGTTAGTAGTCCAAGCGATAAGTTGTTTTATCACTTTTATTATGTAGTTTCCACATTTTCATAACCCACAGACCATCTTCTGTTCGATTTCTACTGCAGACTGCAGTGGGACTCTTGAAACGCATTTCTACGGCAACAATTTATGCCGTGTTTGGGGAAATAAGTGTTGTAAAAATAATTTGAATGTCATCAAGACAGTAAAGGACTGCCGCGTATCTCTGAACAAGATAATTGGACAGTACAACCTCACCCTGTGCTGGGTGCCGGGCCACTGTAACATACCAAGGAATTCTGAAGCTGACGAACTGGCCCGACAAGGCTCCTCAGGTTTTAACAGCATAAACGTCACCGACATCAAGGCGCCAACGTCCTATGCTAAATACCTTGTCCATGCCGATGCGGTGAAAGAAGCCAACCATCGGTGCAAGGCTACACTGGCCCACGTTAAATAAAACCAGGTCCATCGGACTTCTGAAACACAAGAGAGGAATCCTCTCGAAAATCGTAAACACCCTCACCGGACACTGTGCTTTAGGAAGGCGCCCAAAGACTGGGCAACGTCTGTAGAAGGTTGCAGAGATGAAGAAGAAGAGGAGACTATCAGTCACCTCCAATGCACGTGCCCCGCATTTGCCAACATTTGAAAGGTCACATTAGGTGAATACCTATTCAAGGATCTAAGAGATCTCAACAATGCCTGTACGGGTAAGATTGGCTCCTTCATAGGAAGGAGTAAATGATTTCCAGAGTAAGACGGTGACCCACCCACCTTGCACATCGGCAGCACAATGAACCTATTCCTGGTCTAAGTGCATCCTCACCGAGGGCCGGTTGCAACCAACCAACTAACCAGAATGTTTTGCACTAAATTTAAGGTTTGGAATGACAGCGATTCCAACACTTCGCTAATCTAGGTGCTAGAATACTTTTACACCGGGATGACAGATTTATCGTCAACGAATCTTGCGGCCTCCAGGACAAAATCGGTCTTACCAGTGCAAAAGTATTCTAGCAGCTAGAAAAGCGAAGAGGTGGGAACACGGCCAATGGTTTTCAATCTTCTGTTTTTACTATTGATGTGTTTTGTTGTGCTCCTGTCAAAAAAGCAATGACAATCAACATTCCTATACACAAATCCAAGTAGATCACTCAAATACAAAAAACATGAGCATTTAATTGGCACCAACGACGCAACGGAGTGATCCGAAACCGAGATCCTTGCAGTTCATTTTCTGGTCAAATCGGTGAATCCCGTCACACTCCCAATTTCACTACCAAAAATGAACATCACAGTCTCATCACTAGTGTCTATTTTCAAGGAGGTTTTCTTAACTTTAGTACTTTTTGACTAATTTTTCTCTACGCATCAAAATGTATTGAGAGAGAGCGCAAGGCGGATAGTGTTGTCTTTGTTGCGTGCGCTCGGATGCCGCTTGCGGGCGTGTATGTTTGGCCTTGTTCGGTATTGGCATTTGGGTGTTTTTTGGTTCATAATTTTTTTTTTTTGGTGAATGAAGCACCGTCAACGGCGACAGATTGCGCATACTCTCAAAATTTTATTTTTCAATGAAATTTTCGTTTTTCATTTTTTGCCAGTTTCCTTTGTGAGAGGGTATTTTTTTTTTGTTGAATGGTCCATTTCGAGAGAGTGTTGTAATAGATTTTATAGGGTTGAACTATTACAATTGGGCAAGGTGTTGTTTTTATGGGTTTAAGGCAGAGCTGCACTGAACTTTTATCAGATATCCATACAAATAATTTTTTTCAAAGGACTTTTTATATTTTATCTCATTAAAATTATGCATTTAAAAGAAAGCAATCCGATTCGACAGCGGAACTAAATGTATCCTATTTGAATAGAACTTATGTTGTCTGGCTTCTTTGGAGGCCAAATCGAAGCGGGGCGGACTCATTTTTTTTCAACATGTTAAACAATCATTTACATACTTTTAATCAAGAGAGTTTCTAAAGAGAAACTTTCTAGCTAAGGACATTCGAGGTGTGTTTGTATAAAAAACAGTTTCTTTCCGAAAATTGATTCTGTTTTGACATCCTTCATAGTCCGACTTACAATAACATTTCATTGGCAGTTTTTTCGCTGTTTTGTGAAGATTTCTTCGAGATTAAGTTGTCATCTTTTGATTACTTCCACTTCCGTTCCTAGCCCACTAATGACATCATTATCAAACCGTCCATATGCTCCTGTTAGAAATACTGCATATTTTAATAAGTTAAACTTTTTATGAGTATTTCAATTTATATACCTACGCTTCTGGTTTAAGTTCGAACTAAAATCTACTCCACTTTTCACTAAACAGGGGCACCAATATCCCAATATGAAAGAAAAACTCCGCCCACCCACAAACATTTTGACATTTCAGTCAATCAGTACAACCAACCTTGAAGCAATACAGAATATCTTTTTCGTTCGGTGTGCGTAAGTTTGATGACGGCTCGAATTCAACCATCTTAAGTTTTTCTCAAAAAAATTCATAAAAATGGCCAAAAAGAAAAGTGAAGAATACGCCGGTGATAGCGGTGACGAAAACGAATATGGCGACGAGCCAAATTTCGAAGATCCAGAGGGTTTTGTCGACGATATTGCCGATGAAGGTAAGCGGTCAGGGGCTCAACCACTTCATTGCCAGCACGGCATGGCTGCTCCCTGCGTCAGTCGACCCTGTCTTAACCTCAAAATTGTTTTAGCGAAAAATGCAAATTTTTGTTCTTCGATCTTGAAAATGATTTTGTTTTGTTTCAGAACTTCTGGCTGATATGCTTGAGCAGAAGCCATGCGAAACCGATGGCGTTGAGAGCGTCGTTGTGGTCGATAATATCCCAAAGGTGGAACCATCTCGCATGGAGAAGCTCAAATCAGTTATTCACAAGTTGTTCTCAACCTTTGGGGACATTGTCAATGTATTCCATCCTCTAGACGAGGAGGGCAATACCAAGGGCTATGCTTTCTTGGAATACAACAATGCAAGGAGTGCATCGGAGGCGGTAAAGACAATGAACCATCATCGTCTGGATAAGAATCACACGTTTGCTGTGAACTTGTTTACTGATTTCCAAAAGTGAGTAGACTATATTGACCACGTACTTGTTTGTGAAAGTAGTTTTAAGATTTGGCGAGGGTGAAACGGGTTTTTTTTAAATTTTGAATTATTCAACATGTTGCAAATAGAGTTGTGCAAATTGAGCTTAAATTGCATAAATTTGAGCCTAAACTAGATCTAAGAGAATCATTGAGTCGGGAAACTTTATTATTAGTTTAATTGTGAGCTGCATAAACAATTTTCTTGGCTTGGTTCAAGGTACCGAAGCTAAGTTAATTCATACAGATATCGTTCCAAATGATATACTACTTTTGGCGGTGGTTTTTTTTTCCAACGAGCTTAATGTAAGCTGCTTTCGGTCTCCTTGATCACTGTGGCATATTCTTAGCTGAAATTTAATCGATTAAGGAGAATAATATCTGCAAAGAATATGAGCATGTTCACTTAATAGAAAAGCAGCAATCAATTCTCTGGAATCGTCAATTCTTTCGTCGTCATCGATTGCGGTTCATCTCTTACGGACCAATTCACGGTTTACCTATGTTATGTGCCAGTACACGAAGATATTCCAGGAAACTGTAAAGCTGACAAAAATGCTAACGAAATACCTAAAGAATCTGAACAGATATAGATCAAGAGGAGATTATTCCCCATATTTTTTGGTTGTGTCCTGCACTGTTCATTAAAAGAAGACTTCTTTTAAATCTACGTTCAGAAAATATCACCGTATATCACTAAAGCACTCCCACAACTCCTGTACCAGTTTCGTTTCGAGAAGAACTCTTAAGATCTGTCTCTCCAGCTACTTACCAAATATTAGTTTGGCTGTCTATTTAAAATAAGATCCTTCAGCAATGTACTGATATTTTTCATCATAAAGACTTGGAAAGAGCTGAAACCTTCATTAGTATTAAACAGCTCACAACTTGAATATCATGCAGCTTAAGCAAACACTAATTGACCAGAAGAAGACTTTTTAATAAAATACAAACTTAACATCCATTTTCCAGGTACGAGAATATTCCAGAAAAATGGGAACCACCAACTCCGCAGCCATTCAAGATGCAAAACGACCTCTATACCTTCATCACTGAACCTGACGCATACGATCAGTATTGTGTTGCCGCAGAGACTGCTTCCAACTCGGTGCAAGTTCAATTTTGGCAGAATACACTACCCGAACCAACCGAGCTGGAGACACGTGAACGTTTCACCGATACATTTGTCAAGTGGTCACCACTGGGAACATATGTTGTTACTTTCCATAAGCCCGGCGTTGCCATCTGGGGAGGCAGTACCTACAGCAAGATCAACAAGTTCCCCCATCCTGGTACTCAGTTCGTTGAATTCTCGCCATGTGAGAATTACTTGGTAACTTATGGTCCCACTGCAACTGGACAGAAGATCATCATCTGGGACATCCGTACAGGTCTTGAGAAACGTAGCTTTGTCTCCGATGGAATGTCCAATCTCTCTATGTTCCGTTGGTCGCACGATGACAAATATGTGGCGCGTATGGGCGACAACGCCATTCATGTTTATGAAACACCCAGCTTTTATTTGTTGGATTTGAAGTCGATCAAAGTCGCTGGCATTCGCGGATTCAGTTGGTCACCAACAGACAACATCATCGCCTACTGGGTGGGTGAACAGAATCAAATCCCTGCGAGAGTTATCCTCCTGGAGATTCCCAAGAAACGTGAGATTCGAAATAAGAATCTCTTCCACGTCGCCGATTGTAAAATCCATTGGCAGAAGTCTGGTGACTATCTTTGTGTCAAAGTCGACCGTTTCTCTAAGCAGAAGAAGGACAAGAAGGACTTTGATGTGAAATTCCTCGGCATGTTCTACAACTTTGAGATTTTCCACATGCGCGAGAAGGATATCCCTGTTGATTCGGTGGAAATTAAGGACCTCATCTTGGCCTTCTCCTGGGAACCAGTTGGTAATAAGTTCTCCATAATTCACGGTGAACCAACAAATGCCAATGTGAGCTTCTACGAAGTCAAGAAGGGACAGAAGCCAAGCTTGGTGAAGAAACTAGAAAAGAAGTCCTGCAGTCACTTGTTCTGGTCGCCTCGTGGTCAGTTTATCGTCCTCGCTAACTTAACCATGGGAACTTTCGAGTTCATCGACACCAACAATGATTTCATTGTGATGGCTTCGCCCGATCACTTCCGAGCATCCGAAGTCGAATGGGATCCAACCGGTCGGTATGTTGTCACTGGTGTTTCCTCGTGGAAGGTCAAAGAGGATACCGGCTACAATATGTACTCCTTCCAAGGACGCATTCTCAAGCGCACAATTTTGAAGAATTTCGTTCAATACTTATGGCGTCCACGTCCACCAACTTTGCTGAGCGAAACCCAACAGAAGGAAATTAAGAAGTCTCTTAAGAAATACTATCCACAATTCGAGAGCAAGGATCGTCTACGTATGACACGTGCATCCAAGGAGTTGCTCGAGAAGCGCTCTCAATTGCGCGATCAATTCGCCGAATATCGCAACAAGAGGGTCGTCGAGTGGAAGGAGCAAAAGAATAGGCGTTTGCAGCTCAGAAATCGTAAGTGTGCCCTGCTTATATCCTTATTATATCTCTACAGCAGTTTTTTCTTTTTGTTTGTTTACAGATGTTGATACTGATAGTTTGGAGACCGAAGATGTCGATGAGGAAATTGTAGAATTTTTGATTAAAGAAGAAATTACCGTTCTCGAGTAGACGATTAAAAAATTCCATCCCTCACAGTAACTTGCCATTGAGCGTTAACATATTTACGCGATCTTTCCATGAGATTGAACCAAAATCTAAATACCTTTCTATTTGGTTAAGATCGCTTTAGCAAGTTATTATAAACATTAAAAAAAAAAAAAACAAAATATATAAAGTTGAACTTAAAAACCATAGAAATCGAACAAAATTTTCAACTAACAGCAGAAACTAGCTTTCATTTTTCTATCTATACTATTCTCTGAATATAGTTTTCTGCTTTGACAAAATATCGTCCGCTAAACGACGGTTTTTTTTACATATATTACAACAAAGGCATACTATTGATTACTACAACAACTGACACTTTACTCTAGTGTACAATTTTTGATATAAAAGAAATACAGATTAAGGTGACTTTTTTTAATTTCGAAAAGAACAGAAATGACATCAACGTCGAGAGGTTTTCGTAGGAAATATTCAAAACCATTGGATAATATTTCGTATTTATTTAATTGCATTAATGTATTAGTAGATAAATATTCTAATAATAATAATCATATGAAATATAATCAATTACAGATATATATGTATGCCATAAAGAAAGTTTGTATTCATTACTTTGTGTTTGATATGTCGGTGGACTTGCTTTCAACGTGTGCTCAACGTTGGAAATATACAAGATAGGACCTGCGAGTAGCTAGTATTGTCATGCTTAAAGGGCAATGTCAATCAATCAAAATCGGGTAGCCTGCCGGTATTCCTGAGGTCAAATCGACGAACCACACAGGCGGATCAGTAGGAATGCAGTCTAAAGAAGAACAAGGATAAAGTACCTGCGAAAGTTAACTCCAGGTCTTCGTTCACCTCATTTTAAATCGACTTTTGTCGTCAATACTATATCGGTTGTGCACCAGTTTTAGCACAAGTGGATATCGCCGTGAATCGGCCGCACCCAAGCTTAGAAATTCAACATTGCGTTATTAATCGAAACAACTTCTTTCGAGCAACTATTGCCGATTGTTGAGCCCATTCCAGCCAGTGCCTTGTGCCTCAAGTTGAATGTCGTTTGTTCACAATCGGATCAAATATAAATTCGTATTCCTCGATTCGTGTACCCCAGCACAGATAACAGATTCCGTAACACTAACAATGGTGGCATGACGTTAAACACCCACTCTACTGTTGGAACAAACCCTAAAAATTACCCCAGAAATGTTCTGAACTTTGTTAGTGTCTTAATTTTAAAGGTAAAGCATCTGCAAACTCCGAAGACCTGTGGCGATGAACGACTTAGCTTTCAATATGGATAACCATCTTCCTTGCAATAATTATCGTTCTGTCAAGCAAATAAGGTGGCCGAGTAATACGACTGGATACTGATGTCCAGTGTGAGTTTATCTAGACTAGATCGACGCAACTTGACATCAACCGTTGCGTAAGCGTAGGGTGGAAGAAGTGGAGGGAAAGCACAACTGTCTTTGGTGGCTGACAAAGGCCATCTTTATCTGATAGGAAGACTCTTAACACCGCAGTTGTAATGCGGAGTCACACCACGCCTCTCATACGCCGCTGGTTCCACCGCTTCAACAACAAAAGCGCTACTACACTGCTTAACCCACATTTCATCAAGAATTACACAACACTCGTACCATATCGTGCCTTTTCTCCTCCCCCGTGGTTAAGCCTGAAAATCGGTAATTTAATAATTAACATTTTAATTAAATATGTAATTCTTCGTACCATGTACACCCTGTCCTACGATCTCTTCATTTTATCGTTATTCCACAATTCCGATCCGTTCCATAGCTGTCAAAAAAAAACGACACATATTTCATTCGAGACATTTCAATTGGAAAATGTTTTTCACCGACCGACGATAATAAATAAACTTTTTTTTTTAGCCAATAATAGATAAACAGAGCAGGAGTTTCGCCAGGATGCCGGAGGATTCAAAGGAAATAAAAGCCAAGAAATTGGCTGCAGCCCGTAAGAAGGTAAATTGCCTCGGCACAGGCATAAAAACATCCATAAATTCACTAAAAACACATCTGACACGTCACGATATTTTTGTGTTAAAATCAAAAATATATCTTATCCACGTCTAGCTGAAAGAGTATCAGGCCAAGGAGAAGCGAGATGCCGAAGCAGGAGTCCAACAGATGGAGCATCAAGCTGCATTGCCCTCTGAAGACAGTGATGTAGCCTCGGTGGTGAGTGAAAAGCTGGCAAGTGATACCCCACCACCACCAGTTGTGGTTGAAGATAAGCAATCGGAGGACCCACCAAGGCTACAGGAGTACAGCAAGCCATCCTCGCCCACTTTGCCAAGCCACAGTACTGGTACTAATGGCAGCAGTATTGAAACTATTCAAATTTTGATCACAGAAAAGGCAGTTCTATCTACGGAGCTTAATAAATTTCGCACTATTTGTCGGGAGAAAGAGCTGGAAAATGAAGAACTGCAGGCACAGTTTCAGATGACAGCGAAACGGTTGGACGATCTGCAGAAGGAGTTCCTGCAGCAGCAGAAATCCATCGAGGAAACGAAATCGAGTCACCTAACTCTGCAAGTGCAGTTGGAGACAACAAAATCGAAATACGACGATCAGCTTGAGCACTTGGAGGAGACAAAACAGCTTCTAGCAATCGAAAAAGACCGCAATCAGGTACTGCGCAACGAGTTAAAGGAGACAACCAACGAATTGGAGCTCACTAAAATTCGAATCAATCAACTGTCCGACGAGTCTAGCATAACGAAAGACAATCGCGTCGAATCACTGACACAAACGCAATTCATGTACGAGCAGCAGATACGTGATTTGCAGGTGAGTTCAGCTTTTATTGTATAAAAAGAAGAATTTTTTCAAATTCCAATGTCTGTAGGCAATGGTACAGCAGTTGACCAGAGATAAAGATCAGGCCAGTCAACAGTATCAAACGTACGTGCAACACTTGAACACTGAAGTCACCAATTTGAATGAAAAGAACAGTGAGCTAACAGAAGAATGTTCAAAGTTACAGGAGCGTGAGAGGCAGTTTATCGAGCATATTAGTGGACTGGAGAAGGAAATTCAAAAGTCAATATCTCGTCAGGATCAGATTAAGGAAAATCAGGTGAGTCTTGGAACATTTTACACACAGAGTTGATAGTAAGGCCAGGACCATAGTCATATATTTGCCCATCACACCAAAGATACTCATCCTAGAAGGACGGGAAAATGAATAGAACAACATATTTCGTGTTGTATGTCACAAAAGTTGACTGGTGCAGTTTGAAGGATATTTGCCCATAGTTTCGTCATAGCGACTGCACGCTTTTGTTATTTTATTAACCCCTTACTTGGGTCTTGCAACCATACGCGTTTGGCTAGCTATTTTGCACCGAATTCCTTTCCGTTTCCTTTCTGTTTCATGAAAAACGTCCTCTAAACCATCCCCTATTTTGGTATTGTGTCTGCAACGAAGTCTTAGGTCTTTGCTTTGCTAAACACAATTGTTAAGCTCTACAAAACGTTTTCTTTAAAAGTTACATATACAAAGCAGTCATGGGATGATTAATTTAACGAAAAAGTATTTTTTCGCTAGTCTCACTTGTCATGAGAACCCATATCAAGCCAGTCTTGTCCTTCTTGGCCTTCTGTATTTCCAAAAATACATAACACGGACGACATGTACACAAAAACATGCCGCAAAAACCTACTCTTTGGTCCTTATATGCTGCTTGTACCTACTTGTTGTTTTATATATATTTTTTGTGAGTTTCGGTGTACTGTAATGCTTAATCATTCATACATAAGTGTTCATATTTCATGAATTAACCTGGCAACAAAGTAACTATCACAGTGGATTCAACACACTTAACTTTAATTCGGATCCTCTCTCGTTTTATACACTAATTCGGATCAATTATAAATTTCAGCAAGTCGAGGTGAACGAAAACTACATAAAAGAAATCGATGAATTAAAAGCGAAACTCTCTGAACACGAATCCGAACGATACGAGTTTCAGTTAAAAATTAAATCACAAGAAGATCGCTTGGACGCTCTTAGCAAGAACATTTCCGAAAAAGACAATAAAATCTCTGAATTGGAAGAAAACATTGAAAATATTCTCTCGGAAAGGCCAGATAGTGGAAAACTTTTGGCAACAATGGAGAGCGATAAGATTGCGGCCTCAAGAGCTCTCACTCAAAATGATACGCTTAAAAAGCAACTCGATGAATTAGAGCTGAGATTTGTACAATTGACAAACGATAAGGCAGATTTGGTTAATAAATTGGACGCCGAAGAGTACGTCAATCGTGAGACCCGCAACAATTTCTCGAACATGGAAGAACAGCTTAAAAGTCTTGACGAAAAGCTACACTTCAAAGACGAAGAAATGATTCGACTGTCGCACGAGAATAACGATTTAACAAAACGAAATTTGGTTCTAGAACAACAGTTATACATGCTACGGCACTACAAAGCACGAGATTATTCAGAAAAAGATGAAAACGAACAAGTGAGTCCCACAGAGAATGGCAGAGAACATGTCTATCATGCTCATGACGCTCATAGTTATCATAGTTCTGATGGTGGTGCTAGTAATGAAAACGATGAACGGGAGACCTGCTCCCATCATGATCATGACCATAACCATCATGATCACGACCATGATGACGAACATCATGCAGAACAACATTCCGAATGTTCTTCAGGTCATGCTGGACATCTACATGATCATTCATATTCACTCACTAGTTCGGACCAACATGATCATCCAAATCCAAAAGAACGAAATCATTCATCGGCGCCAGTTACCCCCCATCATCACCACGCCGATCATCAGCAAAAGCATCGTTCTGATGAGCCGCCAACAATTCCAACCATAGAAGCATTGCAAAAACTTCAGAGTCGCTTTACCAAACTAATGGCTCAAGTGGCCGATTTAACCGAGGAAAAACAACGCCTCGAGCACTTGGTTCTTCAGTTACAAGGAGAGACAGAAACAATTGGCGAGTACATCGCGCTCTATCAAACCCAGAGACGGATTCTTAAGCAACGCGAATACGAAAAAGCATCCCAACTACAATTGCTACTCGGTGAACGTGAAGAAATGCGTGAAAAAATCACAACTCTCAACAAACTGGTATCAAATTTGGGAGTAGAATTACCAAATAACTTGCGATTGAATGAAAATCTAAACACCGCAATGGAAAACATTTGCATAGAACCAAATGTCTCAGCACATTCGCCGCTTAATGACGGTGAAGGGGATGCACACCAAGCCATTCTGGACGAAGCAGCCATGAATAAACGCCTTAATTCAAATGAATCAAAAGAAATATTGGTGAAAATTCAAAACATCATAACAGAAATCAAGGAGAACACAAAAGATATTCCACCCGTTAACACTGCAGACCATTTGACATGCTGCTCTGGGAAATTTGAAATAGTCTAACAAGGTGCCTAACGAAGGATATTTTTTGTAGTCTTAAATGAAGTCTTAATCAAATTTTGTATTTAGCTTACGAGATGGAGAGGAGTATTGTGCGTCGTCTTGTTTTGAAGACGAAAGGGTTGATTTGAAACCAAAATTAAGTTTTTTTTTTGCCACAGACTTGTGTGACCTATGCTATACTATATGTAAACCATTATGCTCGCGTTGTTTGTAAAACATGCGAAAGTATATAATTATTTCGATTTTAATAAAAATAAATATTTAACATGAATTCTGTGAACTGTTTCTAAGTTGTATGAAGAAGTTTGAAGAGCCGTTTGTGATTGTACCAGCGGACATAATAACTGCCAAAATTCTCGTAAATGCGTGGCGGAATCCTGCCAAAAGTTTAACAGAACAGCTTGTCTTGGGTCGACGGGAGCTTTTCCAAACACACTGAATGCTAGTTTAGATGCACTGCTAAATTTACCACCTCTTAACACCTATGACTCAGAAATAAAAACGCAGACAACACAGAAGAGCAAAGGCGGCAGTGAAACATTATGGGATGTCGAAGTACTCCAGCCGATTCTGGACTGAATACGGATCACTCTGTGGAAGCAGCTCTCAAGAGAAGTGACAGAACAGAACACAGCAAACCTGCAATGGCCATAAATATACTGGTGGTATAATGAGATCGCCGGTCTACACTCATAATGTCATAGGACGAGACGATTGTACCAGCGAAAGCCCGGCAGTCGCAGAGAGCTCACGAGAGACTTATAATCGCCCGTAAGAAACGTTGCTGCAATTAAAGACAAGAAAAAGATAAATTTCGAAGAACTGTGTAAAGAAGCCGATTAGAATCTGTGGAAACACTTACCAAATGGTCACGTTGAAATTGAAGGATCGCGGAAAGGTCCACATTGTTTTTCGGTAACGTGAACGCTGTACTTTTTCCGTGCGAACAATACGACGCGACTGCCTACCAACACCTATCGCCACCGCCGAAGATGCCTCGTAAGTCTAGAAGAAAATCAAGCCATAAATTGGCGCCCACACATCTTTGCAGCTACATATATGCAATACCTAGTTAAAGGTCCATCCTATATGACCTTCATCACCGCGATCACGATCGGGCTTCTTTTCCTACTTACTGGGCCTACAACGCCTGCGCGCCATCGTGTGCGGTTTCTGAAAATGTGCCCCAGTTTTCTGTAACTCTTTCCCTTGCCGTGGTTCCTTCTGGACTGTTCTGCACAATGTACTCTTGGGATCAGCGCATATCCTGCAATCCTGAGTAACCGGGTTCCATTGCATCGTTTCATCTGCCACCTATTCGGACAGTGTGAGCACTTCGCATGGTTGTGCCTATCGATTCATGGCCGTTCTCTGATAAAGCTGTTCGTTAGAGATACGAGGTCCGTTCGCGTACCTTCCTAAAACAGTGAATTTTTACGAAAAGCTGTTCGCGTACAGAGAGTAAGAAATTTGCCCATTCTACGAATTTTAGTGCAAGAAATTTCTGTGGGCTAGTTTATGAAAACTGTCAAAGCTGTCAAACCAGTGTATTTTCAACTTTTTCTTGTTCAACCCGTTCGTTTACTTTTTCGTAATATTAGCTCTCTCTGAGAGAATTTTACCCCCACTCTTCGAATTTGATAATCTACGAATTTTAGTGCAAAAAGTACGCGAACGAACCACTGTCTGAACAGAAAATCCTTAAGACATTTTGTAGGCACCTAATAACGAACGTTTGCAGCTTGCTCGTGATAATAGCGGTCACTCTCCAGGTACCACCTTCATATAGCAGCACAGATTCAACGTTGAAACGGAGCTGTTAGCTTACATTACTTCGCCAAATTGTGGGTTGCTAAGGCAACCTTCCATAGATCTCTATCGAATGCTTTTGTCAAATCTTATAAAAAAACGTAGGTTCTATCGCAGCAGTAATTAACAAAAAACAGTTGTAACAAATACTCCGTAAGCCTTGTGCTGTAAAAAATAATTAAAATGCTTAGGTACGCGTGAACATCCCAAAAATAAATACGACAGTTTTGCTTCTACACGTTGAAGCTTTCACTCGTCACTATTTATCCGATTAGTGACGAAATAATGAACACGTACCACAACCACAAAACTCGGTGATCTTTTCCCCTCTCTTGCTCTGCATCACAAAATGGATGCTATTTACAGTAATAATCCTCCAATCACTGTACATCAGTTCACACTTCTCTAAAATTTCTTCGCGTAAACCACCCTTTTAACGCTCTCTTGTGTACTCTGTAGGTAAACAGGTATTTTGTTTACCAAAAAAAAAAAACGAAATACAGAATACCTCTACCTATCTTTGTTTATAAATTTTGTACAAACATTGCTGTTCGTCTCCCAGTCCCAGTATACCTAACTAAATTTTTTTCAAGGTAATTACAACAAAACGAACTATTTCTCTGGGGGGAAGAATTTTGTTGGTTTCTTCTCAGTTTTTGGATTGATAAATTGTTTCCATATATAGATACATTGCTTCATATTTAAAAATATCACTCTGTGAACTGAACCACGATGACTGTGTGTAGTAAGCAACAAATCCAAATAAAGGAATTTATTGTTGTCTCGTTGAAAATTATTATTTTTCTTAATAAAGAAAAAAATCTGCTCCACATGGCGGTATCCAAACGGAAGTTATCGTTTTCAATTCTAAGAAGTATAAAATCGAGAAGATATACTCGATAAAGGTAATGTCGGTTTATTCTGCTGAAACAAATAACAACAGATCGACTGGCACTGGCAATGGCACGTCGTCGTCGGCACCCTTTCTGCTGGCGACGTAAGCGAGTAAAGTTATTTTAATCTCCTCGATACACAGATAAGATGTTACCTGATCTTAGGATGTGAATTCTTTTTGTCTTTTTTGTTTGAAAGTTTCATCACAATTCAATCGAATTAATCTCCATTTAATGATGATGATGTGTTTCTCTTTTTGTTTTGGCAAAATAACAACGAATAATGGTGGGATTTTGAAGAGGGCGGGGTAGACAGACAATTTGTTTGGTCTCAAAACGAATTGAAAGTGAACTCAGTAGATAAATACTTACACTCCTTACCAACTTGAGTAGATTGCCTTGACCTTCATTATTCAGATTTTAATAATTGCTTCCAGAAGGAGTTCTCTCTTTTATTAAAACAATTCGTTTGTTTTAACAAACAAACATATGTGTAACTTGACTCATGCTTTAGTGAATCTGTGACCTTAAAAGAGTTAAATTCATCATCGCAGACCATATCAAATGACTAGCGTCCGGTTGAGAAATTTGAGAATATCGTGACTATTCATAGTCATACGTATTTCATGTTTAAAGGTAATTTCCTTTCCTACGCACAAAATGCTGTTCATTTAAACTCACTTAGAGGGGTGTTTCACCTCGAGATTATCGCCAGAGACATACATTTTTGATCTTGTTTTGATTGATGTATTGAGGCGCGCTTGAATACTTCACTGAGTTCATGTGCGATTTATTTTGTGACCTTGTTCGATTGTAATGGCGTCATTGCGATACGACCTTGCAAACCATCGTTTTTATTACGATTGAATAAGTGCGTTCAGAGAGTTATCTCATTCATGGTCATGTCATGCATTTGATTGTGAATCCTTAGAGCTATACGTACAAATGCAAATTCGTCAAACTCACACGAACACCAAACCAGTTAAATGAATCTTCTGTTATGATTTCAGCCAAAAAGTCGTTTTTAATTGAATCATGTGGTTGAGATGGCTTTGTTCCCCACCTCTCCATGAATTCAAAGTGATTCAGTAAAAACAGAGAATTCATTAGGAATGTGGCTCATGAACCTGATTGTTTTTCTGACGTTTCTTGTGAGTCCTTGCGTCAATACAACGATCGCCTACTCATTGTGCGGGTTCAGGAAATGTGTCTTAGGTTTTTCTAGTTGCCGTGCTTCCTTCTCTATTGTCCAATGTACTTCACCCATCGCCGCATCGGTAGTTAGCTATGACACACTCTACTCTCTCAATTGTTTCGCCCTGCAATGCATACCTATATGATTTGATGGGATCCTCCATGCTGTTAATTTTTGTTTTTGTCGAGATCATTTTCAGCCTTTGTTCTCATTTGATGAAGGTCCTTTATTCCTTTTTTCTCGTCAACGTAGTCGATGTGTTTAAGCCCAGACGTTAGAGTCCATCGAATTCCTCCATTTCCTCCATAATAAAACATCCACAAGACTCAATTGTTAGCACGAAATTTCACTTTGTTGAGTTGAACAAAAGAAGATCTTCAAAGCCTTCTTCAACTAATGGGAGAGATCTTCACCCAAATGTGTTCCAAGCGAGGGTAATTGCAACTGACGATGCATGTCGGCAACTGTCTTTCCTTGACACAAAAGAAGAAAAACATAGGACACGCCTAAATTGACAGTGAATCAGTCTTTAAACGTTGCCAAAAACTGCTCAAATCCACACTTTGTTCGATTCCAGGTAATTAAATAGCTTGCGAGCCAAAGATTCTGAGCCTGAGTAGACCGATCACTTGGTCCAGCATCCACAACCAAAGAAATGGGGCAAAAATATGGCAAATAGGAACGATATACTTGCACTATTTTAGACTTAAATGATTTTACCAGCACTCTTGGTTTTTATAACCTCTGACTAATTTGGGGCTTAGTTTAGTTCGTGGATTTGCTCTTGTCTGATTGTTTGCAGATAGAAGTAGTGATTGATCCAGTCGTGAGCAGTGACTTTCTTGTCACAAGGCACACGTCTAGCTAACCTTACCTAGTGTGCTTACATTAACCTGTTCCTAGATATAGGCAGACCAACCCAAGGCCGCAGTTTAACAGATACTACGTGGGCCTAGCCTAGCTTTGTATTTGTACCATAGACTGTGCGTTTAAACATCGAACGTCGAGGGTTACATAGGCTGAAAGGATCTCTTGATTTATGACTTCTGGTCTAACTTTTTCTCTAAAAACATTAGATCTGTTCTCGTACTTACTAAAACTATGAAAATCTACAAAATTTAAAAAAAATAGCGAATTCCTGTTCCCGTACGTCAAAGTTTCACAGTTTTTCACAGAAGAAAACAAGAAATTTTCCCATGCTGCTAATTTTAGTCCAAGAAATTGTTTTGCCCAAAAATTTAAGTTCTGTCAAATCGTTGTATTGTTGTTGGCTGGTAAAAATCAATACAAAAAAAGTGACGTTTAAAAAGTAGGCAGCTCTTTTGTTCAACCCGTTCCCATACTTTTTTTGAGATTTGTCTTTCTCTGAGAGAATTTAATCTTAAAAATTTCTCAAGCTGCGTATTTAAGTGTAAAAAGTAAGGGAACAGATCTGCATAGTTAAGTGGGTTCCAAACCAATTACATATGTGCATATTTCATTCAATGATTTCGTATGACGAAAGTGATTAAATGAATGAGGACAGTACGTTCCTTAATTACTATCCCGATATGCGCAATCAACCCTTTAATTTCTCCGCCATTCTACCAGACTAAACAAATTCAGCTTTTTAATTGAAACAAGTCTAATCAAATTAAAAGAGGATGTACAATATGTGGAGGCGTTTAATTACTGATAACATGATTTAAACTGAATTTGATGTCTGCCCTTAAAAGCGATCCTACACACCACGGTACAAAGAATTCAATTGACTGGAGCATTCATTTCCATGCAACGTCCGTCGCATTAATTAAAAGAACTAGAATCGAATGTAATTCACATATGTATCTTAATAGATATTCAACCAAAAACAGCCTCAAGGCGAATATTGTAAAATAAATAAACTACTCGCCGCCGCACTGACAAAATCACTTTCAACTAAAACAAAAACATTTATAGCTTTAGATTAAAAAAAAAACACTTATACAAACTAATTGAATTGTATTACACAGTTATTTACAAACTCAAGCGGGTTCTACTGGAATAAAATAGTCTCCGTGTGCCCATCCAGATTGGCGGATAAAAGAAAAAAAATAAAAAAATAAATAAAGATTCAGGTCGGAAGTTTCGCAGAATCATGCGATCGCGAATAATACGATTAAGAAACGAACACGCCTGTGGTCTGTGTATATTCGTATCTATTAGATACACTCAAGTGGATAAAGAATAATTGTTCATTTATATGTTCTTGTTCGTTTCTGGAGTGAAGAAAAACAGATTTCAAGACTCAAGACGACAAGCAAAGTCCAACAAGCTATTAAATAATTTCCGTTTGAATTGAATAAGATACACAACACAGAGATGAGTGAAAGTGATGTATCAACAAGCGATAGATTCTATTTTAATACACCCACCAACTTTATTCATGTTTATTGTATGTAAGTTCGGGATTAGTCCTTGAATTTGTTTGTCATTGAAACTAAGCGGCTAAAAATTAATCTGGCAGTCGTAACTTAGATTCTTAGTAGCAGAAAAAAATAAGTCTTTTTTAATTGTGTGTTTTTGAATGCACAGATAGTATTCGGTAAAGTTAGACGATCAGCCTCCTTTGTGGAGATCCAACGAAGAATAACACTAGCAACTCGCTGCTACTTCGGTTTGGCAATACAACTGGATTCAAAAGTCCTAACTCGACGAACAAAATCAATACTCTGTAGAACGCTGACAAACGATTTTGCCGGAACCGTCAGAATACATACAAAATCGGTGGTAGTTTTGCTCTTGTGGGAACCATTGGTCAAATCGACCGAAGGCGACCGTCTATATTAGTTTGTCTATGGTCGTACTAGTCCTGTTGTATGGAGCCGAGTGCTGGACGATAAGTAAGAAAGCTAAGCAAATATTCTGCACCTTCGAGAGAAACATACTTCGTCGGATATTAGGTCCCTTATGCGAGGAGGGCGAAGGAGGAAAAGATACAACCGCAAACTATATGAGCTGTACCAGGATTAGGCTCGGCCACATCGAGCGAATGGACAACAATGTTCCATTTTCGAGTCCCAGCCCCCGGGTTAGAGACGGCGAAGAGGACGAACCTCCCGTACAAAGTACAAGTTGTCGCGAATGCCAGAAGACTTGATGACCGCAGAGGATGGAAGGCAGCAGTGTCTCAGGCAGAGACTCTACAAGGGTCGGGAGCCTTTTAACAAGAAGAAGAAGACTATAAGACGATCAATCCACTCGTCACATAGCCGCCTAAGACAGTTGTATACTTGTTATGCACGCCAACAGCTAATACTATCTGAACTTCGAAACTCATTCCTCACTGCCCTCTTTGTTCACTCATTGAATTTCCTTAAATCATTAGTCTTTTTTGAAAATTTACTGCAAAAAGGCAATTTGTTCGACCTAGTTATTTAAAAAATAGAAAAACTTATAATAACTTATTAAAAACATGAAATCTATCCGAACGATCTTTACCCACTGTATCACAGTTCAAGTTTTTAAATAAATTGCACAACACAAACTACGCTCTGAGCGTTTCTTAAGAGTCATATCTGCGTCCCCGATTCAAGCAATATGCCTTCAATAGTTACGACATAAGAGGATACCTTTTAAAGTGTGATATGTACAATTCAATAGACATTGTGATTCATAGTTTATTGACTCGTTGCCAAGCGTGCGTAAGCCTTTGTTTACATTTGGCTTAAAATGTGATAATTTCTGGTTATAAAACGAAGTCGAAGACATGCCCCGATTACAATTTGTTCCACACGCACATACATATGTAGTACATAGTCATGTATCTTCTGTATATTAACAACTGAAGCCTAACGAATTTGTACGATTAGAATGAGAATACTTGCGAATCACAAGCAAAGAAAACTAGTTTTACTTTTCATGGGTCTGGTTATGATGATAAGAAAATTTATCAGCTACCGCTACTTAAAGTGATGAATGTAGGTAACATTGAGCTATTAAATAGCTTTATGGGTACATATATACTCGTATGTATCTACAACAGCAAACAAGTGTAAGTTGAACAGTTTGCTTTTGGGGACCATGGTTAAGCTGATGCGGCACTCTAAGAAACGTGATTGGAATCAGCAGAATGAGTGAGCAGACACGTTGTGTATAGTTTGTATAGTTTAAATGTTTACAAATGGAATATGACTTTTTGATTAGCCCTTTCTTAGGTGGTTAGAGAAACGATTGAATGCTAGAAGATATGATGACAAACCACCGGAGGATCGGTAATTGTTTATGATTAGTATTATTATAGTTAGACTAATTAAAAGTTCTTTTATTTTCAGCACAGTACCTCATATGCATATAAGAGTAAGCCATCTGTTGATTTCTTTTTAAAATTCCTATTTGAAACAAAATATATATTTTTAAATCTATTTTCATTCTGAATAACGTTGTTACAGCTTTAATCAATTCTT
This sequence comes from Chalcosyrphus nemorum, assembly GCA_949716465.1. Lineage (NCBI taxonomy): Eukaryota > Metazoa > Arthropoda > Insecta > Diptera > Syrphidae > Chalcosyrphus > Chalcosyrphus nemorum. Next base: position 4,464,604 of record OX454335.1, on the reverse strand, counting down.
TTCCTGATGCGGCTATATGATACTATACTTCTGTCAAAAGAACTGTCAGTTTCAAAGTATGTTTGATCTGATTTGATGGCTACTCTTTATTTATATAAGACCTTCTACTGCAGCACAGTCAAGCAGTCAATAGCATTCTTTCGGCTGCTTTATTAGAACCATGGAATCATGTTCTTTAACTCGGAGATGAACGCGTTGGCATCAATACTTTCTAAAGGTCAGAAGTTCACAATAGGCAACAGGTATCTTCTTTGGATTTTGAAATCAAATGCCGTCTGCTGGAAAATAATTTGCATCAAGAGCCATGAAAATTGAAACACTGCTGAAGTAAGATAATCACTAATTAATTTGCAGTATTTTTATTTCTTAATAGGTTCCACCGATTCAGTCCCAGCGATGAGACCCATGATCAACAAACGCCACAAGTCCATTGCAGCATATTTTACTTATTTTTTACTTTATACGAATTAATATTAAAGCTCACCTCATACAAATTTAACGTATGCTAAAAATAAATGGTCGCTTAAAGTTAGTTTTGAATTATTTCGCTAGAAAGTGTCACCCAATTGGAACTCATCTACACAAAAACCATGTTAAACGAATCACCCTGTAATCCGAAATAATCATTCGTGATATCTACACCCTTTGCCGTAAATTTTGGTCTTTGTTTCATTTTGCTAGTTCTCAATCCCAAGCCATCGCAACAAATTCCGCTCGAGTTTTCATACAAAATTTTCGTCGAGCACCAGGCCAACAGAAATCTCAGAAAAGCAGTAGGTACTTCTGCGTCAAGCGACGCCCTCTTTTGTCAAAAGCAAGCGTCAAGCATGGCCTACAAGCAGAGCTTTGTTTTATGGCGATAGCTTTTCTGGAAGCCGAGATATCAACCGAAATTCCTTTGAAAATTCTCGTCGAGCACCAGGCCAACAGAAATCCCAGAAAAGCAGTAGGTACTTCTGCGTCATGCGACGCCCTCTTTTGCCAAAAGCAAGCCTCAAGCTTGACCTACAAGCTGAGCTTTGTTTCATGGCGCTAGCTTCACCGGAAGCCGAGATATCAACCAAAATGTCTTTGAAAATTCTTGTAAAACACCAGGCTAACAGAACTGGTAGCAGGTACCCGAACCATTCATTCTGGGAGCTCTCTATGTACTGGTTTTGGCGGGAATTTGTTTTCGCCATAACTTTTTTGTTTCTCGATGGATTTTGATGGTTGAGGTGTCATATGAAAGGGCATTTTCTTACGGATCTTACGGCATGGAAGATTGGATTTTCTTCAATTCCATGCCATTCGATTCGTAACAAGATGCCCTTCAAAATGACACTTGATTCATGAAAATCGGTTTAGAAACAAAAAAGTTATTGCCAAAACAAATTGACCACAAGAATAGAGTCTAGGGGACTACCAGCTGAAAGGCAAAAAAAAGTCGTCAGATGGCGCGGGATACCTACTGCTTTTCTGGGATTTCTGTTGGCCTGGTGTTTTACGAGAATTTTTACAAATTTCAGTGCGGGATTTCTCGGCTCGTAGACCACGTAGCGACATGAATCCAACACCAGTGTGTAGGAATGAGGCTGAGGTTTGATCTTGTGTGGGTCATGAGCGGGTACAGGGGGCGGGGGGGGACGTGTTGCATGTGAGTGCAATGCTGATTTGTTTTTTCAATAACTATTTCTTGACCGATTTTCATGATTTAGGTGTCAAACTAAAGGGCATTTTACACCCAGTCGTTTGGACTGTGACTTATGACAATCCAATATGGCGGATGCAAGATGGCGGACGTTTAATTGTACATGGTTTGTATTTTGTATAGCTGCTATGTTTATTGACACATTTTGACAATTTATATGTATTATATGTATCTTTGCCGCGTGAATGCATACGTTCATACTATACCGTGTTTTCAACAGATCTAAATTTTTGCCAGGCCACAGTCTAGAAATCTCTTTTACTCAATTAAAATTATTATTTAATACAAACCATAAATATTCCAATAGGCCGATAGAATGTTTTTCTTTTACCTTTGTTGTTTCCTGAAATTAGAAAAGCAATCCTCCGCCTGGCTTTAGCCATATCCCCCCTCTAAACCGAAAGGCTAGAATGCGTGTTGAAGAAGAAAATCAACAAATCTAGTAACTTGAAAAAAACATTCTTAAAAATCTTTATAAAAACACAACGAATCATCCTGTGTTTAGAAGAAATCCTTGTTTCACTGGCTGCTCTGGAACCGAAGTTTCGACCGAAAAAAGTATCACAATTTCTTGTAAAGCACCAGGCAACCATAATTTCTTAGAAAGCAGTAGGTATCCCGAGCCATTTCAGGAACCAACCATCAGCTGCCGCCGTGTATACTGATCAGGAAGATGATTTGTTTTTGCTTATTCTTGATCGCTGTAAAGTTAGAAAAACTTCTCCCAAAGCCAAAATGTGACAAATTTAAATGAATATAATATTTTGTATATATTTAACATAAAGAATAAACAAATTACAAAATAATTTAAGTAATCAATTTTGTTGTATAAAATTTACACAACACTTACATATAATAATGACTTCTATATAAACATAATATAGAAACGAACGGTGCATTATATTCCTAATTTATAGAATTGTAAACATTCTCTTCTTCTGTATAGTTTAAAGGCTGCCGAATTGTATAAAAGACTCTATATGAATTATTTGTAAATATTATTATTAGTATAAAGGAGCTGCGTACATAGTGAGGTGTGAAAAAAGCTGTATAAATAGTTTTTTAGTTAATACTTAGATGAAAAAAAAAAACAAAATGTTAGTTGTGCTATATTCGAGTATTAGTTTTTCTATTCAAGTCAAACAGTTTCTTCATTAAGTTTAATTTGTATAATATATTTTATCAAATAACAATGTAAAAAATATTCGAAATTGGAGTTCAATTTTACAGTCTTAAAGTTGTTTATTATTACTTTTTAATTTTGTTTTTCCTAAGCAAATTACATATCTTAATCCTAATATTCGTTGTATTTGGACTTGGGCTTCTTATATGGTATAAATAAAATAAATAAAAATGAATTCAATGAAACAGACAGACGATAAATGGAAAAACAGAATGATTATATGTTTTTTTAACCTTACACCATTGTAATGTGTTTTAAACAAGTCTCTTTCAGCAAAATGTACAATAAAAATTATAAATATAACAATTATATGTTTAGCATTCGTTGTGTGTATGTTTTTCTTCTGTTTCTTTTTTAATTAAATAAAATATATTTCTTTGAGAGAATATAAATTATAAATATATATATTTAACTGCCATTTTAGCTATAAATAAATGTCTTAAGCAAAAAAAATGAGAAGATGAATACAAATAAAAACATATTTTATTATTCGAATTAATTCGTTATTACTCCCACGCTTAAAAGAAAAAACGGTGACAGCTACGTTCCAAGTAAATAACAAATAGCTTGTTGTTAAGAATTATATAGTGGACACGCGGATTGTGCCAATCGTTGAACTTTCATCACAAAAAAAAAAATATAAAGAGTATACGTCATAGCTGTGAGAGGGAATATTTGTAGTCGCTATAAAAGCAAATGCTAAGGTCATAAGAGGGCTAAATCTTTGCACGACTGTACATGTCGTTGCTGCATATACTTTTCTTCATGTATAGAAGGGTCTAAGAGCTCTATGCTGTATCTAAAGGGTAATAGGTTCTCGAGAAGCTTTGAATGTTTGTCAGACGCTCGCTAGGATTAAAACCTTTTGCACAGTAGCCTTACGCACTAACTAAAAGCCACGGCAGAAACTTAGAGTCGCTATGGGTTTTTGGAATATGTAACTACGAGTTTATTGGTTTCGAATGTCTAGGAAAAGTAGATAATAATAATAATAGCTGGGTCTAAGCTGTGTATTAAATTTAGACTTCAGATCAGTTAGACTTCAGTTAAAATGTAACTATGAATAGGGGCCATTGTTTTTTGCAAAGAATTTACTTTTTTGAGACTTCTGAACATGGTGTATGTACAATAATTTGCTACTCACATTGGCTTCTGAACGACTCAATTAAATATCGACTGTATACAGGAAGGACTACTTAGCTTTCATAGTCAAAATACTGGTAAAAATGGGGAAAAAATAAACGAAATGGGGAAGTGTTATTGGTCTTTAAATGGATGTTATTGCACCCGAAGTCGAATGTTAAATACGCCAGAAGGAAGATTAATTCCGTTTATATTTATCTCAAAGAATAATTGGCACATTTTATGTGACTATTTTGGAAATTGGCGTACCAAAGAGTAAATTAAAAAGCTGGAGAAATATTTTTGACTGCAACAGCTTGAGCGTTCAACATTTGGAGATATCATGCGTACGCGTGGGAACAACGGTCAAGTAAAGAAGATAGACTAGATTAAGTCAATTTAAGAACACGGTACGGAGAAGTATTGAACTTACAGAAGGTTATGCCTTGTGGCCACAGATGTATGCCATCCTACTAGCATAGATCCGAATATCATTTTCATTTGAAAAGAATTTATTCAAAGTTGCCAACAGTAATTAGTTATAATTTCTGTCTTGATTAAAAGATTGGGAAAACATGACGCTAAACGCCCGACTTGAGAAAGTACTATTGGTAGACTAAAAATAAACTAATTTCTCGATGGTGATCTTTTAAAAGATAATACAATTTTTATATGATAATTAAATCTAATAGCCACTCGCCGATGTTGTGAAACGAAATCAGAACAAAACATAAAGATAAAGATCATTATTATTACCAAAGAAACCAACGTGGAAGAGCTAACGCGTGCGATGTATTTAAGGATACAGCTAATAGAAATAAAGAGCAACCAAAACAGCGGTCTTCACAGATTAACTATAGAGTCATAGCAAATTTATATTAATTTCCAAGTACTTCAAAGGAGTTCTTGCTTAGGGAACACATAAGAAGTAGTGCAATTATTTAGTAGAGAATATGGCTAGTTGCAGAAAGAACTTTTGTCAAATTTAGTTTTGAAATCAAATAATTAATTTTAGGGAATCACAGTGTCTTCTTTGCACACTTTAATAGGAATGTGTTAAATTAAATTAACTGGCGCTGGAGGAATATATTTCCAACAGGCGACCCAATTTGTCTACCGAATCCAACTGATTACTACACAATAGCTCGCACTCACAGCCATTCAACAAGAATACAATAGATCAATTCGCATCTTTTTAAAAGGGGCACATTCAGAGCGCAATGATTGAATTAAAGGCGCTAACTTCCTCTGACGCGACGAGGTCAGAGTGCGTTTTGGAAGCATCTAAACAATTAATTTAAACACTGTCGCCGTTTATTTTAAGACGAAGGAAGATGATTCTTTCTTTATATGTGGCAAACTCTCTCCTTGTCACAATAATATTATTCTACTCGAATCCAAGTCAATTAAATTGGAAAAAAAAAGTTATGAGAGGAGTTTATACCACTAGTAACGTATGTACTTCCCTCCTTTTGTTAAGAACACTTATGTTTGTTTGCTTATGCTATATTGTATACTAAGTCTTATATAAATTTGAATTTCAATACTTGGCAGCGGATTTATATATAAAAAAAAATAAAACAAAAAAAAAAAAATATAAATACTTGCTCGTCTAACAAACAGTTTCCATTGGTATCTTTCCCGCATTATCCGAGGCCACTGTGTTATTTGTTATAGTATCACCAATTGATGGCAGACCATTCGATGAACTGGAGTGTTGTACGGCATTCGTGGTGTTTGTCGCTTCCTGTCGAGTCTTACTTGTCCAAATGCGCTTAACTGCTGCCCAAACCTGTGGCTGGCAACCGACGACAATAAAGATGAATACTCCCTGCAGAGCGTTGATAAGATCGGTGAAATACCACACATATCGGGGTCCGCCAACTATCCATGAGATTATATCAGCTACCCAGGTGACTCCCATTACGACAACCAGCTTAAGACAAACTTTTCCCAATGCTGTCCGTTCAGTTGAAGATTTAACATCGTCGCGCTTCCATAGGCCACAAGTTAGCTGACGTGCAGTGGAGGCAAACAGCATTATGTTGATGCATAAAAGTATACCAATTGGACCGTGAAAGAAGGCGAATATCTCCAGGTCACCTTTAAACCAGCAATTCACTGCAAAACCTGGTTTCAAGAAATCACTATCTGAAGTTTGCTCAAGGATAGCTGCTAATCCAGCGATAATGAACGATAAACCCCATGCATAGACCTTGAAAAGGCGCAGACGAAAGAGTTCTTGATTTTTCTCCAACGACGATGGTCTAAAGTCGCGGAACGTCCACCAAATATTAAAGCACATTGTGTTCAACCAAAAGAACGCCGCCAAAAAGAAAAAGTGCGTGATTACAGCCAGCACAGTACAGGCGCCTTCGCTAAGTGCATCTCGTGAGACTTGTATCACTGCCAGCACTAAATCGCCGACTAAAAGGCAGAATATATAGTAAATCTGACACTGCCAATGCAGGACATAATGGACGGATGGCATTAGAAATCCAGCACCTAGAGCTGCAGCCAAAAACAGCACGGATATAAATAATCCCGTTGAGAGTACGGCAAAGTGGATGTCTTCGTTCTTCCCATTCCACTGATCCGACTGAATGTGATGAGAACAGGTGAATATATCCACTGAGGGTGGTGCTTCGCCAGCCAATGTATACTCCAAGCAGAATTCATCCGACGTGATCTCCTTTCCCGAGTTGATTGTTAGCTTCCCAGTCGCTGAATCGAATAATTCCGAGTTAAAGCTGCTAACTATTGCAAAGTTTGTGCTATTACAGTCGGGGAAACCGTACACGACCTCAGAATCCGTCGCATTTAGTATGTCTCCGACATCGGACTGCTGATACACTATACAGGTCTTCTTTTTGCGGTCATACGCTGCATTCGGTCCGCAGCACTTTTTTACTTTGCTCAACTTTCGCTTCGGTGCTGTTAGGGAATCCACGGCTTGAATATGACGGAAGCAGACAAGCGCTGCCTCCCTATCCACACAGTAATCATCAATTCCAACCAAAATGCTCTTCTCTCGCACAAATAGTGTCCCATTGGAGAAGATGACTATATTATTCCCCCCAAAGAACACCTCCAATTGATGAGGCTGACACTCCTTTGGCCTTGTACTCTCCGCGAATGAAACGAATTTTGGACTTTCGCCCTTCGGACTGTAGTAATCCCGACGACTTAAAAGATATATAAGTGGCACCCAATTATCCGACGAACCAGCGACGCACGCCTGCGACCGATCCAGGTAATCACCGATGCGACAACATTTGTTTATTTTCACTTTAAGTGGGGGACGACCAGCCTCCGTGAGCAGCGAACTGAATAGAATTAGACCAGCGAAAAGGTGAAGGGTTGCTAGTAGATACATTTTCTACTTTTTCTCGAGCTTGTAACTTGTTTTTTTTTTTTTTCTGCTTGCAATTACGATACTACACGGCTGACACGACGGGCTATACGCAATTGGAATCCGGATATGGGTTTTTACTTTGCGAACTATAATTTGCGCAAACGAACATGAAGGTCTTTTTTTTGTTTTCTACCTTTTTTTCAGTTTATTTAGCAATAAATACTTGAGATATTTTTTTTCTTTTACAGATTTCTTCGCCCGACGATTCACAATTGAAATGAAACTCGAAGCGAGTAGAAGACTGGACGTGTGTGTTGTAAGAAAAGAAACGGCAGAAACAAAAAGAAAAAGTGGAAAATGAATACAAAAATACAGCGATGCAAGTGATGCCAGACCAGGATTCTATCGATGGTATTTGATTTATAACTTGGCTGTACAGGGTGATCAGAAAAACATTTCATTTGATGGTCTCAAGTGGATCTAGTTAGAAACTTTTACTTTTCTTCGTATGCTGAGAATAAATAGAATTGTATTTGAGTGAGCGCATGCAAAAGGATACAAAAGAGGCTTCGGATAATGCTTTCGTGCAAATGATTAAAAAAAAGTTTTTTTTGCAATACTTTTTCGAGTTTTTTAATCGAAAATTTCTGCTCTAAGACGCCAAATGAAAGACCTTATGTGCGTTACTATATTTTGGGTGTCTTTGGAAATTAAATTGCGAAGCTCTTACAGAAGATGAATCCAAAGAGGGCAATGAATATGATCGGCTGTGTTTTTCCTCTTACCTTTAACGCTCTAATGGTTAGCGTTCAGGACCTCATTTACAAAGCCAATCTCACACAAACCTGGCGTCTTCCATTCCAAAAAGACTTAAAGATATCACACCTGGCTGCAAAGTCTTACTTTCTATTTTAAAACTATATTATTCCACTTAACTTTTGTCAAACCAGTTGAATGAAGTCATTCTCTGGAACGATTTGAAAATGAGCTGAAAACGAAACAAATCTCAAATGTCAGAAACTGCACTCGAATTCCACTGACGACTCGATAAACAAATTTCTAGTTCTAGTGCAATTCGTTTCCTCTTAATACCACAAAATTTATTGTATAATTATCTGTAATAAAGTTAATTATATTTACTTAATTGTTGATGAACCAGTTTAAATAAACTCCATTCTTACATAATATACAGACAGATTCCCTGTTCATCATTTAAGTGCCTTTACATGTTTTGACTTTATCAACTCTTTTGGGAAAAACCAGTGCCTACACTTAGAATCTAGCGAGTAATCCTCCCCAAAATCCGGCAAAAAGCAGATAAGCGCAAAACCATTTCACCATATAAATGAGATACTCTTTCAATCGAGGAGCACACCATCGCCACTGCAATGTCTTGTTACTTTAAGCACAACCAGGAAACCGAGGTCTACATTCCGAAATTGATTGAGTCATCTGTGGTCTACTATGAGATCCAGGTGAAGATACACAATGTAGAATGGACACTGGAGAGGCGGTACAAAGATTTCGATCAACTAAACGAGAAGCTTGTCGATGAGAATTCCGTTTCGAAGAAACTTCTGCCGCCTAAGAAGGTTGGTTTTCATTATGGGTTATAGTACTATAGATAGTCAATTACCCCTTCCCACCTTTCATATACTTGATTCCCGTTTTTATTATTAGCTAGTTGGTAACAAAAATCCCGCATTCTTGGAGCAGCGTCGTCAACAGCTAGAGAAATATCTTCAAGAGTTACTGGCCCTGTTTCGTGTTACAATGCCAAGGGTGCTGGCGGAATTCCTCGACTTCAATAAGTACGACATCATTTACTTGCTGCAAGACTTGGCCAAGTATTTCAACGAAAATGGTGACTCACTTTTAACCGTCAAGAAAGAGTACAGTCTATCGGCATTAGAGGTAACGTAAAAAAGAATTTACCCATTTGTTTACTCACTGAACTCAATTGTATGCCTAGCTCTTTGCAATAAGTGAACGTTTGTGTCTACCGTGTCCCGAAAATGACGAACGAAATAAATATGACTTCTCTCATGTACTGGACTTTTGCAGCCAGTTGGAGATACTCAAAGGAACACCAGTTAAAGTAAGCATTCATAACCCAAACCGATTATCATTCTATTGTAGTTTTTCTCTCAGGACACTGGTATAATTGGCTGTGATTACAATTCAATTGATGTACCCATTGGTCGAAGCAATATTATTCCCAAGAATCTATTCTTTAACTTAAATGCGTTTCGGAATCTGAAAACAATCAAGTTCTACGGTTTATCCGCAGAGAATATAGTCGACATTGGTAAGGAATCCAATATTTTTTATCCACAAAAACTAAAGTATGTTTTGCAGCTCTTTTAAAACCGAATATAGAACACATTTCGGTTCACAACACAACGATAACGCGTATAAATCAAGTCCTCATGTGTGATAATCTGCATAAGATTGACATCAGCGATACTCCACCAATATCGAATCAAACCACCACTCAGTCGCGTACTGCCTGGAGCAGTATTAAGGAGCTAGACTTCTCTGGCAATCTGCTCACGACAATCGATACCAGTATTAAAACTGTGCCAAATTTATGCACTTTAGTTCTAGATCAAAATCGTCTCAATTATATACAGAATCTCAATGAATTGCCGCGCCTTCAATCCTTGAGTTTAGCCGTGAATCTAATCAGCGAATGTGTAGATTGGCACCTAGAGCTGGGCAACCTGGTAACCCTCAATCTGGCACAAAATCAATTAAAAAAGCTGTCTGGCTTGAGAAAACTCTATTCACTTGTGAATTTAGATTTAAGCTGCAATCACATAGACGATTTGGATGAGGTTGACAATGTTGCGTGTTTGCCGATCTTAGAAGCTCTAAGATTGACAGGAAATCCGTTAGCCGGAAGTGTTGGTAAGTTTGTGCTGTCCTCTCCAAAAAAAAACCCCTCGCTCATTCTTTCATTTTAGATTACCGACCGAGAGTACTTGCCAGATTCCATGGGCGCGCCGCAGAGATCTCCCTCGACAGTGAGAAAGGTTCTCACAAAGAGTTAGATACCGCGTTGGTGTTATCCGCTCTGCATCAATCCAAAACCGGTAAAAAACTGCCGCAATAAATCAACCTGGTATTATGTGTATTTTTAATCAATTTTATTCTATAACTGTATGTTATATTTATAATTTTATTTATGTATAATACATAACGTGTACATACAAAAAAAAAAAGAAAAAAAACTTTTATTCATCAATTTCTTGATCCGCTAGAGATTCATCAACCGGCGATGGATCTGTTGATGGTGTTTTTTCTCCAGCTGCCGCTCCAACTGCAGCCTCAGATTCTGTCATTTGTTCACCATCGCGACGCACCAGCCCCAACATATCGAGCATATTACGCTTGACTGTATTTTCCATAGCAGTTTCCACACTCAAATAAGCTGACTTATGACCACAAATGGCCAAATGACGTGCCATTTTATTGCCAATCGCTGTAGAGAATCCGCATACACAGTGCATTTCTTCTTCGGTGGGTAATTCCATTGCTCCAGGCAAATTGTTGCTACTTGAGTTTTGGCACACAGTCGAATGCTGGAACATTGCACGCTCACAACACGTTTTATAAGCACACTTTGTGCATTTCAATAGGCCACTAAAATAAAAACACTTTTTAACTATTTCAAAGGTTCAAAGGATGATGATTTCCTCCAAAGGCTTACATGAAATGATCCTCGTTCAGGACTTCTGTGTCACATTCAGCGCAGATACTACCTGACTTAAGGTAGATGTATAATTCCTTAAATTTCGATTGAGTAGAGTAGGGCAGAGGCTCCTTGGCGTGTGCACGAATCTAAAAGGTAATTTGTATGTTGTTATAGTTTCTTTTTTTTCCACATGTCCCACTTATAATTTAGTTTGCACTACACAAACTGAAACGTTAACCATGAAAAGTTGCAGCCTAATCTGTCTCTTTTTATTCTTTAATGTTTCAACTGTTTCGACACGAGAGACAACTTATTTGTAAACTCAACGGAAAGTCGGTTCACTCACGAGAATAAAATGTAATTCTACACTCGAATGAGACCGCGGAGAGGGAAGCTATATTTACCCACATACTGCCTTAGTAAGTTTGAAACAGTTTTTGAGAAAGCGACGTCTTTACAAAGAAAAATAGACTACCATACGCATGATTACGTGGGGAGACAGTGATCTCAGTCTATACATTGTGAATAAATATTTAGAAAAACAAATAAAGGGGCAAGTGGGCCCATGTTTTGATATCAAAGACGACTGGCAACATTTCTTGCACATAACGCCTCTCTAACTTTTAAACTGTCTGTCCGATAGCGCTAGGAGTCACTCTCTATCTTTAAGAGTATTGCGCCGTATGTATTGCTATAAAAAGTATAAAATGTTAGCCCCTTCTTCCCCTTGCCACTTGAAATGATTGCGAATATATGTAGGCATTCTTGGGACAAGTTAAAAACTGTTTACAGTTGTATTTTATGGCAAAATTCTTGCCAAGATTGCACCCTATAAACTGAACAGTACACAATACCAAATGAAAGGACACCCCAATAGAAAAATGCTTACCTTCGGTACTTCAATCATGATCGAGTTACTCAAAAGAGGACGAATTTGTTGCGCGTTCTTCGAGTAGCTTTGATGCTGGTACATCAGATGCATTTTCAACAAACCTGCCAATCAAAAACACAATTACACCTTACTCTTAACTATATTTAAAAGAACTCACCTTTTTCATGGAAGCTTAGCGCACACTTTGGACACTTCTTCGACTCATGCTTCGGCAAGTGGGCTTTCAAATGCATGAAATATGCTTCGACATTCTTCGGCTTTAGTTCGCCCTTAACAGCTATTCTAAAGATCTACAAGAAACAAAACGTCTTATTTCATTGAACCAAAAAAAAAAAACAAAAGATTCAACTTACAGCTAAGCACATGGGACATTGCAAGAAGTTCTGAGTTTTGTGATCATCATAGAAATGCCGCACCAAATCCCGATGAGAAGACGATCGATATTGACAAGCCTCACAGCTATAGGGCATCTCTAATAAATTGTGTGTCTTCAGCAAATGTACAGTCAAAAAGTGCAAACTATTATGCCTCTGCTGACAAATCAAACAATAGTATGATGCCGACGAAGACGTCTTCGTCTCCATGGGGTGCATAATTAAATTATGCTTCGATAGAACACTCTCACTAGGATGTTTCTCCAGGCAAAACAAACACTGGAATTGATGATCCTTTCCATCAATTGATATGTGCACTACCAAATGCGTTTGTAGTTTCTCATTCGAATCAAATGAGTCGCCACAAATTGGACAATCCAATGACTTATCAGCCGGGAAGGGTTCAAAGTTTTTCTCAGTTCCAGCCTTAACCCCATAGTACATTTCTTCGAGTCCTTTAAGATCATCTTCAGGCGGTGGTTGTTGTTTAACTTTTACTTCTGTTGCGGCCTTCTTTGCAGTTGGCGCTGGTGCGCTGCCAGCTGATGCTTTTGATGTAGCTGCTTTCTTTTCGACTTTAACTAAATCTTCGATTTTACGTTTTGTCGTCTCCTTCTTTTCGGTTTTTATTTTGACAACAGTTGGTGTGGTGGCATAATCAGCTTCGTTGATAGCTAAAAACCAAAATGAGGAATCGCTGCAGAGCTGGGTGCTTACACAAATCGCATTCAATGTTTCAACAAAAGCAAAAGTACGCACAAGAATAAATCGAGAGGGAGAAAATTGTTACCAAAAAAATAAAACAAAGAGAGCAAATGATAGAACGTAGTTGAAAGATAGTGATGACAAACGATTTATTCGTGAAATAATGTACGCTTTTGTTTTTGTTGTAACAATAAATCGATTTTATTTTTTGCAAAAATATTTTCCATAATTCCAGCGAAAACAAGAAACTTAAAAACAAACTTAGAAGTAGAAGTTTAAGAACTTATACAAGGAACAGTACTCAATCACTCTTGGTGGAATGCTTTTATAGAACATCAATAATCAAAATAAGAGCGAGAAAGTCTGTCTGTGTGTGTGTGTAAGTTTGTAACAAAAAACAAAATCATAGAAGAATAAATACTTGTTGAAAGGGAATTTGTCTGAAGGCAAACTACTAACGTTTTTTTAAGCGTTTAGGAGTGGTGGACGTAGAGGCTGCTGTTTCGGGGGCAGCTTGATACACGCTCCAATCTTTGAATGGGTTTGTAGCGACCTACAAATGAAAACAATTGTAGAATCTGAAAGAATATGTAAAGAATTCATTTAGAGCTAACCTGATACAATCGCTGAGTCAATGTGTCACCGGTGTTCATACGAGTTTGCTCGGCCAGATGAGCTGTGATGTTGTTGAACGCTTGAAGAGCATATGTGCCAAATTGTTCCCTCCAGACCAGCTCGTCGAGGAACTGTTGAATCATTTGACGTGACAGTAAGCTAAGTGTATTCTGGAACATCCTAGGCACAATGCGACGAAGATAATCCATTACAGAGGAGTTCGTATGCTTAGCTGTTGAGTCGTTGGCGGCAGCTTGGACTATATTCTTGAATCCCATTTGGTAGAGTGTCATTTTGTCCACCGTAAGATCAATCGCAATGATACTATCTTTGTTTACCCATCGCGATAGGGGTTCTAGGATAGTTTGGAAACGTTTTTTATAGTTTCGATCGGCATCCGATACCGGTTCAACGGCACGCAAGCGAATTGTCTTATCAGCATAGTCTAGGACTCCGAGTACTTCGACTTTGACTTGCCGTTGCTGGCCATCTTGACTGGTTGTGCCAAGTGAAATTACTCCAACCTAAGGAGAAAAATAAACTTAAAGAGCCACCTTTTTTTGAAATGGATATCCCGCTTACCTCGACGTATTTCTCTGGTCCACCTAGAAGCTTGCACTTTTGGTGAATAGCCAATGTGCAGGCTGCTCGAAGCCATGTGTAAACTCCTTTGATGTAGACATTATCCACTTTCACCCATTGCACGACGTTTTGAATATTGGTTTGGCATGACCAATGGTAGATAAGTTTTAGTATGCATGATGGCGGATTGGGGGCGCCTTCAAAAAGCGAACCGTGGAAAACGGACACAAAGCGAGTAGGACAGCATTCGCTTATCCAAACGTAGCCACCTGAGTAGGGGAACTTCGTTGCGTCGGAATAAACACCTGAGAAGGAAGAAGTAATTAGATATATTGTTACAGTAAGCACAAGACCTTTATGCATTAGTAATACAAGACTTGAACGACCATTCTTTTACTCTAAAACAACCAATACAATACGCAACAAGTAAGACCTACCTAGCTTCAATTCATTTGTTTTGTGGTTAGTGCATTTCTGTTCGGACTTTAGGAGTCCCTCTTGGATTAACCATTCTGTAAATTTGTTCGGCGTCAACATAAGAACGAGCTTGACTTTAGAATCCAATTTGCTGCGCGTTGCTGACATGTCCTTCACTTTAAGCCATGGTTTGGCCAATACCACCAACGATGGGAAGGTCTTGCCTTGCAACTTGCCCTCTTTCTCAGCAGTGGATGTCTTTGAGTCCTTCAACTCCGCGTCTATAACTAAACCACCAACGGAAGTAATCTCTGATGGGCGGAAGTTTTGTGACGAAAGTTTGTCCTTCTCCAACGAACTCTTTGTCGCAGGAGTGTTCTTCGTGGTAGCCAATCCCTTCGTAGGATTTTTATTTGCTTTTGTTGGTAGGGTTGGCGTTGAGGGCGCTGGTGATGGCGATGACTTAGGTGTCCCTACTGTAGGTGACTTTGGAAGAATGGGAACGGGCGACTGCTTGGCTCCGGAGATTGCTTGCATTTTCGCTGGGGGCCGTCCTCGTCTCACAGTTGCTGGTGTCGCTGTCTGGGCCACATGTTTAGCTAGTGGAATATTATCATCTTCATCGTCTGACGATTCCATGTACATGAAATTCGATGCCCTCTTTCGCCTTTCCGGCCGTTCGGTCGTCTTCGATGCAGGAGGTTGTGGTTTCTTGGGCACTGTGGCCTCTTTGATTTCTTGTAGAACTTTACCCTTAAAGGAATATGCCGAGAAAACTTCGCCGTTGAATAGCTCCTTACCCTCGTTGGTGCCCATCAATGATTTGAGAGAACTTTTGATGGCATTATGCTCGTTGGCGACCTTCTCGTATGCCGCCAACTGAGCCGGTGAGAGTTCCTCCACCCAACAGTCCAGATCAAGGCTTATGTCGATTTTGTTGCCCTTCATTGTCTTGTTTTGCACTCAATTTAGCATTCAAAATGTAAATAAGTTATTAAATTGGAAACTTTTCTCTGCAAAAAAAATTTCGTATGAACCTGCCGCGCCGTGATAAAAAAATGGTGGCGTGCGTTGTTTTTGTACATGTAGACATAACTACGAGGAAAATTATCGAACGATGTTATCGGTACAATTGAAATTTTAGTGGTGCCATGAGTCATTGTGTCGTGCTGAATGCTTGCAAATGGTTCATTTAACTCTAATCGAACAGTTCTTTACTCTCTGTCAACAATTCCTTGGGGAATTCGGTTCTACTCGTTTTGTTTACCACAAATCTCTGCGTTTTATTTATTTATTTTAATATAACATGAGAGAAGTTGATCATCGTTCATCGTCACACCGCTCACGACACACATCTCGTTCAAGATCTCGTGATCGAGACCGTGAACGAGACCGTGATCGCGACAGAGACCGGGACTACTATTCTCGGCGGAGGCGCTCTAAATCTCGATCCAGAACATCAAAATCATCAAAGAAATCATCCAAGAAGTCGAAGAAGAAGCGCTATCGTCGCAGCAGCAGTAGCAGCAGTGCATCAAGTAGCCGCAGTCGTGGATCAATCAAGTCAAGTGGATCAAGCATTCGTCGAACTGCAACTCGACCACCAAGTTCGGAGGAGAACTCATCGTCCATTCAAGCCATCAAGGACATAAATCTCCATGCGACTGAAATTCCAGACAAAAATGCCCTTGAAAAGATCGATGAGGACTCCTTTGCAGCGCAACCATTTTTTAGTTCTGCGGAGAGTAAAAAGATCCCTGAAAAGGTCATCATTAATCTAAAGAACGATACGATATCTGTGGAAAAACAAGAGGATACTCAACCAGAGCAGTCACAGATATTTCATCCGAATGTAAGTTAATAAAGAAAAACAGGAATCAATTTTTCAACTCATTTATTTATAGTTTTTGGGAGACGAAATGCGTAAAATGGAGAAGTGGGTAAAGAAACTATACAACTACAGACAGAAGGCGTTTCAGGAATAGCTCTAAAAAACAAATAAAGAAAATCACTATCTAGAATATATCGGATCCTGTTTTCCTTGCACGGATGACGGCCTCGTCAGGGGTGAGTCGTTCGTTCTCTGATGGTTCTAGTGGGCTGCCATCCTCAGCTAGTTTGCCGGCTTTGAAGTCATCGATGACTTTCTGTGCATAGATTGCATTGTACAGGTCCAGGCTGGTAAACTCCGATTGCACAACATCGGGCACCCTGTAGGAAACGTATGGTTTCAGTTTGCAGTTTTCCAGATTGGGAACGACAAGTTGAGGGATTTTCTGGGGAATTGATTCGAATTTTCCATTCACAAAGTGGCCAGTGTCGCGGACACCACGTTTGTAGATTGGCACTGGGGGGTTAAGTGAGTTTAGCTGGGCCGCCTTCGAAGAGCGTGTTCCTCGCTTGTTGTAAGTGGGAAACTTGCGGAAGTTTCGTTTTCCAGCTAGAGCAGCTGACGTGGAGATTGATCTTTGGTTAATACGAACTCCAAAAGTGAGTAGTTTATTTATTTTTTCCATTTTTCTGCGATATGATGTAAAAAAACTGATTCGAGATAGTCTACTTTTGACAATCAGCTGTGCTGTGTTATAAGTGATGCCAATCTAGAAGGAGGGACTGAATTTTGGCAATGATGCCAGTTCTTTCAAATCTGTATAAATGTAAATTGCAGTGAAAGCCTGTACAGAATGCTTTCGATCCGTTCCGATCCGACGCTACTGCACAACAATTCTAAAGGTATCACGTAAAGAATGGGAGAGAAAGAGAATACATATGTATGTACATTTAACTTTTTATGCAACAAATTTTGACATCTTTCCTAAATGCACAGTAATTTTCTTTCCGCAGACGATAAAGGCTCATAAATTTGTAGTCAACGGTAAAAATTATTTAATTGTAGAGTCTACGCGTTGGAATAAGACTTTGATCGTCTACAGAGAATATTCTGGAAACTGCACCACATTGATGTATTGCTTAGTTAGCCCTTCAACAATGAATAATACTTTTATCAGAAGAAAATAAGTACATAAAGTATTCGCATGCATCACATACACCATTTTTAACTCATCGAAGTCGATAAAGTTTACGAAAATTCAAACCAATGCATATAAAACGAACACACCTAATTTAGGCTGTCATCGAAATCCCGTGTCACTTGTTTTGTGTCACCGAATTGTTTATAGTTTGTTGGCGATTTTTTGGTTCGCAATCAAAAATCTAAGGAAAAATGTTAATTCTACTCGAAGAAAATAAAAGATAAACACAAAATGGGTTTCCTCGAAGACTGTCTGATTGTTTTTGCCTCCCAGGTGAGTGAAATTATCTCTTAAAAATGTCTCCTACATCCAGTAAACCAATTGACTTTTGCGATTGCAGTTGATATTTTTTGCCGGTGGGTGGTTGTTCTTCGTAAAGCAACTATTCAAGAACTATGAGATCCGGCACATATCAGTGCAACTGATATTTTCCCTTACATTCGCTCTCTCCATCACCATGTTCGAGTTGATAATATTCGAGATCCTTGGCGTACTGGAGTCCACATCACGTTATTTCCACTGGCGATTGGGGCTGACACTGCTCCTGCTGATGGTAATCACAGTCATCCCATTATACATAATTCACTCAGTTATTCATAGCATTTCCTTTGGTAAGTAACTTTAGTTTTAAGTGATTGGCAGGACTACTATTGAGGGTTATCTCTAGTTCTAGAGAAGAGTTTCTTGAATTGTTCTTATTCAAAACAAGATCCTTGTTAAACAACACTTTTCTTAGTACTTTCGTGCATATAGCGCGCAAGTCACTGATGTCGCAGAGTCAAGCATGTAAACCAGCCGACACAATGCTAATGCACCCCCTCTCTCGTTAGCTAAGGTTTAGCTCAAAAAACTTCTTTGTGTTTGAGTGAATGGATTACGTGGCAACGGCCCTACTGGTTGTTAGAACCAATCTTTTCACGGCTTCAGTGAAGGAATATATACCAGTTCACAGTGTGCCCGAAAGGGGATGCTTAAATTAAACACCTACTTCATTCGTTCCTCCATGAAGAGACTCGACATCCAACTAACCAAGCTTCCTTATCGCCGTCTTTCTTATCCTTCGCTTTCCCATAAACATTGCATGAAACTTGTAACAAATTAAGTAATATATGCAATCAGTTGCCTTATACTTTGTAGCCCAAGATTCATGGTGGTCTAGTTCCTAAACCTCGTAAAGAAGTCCTAAAATCTTTGCTATAAGCTAGTTCGATGAATTCTTCTTTTAAACAACAGAGAAACCTGTAGTTCTGGCAACACTTTTGGTACAATTGCATCTCTGCTTCTGCTTATAAACTTAAATAATCTTTTAGTGTCCGAAAAATGGGTGCGAATCATGACAGTATTTTGTTATTTTGTGTTCCTCTATGGGCTGTGGAAGATCGGTGATCCATTCCCATTGCTAAGTGTATCCCATGGGATATTCACTATTGAACAAGTAAGTATATAATTCATTTTACTGTGAACAATTTTATGTTTCAATCCCATTTTTTTTTTTCAGGGTGTATCACGCATCGGTGTGATTGGCGTAACGGCCATGGCCATCCTATCTGGCTTCGGTGCTGTTAATTATCCTTATCAAAGCATGACTTACTTTATTAGGTATGTACCAAAAAATCTAGTTTATTTTGGTCAATACTTAGTATAATAATACAATTTTAGACCCGTGTCACAGAGTGATGTAATAAATCTCGAACGACGGTTGGCCCTGACCGTGGATATGATTACGGGGAAAAAAAAGCGCATTGCTTTGGCACAACGCAACAAACAGAATAACACAAAGCCACGATTGTGGAATATTTTAAGTTCTGTAGCCAATCGAGGTGACATAGGAGGAGAGAGTAAGTAGTTACCATGTCAAGTGTTGTGTGTATATGTTTATTTTTTTTGTTAGATATAGGTCAACTCCGATTGGAAATCGCTGGCTGTGAGGAAATATTAAGACAAGTGTTCCTTGAGATCAACTCTCTGAAGAACATGCAGGAGCGACAGAAATGGTCGAAAACTCTGAAGGGCAAATACTTTAACGTAATTGGTCACTTTTTCAGTGCCTACTGCTTGTGGAAGATTTTTATTGTGAGTAATATTGTATGCGTTCAACTATTTTATAAAATATAGAAAAACAAAGCTTACATTAAGGACCAAAGCTCCCCAAAACGAAAGGCCACATTTCTTTCAAACATTACCACAACCCAACACTTTCGTCACACTTTAATCTGTACCATCTCTTTTTCTATTTCATCAATGAGTATATATTTATTTTTGTATAGTGCACAGTTAATATAATATTCGATCGTGTGGGTCGTAAGGATCCCGTAACTCGAGGCCTTGAAATTGCAGTACATTGGTGTGGTTTTGACATAGATCTAGCATTCTGGAATCAACACATATCCTTCTTATTGGTAGGATGTATTGTTGTCACTTCCATTCGTGGTTTGCTGTTGACTCTAACAAAGGTACATCTTCATACATAACCTTAATCATACATTTTTTTTTATTAAATGTGCTTCCTTAGTTCTTCTATCGAATTTCATCGAGCAAATCATCAAATATTATAGTCTTAATATTAGCACAAATAATGGGCATGTATTTCTGTTCATCCGTTCTGCTAATGCGAATGAATATGCCGGCTGAGTACAGAGTTATCATCACCGAAGTACTGGGTAGCTTGCATTTTAACTTCTATCACAGGTGGTTCGACGTTATATTTCTAGTTAGTGCTCTAACAACAATTGTTGTGCTATATATATCGCAGAAACCTTGGAATTACGATTCCAATATAGATTAAGAGAATGTTAAAAATGTGTAAAAGAATTATTATAGTTATGCTTTAATTGTAACCAGTTTTTATCCAAAGTGTTTATTTTTAATTAAACAATGTATACAAATACTTAGTTATTTAATTTTTTGCTTTTTATTTCATTGAAATACAATCGCAATTGTAAAAATGAAGGTAAAGTATGTATTCATTATTTAAAATTTAGGTAAAAGCCCAAATTCCAGCTTACCCTTGATTACTTCGGGCAAATGGTATCCAAAAATATTGGCACCCTGTATTTTTATAGACGGCACACCCTCTGACGCACATTTTGGTGCTTGTTTCATGTCGCTAGCCCGCCTAGAACGGCCACAACTAATTTACACACGACTTAGACAGAAAAACAACAAAAGCGATGTGTCACCCTGTAATTATATGGACGGCACATAGTATGACACATCTACACCCTCTGACGCACATTTTGGTGTTTGTTTCATGTCGCTAGCTGGTCTAGACCCCAAGCCATGGCAAAAAATTCCGCTCGAGTTTTCATACAAAATTCTCGTTAAGCACCAGGCCAACAGAAATCCCAGAAAAGCAGTAGGTACTTCTGCGTCTAGCTACGCCCTCCTTTGTCAAAAGCAAGCCTCAAGCTTGACCTACAAGCTGAGCTTTGTTTCATGGCGCTAGCTTCTGTGGAAGCCGAGATATCAACCAAAATGTCTTTGAAAATTCTTGTCAAACACCAGGCCAACAGAACTGGTAGCAGGTACCCCAACCATTCATTATGGGAGCTTTCTGTGTACTGGTTTTGGCGTGGATTTGTTTTTGGAATAACTTTTCTGTTTCTCGATGGATTTTGATGATTGAGGTGTCATATGAAAGGGAATTTTCTTACGGATCTAATGGCATGGAATTAAAGAAAATCCAATATGGCGGATCCAAGATCGGCGTTGTCCATTTATGCGTGATTTTGTGTGCTTTATAGGATCTACATATGTCGATGGAATTCAAAAAAAGACATGTCCAATTGAACTACTCCTTTTGACTTAAATTCTGGTGTTTGTTTCAAGCCGCTAGTCCATCTACAACCAAAGATATCATCTGCGCAAGTTCAGGTGAAACTAGGGTCTCCCTTGCTGTTTAAACGAACAAAATTCTGGGCTGGGTGTCATCCGCTGGTTACTGAATTCCGTGTGAATTTGTTTTGGAAATAACTTTTTTGTTTCTCAATGGATTTCGATGATTGGGGTATCAAACTAAAGGGCATGTTTCAAAGAATCCGTTTGACTACGACTTATGACAATCCAATATGGCGGATGGAAGATGGCGGCCTTTCTATTCCTACCCCTTACACAAAAGTAAACGACCGCCATCTTGGATCCGCCATTCTGGATTGTCATAAGTCATAAGTCAAATGATTCCTTGCAATATGCCCTTTAATTTGATACCCCAATCATCAAAATCCATAAGCAAACAAAAAAGTTATTGCCAAAAGAAATTCACGTCAGAATTAGAGACCGGAGGATGACACCCAACCCAGAATTTTGTTCGTTTAAACAGCACGGGAAACCCTAGTTTCACCTGAACTTGCACAGATGATAACTTCCATCCTAGGCGGTCTATCGACATGAAACAAACACCAAAATTTAAGTCAAAGGGAGTAGTTCAATTGGACATGTCTTTTTTTGAAATCCATTGACATATGTCGATCCTATAGAGACAGCAAATTTGGGCATTATTAGACGTCCGCCATCTTGGACCCATCATATTGGATTTTCTTCAATTCCATGCCATTCGATTCGTAACAAGATGCCCTTCAAAATGACACCTGATTCATGAAAATCGGTCCAGAAACAAAAAAGTTATTGCCAAAACAAATTGACCACAAGGATAGAGTCCAGGGGACTACCAGCTGAAAGGCATAAAAAAAAGCCATCAGATGGCGCGGGATACCTACTGCTTTTCTGGGATTTCTGTTGGCCTGGTGTTTTACGAGAATTTTTACAAATTTCAGTGCGGGATTTCTCGGCTCGTATAGCACGTAGCGACATGAATCCAACACCAGTGTGTAGACATGAGGCCGAGGTTTGATCTTGGGTGGGTCATGAGTTGATACGGTTGGAAAGGGGGGAGGGGGAGGGCTTAAATGTTGCGGGGACTTGTTGCATGTGAGTGGTTACTGATCTGACAATGCAGATTTGTTTTTTGAATAACTTTTTTATTTCTCAATCGATTTTCATGATTTAGGTGTCAAATTTAAGGGCATTTTCTTACCAATGGTATCATGAATGACGGATTCAAGATGGCGGCTGCACAACATACCACAAATTTGTTTCTAGTATAGCTTTTGTTTTTGTTCATGGATTTGGCCAAATTGGGTGTCAAATTAAAGAGCATGCTCTGAAAAATAAAACAAACAGCTTACCAAAAGATTTGTGAATGTCAACATGTTGGCGGACATCACTAGTTTTGGCTGATTTGTGTTTGCTGTTACTTACCTTCTTGTACTTATTTGAAGGCAGATATTGATGTTTTGGGTATCAAATTAAAGGGTATGTTCTTGGGAAACAGATTTTGAGAAAGATTTGTACAAAGTATATGGCAGACACAGTATTCTGATCGGTCTGCTAGCATAGGTTTTTTCTACTTGTCTATGTGTTCTATTCATCTGTCAACAGGGTGTTGTCTATTTGTGTGGACTTTTGGATAGGGTAGTGCAAATAAAAAGGTAGCCATTTTAATTATAGGGTGTACTTTATTTTTAACGTATTATGGACTTATTATTACGATATTCTAGAGGGCTTATAAATTAATATTTTTATAGAAAAGTGTGGTTATCAAAGTGAATACATAGTATCTTTCAAACAAGAGAAAGAGATAAGTTTAACAGGATAAGTAGCATTGGTATAAGGATAACCGTTGAAATGTAGATGAGCAGTTGGTTTTAACAGCGTAAGTAGAGTTGACCATTCTAGTAGCTAAAGAATCCGAACGGTAATGGACGGGTGATGGCGCCATAAGTTGCAGTTTGTGGAGTTAAATCATCCTCTTGGCGATCACAATCTCATCTGAATTGCTGCAAAGAAAATGCATTTTTTAAAAATTAGTGAAAGAAATTGATTATTTTTCAACAAGGTAAGATGAGTAGGTAATTACAAAAAGGCTAAATTTTGAAACTGTGAAGGAAAATGTCGCTTACAAAGTGGCAAAGACGGCAATTGGGGGAAAGCTGAGGAACATTACATGAAATACAAGCCCACGAAGCCCACACTGACCCAATGACAAAAAGAATGAAGTAATATGGTATTCTTCACGTCCTTGCAAATTCCCTCGTTACAGCGTTATAAATTTCAAAGACATTTCGTCCCGTCAAAGTTAATGGTGGCGACAATCAATCGTTCGACATATAATTCGAAGTAACATTAGAATGAGCCCCAAATAAATCGACAAAACGCCCATTAAACTGTCTCAAATTGCCAACTCAACCAAAATTCAAATCCCTGCCAGAAGAAAGGTCAAAAACTCCCAAAAGTCTTTCATACATTAGAAAAAAGAAAAAAAAAAAAAAAAAAACAGCGAAAGGAGCCCTTTAACAACATAACAATCTATCATCTGTCACTTAAAGGAATTCATACATCTTCCTTGGCATCCCCCCATCTACTGTACCACAAAAAGAAGAAAAGGGATTCTTAACTTTTCTCTTTCAACCTTTGAGCCTTAATTTTTTGTAAAATATTAATGAAGGTATAACAACCATGATCGTTTATGTAAACTTGGTTTGTGAGTTTCTTTTTTCGTTTTTATCTACTCGATTAATTAAAACACACTCCAGTGACATACAGGTGTTTCATTTAGCGTCACAAACAAAGGGCACACACAAAGAGAAGAAAGGAAAAAAGAAAAAAATTAATCACTTCACAGAAGGACTTGTGTGTACATATGTATGAATTGGTTTTCCCCTCTTTTTGGCACATCACAGACAGAAAAGGACGAAAAAACAAAAAAAAAAAAGAAGAAATAACACGCAAAGAGAACAAAAGATACAAAAAGAAATGCTAAGGCGTTGTCTGCCACCCAGAGGATGACGCTACCCATTCCAAAGCCGCGTGGCCATGTAGAAGAGATGATTTCACTGAAAACCACTCCGAATAATTTTCCACGAGAGATACACGAGAAGCGCTCTGTATAACAATATCTATACCTACCCCAAAGCGGGAGGGAAGGGAAAAAAACAAACAAGCAGCCTGTGTCACTCCCTAAAATTTGTACGCTCAACACATCCACAACCGCATACAGTCGTGTCGAGAGCAAGGACTGTGAACGCAAACAGGACTAACAATAAGCTTCAGTAAAAAGCTAAACGAGCACATTATACTCGCATGTATACAACTCTATACATGCAGAGCTGGCTGCTGCTGCTGCTGTCACCCCCTGCGTGTGCGGTCGTCAAAGTTGGGTGGCTGGTGATGGCGCTGGAGGTTGGGCGGCTTTTCGGAGGAGCTGGGAGTGCGCAACCCCAAAAAAAAAAAAAAAACAAAAAAAGAAGAAACAACATGAAGACAACAATAAAAACGGGCGCCGCTTCGAAATATAGAGGAGTGTGCTGGTGCTGGTGCCGAGTGGGATGCGGGTCGATATCATCCCGAATTTACAATCATAGATTAAATTATAAAAAGGGGAAATGCTCCTTCTTCTGCCTCTATACACAAGGGTGGAGTGTTGAGTGTGTGTTATAACATAGGAGTGGAGCCAGCAGCGGCAAAAGGCGAGTGACTCCAAAGGGACGATGATACTATAGCCATGCTCTGTGTGTGTAGCTATATACATTCGGCACGTAGGTATCGTATCATACACTCGTCGACTCGATTCGTTGTGTATGGCGCGCGCGAGAGATTCCTCTTAATCCGGTTGTGCAGCACTACCCACTAACTAGCAGTAGTATAGCTTAGGCTTCGTCGTTTGTATGTTGACAGAAGAGTAAGTGTAGTCTGTGTCGCCTTCGCCTTTGCTGTAAACGTTACGACAAATTATACCTCGACAATCTGTTTCTCGGTTTAAATTCCGGTCTTCGATTCCCTTTTACACTTGTGTTTTTTTTTCGTCCTTCTTCCATCTTTTGTCGGTTTAACCTTTGAATATACTTGTAACATCTCCAGAGAGGAAGTGGTTTTTTTTTCTTCTTCTCCTTTTACACACAGTGCCCTATGTGATTTGCTAATTAATTATAATTAATATTTAATTAAAATATTCGTATACATCTGTGTATATAAATCGAGTTGAATTCCATCCAACAAAAAGAAATATAAGAAAAGAAAAAAAAAATAGATTGAGAGGAAGCTAGGCGCACGTGCTGACTCAATTGATTAAACTTTTTTACATGTTACCCTGGTATTCGGGAGTTATTAATAACCTAACTTAATCCTACACATAAATGTGATTCATTTGTAAGACAAATGTTTTGTAATTTTGCAACAAAATAAACAAGTTAAGAAACACACAAAAACACAAAACACCACCGAACGATACTACAATAAGTAAGACGTAATAGTTTTTAAGTTTAAATAACACCGTTAAGCAAAGCAGAAATGGGTTGTAATACTAGTCAAGAATTGAAGGCGAAAAAACCCGACGATGATTCAGCAGCAGCAGCAGCAGCAGCTGGAGTCGGTGAAAAAAATGAAACAGAACAGCAGCAGACGACGACAACGCCAGCCCTCAATGGGGATGCTTCAGCTGATGGTGGCAGCAGCAATTCACCATCTGTTGAGGGCAGCTCTGCAAACAACAAATCTGTTGTGCCTTCATCAGCATCAGGAGCAGCGCCGATCAAGGGTGGTGGTGGCAGTGAGAGTGAACAAAATGCCAAGAACAATGCCAGTCAGAATAGTAAGCAACTACAGAGGTCTTCAGCAGGTGATGTCACCACCACCACCACCACCCAACATCATAATGGTCTAGTGAATGGTGATATCAAAGATGACAGTTGCAATGTTGTGAAACGCTGTGAGAGAGCAGAGATTAGTGAACTTAACGATGTGGATATTGATGAGGACGACGAGGACGAGGACGTCGACGACGAGGAAGATGAAGGTGAGAGGTGGTTTAACTTTGAATTTCAATGTGAAAGGTCATTATTTAGATTTTTGAAAAATCTTCTTCAGTGTAGATACTTTGACATTTTCAGAATGGATTATCTATATTATTCAATCAGGATGCTTTATGAATTTAAGCGACTCGGAGGTTTAATGTCTACATATACATTTTTTGGCTTGTACTCACAAAATGAACATTGACTTGATTGACAAAGTGTTTTGAAAGGAGTGATTATCCTTTGAGTATTTAAGGTGTTTGTGTTTTTTTACAGAGTCTTAACACACTTTGAAATATTATTTAGGACGGCACAATTAAAGAATTGAGAAGTAAAGATTTGTTGTGACAGATTTTTGACAGTTTTTTTGACAGTAGACAAGATCCTACTAACCCCATTTTCGTAATATATCTAAAAATTCGAAAAATAAAGTCGCAAAAACAATTCTATTTCTCGAAATAGATGGCGCTGCATTTCAGTTTGAGTGAATGCCTTGGCAATGTTTTGAAAAATATCTCATTTCCGTCACCACGGTATGGACTAAATAATGCTTATGAAAAGCCTCATCAAAAGATGAAAGGGAAGAGCAGATTGAGTGTTTTTTCTCGAGATCAGTGATTCATTATAAGGAGCAAAGCAATAGTGAATAACTGATGTTATTTTCTTGCTTCTGCTACACCTAACAAAGCTTAGATAAAAGTAATGTTAAATTTTACTATTCCCAAAGAAGAGAGTTATTGATTTATATAAAAAAAAAGTTTAACTTTTATAAGTTTCGGCGAAGAAATCAACAATTCTACTTGACAACTGTCACATTTGATTAACATTTGACAGGTGTGGACAGATTTATATAATTCTGCGAAGAAATCAACAATTTGATGAATCTTTCGCGAACAAGCGAATGCTACTTGACAACTGTCACATTGCATTCACATTTGACAGATGTGGAGAGAGTTTAATCTCACAATCTTTTTTCTTTCGTAAATGACAAGTGAGATTCTTCGATTGCTGCGGATTATGTCATGAGAAAGCTTCTCAAAAAACCCTCCTGCCCTTCGGATACGGCATAAAACTGTAGGTCCCTTCGGTACGTACAGAAATGTATACCACGAACAATATGTACAGCTGTGAGAAGCTAGGCCTTGGCCCTCTATGGGCTGCTGTATTGACGGATATGTCAACTTAAATGTCAAGGTTCAACGGAACGATTTAACAACGGATCGACTGATGGGTTGAGACCTTTAATAAAAAAAGTTGTTTCGAATGAAATGTCAAAATTTGCGAATATTCGCCTTCATTCTTATACAAATAAGTTTAGAATCTCTAAGGAGGTCTCGAGTTCAGTGGGCTTCTATCTCTAGTGCCCGTTGAATAGGTTTATATCAAATCTCTAGGTCTGTAGAGATGGATAGCTATTAGCTGCTTAAAAAACATTGTTATGGTCAAAAATATCTCTCTGCAGCACCGATCAGTGTCAAATATTTCTTCTGCTTGCAGAAAAATCTATATAACCACTGAAAAAGAACAACCGATTGGCCTTATTCCAAAGTTTTATTTTTTCCAAAAGTTAATACTTCCGCTTTAAGCGAAAACACTCGGGTGAAAGAAAGAAACCTAAAGTGATTACTCATACACCCATGAAAATGGACGACAAGTTGCTAAAAGCATTATCCCAAGGACGGAACGGAAGTCATTCCGATTCTTTCTTTCGCCAAGTGTTAATGTGATTAAAATTAAAATAATCGCATTTACTTAAGGCTAAGTCGAATTATACTTTAAGGCGAACGCGTGCTTGGAATCGCAAAGCAACTATTTTAAATCTCGCTCCATACATAGCCTGGCTCTAATTAATATATTCACTCGCACCGTAATTTAAATAAATATCACAACTTGAGTTGAGTTGTTTCAGTTAGTACAACACAAATATAAATAAGGGTGAAACCCACCATTAATTATGAAAGGTAAACTTTAAAACTTTTCAAGTCTCCGTAACTTATAAACTGGCAAAGTGACAGCGGTATACACAAAACTTTACTTTAGGTACTTGGAGGAGTGTACTCGTACATCCTCATTAGGCAATATCCTGACAAATAGAGCCATTGAGTCATAGTTATTAGCTACTTATTATAAATAAATAACTGTTAAAGCCACATAAGGTCTACTACCCAAGTTCACCCATATGTAGCAAGAGAGAGGCGCTAACTGGAAAATTAGAAAATTAGCATAATTCCAATTAACTGGTCTCTAAACCCATGCCAGTGGTGGCTGACATATCACTTTCCTTCAGGGGGGAGAGTGGGTAATTTAATGAAAAACCCCCAACTAGAGGAAGAAGGAAACGTCCCGTCATATAGCTTTCCCATTAGGGTTATCATTTTTTTTTTCTCCCTCCTCTCTACCCAGTCTAATGTTAGGCGGCCTAATAACGGAGGACGAGCTAGGGTTTTCTTTTCGGACGGTCAGGACATTCAACAAATGCGTGATTAAGCACCGTTTACAATGGTGTATGGGAGTAGGTAATTAAAGTGGTGCTTTTGACATAATCGCGCGACTGGACGACTATCAACAGTTGAGTGTTAGGAAAGTAATCATCCGTGTGGACAGTATGTTTGACAGACTGAACCAGATGACGACACACGTCATTGTGGGCATTTTTTAATTTTGCTTTCTATACCAAAGAAAGAAGATAAAAAAGGATATTAGTGAGTCAAAAAAAAGGGAGAAGAATAAATTATAATATCAGGGCGTATACGTAATATTTTTTGTTCCCCCTCGTCAGAAAACATGCCAAGGTATCTTAATTGCTTCACGTTTTACACATTAAACATGAGTTTCAGGTTTTTGTTTTAGTTTCTTTAAATATAGATCCTTTGGGAGTTTCCGGGTTAAGGTATGAATTTATTTAGAAACTTATTTATTAACTCAGAAAACTGAGCCAGAACGGGGCCTTCTTCTCCATTAGGCGAGAAGCCAGAGGAGGAGCACCACAGTCCTCAAACTATACTAAATGTTTAGGAACATTGATTGGGATCTGATTGAAGGATCTTCTTCTACCATCCTCCTGATGGGGATATACATGAACCCTTCCTCGAACTAAATCGAACACAAAAAGAAGCTTGAAAGGTACCTACATTACACAACTTAGAGGGCACAATGTATCACAACTGCACATGTCAACTCTTTATGTATCTATCTACGATTATGTAGAAAGACGAAGGACATCCATTGCTTCGTAGTCACACGAAAAATATTTTGATTTCACACAAAATTGTCTATTAAAATAATTTCTGAAAGTTGACTGACATTTCCTCTAAAAACTTCCCTCAAACGAACCAACGCATAGACCAACCAAATGTAGGATACGTGACCCTAGATGTCTTAAACAAATGTTCCCTTCCTTCGCATAAAAATGTCTGATGTCAACCCTTAATTAGAACGGCATCCAGGGACGTACGTACAAATATTTTGATTCTCATGAGGAATGTGAATGAGAAAAAGGAACTAACTGCCGAAGGGTATATCAATTTTAGGCCAGACTAGTGCGTACAGTAAATTAGATGAGAACAATTATAGATAGATGAGCTATAGTAGCCAACTAGAAGATGTGTTATGTGTTATGTCCCTGGACATTTGGGATAGAAATGTGCGTAATTATTATGAATATTGTCGTTAGCACTAGGGACTAAAACAAAGAGGGAGGGAAAAAGATCAGGCTAGGTTAAGGTTAGTTTAAAGTGGCTGTCATCACCTAGATACAGTCTAGTGAACTCGTTGGGTCTATCTATTATTTAAACTGCTGCCTGCGGGCAAAGACAGTACAGAGCAGTGTTAGCTACCTGCTTTACAGCTAGAACAGTAATGGGAATGGGGTGAACCAACCTGTGCTTTTTATAAAGTTAAGGCTACGCTTGACATTATGCCAAATCGTTGGAAAACACAGGTGGTCCTGTAAGAAAGCACTGACGGTTTAGATATTCCTACTCCGGATCATAACCTCGCCAAAAGACAGAGGCAATAGATCGGCTTAATCATCGCAGAGGGGAAGTTCAATATGAATTCTTCTTTTACCAGAAAGAGCGGGACACTTTCTTCCTCCTCATCATCCTTATAAACTCTGCAGAAATCATTTGAATGAACATCAATGAGAAATCTTTAAAAGGATCAAATTCGGAGTGCGTTTCTCATACAAGCAAGGGTTAGGAATATGTAAATACTATGAAATGAAATGACATCTGTCAAATGGGTAGTGTTCGTTTGATATATTGTTGATTAAAAACAAACAAAAGTGTTAAAGAGCGACGTCTAAAAAGTGGACAGTCCTCTCACTCAGTGAAATATGACAAGTTGCGCATTTCCTTAGGCAAATTTGTGACATCTGTCAAATGGGTAATGTTCGGCTGTACTGTTGTGGGTTGGAAGCAAACAAAAGTGTTAAGGAGTGATGTCTTAAAAGTGGACAGTCCTAAAATATGACAAGCTGCGCATTTCTTTGGCCAAATTTATGACATCTGCCAAATGGGTAGTGTTCGGCTGAACCATTTTTTATTGAAAGCAAACAAAAGTGTTAAGGAGTGACGTCTTAAAAGTGGGCAAATTTGTGACATCTGTCAAATGGGTAATGTTCGGCTGTACTGTTGTGGGTTGGAAGCAAACAAAAGTGTTAAGGAGTGATGTCTTAAAAGCGAACAGTTCTAAAATATGACAAGCGGCGCATTTCTTTGGCCAAATTAATGACATCTGTCAAATGAGTAGTGTTCGGCTGTACTTTTGTGGATTGGAAGCAGACAAATAGGTACGAATTTCCGTGAATAAAGTATAAGAACAGACCTTGTATTTAATAATGCACGCATCGTATTACATTCGGACACTTCGACTGAGCACTACACCAACAGCACGCACTCACATATACGACGGACACAATTGGTAACATCCTCCTCTTCTACTACGCAATTTGTTATACATTATGCAACCAAAAAGCCCTATCAGACTACGCTTATAACACGCTTCACTTTGTTTACCAACAATCATTTTAATAACAAGCCCCACACAAATAACAACAGACAAATGACAACCGCTATTTGTTATTACTTCAATTTCAAATGTCATTATTCAATAATAACGGGTAGCTTTAGTTATTTATAAATGTTATGTTATCCCTAATTTTGTTTCATGTCTAAGGTATCCTTTTTTTTTTCTCTTTGTGTCGCGTGTATACAGACATCTTATTATAGTCACATATCATTTTTAGGTCCTTTCCCATTCATGCTTTATTATTTAGTTTCACTTATTAACTATTTGTATTCATATGCAATAGGGGAGCACAGTTCTTTATCAATTACTCAACTGACAATCAATTATCCTGGGTGATTTCGCCTCTGGCATTTGGAAATTTTTCAAAAATAGTCACTCTATTAATAAATTTTGTTTCAACACAAGGAGACCGATGGAAATACACACCAATTCATTGATAAATTGAAAGAAAACACTGAGAAAGGAGTTGAGAAAGGACATTCCTTTCTGTGTCAGCTTTGTAATGATGTCATGAAATATTTAATGTTGACATTTTGTATCTTAACTTTATGGATTGTCATTCATAGTGACATATTTGGTTGAAGAATTTGTTTGAATTGCCAAGGATTTTGGACTTCAATCATGAATGAGATCATGCGAGGAAAGTGTATCAAAATAGGAGAATGAAAAATATTACTATATCGGGGGCGTATACGTAACATTTTCTTTAAAAGAATATAATATTCTGCAGAATTTGCAAGGATGAGGAGGAGGAAGAAAGTGTCCCGTTCTTTCTGGTAAAAGAAGAATTCACCTCTTCAACGATTTAGCCGATCTATTGCCTTCGAATTTTGGCGAGGTTATGATCTGGAATAGGAAGATCACAACATTCCCACTTTACTGCATTACTACAGGACCACCTGACAAATTAAGTTAGCACAGGACCATCAATTATTCTAATGAAAGGCATATGCATTCCAATTCAAAGGAGTAATGTCAAGTAGATGAAATAGCTGGGATGAAGCATGAAGCCCACGAAAATTGCATTAACCGTGCGATAGGTAATGTCAAACGTCACCGTATGTCATATAGTTTTTTGTCTCCCTCTTACACGTCGCCCTCAGCGTTATTGTCAATGTGCAAATGAAACCGTTCTCTACGCATCGAGCCAAATGTGAACGGAAAATCAACGAAACTGAGGGAAATGTCATTATGGGTGACAATACATGATTGGCCATGTGCTTTGTCGAGCTTTGTTGACGGAAAGCGAAGCAATTCGATGGACTCTTACTCTCTCATGATCATCCCCACCCAATGACTGCTAATTTGGGCTGAAAATTAATACTAAACTTCTCAGTCTTGAAAGAACCTCATCAGCTCATATAGTCAACCGGTACAGCGAGTAGGGAATTCCCTCTACCTTGGGAGTATTGTCTCGACCGACAGTGGCCAACAGAATTTTGGAATATTGTCCAAGATATGTTAAAGCGTGGAATTCAATGAAGCCTATTAACATAGGAAGGTGGAATGCCTGAGTCTCCGAAAGATCGTGAAGATCAGTCGAGGTGGAGGCACAGAAGCTGGGTTATCTTGTCAGTCAGACGAAAATATCAGTTCCCTTGGTATGGTCTCTCAGATTTAGCCAACAGACAAACGGTCTAAGCCTGAGCACACATGTGCTGAACAAGATCTTAATAACCTCGTAAAACTGACATACAATGATATTTAAAGACGTGCAACCAGATAAGCAGATAATAGCCCCTGGCGTCAAATTAAATATTCTGAAAGAAGTAATTTGTCTACTTAAATCTACACTTTAGTCCTTTCAACATTGTGAGGCGTATTTTCGCTCTAAGATTGGTATAAACTTCATTTGCTAAGTCTTGTATCATAAAAAAAAAGAATCAAACTTACAGTGTGTGGTGCCTTTCTTGATAATTTGTTCACTCTTGAGCCAAATGCTTGTGCATGATCAGGATACTATCAGCTAGACATCATCTGAAAAGAAAGCACACAACACGTAAGATTAAATGATTTGCTAAAGATAAGTATTCATTTCATTACTCGAAAGCATATTCTAAGGGCAAAAGGAACCAAAAAAACCACCCTATTTCTCTTTGCTAAATTAGTGTCAAAACAAAAAAACTCTGCTTCAGTCATAAATTCGGGCTTCCTTATTAAGTAACTTTCTTCTATATTTTTACCAACTTACAGCCGGAAACTACTTTCAATTTGGCTGTAAGCCAACAAAAGGCGCAATTTCCTTCTCAGCACATTGGCCATTGGTAAAATTTTGAAAAGTGCTACTACAAAAACACCACACCTAGCCTATTAAAACCCAAACAGAATAAATTTCCGTGTCGGATACCTACAGAATATTCTGCTCATTTTCCCAATCTCTCCCGTGTTCGACCGACTGTGTGTGATGTGTGCTAGTGATGACGCTCTTCCTCTGTTGTCTCTCTCTCTCGGACATACAAATAAGCTTTGGGAAATTTATTTCATATAATCTGATTTCTTCAGAGAGCAAGCCGCCGCCACAATTGTACAAAAACACACAAGTCCTTTGTACAATCAAAGAATACAAACAAACTAAAAAAAAAAAAAAAACGAACCGAAAAAGCTCAGAAAAAAAGAAGGGGTAAAAAGCTTCACTTCCGTAGGGGTAATAAAGCTCTGTATAAAAACCCTACATGCGTACATCTAACCACCGTTAGAGAAACCGAATCGAATGCATTTACATTCAATTTTGCATCCCTTTCAATCTTTTAGATTGAAACGAAAAAAGGGTAACACAAAAGCTTGCTCATCTCAAATTTATACCAATCGCAAAAATTCTCCCTTACAGAAGAGTAAGGGAGACAATTGCATTGAATGCATGCATCTT
Source organism: Chalcosyrphus nemorum (assembly GCA_949716465.1). Taxonomy (NCBI): domain Eukaryota; kingdom Metazoa; phylum Arthropoda; class Insecta; order Diptera; family Syrphidae; genus Chalcosyrphus; species Chalcosyrphus nemorum. The sequence goes on along the minus strand of OX454335.1, from coordinate 4,430,197 downwards.
CTCGCATATCTTAGCTTATGTCTCATGCGACTGCGAGTGAGTGAGACTGATTCGGAAATTCTGGGAAAATCTCAGGCTCTCCACTCTGCTGAAGCTCTCGCTAGAACAAGGCCTTCACCCGAACTCTCGCTCTCTTTGCATTTCAAATCAAAAATTGAATTCGGCTCGAAAGGATCTGTTTCTGGCGCTTTGTGCTCTTTCGAACGCCTAAACAAGTGGCAGCGTTGATTTAACGGTTAATTGATTTGCTAAAGTTTAAAAAAATTATGTTCAGTGAGTGTTTTCATTAAAAAACAAAAAAAAAAAATTAAAAGGACATATTCAATTTTGAAGAGCGAAAACCTTCTTGATTCTCACATTTAACGGTAAGTTTTGTAATTAATTATCTGTCGATATACTGTTAAACCGCTTGTCAGGTGTTGTTGACTAAGTTTGGTATGCCATGATTAATGACCATCGGAGGATACTTATTGATAGGTGACAACAGCGTTATCTGCCTTGAAAAGAAGTAAGAATCCGATTTGATTTTCGCACCGTTTTAAGTGGATTTCAAGTAAAGTAAATCCACCTGAGCGCTGTGGTAGGTATTTTCATCCATTATATAATCACGTGACAGAAAAAAGTTGTATGTATATCCTTATTATCCTTAAGGAGGTGCAAACACGAAATATCACTTCACAGTGAACATTCAATAATTCATTCCTAACACACTAACTGAATTATCCGCTCCTTCCTTCGTTCTTCCGAAGGGTGTGCACGGGGCGTCACGAATCCGAATCCGAATCCGAATCCTTGTGTGTACACAGGACGTGAATCCTTGCTCTATATTGGCGCGAACTTCATTGGATTCATTCCTTTTTTTTTCTCTGTTGTTGTTGCTGCCCCTTGATAACGGTAATGTGGTTAATAAAAAATGAAATAACTTGATAGTTTCAACTCGGCTGGAATGTGTTCATGTATGTGAGGTAGGTACACTACACACATGTGTACCTTATGTGGAAATCGATTATTTATTTAATTTCCTCAGCGCTCCCATTTTTTATTTTCGTTCGGAGGGTTTCGTAGGGGCGCATCGAAGAAGGGGTTTTCTTCTCTCTGTTGAATTGTTCTAACTAAACAATGAAAGTCTTCCAATGAGGGTGTGAGGAGGAGGAGGGCGGCCCTCGCTCAACACACTACAACTAACCTTTTTGTGTGATACCTACCACCCTGGGAGTGGGTGAAGGTTATTTATTTTTATCGAGGTAAGAATGGAATACATTTTGTGTTGTGTTCTTCTCTGGGATGAAACCATTTTTCTTTTTTCTCTTTTTTTACGGACATTGTTCGGAAAATTAATTTTAATTTTATGGTGGTGATCGTCTATCAAATAGCTGTTGGGGCTTATTTATTCTTTACACATGACGTTTTGACACCAATTGTGTTTTAGAATTGATTTTAGGTTTTCCAATATTCAATTCAATGTTTTTCTCTTCTTTTGACGACGAAATTATGTTATGAGGGAGGGATTTTAACAAACTGTTTACGTTGAGGAATTTCTTGGCCATATTACAAATACCTAGAATGCAAATGGAAGGGAATAAAGGAAATGCCTGACGCCTGGGGCTACGAGAAAAAAATAAGAACAAACGCAGATAAGTAGGATTAAAATGGAATAGAATTTCCACAAAGCCCAAAGAGATGGATTCAAAGGAAAAAATAATGATCATCTTACATTTTTTTTCTTCGAAAATAATCATTGCTAGGCCTTGAATGAATTATTCATGAAAATGGTTGGTAAATTCAAAACTTTAAGAAGGCATATCGTGAAGATTATCTTCTATTAAAAAAGTATTTAGTTTATTTATCCGCTGTGAGGTTTGAAAACATTAAAATTAATGTTCTTAACATTATTGCTTAGAGCAAACAACAATTTTACGTTTCTAATGTTGGCAGTAATTAGTTCATTTGACAAATGCTATCAATTAAGTTTTGAGTTATGTTAATTTGCTTTCGCCTGAATACATTCTTGTTTAAGGGGTTTAGTCACGTTTTACTCGTCACGTTTCACTTTGGATTCATCCTAAAAGGGTTACCAAGAAATTTGCGATCAAAAGAATTCTGAATTGAATTTCAGGGAAAAAAAAACAGCACAACAAGGGTAGATGAAGTTATTGTGTAGAGGCCACTGAGCGCACTAGGGTCAAGGTTCAAATCCCAGGAAAGATTTAAATTATGTTTTAAAAACGAAATGTATGTAGGTCTGTGGGTGCTGTATAACCGATAAATTTTTCACGGGCCCACCGCTTGCCTCTTACAGATGTACCTATACATCCGTATTCGTATTACTGTCATATGCGTCACGCCCAACATGAGTAGTTACTAATCACTAGGACTTGGTCCTTTATTGCTCAATCCCTGTGCTTTTTTGTGAACACTGCGAGATGTAGGTTGGAAACTCAAGTGAAATCTGACTTCGGTAAGTAATCTCTGAAAATGTCTGAACTATAGACAGACAGCTCTTCATTCCCCTGCTGGGATATTATAATACATTTTTTGCAATTTATTACAATTTATAAATGCTTATGTGACTTGTGCTTGACCCTTTCAATTTCTTAAATTCTTGGTCGGGGTTCAAAAAACACTTCAACTTAAATAATTTGTCCTGCCTCTAAAGAAGTAAATAGTTGAGAACAACCAAGTGGTGATTCATTTAGAGGTACTTTTTTCAAAAGTAAAAACAAATAAAAAAAATTAATTTCATCGAGTTATCTGTATCATCAAACAAATGAACTATTCTTGGCATTTATTTTTATTCCAAATATTGGTCGTAACTGCGGTAAACATGTTTCATTGGAAAGGTCTGTATACGAAACATATTCCTCGTAAAAGGTTAATTTTCGCCACACAGTTGAATAATTTTTAGACACTGTCCCGGGAAAAGTCTTTTCATAATGAAATGTCAAACAATACTAAATAAAAATACCATGACAAGTTAACACGATTGTAACGCCATCTGTCAAAAAATGCACAAACAAAAAAGTACCTCTAAATGAATCACGTACACTATATATTTTCACTGCAAAGGCTGTTCACCATCACTTCAAAGACATAGTTTTGAGAAGAAACCTTAAGTATTTTCTATTTCAAAAGGATTAGACGTTGAACCTTCAAGTGTATAGTAACAGAATCCAGCAAAACTTTATAAAATATTCACTTATAAAGGATTCATGTACTTTCTAAACCTACAGAAGGGACCAAAAGTTTTACACTCTATCCGAACGGCAGAGGATTTTTAGAGAAGCTTTTTCATGACAAAAATTACTCTTGGATGCGTGTCAGACGCTCGCAAGATGTGGGGCCGTAAAAAAAACCTCTGTTGGTATTTTCCTGGATTCGAACTTAGAACTCATTGCACAGTAGTCCAACGCACTAATCACTGAGCTACGGCACCCACTAATGGCCATTGGAATTTAGGTAACATAGCAACGTGGAGCCAGAAATTTTAGTCACTCCTGCAAAAATTAGACAAGGTGTATCGCTAAAATTTTCTATAGCCATCTTGGACAAAGCCTATTAAAAGCTATTACTTTTTGAAACCCAAAAATCCATGTGAGACGTGAATATAGGTACAAAATTGCAAATAAAAAAAGTCGTGAAACTAAACTCTTCGCTGACACCAAAGGAGAGGAAAAAAACAAATAGCCTTTACCACCTACCTCCCTAAACACCTCCGAGCTTGGACACAATTTTGAAGTAGGACACGCCAATTGAAATAATTTCAACAATCATTGAGGTTAGGGCATTCAGTGACTCGCCGGCCACATGCGCTGTATTTAATATTAGAGAACGGGAAGACATCACATTTTCTGCAAACATGCCCCATTGTAAAGGTAATATGTTTATGCGGCTGTCCGTGGTAGAATGGTTCGGTTCAGTGCTCAAGTCCCAAATATATCCATTCAACTCTCACAGTAAGAAAATTTATAAAATTCGCTTTGAAAAACAGTCAACATGAACACGAAACAAATTACTGTGAACTACAACGAATGTGAAAAAACCACACATACAACTGTCCCAGTCAGTTTGGACACCAACCATGAAGAATTCTTGAAATCTAATATAAGCTGAGCTTCAAACATTATTACTCTTTCCTATCCTATTTACCCATCAATTAGGAGACACAGATTTTACAAAGAAGGGCATGGGGTATAGAAGACTTTAAGAAGTTGTGTCTGGCAGACAGCATTGGGCTATTTTAAAAGTGAGTTTGATTCTATTTAAGAAAATGTCTTCCATTACGACACCAGCACTTAGGAATATGGATTTTAAAGAATTCAAACCAAACAAACTCTTTAAAACATTTTTCTTAAGCTACACCCCTCTCCTTAAACCGTTAAGTTCAATATTCCAAGTGCAAGAGAGTATTAAAAAGTCAGTGAACGTAAAAAAATAAATCTTGACAGTAGATTAACTTTCAATGATCATAAACAATGAAGATGGCAAACCTCGCTATTCGAATATTATATCCTTTAAAAAAAGCTCATAATGAGGTTATGAAGGATGTTCTTCTTTTTTTTTGTTTATAAAGCAATGATATTTGCTTTGTCTTTATTCTGCCATTAGACTGTGTAAAGTGTCATATTAAAAGATTACAAGTCTATCAAAATAAATTGCTCAAATTGATGATAAGCCTCCTGTGCTCTCCCACTTCAAATGTTCTATCAAATGGGAAATGTTAAATTGATATTTGAAGGATTTTTAAAACAATTAGAATATTTTGCTGATGGCATACAACCGAACTCGGGAAATCCTCTTATTTGAACAATTCTCGAGAAGTAGAATGTAATGTGTGTCTTTATTCAATACTTATTTATATGCCAGCAATCAAAAAGGAGCTTTGGGCGATTTTCAAAAGAAGTTTTTCACAATACACTTGTAAGGAGCTGCTATGAATAATACATGCTCAAATATATGCCTATACCTTCTTCAATCTCAAGTGAGTTATAGATGTGCATAGACACGAAGTGTGCACTTAAAATTTCAACACCAATCAGTTCTAAACTTTATGTAGTCTTCATTTGTTTCATCTTTAGTTTTGTTTTTCATTTCTACGCTGATGCACAACGAATGGGGAGAATGGTTTTACTATTCACTATAATAAATTGAATCAAGGAAACAAGATGTAAACCTAGTGGAGAGCCACTAAAAGGATGTGCTTATTGATTATCAAGACGTGATTGATTTAAAATCGGTTTCTACTTTAAAGATAAGCATTTTCATTGGTAAAAATCATCTAATCAGACGTTCAACATTCTTGTACCTATTCTGTGAAAAAGCAATTTATTCATTGAATAACTTTCCCATATGAATAAACATTTCTTAAGAGACAACAAGTTATTTGACGTTTAGGTTCAGGAAATCTCATTCAAGTGGGAACCCTGTTCAAAATGGGCGAAAACGCAAGTCTGTTCATATGCAAGCACCTCTCTATACTTTTTCTAGAGTTTTGAAATCATGGAGAAGTTCTAGTTCTGATACAATTTTGTTTCCCGAAAACTGAAAACCTAAAGCTAGCGGCAATAACAATCAACAGACCCTAGAGAACCGATATTCATCTCTAAAGCAACCCTATTCACAACAGTATGCCACAAATAACCTATATTAGATAGTTCAATTCGAGAATCTTCTTCCTAACCTACAACCTTTTGACACTGGTGGGCGAGAATGTGTTAGCGAAAATCACTATCAGCTCACCAGTGTCAAAAGCTTGTAGGTTAGGGCGAAGATTCTCGAAGATGACTGTCTAATATACGTTATTTGTACAGTATGCTTTGTACCAGAGAAGGAGGTGAGTTTTAAGTACTTTCCAATGACAGGTCTGCGATACAAACAAACAAACAACCCTTTTGCTAAGCATAAGAATATGACACTTTGCATATACTTAATGCACCAATGTCACAGTAAATTCGTTCGGAAAGTACTAAGTGTATCAACACGAATGCGAAAAAATACTGTGAATTACAAACAAATGGAAAAATTTCCTATGATTGAACTCAACCTGTTACCTTTTAAAACCCCAAAAACCCATGTGAGACGTAAATATAGTTAAAAAAAAATCGCAAATAGAAAACTTTTTAAACTGAAAGAGAGAACAAAAAAAAAACCAATTAGCCTTTACCACCTCCCTTGAACAATTTTTTGGTAAATTTTACCTTCGTATCGAAAATTGCCCGGGGATTAGGTTAAACCTCATTTTCATTTTGCTAAGGGAAAACACATTCCACCCCACCGAAACAGAATGTACCTTGTCTTGTTGTTTCGAATGAAGATCACGTAGCACACGCTGGTTTATTCTATCAACTAAAGCTTTGTATAATATATACATCTTCTCTCAAACGAAGGAAATTCCTTGGTGACAGATTAATATTAGTAAGGACTTGTCATCTGGATTACATTTCCTCGAGACGAAACGAGATATACTATACACAGCCAGAGAGATAGAGAGATAGAGAGTACAACGAAATTGTTTTTAATTAATTATTACTCTCTTAGCGTCACACAGGACACAGAAAATACATACACAAGGAGTAAAACCTTGGCAGGGAAGCATTTATTAGAAGTCACATACAATTTTATTCAACTCTACACAAAGTGTAGGTTGGTGGAGATTCCTCGTTCACTCTCGTCCTCTCTAATATAACTTGCATTCCTCCTCAAGGATATGGAGCCATTAATCAAAATCTTTGTGCGGATAAAGGAATGTCGCCTATGTCACTTATATTTACATTATTTATCATAATAAATGCGTGTGAAGAGGGGAGAGACTTAAAGTTCCAATACTAAATATCACGCAGAGCAAATGTTCAGCAAAGGGCGTATAGTAGTCACGGTCTATGTTTAGATTAACACATTTATCCCCAGATAATAGGAGGTAAGCCAAATATGCCAAAATTTTCCCAGGATGCCTGCCTGCCTCATGGCAAAAAAAGGTACAAAGTCACTCTTATCTATGTCCTCGATTGCATGTGGTTGGTGTATTTCATCGTACGCCTTCGCTCTTCAATGAACCCACAAACGAGGAAGCCAAAGCAGCAGCCTCTTTGAGGCGACAAATTTACGACACTCGAACATTTGTATTTGAATATTTAATATATGTATATATTTTTCTTTAGGAGCCATATAAACGAAATATATTCGCAATAAACGTGCTTGCAGGATTCTGGGATTGTCGTAAATAAAAATGAAACATTACATGACGGTTTTTTGTTTTTTGTTTTCCCTTTCCTTCGGATTTATTTGAGGTTGTGTGCTTCGACGAACGTCATGAATTATTTGAAAGCGAACTGGAGGAGAAGGAGCCGAAGTAGGCCTATTGGTTTGCATCGCGAAAACCATACTTTTTTTTTATATTCTTTTGTCCTCATATGTTGTCGAGTGGTTTTGTGCGCTATATTATGAATTCATTTTTATGCATATCGAAGTGGATGGATCTTATTTCGTTGCCTTTGACAAAAAAAAAAATAAAACCTCTTGCGTAGCGATGATGTTTGATTGCGTTTCATGAATGTGACATGCTGTGAGTAATCCCATCGGTAGTTATGGTTATTTGAATGGATATATACCATCACGTGAAAACAAGATTTTGCTCCCAGTTTGAACACACCTATCGATTTCAAAAATGGCTGAATCGATGGCGAATTTGTTTTGACTGTGTTCGACTACTAGAGCAAATACAGAGGCACTTTTCGTGGCAGGATTTTCCTCACAAAATCATCAGATTTCATTGAAACCTGAGCGGCAAATAAATATTTGCTGACGTGATTTTATTTACTCGATACTTGATCTCATAAATTTTTTTTGTATTGACAACACTATGTCATTGACACACTATTATGTCAAATGGAGGTTTGTTTGTTTTTCATCTTTGACATGAAGTCTTTAACCGAGCTTTACATGCAAACCTAGATTTTTATTTTTATTGCGTTTAGCAGATTAAAATGTTTAGGACATGTCGCCAAGGCATTGAGGTAGACACTCTACAATTGGCTGATCAACTCTTTCGAGCTTTGCAATCATCATTTTGTCCTAATTTCAGTGATAATTCAAGTTTTTAAAGCCTGCTTCCACTTCACCACCTAGTTTCCATTCCATCCACTTGTAACCGGTGTCGCAAGTCATCAATGACAGCAAATGTCAATTCTACTTTGACATTTGTGAAGCAAACAGATAGAACAAGACATGAATCGTTATATTCGTGAAGAACGCGGAATAGTTTTTATGATTTTTTTGCGAAAATAATTCGTTGGTGGTGTTGGCGCAGCGATCTTTAGCGCACTCCTAGAAGAGTATGGGACAACAGGAGATGCTACCAAGTCTCTTGCCCCCTTGAATCACACTGTTCACTCAAGCAACAAGAAAATACACTTAAAATATTGGCGCAGCGTGAATTTTGACGCAAATTTCCCGGTTCGTCGACCTTTAGCCGGTGATTCTCATCTCTTGAATCACCTTGTACATCCAAGCAACAAGAAAATACACTTAAACTTAAATAAATACCGTTAAGTAACAATCTAATTTTAGAGCAATAATTTTCATATAAAAAAAAAGTAACATAAAACCAAATTTAGGCAAGATGAAGACCAAAAAAAGACATAAAAGTATTTAAGTAAGCCATAACAATAAAAGAAGGTCTATATTTATCGGTCGCACGTTCCCGGGACCCAAAAAAAAAAGGACATTTTGTACTCTAAATACACCTCATCGAAGACCAATACAAACCGGAAAGCAAAAAAAATACTCGTTTAATGCTCATTTCTGGCCAATAAAACATTTAAAAATGTAAATAATGGTGACACAGCCGCAATTTACCAGGGAATGACATTATCAGACAGTTTGTAATTAACAAACTCTATTGATACTGCTGCTGGACCAAAATAATGTGGTCTACTAGTACAACATCGAATGACCCAATTCACCAACCACTTGACTACTACTGGACGTTTTGGTTTTCACAAAAAAAAAAAGAAAACACTTTTGGAAGCCCTACAATAATTTAAAGTGGTTAATGGTGGTGGAAGTGAGGGCTGTGGATAGCAAATAAGTATATACAATTGCAAATTCTATTTAATTGTTTTGGGGTACATTGCTAGAAATAGTGGTGGTGTTGAACACAAACTCTTTCAACATGTGAAAGGACTAAAGTGAGCGGTATAAATGCTTAAACTTTATTCTCGTTTTAAGCAATATAAATCAATAACAAAAATGCCTTGTGGCGTGAAAATCGACTCCAAGACTAGAGTTGCCAAGCATTGTACTTGACATTTGTCAAAAAAATCAACCACATTGAATTCAGTAAATGACAGCCAACAACTTATAGCACCTTACAAAAAAAATTGACAGGTGGCCTTCCCATTATTCCAGTTCGACGTTTCGAAAGAATATGTCAAGAGCTAAAAGACGGAACAAGGCCTCTAGATTTCGATGAAATCGAATGTCAACAGTCAGTAGACATGTGTGTCAGTTCTGAAAAATAATAATATTGCCGCTTCGACAGAAGGAGAAATAAGGAAAACAAAAACTAGGTTGACAGCTAAATGAACACCAAAAATAAACTGAAATTCACGCTGCACTGTATTATTTGACAACCTCTTACGGACGGATGAACTCAAAGGGACTTTAACTAAATTTCGCAGAAAAATCTCGAAAATAAATGAGGAAACCTTGAAGATTTGTACCATGTTTCCACCGAACTGAAATCTAAAGGTACAAACCTCAGTAAGCCATTTCCACCAAGTCGAAATCATTCGAATGTCATTAGGTCCGTTCGCGTACTTTTTGCACTAAAATTAGTAGATTATCAAATTTCGAAGAGTGGGGGTAAAATTCTCTCAGAGAGAGAGCTAAAATTACGAAAAAGTAAAAGCAAACGGGTTGAACAAGAAAACGTTAGAAATACATTCGTTTGACAGCTTTGACAGTTTTCATAAACTAGCCCACAAAAATGTTTTCTTACTCTCTCATGAGCGCTCTCTTCTGCGAAAAACTACGAAAATTCTCCGTACGCGAAAAGCTTTTCGTAAAAATTCGCTGTTTTAGGAGGGTACGCGAACGGATCAATTGCCTGTCCATTTTGAAGTGGCGGGATACAAACAAACAAACAAACAGCTGTCTTTTGACTATCGCAATCAGTGTTGGGACTTAGGAGTGGGAAAATTGGAAAACCAAAAAGTGGTAGACTTTCGAAACATATTTATGGTAACAAATCAAACAATTTTGTATGCTAAATAAAAGATATGAAAAATTTTGAATATAATTGGTAGAATTCCCAACACTAGCCGCAGTTGTTTCGACGTATAATATGTTGACGTCTACAAATGAACACCAAAATAAACTTAAGTTCACGCTTAGGCTTGTTCGATTTGACAACTTCTTACGGACGGAAGAACTTAAGGAGTAAATCTCGATAATTTATGGCGAAACCTCGGAGGTTCAAAGAAATTTGGTGAAAATTATTTAGAGAGAAAAGTATTAGAGAGGCAACTTAACTAACTTTCGATACTTAGATTTTCCGACTCAGGGGTTGTTAAATATTTGATATACATATTTCCTTGCCTATAATTCAGTTTTATTGTATTTTATAGAGGGATAGAAACAATGTTCCATTGAAAATCATCTAAAATCTTAAAAGCCTAAAAGTCAAATAAAAAATGTAAGCACCCCTTCCCTTCTGACCTCAATAAGTGAAAAACTTTTCAACCCCACTATACTGGTCCCCATAGTGAGACATCAGCAATTTAATGTTATTCCCCAACATCATATGTCAAATGCTCATATGAAAAACCCTACCATGTACGAGAGCAGCAAACCATATCCGGACTTTCAATGCACTGACGTACAACATAATCAGAGTACCAAACAGCCCAGCAAGTCTGTCCTCCCCTGGGCCACTCTCATTAATATGTAATGGAAAAATTCAATTTTCTCCCAATTTCGTGAGGCCTATAAATATCGGAGGCTACAACTTACGTATGTATGAACTTTTAGTGCGCACAGAGAGAAAAAACTGATTAGCATTGAACTAAATTTAAGTGCTGGTAGGTAGGTTTGTACGTCCCACAGTCGCCATCGATAAATTAAAATAATAATTAGCTGAGTGGTACACACAGACGCAAAAGGACTAGATCCTGATAAAAATACTAAAATGCAGCGTTGCACAAAACACTACTTACAAGGACCCAATTTTAGAGAGAAGTATTTTTTCTACTTTTTAATCTCAGGACTTTTGATTGGTTTAGCGTGTGTACTCACGCTCCTGTGTGCATATATGCATTGTGAGACAAATTGGTGCCTTAATGATGCGCAATATCTCGTGTCCTTTTTTTTTTTTTCATCGAGAGCAATTGGTATCTACACAGAGAGTAGAGAAGGTGTGCTGCTTCTCCTTTGGCTCCTGCAGTACAAGGCCGTTTGTGTTTGCAAATTAAGGCATCAACATCGTGTACTTAGCACAAAGGATATTATAAAAGAATGCCGATAGGAGCGGGGGAACGAACGAGTATACACAGAAGAGATTGGAATTGTATTCGGTGAGAAAGTATTCAAATTTAGTAAATTTAGAAGCGTTGGAATGTTCAATAATGAGGATTATTTTGTTTTTTTGTGAAATGAAGCAATAAAGGTTTTTCATTGAAGAACATTTTTCAATCCCCCCCCAAGTCTTTAAAAGGTCACAAACGGGGGAGGGGGTTAGAAATAAAATTGCGTATATTGAAATGGAATTCAGGGTCTTCTTATCCCAAATTAGCTTTGCAAAATACAATGACCTGTGATTTAAAAACAAAAAAGCGAAAGAGAGAATCGAAAAGGAGAGTTAATTAGCTGAAACTGATTTGGGGAAAGCAAATTATGTATTGTATTTCCTTTTGCCGATCGATTGAATTTTCTACGCGTTAGGAACGGTTCAAGTAGTCGTAGTTTATTGGGATTTTGGAATGTATTTTAGCTTCGTAATCCCCACACCAAGAGACTTTCCTAGAACTTATTCAAACTCTCATTTTGCCACTCCTGATGCTCATCCTCGAAACACTGTAAAACCCTCAATTTTCTTTCTCATCATGAAACCATAATAATAATAAAAAAAAGAAAAAAAGAAAACCTAATCGATTACGTGATTTCTAAGTTCAATAGGTCTATAAAGACTTAATTTGCCATTTCCTAAGACGATACCCACATTTACGTTAATGGCCCTAAATTATTATGACAATCTTCACATGTAATTTGTTACCAACTGGTTGTTTACGACAGGTACAGCACCTTAGTATATACATTTTCGTTCCATCAATTACATTTCGTTCCACCTGGTGCTGGCTGGCTTTTCCGCCAACTCAATCCCCGCCGCCGCCGCCGCTGCAATGGAACACTAGTTTTAATGGTTCTGTTTTGTTTCCCCCGTCCTTGTGATAAGCTCTTCCTTAGATACATATATCTAGAAACAACAATCTAAAAAGTTGAGGAATTACACAATAAATCTGAATCGATATATACATACACCACTACACAGAGAATGTTTATTTGTTTATATCTTTTTCTTCCGGTTTTTTTTTTGGTGGAAATAGGAAAAGTTTTTGCGTGTTCAATGAATTAAAGTTCATTAAATATTGTGGAAACAATATTTGTATCTATATCAATAGTAAGGAGGATAATGGACCAACGGAAGTTGGAGGATATTCTATTTGTATCTTGAACTACAGGATGGGTAGAAAGTCACGCACTCTTCGTATTCAATAATTTCTCTTTCAACTTTTCCTCATTCAATAGAGTCAAAGAAGAAAAGCAATTGAAAGTATCACTGTGTAAACACCTTTTGTTATTGACTTAATAGGCTTTATGCTTCGGAGAGCTTTCAGCGCTTCTGGGAACTAGAGCGTGTCGTCTTTTAAAAATAATCAATATTTTTTCCACAAACAGGTTGTATCTAATCATTTGCAGGCTTTTTAGACACATTCATTTCCAAGGGTATAAAGTTCTCTCAACAAACAATTTTTAGCACATTAAAAGGCAAGCAATTAACAATTTTACTATTCACAAAGAAGGGAGTTCTATCGATTTATACAAGAGTTAAATTCTAATAAGTTTCTGCGAAGAAGTTAACAATTGGCTGATTTTTTAAGCGAATAAGCGAATTCTACTTGAGAACTGCCACATTTTATTCACATTTGACAGATGTGAAACGCTATCCACATTGTCGCGACCAAAGCATTCGTGAGAGTTTAAGGGGGCCAGTTATAGCTGTCATTCAAATACATCATTGGAACAGATCAGTGGGAACAGTGGTTTAATTTTTTGAGAAGTCATAATGCATAATGCAATGCTCTTTCAGTGAAATGGTAGGAACAAAGCATACGCTTTGAGGTTAGAGTTGATCATTGAAAACAAAACTGACAGATGAGAACAAAAAGAGAATAGAACACATCAGTGAAACAATAAATTTTAGAAATCCAAACCGAATTCGATCAGTGAAATAATAAAATTGAACTTAAGTAAACTGTCAAAATTCATTCGCATTCCACAGACAATTCACATTCTTGTTGTACTAGAGGCCGCTAGATTCTCTAGGACAAAATCTGTCATCCCGGTGCAAAAGTATTCTAGCAGCTAGATTAGCGAAGTGTTGGGATCGCAGCCAAGGCACATGAGAGTTGAACAAAAGGCGATAAAGTACTAGAATTTTTGACAATTTTACCAAGTAAATAAGTTGGTTTCAAAACCCCTCTTTAAATAATAAATCCCCTCAGCATTTGCCAGCAATTTTATGAGAAACAAAACCTATTAAAGCGAACAATCTTCCTTCAATTTACATACAAAGCCGTCGTCGTATTTGTAATGTTCTTTTGAAAGTCATATCAAATGTCATTTTAGAAAACTGTCATTCATTTCTATTGACCTCAATTCCACACTGGGCTCTGTGCTTTAAAGCAAATGGCAAAAACTCCTACTTGCCCCTCAATCGGATACCGATTCCATTCTCTACTGGCTAAAAATAATAATGAATGTTCCTTTGATGGTGGGACCTTTCACCAGAAGATAATCTAAGCTCAAATTTATGTATATTAACACCCACATCGTTATATACGTTGCTTTAAAAACCATTTATGTACGAAATCCTATTTCGAATGTGGGTTTTGTTCAAAATTCCAATTTCTGGGACCGAGGGAAAAAACCAAAAAAAAAAGAGAGAACTTTCATTACAAACGACGACTATAACTGCGTGACTTTCTTCGTATCCTGTGTGTAGCCCAACTAAATAGAAATGTATCGCCATTAAGGTGGGGATTTAAGCCCAGATAATTCCCACAACAAAAGAACAAGAAGAAATATTATAAGTATCTCTATACCATGAGACGGGAAAAAAGCGGTTAACCATTATTATTACTTAGATATGAGATATTCAGTCAGAGAAAAAGGATAATGTGTATTTTTTAGTAGAATACGACAACACGCGCACATAAAGCCCTTTGTTCCTGTGTCCACCAGTCCACCAGTCCACCACTGTGTTCGTCGTTCACACCTTTGTGCTTTGGAAGAACACAAAATTGCTAATTTGTTCTGCCTGTGGTATTCCATTAATTGTTAATTAATGGCATTCGCCTCGACAATAGTTTGGGGATACACCCTCTGAAAATTGGCCTCGTATCCTTGTTCACACCATAACTGGGGTATGGGGGATGGGGGTGGTTGGAAAAATTGTTTACGCATCTACCCGCCGAACACTGCACAAAGAATCGATGGATAATGTGTGTGTTTGCTTTCACATATCGTGTTATCCATTCTCCATACATTATGCAAATTAAATCGTATCTGGATAATTTCCAGATCCAGGACGACAACGACAACGACAAACAGTGGATGGAAGGAGCGATAGTGAAAAGCAAAAATTAACATACCGTATACACTGAAAATATGGAATATATGTATGCTTATTGCTGAGTTGATGGGTTTTCTACTTTTTCTTCTTCTTTTTGACTGCTTTTTGGAAACCTCTCTCGGGTGTGTGAGGGGGATGTGTAAGTTATTTTCATCTCTATATTAAAAGGGATCTTTAATCGCAGGACCAAAGCAGACAAAACAAATAAAAATAAATATTTATGGTTATGGCGACAATTTCGAGCAGTTTCTTGTGTAATTTTCTATTTTAAATTAGAAAAACAAAATCTATCTGCAATTTGCTATCGGGGGCGGATTAAACAACAACAACAACAAAAAAATACCCATTTTCAGAAACTTTAGGGTGGTTCGAGAATAATTTTTTTTTTTCCAAGTATACAAACATGAGAGGGAGGAGGGTTAAAATGGATTATCGCAGCTGTCAGAGGAGGCTTAGCAGAAAGCTTATCAGACCTTGAAGTTGATGTTTCTGTTAAATCTCGGCATTAAGAATTTAAAATGAAGTCATCATCGTCAGCAGAAAGTCAATCTAAAAATATACTTTTGCTGTGAGTTGTGAACCCTTTGCCCGAAGAGTTATGATTCACGGTGATTGTGGCAGTTGCAAAGTGATTAAATCCTGGAATATTTGCTCAAGGATAACAGTCATGCCGTGTTCATTTGTGTTAAAGGTTTATGCATAATTTAGCTCGGTGAAGGCTTAAGACACTTCAAGACTACTGTTGCTCTTTGATTTAGATTGATGATGAGACCAATTAAATAAATCAAGCCACAGACATGCTAAATTTCAAAACAAATACACTAACACCCTTTCAAGGTTGTCGTGGACAGAAGTAGTAGTAGTTGACACTGGAGTTCTGCGAGTAAACTTCCTAGAAAGACCACAAGGGTTCAAGGCTTCTATTGATATGAAAATGATAGGACTCCTCTACAACGAAACAATATCAGATATCAGTGCTATACACAACACTAATGTGCTGGGGCTTCAGGGAGGAGACTGAATCTTATTTATATTCTTTACTCAAGTCAGGCCTTAGCGACGACTATCCAACAAATGCCGGAGAAACTTTTCTAAGAGAAACAACTGACTAACGAATGTAGAACCCATTCTTTGCTCAACTCCAAGAAAGTACCTTCCCTTAACTAGATGTCGTCAACTAAAGGCACTTTCACAGTACAATGGACCTATTCTTGGTCTAAATGCATCCTATGTCAAAACGGCGCAATCGTAAGTGTCAATTACAATTACATCGACTTGTAAGAACTCTCAAATCGCTTCGAAACGAGATATCTAGACCCAATGTCGTGATTGTCTACTGAGTGCCAGGGCATATCTATAAATATCGCGGGAAACGCAAGGGCGGGCGAGCTTGGAAGACGCTCCCCATTTTGTAGCCCAGTAGGTTCTATTTCTTGAGAAAGTAAATATAAGGTGAAGCCACCGGGGGAACAGACCGAGTCTGGCACAAGTTGAAGGGAGGAGGAGAAAAAACTGGATGTTCAAAACAGACCTACTATGATCACACAATTAAGGCCTGACAACATTCACTCCTATCCATACTCGTAGTTCAAAGGAATGGCCACGGTATAGTGGTTGTACATGAAAGGTTTGGTGGTCAAGTCCCTACTGAGTATATCCACTCCATTCTCACAGCAATCAAATCAAATAATTGGCTCCAAAAGAACTTAGTATATTTCAACATGGACGCGAAACAAAATACTGTGAATTGCAAACGAATACAAAATTCACATACAACTCTCCACAATCGAATTGGACACAAAGCATGGACAATAAAGATAAACATTAAATGATATTAGCCCCAGAGAAAATAATCGAGTGGTGTCAAGTCGTAGCAAGATCGCTACGGTAAATTTTTGAACGCTCGCCGCAGATCTCAGTTGCTAAATTTCGTCGCTTGTGTGGCATGTAGCGCATGTTCGAACCACAGTTTGTATATATGGATGATGTAGATGTTGTCGACAATATGAATAAGAATGAAAGAATAAGGTCCGGTGATGCCGCCATGCCATAAGCTGCACTAAACAGTCAATCTTTGTGGATGCATTGATGCTTGCTTGGAACTATTGGTCCAAGACACTCGTGAAATAATCGGGATAACATAAAACGGAGGCTGTCCTCATAAGCAGCTACAAGAAAGTTGAGCGTCTGAAGAGGTAGGCGACCACACAATCGAGTCACAGCCTTACATAAAGTACCTGGGAGTACAACGAGAAAAGAAGCACCATCGGAGCGACTGCGAAAGTAGAATGGCAACGACGATGGGCCACGTCAGAAAACGGTCGGAGGACCTACAAACTGCTGCCAAACATCGAAGAGTGGACCACAAGAAAACACAGAAGAAGAAGAAGAAGTTTATTTCTACCTCACTCAATTCTTAATAGGACATGGAAGCTTTTCGGGAACACATTCACAAATACAATATCGCAGATGACCCTTTCTGCCGGTATTGTGAAGGAAAAGTCCAAAACGCGGAATACGTCCTTGTAGAGTGCGAAAAGTATGAGACTGCGACAAATATTCTAGCAAGAGAGATTGGGAATGCGGTAACCTCAAGGAGCCCAATAGTGTTCATGCTAGCATTGCAAGTATTATGCAGGAGCTACGGCGGGAAAATCAAACACAAAGAGCCGAAGAAGAAGAGAGCCCTGCAACATGAATGAAGAAGAGAGGACGTCAAAACCTGACCCTACGAACGAATGTCTTGATCGGCGGTATTGTAGGGGGCAACATGACAGAGTTGGGAGGCGGTGGTTTATCACGTCAATATGCTAGAGCATGGATTAGGGCAGAAGTTCGTAGCACGGGCTGTGAGTAACCATCGCCTCCATCGCCAAAAAAAACGTCCAAGAAACTGATTTTTTGGCCAATAACCGAATCTCCGTCAACATTTCCAAGGTGCAATTAGCAAACTCACAGCGTTGTCTATGATCGTTCGGCTTCAATTCTTGCGCTAGCACAATCTTGTACGGGCCCAAATGCAACCGTGAAATAAGCCTTTTGATTTGGCAGTCTTCTGATGCCTTTCAGAGCCTTCCACAGTGAATCCTTTCTGCTGTTATTTTTTCAAGGTAAGCTCTATGATACATCATCTCGTAACCTTGGTAATTTCAATTTTAAAACACTTTCTTCTGCCAAAACGAATCCACAATGAGTCATTAGACAAAACTGCTTTTAAAAGTATTTAAAAACTTTCCCTGATATGTCACAAAAATAAAGTTTTGGAACCCAAGTCAGGTTACGAGGAAGAAGTTACTTTTCAAAAGCAAATTTTTAAAGAATCCATGAAAAGGAACGACTCCTTAAAGTGTTTGCATCACGCTGCAAAATCTAGGTCATTTGCAAATGAGCAAACGCCCATTTTGCCACGAAAAACAATTACATGTTTTTCTTTCTCTTTTTTTTTTTGTGAAATCTTTAAAAAATTCATAACCGAAAAGCAATAACGTGCGGATGTGATCCAATCGGGTGTTGTCGCGTTTCGCAAATTTATTCAAGTGTAATGTGTAATTCTAGTTAAGCCTCATGAGTGCGTGTAAGCCTCTTTCTATCTCAAAAAAAAAAAAAAAAATGCTTTACACCAGAAATGGGGAAGCGAAAGCAAACGAAAGCCACCCTTGTTTTTACCTCATTTATTGTAAATATTCTGTGCAATGACTTGCCATTAGTCACATGTGAAAGTATTTTAAAATGTCACGGTATACGCAGGTGAAATATTTGCTTCATTTATTTATTTTTTTAATGCCTACTCTCGATGTTTTTCAAGTCAAAAAAAAGGAACAAATTACAACGAGTACTGATGGGGGAACAAACAAGATTTATAAGACATTATGACACATCCCATCCGCCACATGGGGTTGTGTAAGATTTTATTGTTCATTTATTTAGACATGCTATCGCTCATAATTATGTATAATGCACAAAACCACCAGGGGTTTAGTGACAAGAAAATAAATCGATTTCAATTTGAACGAATCCACTAATGGATGTGTCAAATGTTCAGAAAAGATTTTGGGGGCCATAGTCAGACTTAGAACACAGAATGCCATGCAGAGGACTAATTAACGGTTAAGCGGCGTTTTAATACTTCAACTCACGTGACGGATGTTAGTGGGGTGTAAAACATTCAAGTTATAGGGTAAACGTGTTTAAATCCTTAAAAAGGAAAAAACTTCCCCAATGGAGAAACTTCTCGGATAGAGGTTTGCCTAGTGCGCCCTCCTTAGTTCTAAAGCCCGACACTTGTAGAGGAAGTAGTGAATGTTTCCTGACTCTTTAGCAATATTGGAGGGTCAGCAGTGCGCATTAAAATATAGGGACTAGTCCGGTTGCGTGGCCAGGACCCATCACTACCATTCTAGCAGCATCTGGAGGGTTTCTGTTCAGTGATTCTTGTGTTCTATTCCTTGATGTGGACAATTATGCGCCCTTGCCATCTATTATTAGCGTTCGATAGAAAATTCGCGAAAATACTGCTCATGAGAGCTTTCAAAGGGAAGTGCTCCGACTCTGGATCTATTAATCGGCTAGCTCGTTCCACCCTATAACACTCTGTATCTTGGCACCCAGATGGGACTAATCCTGAACTGAAAACCCAGCGATTTTAGTTCATCTTCACACCTTTTCACTAGCTTGGAGGAAAAGGCGATACAATAGCCGTGACAGAGGCCTGGGGGCTGCTAAAGGAAATGGACTCGTATGCTGCTACTGAAGGAAGTGAACTCGTATGCATCACGTACGTTAAGTACATCCACGTGGAAAGAGCTACACTAATTTGGCAGCTAGGATGATTTTGGGATATGTACGTATTGAGCGAGTCAAAAACAAAGTTAGTCAGCCACGGTAGGCATATTTGTGCTCAAATAGAAACTGCTGGACGACCAGCTGAGAGTTCCAATACCGTGGAAGCACTACTTCAGCCAAAGGAGAAACAAACAGATTTCCGAAATAAGGAAAAGAATTGCCCTTATTGTCGTTCATGACTCTAAAAAACAGGACGCGAACACAGCGAACTCTCTGACGGTACCAAGAAATTGTTCCGCTTATGAGGGCATAAGTGATAAAAAATTAAAGACTTTTGTCAAGGCGGTGATCAACAGAAGTGCCATCCAACTGGTGCCTACAAAACCTATATTCCTAGCTTATATTCTGATCGAACCCTTTTCCTAAGGAACAGCTACATCAGAGAACGGATCAGGAGCCTATAGGGACGACAATTAAGC
Source organism: Chalcosyrphus nemorum (assembly GCA_949716465.1). Taxonomy (NCBI): domain Eukaryota; kingdom Metazoa; phylum Arthropoda; class Insecta; order Diptera; family Syrphidae; genus Chalcosyrphus; species Chalcosyrphus nemorum. The sequence continues at coordinate 4,410,031 of OX454335.1, read as the reverse complement.
GGCGTAAGTGGCAGTGGATCGCTCTTTAAAAAGGTGACAGACAGTTCCATAAAAAAGCTTGCGATGCAATGGCCCAATATCACAGAATGGTACCGAGAAGCAGAGTAGTAAGGTCAGAACGATTGGGAAAAAATAAGAGAGAGCTGACACTCATTGGTCCATAGGCATACTAGAGGTCCGAAGACCCGAAGCCTAAGTAAGCATTTGGCTAAGAGTTGGAGACAACGGAGACTCGTCGCCAGAAATTGTACAAGATGGGGAGTAGGCGTAGTAGAGGTCCAAAGACTCGAAAGGGGATACAGGACTTAAGTAAGCAATTGGCTAAGAGTTGGAAACAGCGGAGACTCATCGCCAGAAATTGTACAAGATGGAGAGTAGGCGTAGTAGAGGTCCAAAGACTCGAAATGGGGTACAGATAGCACGTAGGCGTATTAAAGGCTTTATTAGGGAGTGATACTGGAAATAGGGAAGTAAGAGCAAGTCAGTGAAAATACCCATCCCACAGTTGATCTTTAAATCATTTTGATCCTAATTTTGCACTCGTTTATCACTCCACCACTTTCCCATTCCACGCTGAATTCTAACCTAATCATAGTGTCGTTTCTAGAGGTCACTTGCTGCAAGATTTACACAGGATTTTACAGGATGTTGTGGTGACCATTCGGTTAATGCGACACTTCGGCTTTTACAGACATAAAGTAAAGAAGAACCAAGGTTTTATTCCGGATGACAATCATAAACAAACAGAGCCTAGTACATCCTGCAAAAGTAGTTTTTGTATGCCAATCATCCTTGCTCACAGAATCTGTTTAAACCTAATCTTTTCTTTCTAATTTATATCCATCTACTCGCCATTTAAAAAGAAGGTTTAAGACATCTTTGATGGAGAGACCTTGATGAATTGAAAATTCCCATTGGATAAAGTGAAACAACTATAACCACTCTTCTACCCAAATCGAAACAATTAAACTCCTCAAATTGAACAATTATCCGAGAGGAACACTCAACCTTTATGGCAAAAGCAAATCGTTTGGATGGACCGAATGGCACGAATATTTCCACAACGATTACTTTCAAAAGCAATAACATAACTGTTCGTTTCCCAAAATCCCTGGTCTCTTTGGTCTCTCTGGTCCCTAGTCCTACACAAGGCATATTAGAAATCGATGTCTCCCCTGAAGGGATAGATACATAAAAAACAAACAACAAGCATGAATGCCTTTCAATTGGATAAACGTGTGCAAGTATAGTTGACCCACCACACCGTTACACCGACCGAATGGAGCTGCAATTTCATAGTAATCGATTTCTACACAACTATGTCCGAAGGGTTATACCAAACAACAACAGCGACGACAGCGAAAAAAAAGAAGATAAGTATGTAATAAAATTTGTAATAAATCAACTAGGAAACTATCGCAGATAACATGAACATTAAGTGGGCTTCCAAAATTTGTAAGCTTTATGGCTAACGATTGACATTGAATCGCATAAAACCTTTAGTGTATCCAAGTGAGAGTAAATGCGTGACCGCTATAAAGCGTTGGCTTTTTTTTTTTTATGGCAAGTTTTATGCTGCCTACGTCTACTAAATCTGGGTGTTCCGCCGGTAATGAATACGTTTGGAAGATACATTTTATGGTGACCTCATCGTGAACTGCGCGACCGACGGGTTAAAGTGTTACAAAAGGAATAGGCTCAGTACACTATTGTGGGTGCTAAATGCTACTACTCCCTGAATCGAATTTTATTACAAACACAAAAGGCGGATGAAATTCCCTCTTCCCTCTTCCCTCTCCCACCCCCTTCCCCCGAATGGCACAGTAGTAGATTAGGGCTAGGTTTTAATCAATGTATAATGAATGAGTTTACGTGCGTACCTTAATTAATCCACACACATGAAGCTGGTATGGTGATCCGATGACAATTAGTTTTACGATCGAAAATTTGCTGCTGCTGCTGCTGCTGGTTGTGAGGTAGTAAAATTAATGCTGCCTGGTGTCGAATCTTTAAAGAGAAGAAAAGAATAACATCATTTGAAGCTGAATGGGTAAAAAGAATTAAGGAAAAAGTTAACCAACTTCAAGACACCAAGTGCAAGGAAATGAGTCTCTTGTCGGTGATGCCAGTCACAACAGAGAGCAAACCATAAAACCCTATTAAAAATGAGAGACACAAGTGCCTGAACGAAGTTGGATGCAAGCGATTAATATAGTCAAGGGACTACTCAACAGTAATGAAGGAATGCCAATTATCAACGACCACCAGAAACGAGATACTACTAAATAAAAGACGACTTGGTATCTACCACAAAAGGACCCTAGAGATGGCAATGATTATAACAAGTGTACCAGCACTTTTTCAGGTACTTCATTGCAAGTATGTTCCAAGTATCGCGTACTTGCAAATACTTAAGTAATACTTTCAAGTACTTAATCAGTTCTTCGATTCCCTTGCTTGAAAGTACTGCTCAAGTACTTGGAACTACTGCTCAAGTACTTGGAAGTACTGCTCAAGCACTTGGAAGTACTGCTCGAGTACTTGGAAGAACTACTCAAGTAGTTGAAAGTACTGCTCAAGTACTCGAAAGTACTGCTCAAGTATTTGAAAGTACTGCTTCACTAGTTGCACCTTAATTCTTGAAAAATACTTAAACACTGGGGTACTAAAGTACCAGTACCTAGTACACAGGATTAGAATCCGGCAATATTTAAGTACTTCACAGTTCTGTAAACAAGTTTGTTACTATTTCTGAATATGTTCAACAAAGTTAAGTGCACATTTGCTAATAGTAGACTTTATTGTGTTTGTTGTGTTTTACCTCTACGCTTCTCGAAAATTCTTCAGCTGAAAATGGAAATCCGCTCCTCTGACTTTCGTTCCAGGAATCCAAGTGTACAGTTCATATTTTTGCCAATGTGCATTATACGTCGCCAACAGGTACTCTCCATGGTAAACACTTTTCAAATGGCAATAATCCCCATCAAGTTCCATAGTCCAGGTCGATTCGTTTTCGTCATCACCTTCATTAAGCCACATTGGATAAGCAGGGTGCCGCGAGCTATTAGTATGATCAGTGCCACCAGCCAACAAATATATATATTTTATAGTCTTTACTATTCTTTCGGTAATTTTTAAAATACAACTTTTATCGCCACGTTTTTCGACTTTTCGAACTCCTGTTGACATTCCAACATCAGTATCCCAACAATTATATCCTCCATTGTTTGACTGATAATGCGTAGGGCTAGAGCTTTGCTGGGCAATTTTTGCAGGACTTTCACCACTTCGATTAGTTTTAGCGGATCTTGGTCGTAATTCAATTGGCCTTTATGACCTCTAGACGCAGCTCAATACTGTTTAGCGACTTGGAAAAGTCGAAAATCAATTCAAAGCTTTCCCTTAAAGAGGAATACACCTGATGGATGATGTCGCGAACTCTCCACTTGTCAGCCATTTGGGCGAGCGTTTTTCGTTTTTCTTCAGCGTTTTTGAAGTTCCGGGCTTTGATTGCATGCCGAATGTCTTTCACGACAGTACAACTATTTTCCAGAAACTTTTTCTCCATTTCGACTTTTATTTTATCGGCCATTGTGATTTGAAGTGATGTCAAATTAGTGTATAGTACATCATGTTGCGTCGCTCAGCAACCGACAGATGTCTCATATTTCGATAAAAGGTCAAGGACTTTTTTGGTTAACGATTGAAACTGGCTTTCGAGCGGAGAAAGACGAGTTTCCAACTCACTGGCAGCGTCACCAGAAGCGATGGCTATGGTCAGATTGAAAATATCATTTTGCATGGTCACTAGTTTGTTTTGAATGTCACTGGCGCGTGCATCACTTCCGGAAGTGTGCTTACGAAAGGTTCCACTAGTTTGTGCGACGGTATAGTAGGCTATGGACAGACCGAGAAGAACGCGGGCCATGGATATGGATATTCTCTGAGTTGGAAAGCTAAGTCGTACATCGAGGTAATTTCAGTGGACTCAATAGGTTTCTGTCTACCTTTTGACGAAGCTTCAATTTGACCTTAAACTGCGAGCTAAATTGCGAAGCGAAGAAGAGATCATCGGCAGGAGTTGTTGTGACAAAAAAACGCTGGAAAAAGCGTCTGAAAAATATAACCAGACTACACACATCAAACCTAGAACTCGTAGACCTCAAAACAGAAGACGTGTAGCAGAGAGCATACTGCTGGACCACAGGCGCAACTTCAGAGAGCACATGATGTTCGCCAGTCATTGGGAAACACAGCCAACCAATTCGAAAACTGGTAGCAACAGGTATCAAGTCGATACTTAAGAATGCGTCTTTAGTATGGGCATAAGCGACAAATGTAACGTCTTACATAAGACGCCTTTAGAACTGTGCCAGCGGAAGCTATAAGCGGAATCTCAGGCGATAGACCTAAAAGTCAAACAACGAGGCAGAAGACGGGAGAGCCATTAACAAGGCCATGGAAACAGATTATAGACCGAACATTTGAACCAAAGGAAGATGGACATACATATGTACATACTAATGCTCATACAAAAAGAAGTGTAGTTTTAGAGTAGGGGCATGGATGCCACCGGGGGTATGAGCACGTAGATGCCCCATAATGTCTACACTGTGATGACAAGCACCCGAGCGCGAAGCATGTCCTGATGAAATGTCGAAGACACACAACGCAACGGACAGAAGGCTATTAGGTGGAGAGGTGACACCAAGAGGGTTGATAACTTTCCTACTAACGATAACTGATGGCTGGCAGGACGTGCAGCAATTGATGAAGCAAGCAAGCCTCGGTAACTGACAACCAAACTGACATAAACAACCTACGAACGAACGATTCAAACGCTATGATAAACATATGAAATACTAACGAACGTATCCTGTCACAAACATACACACACTCACAGCCAAGCTTCTGTGCATTTGCACTTGTCTATACGGACATTGGGACATAAGAGAGAAGCGGAAGCAGAGATGCTCTAAGTTTCCTCATCCGACTTTGAAAACCCCTTCCAGCTACATATGAGATGACATCACTTTGCAAAAAGGTAAAATCTGAGTTCTAATTTCCGCAGAATTCAAAAATTTATTCAATAACTTGAAATTGAATCTTCGCTCTCATGTGAGAATATTGTATGACATTTCATTTGTCTACAAGGATCCAGCTCCTTTTTGATACAAATTCACAGGAATAAAACACCATAGCTCACATAGATTTTAATTTGTCATTTCTAGTTGAAAACTCATTCGATTTCGTTCCTCCTTTCTCATGTTAAACTACATATTTAAATTTATGGATTGTTAAAGCTTTGCGTGTTCAATAATAGTTCTGTTTTGTTTTGTTTTTACGATTTGATTGATTGTGTTTCGTGATTCACCGAATACAATTGAACAATCCTGATCCAATCAATCAAATCATAAAACAAAAAAACTAGTGTTTCGTGCGGACGAATGATGGACGAGACAAATTGAATAAATAAGTCAGATGCACTCAATTAAAATATTACTCTGACTAGTATATTTGCTTTATACCAAAACCCTGTCTTCTGCTTCAAACTAATGTCACTAAAAAACAAAAAGTGACAGCCGAGTGACATTTTATGACATCCTCGCTGGAACTAATCCCCATCATCTGCGATGAGACTAGTCAATTTCAACAAGAGTATGGGCGGGGTAAAACAAAAATTAAAAACTCCACCTCCCCCCATGCAGAGGAACTTAAATTAAATTATAAATCTTGACAAAGTGTTGCCACTACTTCCTTCCGCCGTCGTTTTACATGCCAGTGCAATTTAATTAAGTCGCCTGTGAAATCATAAAACAAAATGGTACGTATACATTGTCACACCATCATCACAGCAGGCGGCGAATGGTATGGATCAGGCAAAAAAGGGGCAGGACTGAGCCTGAGCCTGATGACGGAAATTGGTGCACACACACGTGTAAATCTGCATTTCCCTTCGCACAGAGCCAATTTATAACTTTGCTATGCAAATAGCTTCACATAAAGGTGAGTGAGCACACATCAGCATATGTGTCACGTCGTATTCGCTCTTTATCCTTGCAGGAAAAATGAAGAAGGATTTAATAGTGAAATCAAATATAGGCACAGTTCATTGTCAAGTAACCTGGTAAGCGGTTATTGAAAAGTCCTTGTTCTATGTACTTAAGTGCGCCCCCCGGACCATTCTGACTTGCAAAACTCAAGCATTGCACCACAATCAACAACAACAACACAAGAAGAAATCCACGACTTGGCGAAATTTTCCGAGGGTTTCTGCATCCTTTCACAAGATGAAAGCAAGAGGGAAAGGCTGGCAAATTGCAAAAGTTCTGTTCATAAGGTGAAGTGCTTGTTTACAGTCACGATTAAAAGTTTGAATGCCTTATTGATCGATGATTCCCAATGTCACTCGCCGCCTTTGCATGCAAGGATTTTATGGTCTTTAATGGTTTTGTGAGTCTCGGAGTTTATGAGGCTCAATTTTTATGGCTAGATTGGCAGTAAAAATTAAGACATTTACTTAAAAAAAAATATGCTCTCTAACAGCGTATTATTGCATTTATTGTGTGGGGTAGGTCTGGGAATAGAATTTAATGTTTCTTATATAGGGTTTTTAAAATCGACTCAATATCAATGCCATTATACCACAAGCGTGAAGGCTACATGCACAAGAAGGCATTTCACTTTTATGGGCGTAATTGAGTCTCATGAGGATTTTCTGGAAATGGTAACTCTTCTTGGGCTCAGACTCATTGAGACAAAAGTGAGCCCCGGTTGTATTTCGTAAAAGAATAAGGTTAGAATTCAAGCGGATCAAATCGCGAAGCCATGGTCTCGTGGGTTTTAGTTTCAGTAGCAACTGGTGCAGATCAAGATAACTTTCCGGACGGACTGTTGCGATAACCAACACACTATCACTCACAATGGCTACAGTTTCTTTGGCAAGTGCGTTAAATTGACGCAATATTGATAGAGTATAGGTCTTATGAAATCTGCCCACAACACGACGAATATCAAATTCTATTTTGTCCCCAATCCCGCACCCAAAAATGTGCCCTTTATCCGAGTAAAAGAAGCTTTGAAACTGAAAATACTGTTCAATGGGAAAGCACTTGGAAGAATCGAAATGGGGACACATCCCCTTGGAATCTTTGACTTTAAATCAGGAAATTTTGTCCGGACTAACAAGAAACTGTACCTATACAAACTTCATAAATTTGAAGCATCTATAGAAACAGAAAGTCGGCTATCACACGTAGTCTCGTCGCGACTCCCACAAGTTCAAAAGAAAAAGTAGACGAGCTCGAGTGAAATGGAAAACAGAGTTATCGTGGAAAAATTTTCTGACAACTCTTTTTGAAGTTTTTCTTTTCTCTTAGGTGAGAAACATAATCAACATTTGACTGCATATGCGCACAGATGGAAACCGACGCCGATTCGTTCAGTTTTCGATCACTTTCGGAAACATTGCCGAACATTAGAGATAGCACTCTCTGTCGCTCATTGCATATGCCAATTTGACAGTTGGTACAAATTACCCACTGTCATATTTGTTTATATTTTATACTATTTGAAAATTTTCGAATGTTTTCTGCTTTTATTCTCATTTTATTCAATTTTTGCTACTATCCATTTTTTACGCAAAATATAAAAACTAAACACTTCCTGTTTTGACAGGAAGCTATGCGGGCAAAAGTATTATGGTCAGCAGTTGAAGTTGACAGACCATACGGAAGAATTTCGTTAAGTTATGACATTAAGTATTTTGAATATTTCATTTATTTGAAACAGAAAACTGTCAGATTTACCAACGAGAGTCAGCCTGACGGGGATGAAAGTTTATAAACGAAATTGAAATAGAGTCATAGCTGACAGTTATTTTGGCCTTTTGGAAAACACGCCTCTAGAATTAAAAAAAAATGATGAACACGTATGAATATGTACTCGTCTATAGTCTTATTTGGTATAATCCCATAGGGCTAGCAGTTTCGTTCTTTTTTGGACTGAATTTACGGATGTAAGCTGGGCTTGGAACTTAAAAATTTTGTGAAAATTCTTTAGAACCATTTCAGATCGGAAAAGTATTTAAAGAAAACTTTCAGCCAAAAATAAATCCTCGATGAAATAGCCTAGTTGTGAAGAATATGAAATTACAATTAGGCTTGTGAAGTTCACAAAGGAATTTGTTAGAAAAAGAGCAAACTAGTTCACAATGTCATTTAACAATAGTTAATTTCGTTCAGAATTTAACTCAGGTATACACTTCAATTGAACAAGCATTCACACAAACTTGCATATGAATTTGAGTAAGAAAAGAACAAGTGTACTAAATTGCGGCCATCGTCTTATATTTTTCCTGTCCAGCGACACTGTCGGACTAAAGCTGGCGGTAGACGGGTCGGCGACTTGACTTGACTTAGATTAAAACCATTGATGGCTACCTTTAACTCTAATAGGGTCACCAATCCTTTCGTATTTACATTTTGCGAATGCTGAAATGATAATTATGACACTTAAACAGAGGTGTCATGGAAAGCATTAGAAGTGTCCCCATAGCAAATGTGTGTAACCGTTAAGAACAAAATGAATATATGAGTATGAAAATGAGTCTAATTTGCCCCCTAAAAGGAGCACCACACCTTATTTGCGCCGCCAGTATTCTGTTCTACTAAAGGATAGGAATAAACAGTTCCAAAAGGGGTTTCTATCTCATCCAGTGATGATTAATATTATGATCAGAAAAGCCTTGAATCAGTATCTATAGCCGGGTTTTATTGGGAAGTGTATAGCCAACTCTTAATCAAACGTCCATGCTCTCTTTTATTTTTATCTACAAAATGACATTCGAATCCTAGATGGCGTTGAATCGTATTTTAGAGAACAACCATTAACGAACAAATCGTACTATCAGCGGAATCCACGCAATCTATGATTCGACTTTCTCCACACTCTGTTTTTGCTTTCTGTGGAAAAATTTACTGACGTACCTATACACTTTCCAATAAAACACGACTTCTAAAAGAAGAAGTCCATTGCATCACCTTAAGAATAAGCCTCAAAAATATTACTACACAAAAATATATAGAAATTTCTACATCCTAACTTAGGACTGCCTAACATTATGATACGAATAAATTTGATTGATTGATCTGTTGAATAAACCCTCCATAAAAATTTTAAAATATAAAAAAAAGAGAGAATTTACCCTCCAGATTGTTAACAACTCAGTGCCCCAAAACTTTTTATCGCGACTATAAATACTCGCCTGGTTTATAGAGACCAAAAAAGGTGGAAAGCAAATGACCCCACATATGCATACGCTCGACTGAGTGAATTAGGATGATGGGGGGGAGAGAATGTGTTATGCAAATCGATAAAGTAGAAGTTTTTTTTTTCTTTTTCTTCTTCCTTTTTTTATATTTTCATCCTGAATATCCTCTTAGGTGCTTTGTGGCACCCCAACCCAAAGACTGGTGTGATGTCAGTGGTATATTTGTGCACATGCATGTGTGAATACCGTGGCCGAACGTTGTGCTGAGATAATTCTCATTCTCACCCGTAAAAGGTTAATCTATTTAAAACAAAAACAAAAAAAAAAAAATCCAAGAACAAAAAAAAAAGAAAAGGCGAAACAACCTAAAGTCCTGTGGTACGTCCTGTGATGATATTATTGGGTGTTTCGTAGACAGATGATAAATTATACCCTCGAGCTGCACATAAAACTTGCAAATTACCAAAGAACAAAACGAACATTGGTTGAAAATTTCATAACAGACGTTGAGTTTAGTTTCCAAATGGAGAAAAACCCGTGGCGGAAAAATGAAAATATATAAGGACTATATTTTGTCTGAGGTCATCGGTGATTTAGGAAGGGGTTTTGTAGAGTTTTATTGCAGTGATTACTTAGGAGGTTCCTATTCTTATTTTATGATCTAACACTTTGCTGGGTGATTTTTTTATTACTTCTCAACTCTGTAACCATACAATGTATTTCATTTGTAGAAAATGAGACCACATTTGAGCTCTGAAGAGAATTTTCAACGAAGGAAAATTTCGTCATCTTTCTTGAACATTTGTGAACATTTTTAAAGGCATCTACATGCAGTAAAGAGCTATCGAGAGTAACCTAGGATAATCATCTGAAAGTGAAGCCGAGGTTAGGTTAGTTGGAGTTCAGTGTTGCATTGGAACGTAGGAATCTTTCAAAGACGAAAATGAGCCCATACTGAGTAACAGTGTACGATTTCCATACACTTAACCCGCGTCCCCTTCTACCACTGATGGTCGCACCACTGCCTTTAAGCATTTCATCGCGAGGGGGGACTTCAGCCTTGTATATTCAGCTCGTTTGTATTGGCAGGTAAATGCACTCTTTGTTCCTGCATGATAGAAGCCACGGTTTGACTTCCCAAGCTTTTTGTGTGCTGAGCCTCAATCCGATCGTATTCTCTGGAGTTAAGAGGACACTCAGTCTGTTTGCCAATAGGTTACGACGATATCGCTGATAGTGGAACACTATGTGCTCCGCGCCGTCCACTACTTCTGTGGTCGGACGTCGGACAATAAGGATTGTCTTCATATCCAAATCTGTGACCAGTAAGCATCTGCGTTAGGTATAAGTTCAGCTACATCTTTCCTATCGATCCAAAGGCCGATATTGGGGATCAATCTCTGCCTCCATCTACTTTTGTTGGAAGAGTTCCATCGATCTTGCCATTCTTCCAGGTTTGTTCCTCGTGGTAATTCATCATCCCTTCGTCTCTTTGCTGTTGGTATCTTTGATCTGTTCGCACGATGTTTCCATGCAGCTTTCTTAACGAGGAGGTCTATATGCACCATTCCAGGCACTACACACGCCACGTCTTATGAGGTTGTTCGGAAGTCACTTTATTCTGTATGATTTGCTGTTCATTACATCGGCCCATATTTCGGAGCCATAGAGCATCACAGACGTCGCTACTCTTGCCAAGAGTAGTCTTTTCCTTTGCTTAGGTCCTTCTATATTTGACATGATCCTTGCCAGGGCAGCCGACGCTTAAAGGTGCCCAATATTGACTCTGTTTTCTTACATATCGTCCAGCACTCAACGCTTTGACGTGATCCTAGTAAGAAGGACGTTTTTCAGACCAAATTCAGTACGTCGAACGCAGTTCTTTCGTCAACGGTTTTCTAGTGTTATTCACCGCCTGATCTCCTCAAAGCAGTCGCTTATGGTTCTACTGTTTGCTCCTAGGTGCGTTGAGTCTTTGACTGTCTTGAAGTTATAGCCAAAAGCAGTGACGTTCTGTTCAAGTTTTGCAACAGATTGCCAGTTGACAACATACACTTCATCTTGTCCTCATTCAAACCCAACTCTTTTCGCTTGCCTTTAAATTTATGTGAATGCCTCTACGTCGGTTTACCGATGATGCCATTCGTATTCGCATTCGTATCCCACCAGTTGGATGGATTTGCTGAAGACAGTGCCTTCCATGTTTACACCAGGCCTTTGCAGTAACTGCATTTACGTTCTATTGGAGAAGTCACAGCCCATTTTAGACCCAAACGGATAGGTCCTGATAGTATCCATCGGTAGCAATCGGCTAACGATGAGTGTTGACACAAGGTGCTTGTCTTGCCTTAGTTCAAAGTACTCGTATATCCAACTGAAAGCCAAATCCTGATTAGTGTTCTGCAAAACAAAAGGCGCCTACAAGAGAACACAAACTGCCAATACTGCAGACCAGCTTCGGGCGACAAAATTCTCCACAGATGACGATATATAATATAATAATAGCCTCTCCTAATCCTGAAGAAATACCCCACATTATTTACTTTCTTGCTTAGGTGCAGAGTCCGGGGTTGACCAGTTCTTTCGCGTAAACCGCTCCAATAGGCTTTCACATTAATAATCGACATCATCGACATGAATAGACTATGATGTTCGTCAGACATTCCCAAGAGGTGGAGTCGTGAAAAAACGTTGATGGTGTTTTCTGGGATTCGAACCTGGAACCACATGTTTAACATCGAGACACAGATTGCCATATTTCTTCTTTTTTCAATCTATTTTCCGTTGATTTTGAAAGCTTATGTCGGCTGTATTTTAATTGCCACCACTGTATTTGCTTTGTATTTTAAGGAAGGATGTTTTCTAAATACTGCGGGTGGTAACCCATTATATATAAATCCCTGCTCAACCTCGAAAATTACGTAACTTCCTCCATAATTATGTATAAGGCAAAAAGGTAAAAAAAAATCACTAAACGTGTACCACAAGACGAAGGGTAGATGACCTACTTTGAGAATAAGCACAAAAATTCCAACGAAACCAAAACAAAAATACCTTACAGGTCAACTAACTCGCAAGTAGTCACGAAAACGGTACTTGTACTTAATTTTATGAAGTGCTAATCACGCTAATTAGAAAATTCCTATTACATAAACTGGCATATTTCCCCATAACTTATCAGACAGAAACAAAATTTGCTTTCAATAAGAAATTTACGTTAAATAGCCTTTCAAAAATCAGTCTGCTCTGAAAAGCTGTCATCGTCATTCAAAAAATGTATTCCAAAAAGTATTTTTAATTCCACTTGCCAAACTCACTTGGGGGACGATGACAAAATTGCTGTTTCGGTAAAGTATAAATTAACATTCTTTATCTTCGCTACCACGTCTCCCTTCAGAGAGTGGAAAAAAAGTCCTTCAAACCACTAAACCCAAGTGCTCTTGATTAAAATTTAAGATTATACCTAACTTATTCATGACATTTTCAAAGAAAAATATATATAAAAAAAAAAAATGTGCCCACCAAATGATACACCCGCCGACCTCATCAAAAAAAAAGAACCTATAAGCCTCACAAAAAAAGAAAAAAATATAATGAACTACTTGACTTTAGTAGGATATTCCTCCAGTCTCTAACCTAATGGGGTCAGTACTGCTGTTCGCGGATCGATAGTTTGCAAACCACATCATTATTTTCAAAGAGGAAGCGCACAAGGAGTTTGTTTTCTTGTATGAGTGTGTATCTATTACATAAGTGACCTCTCCCACTCTCTGTCTCTCGTTATCTCATAACATAAATAATGGTATACCAACATACATATATAATTTTTTTTTTTTTTTTATTTTAGCTAAGGCCGCAACGAAAATCCAAGCCGCATTCCGAGGTCACAAGGTACGAGCAACTATGAAGAAATCCGACGACACATCAGCAGCAGCTGCCACCAATAAGAACCAACAACAGGCCGCCGCCGCAGCAGGAGCAGCGAAGGCAGGAGGAGCAGCAGTAGCAGCAGCCGCAGCGGCGGCGGAGAATGTCGACCCAACCAAAGAGGAACTCGAGGCGGAATTCGATCCCAACGACAAAGGTATAAATACAAGCTTTTCTTCCTTTTTTATATTTCAAACTGAAACCGACCACCACCACCACCCTCTCTAACCGAAGCCATTGACATGGAACGGATGTTGGCTTGTGCTAATGCATTATAATAGCAAACATACATATTTTATGTCACCTATTCTATTTTCGGTTTCTTGTGTACGTATATTCGTACGCATAAGTAGGCACGCTTCATTTGGCGGCAGGATTTTCCTGTTACTGCCAACTTGATATCATCAATCTTGACGCTGTATCGTATAACATACGGCACATAGGACTCATTTAAGAGTGCCAAACAAGAGTAAATGACACGAAAAGGATATATCGTCTAGCGGTAAATAAACAGCAAAGATATTGAGATTCATTTGGTCCTTTGTCTTGACATAATAGAGTGCCTGTCAAAGTTTCTGATGACAGTTGCAGACAATTTTCGAAAAGAAAGATTTCTCTACTCGACTCCCACCAAGTCCTTAGACAAACGAGTGTTATTTTTACACCCGAAATGCTAGGAATTTATGCAGTTCCTAACCGTTGCATAAAGCTTTCAGCAATTCAACCTAAAACCCCTTTAAGATTAGTTTTGACACAATACCAGGAAGTCCTAAAGTTTACGATGACAGTTGTACGAAATTCGGTTTGACTTCAGTACAAAATGTCAAATTCCCTTTTCATTCTACGTGCTATGACGAGTTGCTCTCAACCCCCAACAACACAAGGAATTTATTTATTCATGTTTTTCTTTTGTCACGTGACACACAAAGGTGAAGATGATTACCACCTCAAGAGTTTCTCCGTGTGTAGAGCAAATGAAAATGGAGAAAAGTGAATGGTTGAGTAAATATTTTATTTACATTTTTGCACAAGAAAAGCAAAAAAACGAAAACAAAGTACGTATGCAAAAGACAGAGGGAGGGACAGAGGTCCTGTCCGAAATAAAAATGAAAAAAAGAACGTGATGTTGACGTACATTAAGGGTTGGGAATGCTGTACAACCACCACCTGGGTGCAGTAAATGAATTTTCTTTTGTTTGCGTTTTTCTCCTTTTGTTGGCTCTTTTCTTTTGCAAGATATTCGCATGTCGATTAAGAGAGAAGAGTGTTTAACAATGGTATTTACAAGGTTGTTTAAGGTGAAAAGTGGTAGAGTAGAACGGTTCTGAGTAGGGCTATTAGAGGGTGCCATAAATATGCATGATGTAATTGCGGGGGAGCTTCTTCTTTTTGGCAAGAAAATTTATTCAAATGATGGCAGTAAAATGAGTTTAATTATCTTCGTGCAGCGACGAAGGCGGCGCGGTGTCGAGGAGATAACACAATTAAGCACTAGTAAAAGGTGGCTTGTAAGGCTTTTAATGTAAGCTAATCGTTAAAATTGTTTGACAAGGCGTTTCAAATTATAGGAGGAGAATCTGCACAGATTTGGGTTTGTTAAATGGCCACACGAATGTTGTCGGACAACAAAAGTCAAAAGGAAACAAAGCTTTTCATTTAGATTGATAACTGAAAGATCAAAAGGACTGTTTGTTTTGTGGTGAAAAGAGTAAGCTGAAGAACAATTCAAGTTGTTCTTCAAGATAGGCATGCATGCGAGAGGCAGGGGAGAAGAAATGCTATTAATTCGTTTATGTGGTGACGCAAATGCCCATATAACCCTAGCATAAACTCGAGTATCATGAGCTAGACATATCGGGGTATATTTCTGCACAACCTAGCCTAAAAACCCCACTTAATTTCTATAAATTCAATACAATTAATGAAAACACTCACCAAATGGGTTAGAAGGTACCATACAAATTAAAATTCAAAAATTTAAAACGTAACGATCGTTTTGACGAACAACGAGCACTTGCCGAAAAAAAAAGAGAAGCAACCAAAAAAAAAACACACTTTTCCCAAATCTTTATTCGCTCGAAAAACACTTATTTCATGCGATTCTCACAACAAAACATATATTAAAATGATCTAAAACACCTGAACTTGTATGAAATTATAAATTTCACCCGAGAAAACACTGAATTAACATTAAAAATTGAATAAAAAGGCAAGTGCTTACCACAACCGAACCGAATTGAACACTTTTCCCAAATCTTTATTCGCTCGAAAAACACCTAGATCATGCGATTCTCACCACAAAGCATATATTAAAATGATCTACAACACCTGAGCTTGTAGGAAATTATAAATTTTACCCGAGAAAACACTGAATTAACATTAAAAATTGAATAAAAAGGCAAGTGCTTACCACAACCGAACCGAATTGAACACTTTTCCCAAATCTTTATTCGCTCGAAAATCATATATTTCATGCGATTCTCACCTCGAAACATATATTAAAATGAACTACAACAACTGAACTTGTAGAAAATTATAAATTTCACCCGAGAAAACACTGAATTAACATTAAAAATTGAATAAAAAGGCAAGTGCTAAGCAGAACCGAACCGAACAAAAAGTTTCGCGGAGATAAATTGACATTTGCCAGCGTTGCCAATTGCAATGGGGCGAGTTGGCTTATAAAGAAACTGGTGTAAATCGAATTGTTTAGTTGAAAAACAAAAAGGTTTGCATTTAGTAGTTAAAAATAAAATATAAATGAGTTAAGTGATTGAAGTCGTCTCGATTTTATTCGTTTTTGGAAGAGAAAATAATGAAAAGTAAATCTGTTACGTGAAAATTGTTGAGCCACTTTCCTTAAAAGAAAATAAATGTCTTCCTTCTTCTTCTTTCTTTACGAGGTTATGATCTGGAGTATAATTCTTTAAATTCCCTGCATCCTTACTGGTTCACGTGTGGAGTTTGTCGATTCAAGCCCAGGAAGTACTGGTTTTGGATCACTTCATCACTAAGGCTAATCAAATGCTGGTGGTTTTGTAGTTCTGCGATCCAGTTTTTTTAATCTCTTGACATCAGTTTGCAAGAGGTTTGAGTTCCAGGTTTTCAGAATTATTAATGTTTCCCTCAGTTTTAAGCGCCACAATAAAAATCGTAGGCTGAGGCTACATTTTGATGATTGTCGCGCTAATATCCATGCGTTACGTTTCGACAGCTTGAGAGTCAGACTCATAATTCTGTTGGCTATTTAATATGCTTTTTATTTATGTATTTTTCTATGACGATCCCTAAGGTATCAGGCTTTCTCAGGTGCTTTACTTCCTGGCCTTTATGGTCAAGGCTATGTTTGTGTTCTGATAGCATCATTCGTGCTATTCATTCATTTTATTCCCATTTCATTTACTTTTTCTTTCAATGGTCCTTAGGAAATCCCGTTCTCCACTGATTTGAACTGAAAGTTTTCCAGCAAACTAATAATTCCGTGATTAAATTGATGTCTAATTGTGATTCTCTGAATAAAAATTCCAAATGAGCATTGAACCACATCACTGACTCTTTAAAGATTCATGAAGAAGAGCTGGTTCTATGGTGAATATTCAATTCACTTGCCCTATTCAGATGCGATGTGCATTATTTCATCAAAACCAGCTGACTTCTCCATTTGCGTTATTACACAAAACTATGCATATTCAGGGCGAAGATATTGTAAATTTTTGGTTATGAAATATTAATTAAGCTGAGTGGTATGGCTTCGAGAGTTCGCACAAGAATTGGTGTACATGCGCGCGTCATTTGGAAAAGTATCTACCATAATAGTATATGTGTATGAGTTTTTCATTTGGACCGCCTATTAGTTTATTATCTAATATCGTTAAGGGCCAGAGGCAGAGATCAAAAGGAAAGAGAGAAAAAGTCAATAGAAAACTTTGTAATCATAAAAAATGACAAAAGACCCCCATTAGGGACGTTAGTGATGTTCACTTTGACTTCATTGAAACCGAAACGACACAACAACAAATCAAGACTGTTAAATTGATTGATCCCAAAATCACCACAATCAATCACTTGTCGAAAGTAATAGAAACGCAAAATGTACATATTCCGACCAAAAATTAATTTAGCACCCCCTCCAAGCCACTTGCTGGAAATGTCTCTTGCACATTTGCACACAAAAGCGAAAATGAAACCACCACCCCTCTATAGAGGAGCAACGAAGACAGTAGAGTGGGTGTGACTGATCTCCCTACATTTGTTCTTGCTAAGGTCTCCCTAGGTATCATTGAACTATTTTCTATCTCAACATTTCCCTTTCTACATCTTCAAAGAGCTCCAAGTTGCTGTGTAGCTTGACGCTGCTGCTCTGATGGCCGTGAGGTTGATAGCGGTGATGACGACTCTGATGACAGCTAACAGAACACAAGGGTGGAGTGCATTCTCACATAATCGTGAGGTTGAGCCTTGTTCTTGACCCATTTCCATCGTGTACGTGTCAAGTTGGAAAATTCACATGGAAATTTTTTTTTTTCTAAAGATACGCCTGGCTAGTAGATACTCGTACATTGTTCACAGTTTTCTTCTTTCTCTCACTCTCTCTCTCTGGCTTTGTATTCGGTTTGTTCTTTCTTGTTCAATGAGCCCGAAGGAAGCGCATTTCAAATAAAAACAAAAGAATAGATGAAAAAACGAGAAACAAGAATTGCAGAACAATACTATGAGTACATTTTGTTCCCCCGGCTCGCTTCAAATGCCTCCGCGGTACTTTTACTCCAATATTCCCTTTTTCCACAAACTTTAATGGATATTTTTTTTTGTCTAATTGTTACACGAAAAAAAAGGATAAACACAAACTGCGAGAAAAGAGAAAACAACAACATCATAAAATATTGTCGTTATAGTTGCAGAGAATTGACTTGGAACGGAACACGTACCGTAGTTTTATTTTTCTTCTTTTTATTACTGTTTACTGAATCCTTTTTCTTTTCATAAAATGAAAAACGAAAGTCAAATGGCGGCCGCCAGATAAGGAAAGACAGGAAAACTGACAGGACCAGCTGTTGGCGTTATATTTAAATCAATTTCCTATGGGCAATGTTGAGTTTCTGTATCCAAATATACATATTTCCGAGATGATGATTGCAAAAAAAAGAAAAGAAACAAGAAAACATGATGCCATTTCCTTTTGTTATTAGACGAGGGGGTGAGATAAATTGAGTTGTTATCGACAACCCTCATCATTCAAGTTGCCATTGATGGGGACGATTTTGACGTTACTACTAATGGAGTCTAGCAGGAGAAAAGGGGTCTGTCTGTCTGTGAACAGATAGACCAGCAGCAGTTATTAATTAATAAATTGTTTACACAAAATTGTGTGTGTTTTTTTTTGTTTAGATTATCTGGATTTCCGATTGGACAAATTTACTTTCGATGAAATATGTTTTCTTTTTTTTTGACAGGAAGATTAGTGTAGAGATGATTGCCTGACCTAAATCGACAGAGCAGCAATCAAATCGATTTGGGATGAAGCAACAGCAGTGATATGTGGGCTGGTTGTGACAAATCAATTTAGATAATTATCTACTCTGAATGTGACAAGCTCGAATAAGGGGTCCTCTCTGGTTCTCCTCTATATCTAATCAAATAAGTGGTTATCTTGAAGAAGAATTATTTGTTCTAACCGCAGGACTTGGAACATTCAATAGGATATCTGATTTTGTTTGAGTTGCTCTTTGGTATGTTTGAGAAATGCTTAAAATCGTTTTGGTGAGAGGTTTTTATCTATTCGCTGTGATAGGAGGGGCCATCTTCTCGTTAGTGATAGCAATGATCCTTTTTTAAATTATGTTTCAGCAGCTGTCAAAGTTAGTAGTGACATCCAGTAGTCAAAAGGTGATCAAAGGTGGTGATTGGCTTTCAATTTACTCTCCGTGGGTGGTGTCCAAATTCATGAGGGGAATTGTATGTGATTTTGACATTTGTTTATAATTCATAGTATTGTTTCACGTTTATGTTGGAATCCACTGATGAATTTCATAGCAAATTATTAAGGCCTACGTTGATCGCGTGCTCTACAACCGTCAGCCACTTATCATCCCTTGTTGGAAGCCCAATGTTTGCAAGTTCGAGTTCCAGCGGATAACAGCAACGCAGTCATCTATTGATCATATCCATTGGCCCAAGTATGTTACACATTTCAGTCTTTTGTAGGACATGCCCCTCAAGATCTAAACATATGTTTTGGGTTCTCATTTCGTTCATTTCACAACCCGTAGAGAAATATCTAGTTTCCGTAGGCACCTGTCCCATCTAAATACCAGTTCGTACAGCTTTATTTTTTCGTTTTCGGTTACAGTTCCCTAGGACCTTCTTAGCATGATTCATGCCTTGAGCACTGTTCAAGATTTTAGTGCTATTTCCTCCCTTTAATTTTCCAAATGCGTCTTTGAAAAAATGTGTTCCATTCGCAGATTGGTTCAGTGCCTGTGAAGGTTTCTGACGCAAGCTGGTGATTCATTATCCTCTGGAGCCCACATGACCAGGTATTCTAGTATAATGCCATAGGTCCCTTCTACTACACATGTAGTTACAAATAGCCTGGTCTTGGTCTCCTTCATGGGTTGCTCTTGCACATTATGTATTTGTTTCTTTTGACCATGTTATGTGAGTTAAAATCTCTATTCCCTGCCAACTTCTCTTTTTATCCAACTGCTCTGTAGACTTTCATGTATTTTAGAACAAATTATAGTAGTCTTTTGAGTCCAAATGTCTTGTTTAAAGTTGCCTCGTTTGTCGAAGTAATTAGTAGAATTTCAAGTTGTTCATCTGAGACCCGCCACCAATTCAGCTTCTCCTGTTTTTATCCAATGGCCTATTAGATTAATCCGTGCATTTATTCAATATTTATACTTCAACACAATTCGAAAGTGCGCTTTTTAAAAGACCGATTTTTCCCTTCAAGATCTTAATTTGGATCCGGCTCGAAGGACCAATATGTTCTCCCTGTATGCACTTTAGCTATAGGTACTCTTCCCATTCTCTCTTTGCTAGGAGTGATATTGTCTTCTCGAAGAACAAAAAGGTCTCCAACGGTAAAATTGGGTGAAGGTTTCATCCACTTGGCGCTCTGCTGCAATTGAACCAAATACTGCCACGCAGGCCCTTAAACAATGCTCACCATATCGCAAGGACGTTTCTGGATAGTCAACGGACGAAGGCTTATGCGGAAAATCTTTGAAATCTTGTGTGAGGTCCCGAAGATATGAGCGTGTGGCGCATCAGCAATTGATGGGCGATTTGCAAAAACAAAGAGTAGAATTTTGCCGTCCTTTTCTTAGAAGTGGTGTAGATTTTGTGGGGCCTGTACTGCTTCGGTTATCAAAAGATCGTGGTTCCAAAACTGTCAAGGGTTACATTTCGATCTTCATGCGTAAGGCGACTGGCTCTATGCACCTAAAACTAACTGGTGACTTGTGGTCCTCCACTTTTGTCGCTGTTTTAAAGGGGTTCGTGTCTCGTCGAGGTCATACTTTGTCGGCGCCGAAAGAGATCTTAAGGACTTCTAAAGTCGATTTGAGGCGATGCAGGATGAGAAGTTTTAATCTACCGGCAGCCCCTCACATAAAAGGATACTGGGAGCGTCCTAGACATAGGCTATACTATATACAACAAAAGACCGATCCGATCTTAAATTTATAAATTTCAACATTTCAAAGAAATGGGTATGTTTCGCTTAAGGTTATTTTATTAGCGATACAAGAATAAACTTCTTTCTTCTTTTTTTTAAGTACACTCTTAAGACCCCGCAGACATACAAATCTCCATTAATTTAATTAAAGAATCCTTTTTGCCTCTAAGGCAAAGCAAATGCCATAAAAAAGGGATAAATCCTTTAAATTCACAACATGGTTCTTCGTTTTGTCACAGCAAAGGATATCTTCCGAGTATTAATTACAATTTTTTATCCTAATTTATTCAAACCCTTTAAACTTGTTGTCTATCTACGGATACACCAATGGAAAGAGTCAAAGACAAAGAACATTGTCTCCGTTTAGCAGACGCTTGACTGTGCAAAATTGCAAGAAATCAAATAATGTTGCCATTCGTTCCATTATCGAATGCAATTTTCTAGTTCAGCACATAAAGAGTAGGTACCTATAATCGGATTATTGGATAGCGTGCTTGCAAGTACAGCGCACTTAATTTTTTCCCTTGTTTGCTGCTTTTTAGAAATTAGATTTCAGCGATAGTCTTAACTGTGTCGGTTGAAAGATAGTTTAATCGATAAAGTTCTACAACTTGAAAATCGCCGGTTAATTCAATTAAAGTGAACATGTTTCTTCACTGATTGTCGCGCGTCATCATCGTGTCGTGCGTTAGGGGAGTGTTATTCAATTAGATCAGATTTAGTAGCTGGCTAGGGGTTACTGGTGGAGTATGTGATTAAATTCTCATTTACTAGGAATCGATTGTGGTCCTTGGAAGAAGAAAAAAAAAAACTTTTCACTTTCAAGGTTTAAACTTTAAACATTTTCACGATGATTAATGACACTTGCAAATTGTTTTAAAGGGAGATAGCTTTGCTTTGCTGTGGCGGAAATGCCTACTGGTGCCAGTGGCAGAAATTAATTAGGGAAACTACTAATTGAAATCATTTTCATTTAATGAGAATTTACTACTCCAATTCGATTAATAATAATCGAAATAGATTGGGGTTGCACTCTGTGATGGATGATGTTAAAAATGCCCTCAAGGTCATCGAGACCACAAGGTGGGCCAAATACAAGTTTCTTTTTAAAAAAATTGCAATAAAATGAACGAAATTAAATTGTTTTCATGGTCTAGTAAGAGCAAACATTCCCATTAATTAGGGAACCAACGTCGGTCGTTCAAGTGGCTGCCTCTGCTGGCTTTACAGTAGCGGATTCTGTCACTCCAATTTGCCAAGACGGGCTGTAGCTCACGGATTTCTTGGATGATATTGGCCTTAAGTTTTTGAATATTTTCCGGATTGTTGGCATAACATCGGTCCTTCCCCACAAAATAAAAGTCCAAAGGGGGCAAATCTCACCTCCAAGGCGGCCAATTTACATCGCCAAGACGGCTGATAACACGATTTGAGAATTTGGTGCGCAAAAGATCGATTGTGGCATGGCGCGCCGTCCTGCACGAACCATAGGTCGTCCAAATCCATGTTTTCAAATCCATAAAAAGCCGTTTAACATGACTCTGTAACGCCACCCGCTGACCGAAACGTTCTTCGCAGCCTCTCGCATTCTGGGCTACAGCAGCCACATTCTCGTCTTTGCCGTACGACGACGAGGAACATGAGTGCTGTCCACTGGCACACCAGTCTCACAAACTTTTTGTACAAACTTGCGTAAAGCAGGCGCGGTGGGTGCTTCATTTCGGCCAAAACTTATTTTCAAAATCTCACACACTACACTCTGTTTGGGCTACACAGCACTCACTTTGGAAAATAAGTTTTCAATGTTTCCCAGCGTTCTTCAGCCGTAATTTCGTTCCGCGGAGGTATTATACTGACTTTCTGTCAAGATTTCGAGCGGGAAACAGCTGTCGTGTCTGACTCACGACAAATGCAAAGCCATATTTTAGTAACATTTAAAGTAACAGTTTAAATTCGTTTACAAGAAAATTAAGTCCCAAATCGTTATCCTTACCCTGAGGAAGTTTTGGCACTAAAAGTGATGAAGTTCGTAGAAAATGTCGCGAAGAAAAGCAGAAAAAAACGGAGGAGACTAAAAACGTAAATTTTTTTAAAAAAAGGAGAAGGAAAAACAACAGACTAAACTTCTCACACACAAACTTTTTTGATCACTTCTTTAAGCGATTCTCAGCAAGTATAGCTTACAATGTATGGCTGTGCACGTGGCCTACGAAAAACGTCAAAATCAAGTCTATCGTGTAAATGAGAAGGACCACAAAGAATAAGACAGAAACTATACCCACACCTAGCGATAGGCGAAGAATCCAAAGAAAAGAGATGACGTAAGTACGATGTCCTACTATTTCGAGAGCTAATCTTGCATAACAACACCTTGAAAACCCTCAGCAATTGTAAATCCCCATAATCAATTACCTACATTGTGGCATGTACAAAGTGCTGCAATTCTTTTTTCCATGTTTGAGAATAAAAATAACATGCAAACTTAACATTAGTACTTGAACTCAACAAGTGACAAAACCATTTTGCATTTCGAGCACAAAGAAAGGACCCACATTGTGTTCACAAAAAGAAAAAAAAAAAGGAAAAACACACCCAACGACATAATAAAGTCCCTTGTTTGTAGAGGTTACCAACTTTTCGACAAAACAAGCAACCCCAACGAAAGATACTTCTTCCAGTTGGAAAGTTGTTTCAAAAAATACACATAATGTCTACTACGTAACCTCTACACACCGGAAAAGGAATGCATTTTTATTTCAATTTGCGCAAAAAGTTTGAACGTTTATTTTCGTTGGAAGTCTGCTGTTCGTCTTGCCACCACGATTTGTTATCGTATTATCCTTACGACATTGGAATTTTGATAGAATTATAAAATTTCGTGACTCCATTTCGCATTCATGTGATAGATTGTTCAGAATATCCCCCCGAAAACACGAAACTGGGAAGAACAAATGCATTAATTATGGATAGAAAACTTGTGCATGCACGTGGAATGGCTGTGATTTAGTGCACATGCCTTACTTTGGAATCCAACTCACGATATGCCATTGGCATGTGCCAGTTCGCACTTGTAAATTGTTGGCTTTTAAAAAGGGACAAGGTAGTCATTAGGGGAATTATCTAATAAAGAAAAAGGTGGAGAAAAGTTTTCAAACTATTGTGTCCATAGTTTTGCAAAACTGTATAAAGGAATACGTGGTCTAACTTTTGAACAATCTTATAGCGGACTACGACAAAGAAGAACCAAGTCAAACAAAGTACATACAAATAAATAGAAATAGAAACAGAGAGATGAAGAGTACATAAATATAAATAAATAGACTATACATCCATCCTTAACGACAGAAAGTAATTACATCGCAACACTTGTACACTTGTGTAGTATCTAACTCTTTCGAGCTAAAAAAGGGTGGCCGTAGAGAAATTAAGCATACTCCTAACCCAATTAGAGTAAGGGTTTCTTTGAGGTTTTTGTTAATTGTCCTTACCGCGTTAGTTTGTGACATTGCCACAGGATTCCCCCCCAACGTCAAAGAATCTGGCAAGTACCTGGTAGACACTTGCAAATTGTATGTCTTGCGGTGCAAACTTCAAGTTTGTTTGAGTTGCTAACTCAAATAAGCAAGAAAAATCTATTTCATCTATTTATCCAAAAGTTGGGAGTCCAAGTGAGAGCTGTAAGACATCCAAATCAATGCAGACACTAGGCCGATGAAACCACTTTATTTTACAAATACCAACCAATGTTACAAGGATTTGCTCAGGGCATTATGCACGCAGAATCGCATAAGCTTATGCTGAACACTGTGATATTGAGGATAACGAATGTGCCGATAGACTGGCCAAGAAAGCTGTGGAACTCCCATCTGGGAACGTCATCAACAGCATTGGGGCAGCTCTGTTTGTTGCCAGGAGAGGTATATAGAATCTGGAGAGACATAGGGAATGAGATCAACCATAAAAAATGATCAAGCTAGGGAGAACACAAATCAGGACTATGATACTCCTTGCATACTCTGCTGAAGAAACGGTTAAGAGGGTAGAGAATTTCCAATACCTTGCGAGTATTGCCTTAACCGATGCCGGAACCGAACTGGATATAGTCAGCCGAATAGGCAAAGCAAAATCTGCATTTGGGATGCTATCCACAGTTTGGCGAAGTGATGCACCAAGCTACGACTGTTCCGTTTCAAGGTTGAATTCGTTCTCCTGGAGAGTGACCGTCACTATCACGAGAAAACCGCAAACATTTGTCAAAAGGTGCCTACGCTACATCTATTCTGGCCAAACCGTATCTTTAACGAACAGCTTTATCAGAGAACGGGCCCAACCATAGACGGCGAAAGTGGCAGTGGATTGGACACTGTGACAGGCCCATAGCTAACCAAGCGATGCAATGGAATCCGCTTGCCCAGAATGGCAGGATCCTAATAGAAGGTGGCCCAGAACAATAGAGAAGGAAGCACGGCAACTGGGAAAGAGTTGGGGAGAGCTAAGGCACAATTCCGTAAACGCCTCAGAGGATATCACGCACATACTGTGCGAATCTGAGAGCACTTCTAGAAATAGATTTTTACATCTCTCTTAGTAGTCTGGAAGAAGAAGGTTCATGTAACCAATCGAAGGACCTACGCAATTTTCTTCTACCACTTAGGACTCAATAAAGGGATCGCGATGGGCCCATTTTGGTGCCCAGTGTTTTATGATGAACACCCTTTTCAAACCAAACCTAACCTCTAAGGTTGATGTCAAGTCAAATTCATGCTGAGAAACAATAACCTTCGTTTAATGGAAAACGTCAATAACTTGTTGCAACTCACATTAATTAACTAACATAATCGACAGATTAAACTTACTGCCAATCTAATTGCAAGTTAAAATCAATTTAATTTCCAACACACGTCAAAATGACTTGGCAAGTTTAAAGTTCTACTGTTTCAAGTTTATATTTTCCAACACAGGAACTAGTTCAGGTCTTTTAAAACAACCAACCCCTTGACGTACAAAATAATAATTATTTTCTGTTTTTTTTTTGCAAAACTTCGTCTGGACATTCTACAAACAAGAGAACATTTCCCCGAAACAAGCAATGTCATAAAATAAATAAAAATGCATCTGCCACCACCACCAATCCACGGAACATGAACAGTTGAAAAGTTGGACCTAGTGCCCCAGAAAAGAAAAAAACCAAAAAAAGGGGGGGAAACAACTTTCCGACCGAAATGTCCTCTATGACTTCGGCCTTTATTTCATTTTGTTGTTGAAAAGTTTTTAATGAACTCTTTTCGGTGGACGTGTTTTTAGTGACTTCGAAAACTTTCTATAATTAGGCCTCTTTTTTTTGGTGCAAATTAGCATTATCCCCCTCAAGGAATGCAATTCGGGGAAAAAAAAATATGCAAAGAAAATGGAATGGAGAATATGGAGGCACATTTCAATGATACTAGATACAATTTTAGATTAAAATTTGTATAGAAAACTTTAGTTATTCCAACTCATTGTATCACATTCTTTCCATGGAAATAGTTTTGTTCGGAAACTTTTGATCGAAACTTTTATTATTGAATTTCAAATTTATTTTTCTGAATTCAATTATTGGTAGAGTTTTCAATAAATACCTAGTCACACATAGCTAAAGAGGAAAGAGGAAAGTGGAAGATTAGATACTATTGGGGGAAACTTTTTGAATAACAAAATTTTGTGTGCAGAGATTTTGAAAATATATTTCAAAAGAAAGCTGTGTTAAATGCTTTTCAAATTTAAGGGAATAATTTAAATTTGTTGAGAAATTATCACGGGAAGTAGGACATTTCTGCGGAAGGAAATAGGTCCTACAGGATTCTCTTATTAAAAGTGGCCTTAGCCTTTTATAGACTGCTGCCGAATATAAATTGCTTTATAAATATGTGACTAACAGAGTTTGAGAACAAAATGGGGGAAGCTTAACTTCGAAAAACATGCAATTTCAACGAAACGCTCTGCAACATTTCATTCGGCTTTTATAATGCCTTGAAGAACCACATCATGTAAAGTTTTAGAAACGTCAATTTGCTGGAGAGATCATGCGATCTAATACTATTCTCTGACAACGCTATTTTGCCACCGATATTATTCAAAGGAAATCGACGAAAAACAATTGACTGTATTGGAATGTCACGTTTGAACACATCCCATAGTCCCATAAATATGCAGGACGCCACCTACCGTGGATGTTGTGCATGGCGGTGACGGGACAAAAAGAAACTAAAGAGGAAGGAAGATGGCCGTTTTTGCCTGTTCGTAAGAAGAGAGACCAAGCAGTAGACGTGAGTTCGTCAAGAAGAAAATCAAAGATTGTAATTTATTTACTTTTACAAATAAAAAAAATCCTTGTATTTCATTAGGAGAAAAAAATCCTAAAAATAGGCGTGGTGATAACTTTAGGTTTTTTTTGTGTTTCTTGTAAAATTACTGAAAAGTGGGCAAAATTTCTCTACAGTTGTATTGTTTTCTTTTCCAAAGACCAAATATACAAAATTTAGCTCAAAATTTTAAGTCTAAAATAAAGTAGTAAAGTGCCCAACCCATAGAATCCGTCAATCTGTTGAACGTTGACATTCAAGTTGACGAAATGCCGGATCAGCTGATTGTCAAAGGCGATGACAGTTTCTCTATATTCTTTCTCTGCTTCCACGTACTCTCAATTTTCTTATGCGTGAACTTCAATAGGTGTATGTCTGAACTTAAATCTATGAATGTGTATACTGTCAACGGATCGACGGAGGAAAAAAATCGAACATAAATCTACTTTATCGAAGTTGAAGTTTATCCATTCGTTGATTATGGGCCGTCTCCCATTAGAATGTGTCAGTTAAAAATGACGGAACAACGAATCGACGGATTCAATGGGTTGGGCCCTTTACACACGGACCGACGAACGGAAATGTCTCTATCAACTGGGCCGATAAAGGCTTACGAATAAAATGGGTAACCTATACATAACAACCCGAAAAAATATTGACTGTCTACTACAAAGTTGCGAA
Organism: Chalcosyrphus nemorum; assembly: GCA_949716465.1. Classification (NCBI taxonomy): domain Eukaryota; kingdom Metazoa; phylum Arthropoda; class Insecta; order Diptera; family Syrphidae; genus Chalcosyrphus; species Chalcosyrphus nemorum. The sequence goes on along the minus strand of OX454335.1, from coordinate 4,382,130 downwards.
AGATGTCGTGTGAATGCTCAAACCTATTTGAAAATGGAATTTCGTAAGTACTACTCACGGTAACAATGGAAATAGACTCGCCCGTCTGACAGTTCAATCAATGGTATCGATATCAATACTAATGATTGCTGTCGATATTTAGAAAAATCGATAATTGTAATTTTTGAACTCAACTCTAATCCTATAACAAGATAAACATTTTAGTCCGCACTCTAAAATTACGTTTTTTTACTATTTTTTATCATTACAGAGCTCTGTGATGCCGCTTTAAAAATTCAAGCAACATTCCGTGGTCATTTATCACGAAAGCTAGCTGGCAACAAAGAAGCCGAAGATGTCGACATCCAAGAGATAACTAAAAAAGTCGCCGAAGAATTGGATATCGATCTAACTGATCCCGAGCTTAACAAAGCAGCTACAAAAATTCAAGCCTCATTCCGAGGTCATAAAAGTCGCAAGGATTTACCAGCTAATTAAAATTTAACATCTCTATCAACAACAAAACAAACAAACCAACAAAAAAAAATAATACATAAAAATGAAAATTAGAATTATAGTAAACTATTTCTTTGAAAATTATAATAAAAACAAGTCCATTCTCTGCCTAAATTCTTAAACAAAAAAAAATTAAAAAACAAATATGTGAATCATATATATAAAATTTTTCCTAAAAAGGTGTAACAACCATAATATAAATTATAAATTGTATGAAAAATAAGTAAACACAATTTTTGGCTTTTATAGTAGGGCAAGGCAAAGATTTTGCAAAACCAAACAGAATATAATGATCTACCACCACCCAGCAATTGAGCTTAAACAACAAAAAAATACTTTCAACCTATATAACTCTTTTTTTTCGTTTTGTATTTTGTTGTGTTATTATTGATAAAACAAAAAAAAAACTATTAAAAAGCACAAACGAAAAAAAAAAAAGAAGAGGAGACTTTTGACAAATGATAAGTGGCAACACTAAGGGCAAAAACTCAACCTTCTATTTTTTCTTTTTTTTTTTTTGATAAATGTTGTAAACTTCATGCGCCTTAAGAAGAAGAACAACAACAAGGCAAACAAACAATAATTAAACACCAATTTTAGTCCTAATGTAACAAGCCGTTCCATGTCAATTCTCAATAAGCATCAACCTGCACGTTGATACGTCTCCAACGTGAGACGAACTTATGAAACATCTACCTGTTTTTCACCTGTCAAAAATCATGCCTTTCTTAATAAACTAAAAAAAAAACATAACTACATTCAAATTGTAATTGTAACATTTTACAGTTTTGCACTTGCGCTAGATGAAAAATTTTGAAAAAAAAATGACGATCTATACAAAAAACGTAAAAATTATTAAAATAAAATTAAAATAGAAAAAAGAGAATTTTTACCGAAATTTTTTGCCAAATAATACTGTTATCATTCTAGTTTTTAATTTTTATCGATAAAAATCTATATTATCTACTGTAACTGGTTAGTAAGTATCAAATCACCGATTAATGAATGCAAAAATAAAAAAATATATATATTTAAAAATATAAATATAAACCTAACAAGACACTCATGCATAAACAAATAAAAAAAAAATAAAATGCTTTGAAATTATTTATTGTAGCCTACACTCACACTTAACACACAGATAAACTGAACAGAGATACCTAAGATTGTTAAATAATTTAATTAAAAAAAGAAAAGAAAATGTAACTGTTGAAAAACACTGAGTACACACACCAGCAGAGATATCCAGAGAAACGATACACAAAAAAAAAAAGATCACACAACCTATTCTCGTGAGAGTAAGCAAACAAAAATCTGTAGTAATGTGAACCTTAGACGATTTTTGTTATATGTAAATGGCAAATTCTGTGTCGGAAATGGTACTTATGTTAAAGATAGTAAGAAATAAAACAAATTTAAAAAAAAAAAAAACGTCTTTCAATGCTTATGCCTAGACTTACCGAAATTATTTTTCTTCTTCTCGGCGCAGACTGGTTTGATGGAGCTTCACTTCTCAATTTTTGTCACTCGTCAGGAAACTCTGAAAAAATTTAAAGAGAAAGTAGCAAATATAACGAATAATGGAAATATTTAGAGATAACATTCACAAATAACACAAAGGGCCTTTCTAAGAGGTTTTTTTTCAAGGGCGACAAGGAGAGAATGGGTTGTAGAGGAACACCCCAACTTTCACAAATAACATACATATCTTGCTCGAAGGACCTTTCTCAGAGGCTTTTTTACAAGGGCGACAAGGAGAGAAGGGGTTGTAGAGGAACACTCCAACTTTCACAAATAACATATCTCGGTCGCAGGACCTTTCTCAGAGGCTTTTTTCAAGGGCGACAAGGAAAGAAGGGTTCGAAGAGCAACACCCCAAGGCGGAGTTCTCTCTGCGCTGATATTGCTCCTTGTAGGGACCCAGATCGTGACGACCTATGCCGACGATATGGTTTCGGGGAAACTTCTCCCTTTCTAAGTGAAAGACTCAACTTTCACTGGCTCGGAAGCAAAGAACTGGGAGTGAACCCTTTAAAGACGGAGAATATTCTTTTCACTAAGAAGAGATCAATCCCCACCTTCAGAGTCCCTAATATCGGCGGCGTTGAGCTTGATATCTCGAGTTCAGCAAGATACCTAGGTGTTATTCTAGATTCCAAACTAAAGCCGAAGGAAAATATTGCATCAAAAAAGCAAGCGTGGCTCTCTACTCCTGCAAGAAGGCTTTCAGCAATATGTGGGGCTTCAAACCAGCTGTGGTATACTGGCGGTTGTAAGAACCATTCTCACATACAGTTCACTAGTATGGTGGGCGGTACTTGAGAAGCAATATCAGTTTAGTTTCATTCCGCTTGACATTTGTTGTAGTAGTGCGGCAGCCGAAACTGCTATAAGATTGAGGGAAGGCCGATTGTGGTCAACGAATTGGAAAGACGATATAGACAGCCAGCCAGCCATTAAGGCTCTATACCCTTCTTTAATTAGGTCCACAGCCAGTACGGTGACCCTCAGTTGGGTGCCAGGGAATATGGATATCAAGGGAAACGAAGTGGCGGATGAGCTTTCTAGGAAAGGGTCGACTCTGCACATATCGCGGGCCCTACCTTTTGTAGCAGCTCCAATCAGTTCCTTAGGGAAAAAAGGTAGAAGATGACGCTGGGCTCATCTGGATACATGCGTAACGGCCTTTAGCAAGAAAATATCATCAACTGTGGTCAAATTCAGTCGTTATAACGCACGGATCGTTTCTGGCGAAATTACCGGTCATTGTGCCATTGGCCTTCACGCAGAGCGGACCTTCCTTACAGCGTTCACAAGGTCGAGGAAACTATGTTACGGAAAGAAGGACAGAGCAAACAGTTCAGCGTTATCAAAGCGAAAGTGGGACAAGCCTTAAAAACTCCTTCATCAAACAATATCACCATTTAGTTGACCACAGCACCATAGTGATCCAAGATTAGTGATCAGAGCCTGCAAATACTTTTTAAAGCCGAATCGCTAATAATAGGGATGCGAAAACTACCAAGGTTTGGATCCACGAAATCCAGTTTAAGATGGCACAAAGAAAAGAGACAGACTAGCATTGGGTACAGACTACCTAGTTCAGAAAAGTTAAGAAAAGAAACCGCAAATTGTGGAATTTTCTATTTACTTCTATTTTTTCTTCGGTTTTAACCATTTCTGTCTGAATTTAAGCATCTCAGCTGTTAATACTTCAGATGAGGGCCTCTCGCCCCTGGCAGTTTCTTCAAGATCTTGTTGACACCTCGCCACAATATCATACAACTTTCCTCCGCCCATAATGTATGCATTTATCTTGTCACGTCTTTTCCATTTTTTAACTAACTCTGGACTATATTCGTAGCGATTGTCCGTAAGAAAAAAGTACGAATCCAAACGTTTGTGCTCTCTTTTGAATTCTTTCAAATCAGGCACAACCAACCGAGGTTGTTCCACAAACTGATACGGATCATAGTCTTCATTATATCCTTGCTCTCGTACAGCATCCCAAACGACGCTCAGCAGGGTATTGTAAACCTTCTTCGGATGACCCAATATCCCATGGTTTATATGAAGGTGAACAAGCTGACTGCCAGGAACAACAAATTCTTGTTCGAGTTGCTGCATTCGAAGATCATTTCCTCGGTATTGTTTATAGCCAATCCATAATAGCGGTGAATTTCGAGGCCGGAGACTTACTATCTCCTGCATAATAGGTGAATTTTGATACCGACAATTAACACGATGGTCATTTACCCCATACAAGAGTTGCTGTTCAACGCGACTAAATTGTATTGGTTTCTTGCGATTCAGCTGAAAGTGATGCGACCGAAAAAGCCGATTCATTTCATCGTCAATGACCTCGTAAGCCCTTCGATGATGTGCTATCCAAACGATTTGTGTACAAACGGCAAGAAAGGATTCGTGAAATACTCTGTCGCTGAAAGTCTTCGATATATTCGTCACCGGGGCTATATGATAAAAAGGTTTCATTTCATCGTTTCCCATTAAAATAACACTGTACTCCCGGGCGAGTAACAAGCGATATTGACTTAGATATTCCGAATAGACGCGTTTTATATCAAATGCCTTTGTACTCTCGATTTGAGCTGATTTGCCCAAACATTCGTCTCTTCGAATGAGAATGTATTCAACAAGTTTGATGAAATACTCGAAATAGATGATTAGGGCATTTAGAAACCAATCCACCGTCTTCGTATGGAGGAATCTTATCAATTTAGAGCTGATTATTTCTGATGGCGCGAGATATAACACTAAATTTTTTATATCCTGAATTGTGATTACTTCCGGGTCCATTGTTGTATCTGGTCTTGCGAATTCCTGGTTGAAGATTACTTCTTCCATCTGATTAAACGATGGTTTAAAGTTGTAACCGCTTGAGGATTTCACCTCGAATTCTTCCGATAAGATTTCCTTACTCAATTCGGAAAAATCGATCTTATCATTTGTCTTATTCCAAGACCATGTACCGGCATTATATGCGGGTACAACAGCATCTTTAAAAATGCGAATCATTTTCGGACCATAACCGGAAGAGAAACGAAACGAAAAAAAAAACGTCTGAACAAGATTCAGACAAAATAAGAACAATAAAAGTCACAGGCTATTTAGATGTGAGCTCTTTTCGGTGCTGTATGTATCATTGTAAAGTAAAAATGGGTTCATAAGGAACGAGAGAAAGACGAAGGACCCACAAACATCGAGACCTTTCAGTGATGCAAGCACCATTTATGTACAATGGCCGGTGAATAGGGATACCCTTTAGAGAAGGGAACATTGAGAAGCATTAAGTTAAGTCCCATTGAAAGATCGGAATTTAATTGCCATTCTTAAACTATGACCAAAGAGTTTGGGCTTGTGTTCGGCAACGAATATGAAAGCTGAGAGTACTGCCTTTAGCGGAGGAATGGATTTGTTAAGGCGTTGTACACAGAAGAGCAATAATAAGAGTTAAGAAAGTCTGGCGGGCACAAAACAGAGCCGTGGGGTATTTAGTTGCCGAAACACAGCCGTCCAAAACGATGCAGCGGTCCAAATCCATAGAAGACAAAAGAACTTGATGTCAGATTCGGTCAACTTCTTCCCCTCAAATATCAAACGCTATAATCCTGCTGCTACCAGAGAGTGGTGCACGATAAAGAAGAAAAAATAAAACAAGCAAGAAACACTTTATAGTTTTTTATATTTATTTTCTTTCAAAATTCAAAACAATAATTTTAATGTCGTCTTCTCCTCATAAAATGTGATGCACTTGCCTTCATTTTCACTGATCTTTTTCATAAGAAGAATGTCAAGTAAAAAGCTGGCTCTATCTAAGTGAAGGTCCGGTTCCAACGAAAGAGCGTAGTCTTAGTGACGATGAATATTTCCTATATGCAGCAATCAAGCCATTCTTTATCTGCATAAAGTCGCACTCCTTCTTCACTTTCTTCCGACACTGTATTTGTATTCTCGTCTTGAGATTTTCATGAATTTGTTTACACTCTAATATTAATGATAACTTTACTTAAGGTTTACTTAAAGACGATGTCTCAACCGATGGCGGAACCGAAGCGCGTATAGCCAGCGAAATTGCCAAATTCGAACTCAAAATAAAAAATAATAATCATAATAAAAATAATAAATAATATATAATAAAATAAAAATCAAGACGGACTGGAGCACTCTCGGATAATAATGCTAATAATTTATATATGTACATACATATGTACTTTAAAGCGCCTATCTACAACTATCCCCTTCACTACAAACTTGTTTGAATCTTAATACGCCCCTGAGATAAGGCATTCTTTAGAAAATCTTTCCTACACACTTTAACGCACAACAAGAAACAAAAAAAAACTAAATAGAAACTTACTGCACTTATTCAACTAGATCCGCCGTCGACTTTGAAGAGATCTGCCTCAGCATCAAAAGTCCACGCAATGCCCCATCGCGTTGTATTCCCTTGACAGAACTCAGTTGTTATAATTCTCTGAATGTTCTTCGCTCTCAAGAAATCAACTATTCTCGACGCACTGCTTTTGTGTCCCAACATTGTAGTGAATACTTTGACGCGACTGGGGTAAATTATACTTTCTTCAACGATTCCCTCGACAAAGGTTACCTCACCACCTTCACAGAATAACTCATCAATATTGCCCGTTTGGCAATTTTTAGGTTCTTTACGCTTTTCTGGATTTCTATCAACCTTTGCATTGCTTTGATTGACATCATAGAATGGCGGATTGCACAAACAAAAATCAAATACAGTGTCTCCGGTGGTTTCTAAGAAATCTCGAAGGATTACAGTTTTATCTGATTGAGGGAACACCTGTACTAAGGTCTCTAAGTTGTTTTCTTTGATGTTTTTTGTGGCAAATTCAATATTAAGTGTGTTGGCCTCTAGTGCACTCATCTTCCAATTGTTCTTTTTTGCCGCAAGTAAAGCGTAAATGCAGGAGGAACCGCAACCTGTAGGAATAGAATGTAATCAATTAAGAGTCGTATTAAAAAAAAAGAAATAAGGACGAAGGTCTATTTTACAGATAATTAGGGGACTATTATTATATATCATGCCAAGAGGCACATTGCGATCAACCTGTTGAATCGGCTGACTTTCTGGGCCAAGAAAAATGCAGCAAACGGACTCGCAAAGAATAGGAGGTAGGTTAGAGGATCAAATGTGAAAAGAAGACAACAGACTTTTTAAAGCGAGTAGTACCTATGCGGAAGACATTCCCAACTGCTATATAACAGAAAGGAATAATAAGAACAGGACACGCATTTGAAACAGAACGTAAAATCGAGAAATTGAGAAATAAGAGCAAATGAAAAGATGAAAGAGGCGAGAGGAAATTGGATTTTATGGACTAAACTTCGGGTCTGTAGGGCAAACGAAGACTGTATATACATTATCAACTCACCGATATCTATGCCATGCACATCCTGCAAGCCCAAGGCATTCACAATGTCCTCGATCCAAAGAACATAGTTAAGTCGCAGAGGCAAAGTGGGAATCAAGCTATTTGGGGCGAATTCCACTTTCAAATCAAAATAATCCAGCAAAAGGGTTGCTGTTAAGGCGCGTAATGTCTCTTCGCTTTTAAGATTTATTATTACTTTTCCATTCAAAGCCTAGGAAAGAAAAAAAACGGATTAGAATTCAACCGCCAATGGAGAATAGTAGAACACTCACCAATTTGCAGACTTTTCGGAAGCTTGGATACTTTATGGCCAAACCTGTGTAGTCTGGTGGGTTAATGAATACGTTTCTTGCGTGCATTCGATTATTGCGAGACATATTTCACTATATTCGTATAATATTTGAAAGTTTTTTAAACAGGATGTAAAATAAACGTTTTCACACGGAGGACATGTCAGAACATGTTTTCGAAGTACACTTCGGTCAAACGCTTTGGAGAAACAGTTTGGGGAATCTGTCAGTGATGCCAGCACCTAAAAATATATTTTATATAATTTAAAATAATATTTCTGGATGCTTGACGAATGGTAAAGTTGAAAAACGCCCTCTCGAAGGAAATAGTACAAAAAGTATATTTTCAATGAAACACATTGACACAGCAACAGCTCCTTTGACAACCGGAGACATTTTTTTAGAACCAATGCTTTTTAATGGAACAGAACACATTGACCACAGCAACAGCAACAGCAACTTCAACGTAAGACCTAGGTCATGTTTCTGCTATTAGCCTGCACGTCGCCAATTGAAAACCAAGCTGATTCTCTTTTCTTTCTACTATCAAGAAACAACTAAATTAACTCACTCAAATTAAAGTTTAACGTCAATTAAAAACTTCAATTTGTCTTGTTTCTTTTTTTTTCATTTCCTTAATAAACATATTTTATCTAATTTTTTTTATAATTTTAGGCAATTACTGTCAGAACAGATTTACAGAAATGCGCTACCAACCTTAAGTATAATTTATTAAACTAATCTAAGATACGAACAGAACTAAGAATGTATCTACAAGTGTCAAGTGTCAAACCAGTAGAAGTGTGTTTTTTTTCATAGACGAGTTAACAATCGATAAAATCGCATCAGAGTTTCTATTTTTTGCATATAAAACAAAACTATTAAAGAAAAACCGAGGAAGAAAAGTAGAACGATAAAAAAATGTCTGAAACTAATCCCAAGGATACTGTTTTAAAGACTGCAATGACGTATATCTGCGGTGGTAAGTAGAATTGATCACCTGCTCGGCTAAAAGCATGCTTATGTTGCAAATATCACAACTGAAAACTCCTTCAATAAATTTAGAGTGCCACCATGAAAATGAAATGCGCCCAAGAGATCCTATTCGATGCCGTGAATGTGGCTACAGAATTATGTACAAGAAGCGCACCAAGCGGTGTAAGTATACAGAAAATGTGGATCATCTTTCGGCTTAATGACATGTTTCCCTTTCAGTGGTTGTGTTTGATGCTCGCTGACGTAAAATTTCTTTATTCTCGGACGAAGTTGACATAATCCTAAGTTTGTAACTTTAATTTAATAAAAAAAAAAAAACAAAACTATTTCTACTTTAAAACGTTTGTTTGTCCTTTGATTTGAGAGTTTGGCGCATTCTTCTAGTGTTCATCTAAGCGCCGTGCAGCTGTGTTGAAAGGCATATATACAGCATAAGCTACTGAACTATCTTTTCGTCTTGCCTATGCAATAAATAGTAGAAAGGAAAATCCAGACATACCGCAGGTACGCTCATCTGGAAAAACTACTGAACTATCTTTACGTCTTGCCTATTCAACATACAGTAGAAAAGAAAAGCCAGACATACCGCAAGCACGCTCATCTGGAAATCGCTAAAACACTTTCCCAGTCTATTTTGTTAGATAAATAGCATTTGATTGAAACACAATCAATATTTGGAAATGTCCATGAAGGCAGTCTACGAACATCTAAGTACAGACGCTTTGTTTAAGGTTTGTTCTCAATTCAATTCTGCGAGATTGGTACATAACCTTAAGCAGTAAACCTTAAGAAAATTCGAACTTGGGAAGCTATGCGAATCGGGAAAATTCACAACCGACCACCCTGTATCGAAAATCCATGGACTTAATCTACATATGTATTATCTTAAAACAAAAGATCACTTCGCTCACCGAAAAATCCCCTCCAAATTTGCGTAAAGCACTAGGCCGTCGAAATTTCACAGAAGAAAATATGTACCCGGAACTATTTAAAGAACCGTTACTAGCCGCTCAAATATATGTATGTAGCTTCGTGTGTAGGAGGCCTAAGAAGAATAAAAGTTTAAGAACAATATTGTGTATGAGAAACTTTATTATTTACCGTAATCACATAAAATAGTTAATTTTTTCACTACGATTAGTATTAAAATTTAAATGAAATATTACTCGGCGCGTTCGCAACACTTTGCTAGTCTGCTGGAAAACTTTTGCACCGACATGATATGACATGATAGATTTGTCGCTAACGAACCTAGCGGCCGCTAGAGTAGAAAATGGACTAGTTTTTGGCGAATTCTAGCGAGGAATGAAGACCTTTGCTAGAATGTAATAAAACTAATTGATACTTCACTTATTTGACGTTTATGAACGCAAGTGCACTAATACAGGTGCAATGGGAATGCAGTATTTACGCACAGCTGTGGTATTTTTACAATTGTGAACCCACCCAAAGGCCTTCTAGACATTGTCGTTCCACAGTTTTCCACCCATCGATCCAAAAACTGCCCCCCAATCTAGGATTTGCTTGATCTTGACATTGATTTGTTTGATAACTTTTCTGTTTATTGATGGTTTTCGATGGTTAAGGTATTAAAAGAAACTGTGAAATGTAAAATAAAATAAAACAATTTTGATTTCCAATTTTTGTTAACCAAATTTCATTTTATTTGGAAATTTAAACTAAACATTAGAAAGGTTTACTTTCTTTCTCTTTCATTTTTGTTTTCCGCGTTACGCTAAAGTTATGTATAGTGTTTATTATATGTTTCAGTCGATTACTTTTAATGTTTTTCTTTTTTCTTCTATATTCGAGTACATTTTTTTAAAATTAGTTTACTATACTTTTTTTGTTTTGAATTTTCTGTTTTTTTTTTCTTCTTTGAAATAGCGGTAATTAAGAAATATAATAATTTCATAATGAAAACTTCATAACTTATGTGCTACAAACTATAACTACAAATAATGTAATAGATTTAAAGCAATTAATGGCAATATAACTTTGTTTTTTTAAATTACTTATAAACAAACAATATTACAATAAAAATATATGTATATGGTAAACAAAAATGGCATCGTATTTCTTTACAAAAAAAAAAATTAAATAAAATAAAGTTTTTTTTCTTTTTGTCCAAATAAGTTTTCTTCTCCAAATAAAGCAGCTTACAAAGCTCTTCAATTTCTTTCTCTGCTCTTAATGGCAATAAATGCATATATAATTTTTTTTTTTTTAATTTAAAAATAAAATTTTAAATCATACTTCAGGTACTCCATAACTAAAATAGAAAACTTAAATAGATAAATACATTATATCCTTTTTAAACGACAAAAACAAAGGAAAAAAATTATACGCTTCTCTCCTCACAAATAGTTGTAGCTACCTTCACTACACAATAGAGTAAACGAAAAATTTGCAGGGACTACAGAACTTAATATAACATATGCCACCTAATGGAGAGATCATTTGCGGTGGTGTGCAAGCCGATAGTGGACCTTTAAGCTGTACATCTTATTAAATCTCGCGTTACAATGGTTGCACTTTTGCGATCGTTCAGTATGTTTCCACATGCGATGAAGCAGAAGCGAAGCAGGTGTATGGTAGGGAAAGACAAGCATCGATTTCCGAGAGTTATTCGTACAAATGACACAACTAGACTTTCGATCAACCATTTTCTTTAGGTACTTGTCACGTAGTTGTGCCATCACTACTTCCGGTGGTGTTTTGATTTTCTTTGGCTGAGCCTGCTTACGGTGATTACGTCTCGAATCGCAGGTGGATGATGATGATGAGTTTGATGTCATATCTAGTGGAGTATCTGTTGATAGCAGTTTGTTGTTAGCTGTTGGTATCCTGTCCTGAATTTTGCCATTGACTAGCGATTGTATGCCACCGTTGTTGGCGTAATTAATAACTGGTATCACTTGTACTTTGGGCTCCTCTTCGATCATTCTTGGCGGAGTACGGGATTGCTTAACAATGACAGCTGGACGCGTTTGATTATTTTGACTTTTCGTATAGTTGTTGTTTATTATCTTATTACTATTGTTGTTGTTGTTGTTGTTGTTGTTGATCTTTGGTGTAATAGTGAGTGTTATGTCCTCCTTATTTTTCAAATACTCAATGTATTCCTCGGTTTCACTTAGCTTTTGCCGTTTCGCTGGCTGCGTCAGTTGATTGGCCGATTGTTGTTGCTGTTGCTGCTGATGTTGCTGTTGCTGTTGTTGATATTGCAAATGCTGTGATGGTACTATTGGAAAAAGTAATGGCGTTTCGGCATAGTACTTATTTATTATGTCTTTTACGTAATTCTGGAACTGTGTACCGAATTTGGAAAGATTTTGATACTCCATTGTGGAGAATATTGAATTGGAATTCTCTTTGTCGCGTATCAGATCAAGGCGATGTCCTTTATAAGTCGAATTGTTGTTATTCACTGATGTTTTAGATGTTTTTCGACCGTTATTATTGTTTGGTTTCAAATTTGATTTATGCTGATTGTTGTTATTTGTTAAATTAATTGGTTGCGCGGGAGGCGATTTCATTGGCTGCTGCTTGATGATTTCTATTTGTTTCCTTGGTGGTGATTGGTAAATTTCTTCTTTAATTTTTTGTTTTTCTGTTTCTTTTGCCTTGATGTTATTATTATTATTATTATTATTACTGTTGTTATTCATTGTTGTTTGCACTCTTTTCTCTTGCAAACCGAAATTTCGACTTAAGAATGCGGACATCGCCTTTCTCTGGTCGCTTAACGTATTGAAATTATCAACATTTTCCATATTTTCATAATCTTCTTCGGTATCATCCGAGGAGGAGCATGTTCCACTGCTGGAGAAACTTTTCTGTTTCGATCGAAGATTATGATTGCTTTTGTTATATGATTGATTTTGTTGTTGTTGTTGTTGTTTTTCATGCTGTTGATGTTGTATTTGATGATGATTATGTAGCAGAGCAGCTTGTTTTGAGGTTATGGTGTTGTTGAAAAATTGATGTTGATTTTTCAAGTCAACGCCTCCCGCCTTATGAAAATCCTGAGCGACAGATGCTGTATTACGACTCATTGCATCCATTTTAAGTAGACTGTAAGAAAGTAAGTTTTTATTGATTTTAATAAATTGTACAATGGAAAAATGTCTAACACTTAAAAGATACATAAACAAATAAAACAAACAAACATTAAGAAACAACAAATAAAGCAAAGTAAGAGGTTGCCAAGTATTAGTAAATGAAAAATAAAGAAGGAAAAATGCACAATGATCTATGAATGTCCAGAGTATATTTTGGATTGTTTTTAAACAAAGTATACAGGTAACGTTGTTTCGCTATAACGTCGGCAACGAATTGTTACCATACCTCGCTTAACGTTCCGTGTCTTCGCTGTAACGTCGCACAACGTTGTTTCGCTAACGTTGTGTTTCCCAGGAACGCATTAACGATATTAACCGGGGTTTGCCTGTAATGCTAATCAAATACTGATCAACTGTCGGCAGCCCAAGGTCCAGGGTACTCAATGATGGTACTCCTATTCGTACTAAGCTTTGCTGTATTTTTCTTCATTTTCGAGTCCTAACCTTTTGCATGTTGGAATATTTTCTGCTTTAAAAAACTATAGGTTCGGTTTCGAGAAACCTTTTGCGAGAAATCACCTCGTGAGTAAAACATCCAGTACGTAAGTAAGTTCTACTTCCAACTTCAGATTCAAGGCTAATTGTTAACTCCTTGAATGTTGTACAGCCACAAGGATATGTTGTTCTTACCAATAGAACTCGTAACACTTAATGCTTAACTCTTTATTTATGTGGACTGAGGAGAGTGTAATGTGGAAAAACTCATACAAAAAATAAAATATCAACAAAAACAACAACAAATAAACTGAAACTCAACGAAACAGGGAACGAAAACAATTGCGAAAAAAAAACAAGAAAATGAAGAAACAAATGAACCGAAAACGAAAATTTAAATTAATTTTCTTATACCGCGCATAGTCTTCTGGATCGCTCCCATCCGCCTCGAGATACTGGAAGAGTCTTTCGGCGCCACGTTTTTGATTTGCATTTACCGCCAATCCACCGGTTATTAGATCATGAGGCGGTATTAATGAACCATTGGCGCTTAAGCGCCATCCGACCATTGAAGTTGGATTTACCATGATCTCCTGTAAAGGCCCAGCATTACCGTTGTTCATGGCGTTATTCGTGCCATTCAAATCGTTAGTTGTGTATGCGTTAACTCCACTATTGTTGTTGTTGTTGCTATTTGCTGTTGATTGGGCACTATGATTTTGAGGAGGGGGTAAATGTGAAGGATTTGTTTTTTTTTTTCGTTTCGATTTAAGTACGGAAAAGATTGAAGTTGTCAGTGTGTTAGATTTTATAATAACATGTTAATATAGAGAAATAGTGACGGATCCTTTGGAAAAAAAATATTTTTCTGTCTTTCTCACACACACAATCTCTCTCTTTTATCGCTTTGACTATGACTCTTTTGTTGAGGGGGATAAAGGTGAATTCTGGGCTTTTGTGGATGATGTGCGTGCTTTGTATAAGTTTTTTTGTTTTTTTCTTTAAAAAAAAGTTTAATTTTTTCTTTGTTTTTGTTTCTTGTAGAAAGGAAAGAGGTTAGTTGCGCTGTATGTGCTGTCTCAGTTATTATATTTATGTCCGCCTGGGGTACATTTGAGCGAAAAAAAAGCAAAATAAAATTTGTTTTTTTGTTTGTAAAACACTTTTTTTGAATATGAAACTTAAACAATTACATATATAAAGTTTTTTGTTCATTTAAATTAAGAGGAGGATTAACGGAAGCCATGATTGATGTCTTAAATTTTGTTTAAATGCTTTAAATCGAACCACAATTTGCGCCAGAATGCACCTTAAATCATTTGTAAATTTTATGCCGATTATTAATTTAAAAAATACATATGTATATAATAATAATAACAATTTAATTGTTATTCTCTTTTGAATTAGCAATCAAGTGAATAATTTCGTATTAAATAACATGCAACATGGCAACTCAGTTGACCCGCCGCATATATACTTAGGACAAAAATTAAACTTTTGATTAAAAACGTAAGTACGAGTATATAGTTATAGATATTCTTTAAAGCTTTGTTTTTTTTTTTTTTTTTGTTAAATATATTTACCCAAACGAAGTGCTAGGATTCTGGAAGTTATTTAATTGATTATTACTGACAAGGGTGTTGCCAATTGTTCTAAGGACATTTAAATTATTATTATGATTGTTATTGTTAGTGCTATTATTTCTTGGTGGCCTATTATCATGAGGGCTGCATGCGAAAAAAGAGAGAGGAAAGAATTTGTATTGCTTAAGACATTAAAATATTAGTTTTTTGTTTGTTTTTTTAAAGTTTGAAGGTCTTATGGGTCGAGTGGAATCTCAAAATTGTATTTAGCTGTTGGTCCTTGTGTTTTTTTTGCTAGTAATCTGGGCTTTCCGCTTGAGTAGACACCCTGAGCTATAGAGTCTATTGTGGCCAAAAGGCGCTTGTAATGTTTGGAAATTTTAAAACTCGTTAGCAAAGGTTAGGCTAGAATGGGTGGCCAGTTACACTTAGATCACAGTGGTCCTTCGTGATTGAATATAAAACACACTTTTTTCTATTTGGAAACAACAGGGCCTTAACAAAGACAGGAAGGTCCTTAAAAGCAGCGTTCTTGATCTCTTTCTGTGCAAATATATGTAAACAGTCTTTTGAGCCAATCAACCTGAGGCGATACAATTCGATGCTTTGCATCTTAGCAATCGGACCGACTGATTGTCCCACTATATTGAACCACTGTTTGATTTTTAATACAATTAATGGTTCCACTTCAAACAGAGAAACTGGATGGCAGGATACGCGGCGCAGAACAGTTGAGAAGGAAGCACGACAACTGAGAGAGAGTTGTGGAGAGCTGAAGCACATTTCCAGAAACCGCACACGATGGCGCGTAAGCGTTGTAGATGCCCTAGGGCCCACAAGGCAATACAGGACATAAGAAAGTAAGTAAGCATAGAAACTAACAGTAACTGCTTGATAATGTATAAAATTTTGAGACTTTTCGACCCAAACTTAGCGGAAGAAAAAACTAAACTCATTCATGCTTGATAGTGAGCATAACCACATTCTATCCAAACTGATACAGTTGATTACATCAATTGAACTGTTAGATTTAAAGAAGAAAAGTAAATTAAGAAAATTGTACTTACTGCACATCGTTCATATGCGCCTGGTATTCGTCCTGATTATCGGCTAGGAATGAACACTTGTTGCATGCTTTCTTGTTGTGTACCTTCAGCACATGCGTGGCCAAACGCTCCGAACGAGCTGCCTTATAATCGCACAACATACAAACAAACGGTTTTGTGTGGGTATTCAAATGCCGCTTTAATCCCCATTTGTCCGCTCCGGACCATGGACAATAGCAGCAAGTGAAGCGTTTCTCTCGTTTCACTTTAGTAGCACCAGTACTGACATTATCATCACCGGTATTTTTCTCCTGCTTCATAATGGGCATTGCATCTGAATGTGAAGCAGTAGCTACCGATTCTATGGTCTGTGCTATACTAAGACTAGATGAAGTCTCTTGCCGTTGGCCGGTCATAAAGTTCTCGGCATGCACTCCGGTGCCACCAGGAGGTCCACCAACCTGTTGTTGTTGCTGCAAAAATATATTCGGCTTTTGATCAATCTGCTGGTGGGTTTGTTGTTGCGCCGCCGTTGTACTGGGCACATTGCGTCTTGTCTTATTGATGTCATAGACCATTTCACGATGCATTCGCAGAAAGTGTTTCTTCACATGGTCAGCACGATTGAATTGCTTTAGGCAAGCATAACATTGGAATGGCTTTTCATCCTTGTGGATGTTCTCGTGACGAGTGTAGAGGTCTCGACGATCGGTGGAATAGGGACAGTGGGTGCATGCATAGCGTTTTGGTATTTGCAACTGAGCATTTTGCTGATTTGCAGCAGCTGCAGCTGCAGCCGCTGCTGCATTCTTCTTACGACTGCTGGACGATGATGTTGTTGGTGTACTGTTGCTGGTATGTTGTTGCGAATGCTGGACCACACTGGGGGTGTTTGTTTGTCCATTCGGTGTACTATTGTTGGCCACACTTGTTGGGCTAGTGTAGATCTCACTAGGCGTTTGATCACGAGCTTTTGACGTTCTGAAATAGAATTAATTAATTTAATATATATTGTTTTTTTATTGTTTTACCTACTAGAAGGAATATAAAGAATGATTCGAATCCATGCAGATAGTGTCGTACCGAAATATCCGACAGGAAAATGGCTGTGGAACACCACAAAGGATGAACTTAATTACGCCTCATGGAAAAGCGATGTCCTCGACCGAGAACTTTATGTAGAATCATCGAGTGGATTTAAATTCAAATCCTCCATGAATCAGATTGAAGAGGTGATATTTCGCCAGGAATTCACTAGAAAGGGAGCCGGCGACGACGGTGATGTCATTCGAATTGAAGATATCAAGAATTTAGTGTTGTTCCTCGCCCCACAAGAGGTTATGACTCATAAGTTCATAAATTTTGTCCATACCGTTACGGTGGATCGTTTTTTGAACGCTTTAATCATTTATTTCGAATATTTTCTGCGACTTGTAGAATTTATCCTTATTCGACGGGATGAAGTAGCTGGAAGTGCAGCACAAGTCGAGAGTACAGATAGTACGAAAATAAAGCGTATTTTCTCAGAGCATCTGGCACAGTATCGTATCTTACTGGCACGAGAGTATAGCGCGATCATTATGGGAAATGGTGAAATGGCACGTTACTATCACTTAAATAAGCTATCCAAAATCTCCAACACACTTGGCGATCAGCTGCATTTTGAGACCCTATTGGCCTTTTCGATGCAAGTCGTTTGGATAGCACATCATCGGAGAGGATACGATATAATAGATACCGAAATGAATCGTCTCTTTCGATCGCATCATTTTAAATTAAATCGAAAGGATGGCATCGAGTTTTCAACTATCGAACAAGAGCTACTCTTTGGCAAAAATGACAAACACGTAAATTGTCGATGGCAAAACTCTCCACTCATCCAGGAGATAGCGAATATTAACCGTCAAAACTTGCCTCTCCTCTGGATTGGAGAGATCAAGTATCGCGGCAATAATTTACGATTTCAACAAATCGAGCTGGAATTTATTATTCCCGATGGGGATTTGTGTTTGATTGATATTAAGCATGGCATTTTGGGACATCAACAAATTTTATATGATACAATGCTCAATCTAGATTGGCATGCGGTTCGCCGGCGCGGACATACAGACATCTATGATCCATATCAGCTTATAGGGCAGCCATATATAGAGATACCCAAGTTGGATGACCTAAAACAGTTGCCCAAGAATTTCGAATCATATTTTTCACTTAAAGACAAAAGGTTCCAACATAATAAGGCACTGATTAAGAAATGGAAACGACGGGATCATATTGTTCAGTATATTAAGGGCGGTGGTATGGTCATTGATGTGATATCAAGGTGTAAACAGGAACTTGCGGCTCATTTATTATCGGTAGCCGCGGTAGCAGAAGCCATTCATGCGAAATCAAAATTTATTCACCATAAGTGAACGGTATTTAAATAAATAATACGCAACTGAATACAATCATAAAGAAGTTGTTTCATTTTAGCACCACTATTCGCCTCTTTTGTTCCAATTGATATAATTTAAGAAACGTAAAAGTCATTTGAAAAATTAAACTTACTTTGACGCCTTGTGTGTGCCATTGTAGCTGCCGAGTTTTCCACTTGTTGGCCATTGTACAATCTCCTCGCCACCACCCCCAGGCACTGTGACAGGAATAGCACCGGTCCATCTGGCCTCGGCACTGGGGTTTCCTCCAACATTACTATTCGATGAGGATGGGTTAATAGCTTTCTGTATGGTCTGTGTCCCGAGGATTGCTCCACCCGTAGTAAAACCATTCTGCATTAGCGCCGCCAACCCAAATGCCGTGCTTAGTTGATCTTCAGGCTTAAAATTCCCCCCACTAGCCGTCGCAGTCGATGTATCAGGTGGTCCAGTATTCCCACCACTGGTGCCAGTCCCCCCAGCACCACCATTATGTTCGTATTCAATTGTTGGTGCAACCGAACGATCAATCTAAGTAAAAAGACAAATTTCAATGAATCACAATTTAATTGGAAAAAAAAAAAACGTTTTGATAAGTGCTTACAGGTAATCTTACCAAATTCGTGAAAGAACGCTCGCCTTCTGGTGCTGTTGGTCCACTAGTGGCCACCTGCGCAACCGGTGTGCCCAATGTATGCAACCCATTTCCGGTTTCTTCTCCATACAGCTTGCGTGTGATTTCCTTGAACATATCTTCATAGGCAGCCTCCACATTTGCGGATGGTATTAGTGTTGCCATGTCTCATGTAGCTTAGTCCCACTGCTGGCCGGTAAATTCTGCAAGCGCAAGAGAGAATAAAAAATCAATGACTAAAGGGCTAGAGTACTCATAGTTATTCAATCGCTATGGGGTGTGTGGGTAACTGCCCGAGACTTCCTAGAATTGAACTCATAAATGTCCGCCGCTCACCCACTGCCGCCGACCATACGGCGACATCGTGGTGATATACAGATAACATATTACTTCTCCTAACCCTCACCCACACTCGACCAATACGCATACATTCACCACCACCGCCCTCATTTTTACTAACTTCCATTCAACAGGTCCGAACGGCATTCAGGCAGGCAGCAGCATCATTCAAGAGTAGGTACATCCGCCGCCGCTGTCGCCGCAACCACCATCCATGTCGATGTAGTCGTTACCGTCGCGGCATAGCCCGTTTGTCAGGGGAGTGATGGGATTTTCCACTCTTCTCTATCTTTGCGCCTTCTCCTCCTCCTCATAGTCAGATTACTTTCAGAAAAAACAGAAAAAACCAAACCGAGGAGATGAGCAAAACACAACAAAACAGACGGCAGCGACGGTACGAACGACGTGCGATGGTGGTGATGACGATGACGATGGTGAAACTCTCCGAAGGCCAAAGCCATGAGATCATAAAGTGTCTTTGGGTTGAAGGTAACCCAATCAACCAAGCAACTCTCTACCAACCTCTGCCTACCTGCTGCTGCTGGTACTGTGGCCACCTGCCGAACCCACTCTACACACCACTACAACCAAAGCTATTTACAACAGAGGAACCCAGCAACAACAACTACAAAAAAAAAATCGGTTTTTCGAAAAAGAGGACACGCCAAAGGATGTGAAGTGAATCGAACGGCAAGGAACACCAAAAACATCCAGAGACAGGCACAAAAGAGAAAAAAAAAATCCCTACCCTCTGGCGTCGGCGGATGGGTGATCGTGTGGTGCCTGGCACCCAAAAAAATATCTTTTACAGGTTCTGGTTGTTGTTATGCATTTGGGATTCTGCAACCCACCCTTCTACGTAGTTTGTTTTTTTTTGGGAAACAAGTCGTCGTCGCTGTGGTCTGTTTTTTTTTCTCAGTTTTTTTCCCCCTGTTCTTCTCATTTTCATAATCCACCCACTTTTTTGTGTGGTGTCCCAGATGATGATAATGCCGCCTGTGATGGGTTTTTACGTTTTATTTCTTCTTGCGTGCTCAAGAATGTGTTGGTTTTTACTTCGAGTCGAGAGAAAGAGAGAACATTTTTTTCTTATTCGGTTGTGGTGTTCATGTTTCGTAAACTCATAACAGCTGTGAAGAAATGTCCACTATAATACTTGAATCGGTTGAATAGTGATAGCGTATAGGGTTGCCATGCATTGGTGTCTTAAAGAATTCTTAAAAGAATGCCGACTTCATTTTATAGAAAAAAATATGTGGATAGTCCCTGTTGAGAACCCTTCTTGTCCTAGGCTGTGATAGCAAAAAAAAGAGATGCCACAGTAAGAGCATCAGACAGGAAATCGGCTATTTTGTTCCTTTTAAATGAATATGCACTCCCCTGCTCGGAAAGAAACGTCTCAGTCAAATAAAAGCGCCAAAATTTATCATCGGCAGGACTAAATTAACATAAATATCCCCTTCTCTGTTTGTTTACATCAAATCGGTTTACAAAATTCCGATGAAATTCAAGAATAGGCTTCCAACATTCAGCCTGAGTGGAATCACAACACCATTTAATCATTGCAAAGCATTTCAATGTTTATTTGGCTAAATATTGTCGACCCCAAAGGCAGCAAACTTCAAAACATGTAATGCCTCTGGTACTGTTCTTGAATTAATCACAAACCACTTGAGAGTGTTTACACAAAATCCTCCTTCTGATGCAATACCCAAAAACAATAAACTTTAATCGATTGGTTTTTTTTTTCTTTCTCTCAATAAGCCATCTAGTATCTAATATCCATTCACTTCCCAACACTTGTTTATTTATCTAAAGCTATTAAGAAAAAAACATGGCAACCCTTAATCACCTCCCCCACCTCATCGGGCGGGGGAGCTGCTGTTGACATTGATCGCCTCACAGCATGATGTGTGGTGGCAATCAACTTGTGCCCGTCGTTTGTCGTCTTGTGCGCGAAATCTTTGTCTCAGTCCATGTGCTGCTGGCTGCTGGTTACTGTTGGGTGTTTCTTGGCGCTATGGTCCACTCTCGATCGCCTCACAACAACAACAACAACGAAAATGGAAAAAAAATTGTATAAAAACAAAAGAGGATGAAGCACACAGCGAAATCAAAGCACAACACAATTTGAGGAGGAAAAAACTCTTCAGGGAAAATGATGATGATAAAAAAAAAGTAAAAAAGTAAATCCCCCACCGACAACACACATGCGCGCTCTCACACGCCCAACGCCGATGCTAATTATACGGAGTGGGTTGCAAATGGGCTCCCCAGTCTCCATAGTATCACCGACCCGCCGAGAGGCCGCAAAAACAAATTAAAACACAAAAAAAAAACCGAAATTAATAACCAGTCTGACCGTCAGGCAGGCGGATGGTCAGCCTCAGCGGTTTTTTTTTTTTTTCTGTCCGCCCTCCCACTTTAGCTGGTCCCTAGGAGAGTGACAACGACACATGACGATCGACGACAAACGACGCTGGCGATGATTTTAGATCTTTTTTTTGTGGGTTGATGGTTTTTTTTTTTTGGTTTTTTGTTTTTAGTGGTGCTGATGGTGTTGTTGTTGTTATTTCCCTCATTTGCTGATTAACGCAAATCTCTTCTTCATCTTCACATCATCAGCTCAGCGCGCTGCTGGCTGGGATGGTGACACACACAGGGTGATTAGGAAACACGCGCGCACGAGTGAAAGGTTCCTCATCGTCGTCGCGTCGTCGTTGTGTGATGGTATAGTCGCAGCGCACTGACCAGTTTTGTGGGTGGGTGGCGGTAGGCGCGCATATCACACACATGGTATGTGGGACGCCAGAGATCGGTTGATTGGCGTGGCGGTCGGCGGGTGCCAAAACTTGCGACGCAGAGGGGGAGTTCAGGTTTTCCGAAATTTCGCAGTCGCAATTTTTTTTTTGTCTTTCTCTCTCTTCAAAATCACACACAACCCGCATAGCTGTTGTTGTTGTTGTTGCTATTGCTGAGGTTGATGTGAATTTTCAAGATTTATGGGCTGGGGCTGGGTTGGGTGAACTTGCTTTTTTTTTTTTTTTGGTTTGGTGTCGATTATTCAGATTTTTAAGGTCTCTTTGTGGTAAGATGCGTGGCAATAGGGAGAAAAATCTGTTCATCATGAGTTTCGAAATGAAAAGAAATAATGGAGTTGCGCATTTTGTCGCCTGTGTGGCGCTAGACAGATAGTAGAACGATTTTAAGACTCCTTTAGAGAGAACATAAATAGGTAGTAAATCAAATAAATAAAGATCTCTTCGGCGAGTGCAAAAAGATTGTATTCGATGCCCTAAATATGATAAATCCTAGTGCCACCAAAGCACAACTATGAAAAGGTGTGATCGCATGATTATTTTGCATTATGAGCAACAGATGACGCCAGTTGACACACGTCTTTTCTTTAACATTCAAAGAGTGTAGGAAAGAAACACCTAAGAGATAAGGATGCGAACCCGAAATACACCTACATTCCTGATCCTCGCAGTTTTCCCTAACTAACATCATTATAAATCAATTAAGCGATGTTTTACGACTCTTTAACTGTTTTTAGTGTGAATCGCAGACAGATTATTTTTAAGGAAATCCTTTACAATAAAAATCCAGGAAGTTACCTTCACAGGTATCACTCGTTCTCATTTCAACAACCTGATCAAACGATTTTATTCCCTCTTCCAAAATAAAGATCATAACTAAATGAACCGCGACGATCCCACAATTTACCTGCTTACTACGCGCCCATTCCTACCTACCTGCGCGCGCAGAAATTCAGGGCGAGAAAAGAGATCGCACTGCATGCACCACACATCAACCCCATTTAGTCCAAGTAAAAATACACACGCATATACTCAGGGTATACTCAGGGGAAACACGTTTTTAAATTGCCATTAATTTGGGTTTCTTCGCCGCCGCCGTCGTCATACCGACACAGAAGGAGAATTCCAAGAAAAGGGACGAAGCCTGCTGCCAACCGAAAAAATGGGTATACATGCAGAAGAATACCTTCTTTTTCTTCTTCTTCCTCAAGGAGAAAAGTGGGCGCAGAGGGATTCGATTCACATAAAACGGAAAAAGAATATTAAATTCATTCTTACACCCCTATGGAGTGAGTAATGTATATGACGGTATGTCCGTAGGTACCTAAAAATATACCCCACATGCACTGCGCGTCGATGATCGTGGCGTACACCACTACAAATGCACAAAACACCCACTGAAAGGGATGTGTACCGACCACATGGTAGGTAGCATAGTTACAGAGCGTATTTTTCCACCCCAACAAGAAGGGCATACTCATGCATACATCCATGCCGGTGCGCGACATAAAAAAAATACATTCAACATGTGTGTGCAGAACAAGACGAAGGAGCTGGCTGAATAGACAGAGAACAACCAAACGTTTGCTGGCTGCTTTAAAAATAAAAACTGTGTTTTCTATTCTGGTGGGGTGAGATTTGAACAGACTACGGACGGAAAAAACAAGAGCGGATGTTTTTGCCTCGGTATGTGGCGAATTCGTCCATTATAGGGTGGTTTAAAAATTACAAGATTCCATCTATTCTAAAGCAGACTTTGTGGCTACAGTTAGTAGATAAGCATTCCGGTAGAGGAGTCATTTAAACAGATGGAATTCTAAGGATATCTTAATCAAAGGGTGTCAATTTAGGGCCCATAAAAAGGAAAGAACTAAAAGTTCACTCCATATAACGGTATATGGTATGACATACACAATTTGTTTGTGACTGTAGGCTTCTCTTTTCAGTAATAAGTAATTGGTGTCGTGAACAATTTTAGGGTCCTCCCGTACCACCCTCTGATGAGCCCGAGCTTATTTTTCTAGAGAAAAAGAAATAATTTTGTTGATTTTGTTCTAAGCCTTAGCTTAGTGGGGTAAGGTTGACAACTACCTCCCCATCCCCACGCGCTATTTTCTCTCTCCAAACTGAGGCAAGAATAAATTTCCCGAAAGCCAAGCAACATACACTTGTTGCTTTAGAGAACAGCATTTTGACGACATCACAAACGTCTTCAAAATACATATATAAAACTCTCATATCACCTGCCTTCTGACCCACTTTATTGCGTGAAAACTATTTTTGGAGCCACCCTGTTCTACACACACACACACACACACGAAACACATTCCGCAAAAAAACAAAAAATGGGCCAAAGGAAACCGAACAAAACAATCTTCACCGACCGGCTGTGGTGTTACCCTCCATGCGGAGGTCGTGATGATGATGAGTAAGGTTTTTTTTCTTCCTCCTCTTCTTCTTTCAAGTGTGTGAGCGCGAACAACGGCATATGCATGTGGGGGAATAAGGATGTCCATCCCTACCAAGAGGGTTACAAAAAAAAAGGAGAACAAAGCAGGACTTTTGAAAGAAAGCCTCCTCACAACACTCATGCACCCACAATAATAATTCAAAACGATAATATCAGTTATATTCACAGAATTCACCATCACCACTAATGCTGCTATCCGCCCCCCATTTGATCCCAAAACAACAACCTACCTTCAAAAGTATAAAAAAGCATCCAACTATAGCGTCTCGGTTCGTCCAAGAGCAGGATACACTGTTGTGTCAAAGTTCACGTTCACACAGATTACACGATTACTTCACGCACTAATTGTTGTTTATAAAATGTTTTAATTAATTTGCATGCGATTTCTTCTTTTAATTTTCATAGAAAAGTCACCACTTCTTTTTTTGTTACTCTCTCTCGCACATTCACTATCGATAAACTAAAACCACCTCCGAACACGATGAAAAATTCCTTCAGACTGCCCGAGCAAATTTCGGCGTCAGGCAATCAACCAAACCAAACCAACCCAACTCTCCTCAATTCCACCACAACCCAAAAACAGAGGAGAAAAAAAAAAAAAAATAACAACTACCCACCCGCTGATGATCGTGTCGCACCATTGTCGCTGCGCCTCATCGTCAACATTGCCTTCTGCTGCTGTCGCTGTACTCTGCTGTTGTAGTTGTTGTTGTTGCTTTGAAGCCAAACAGCAACCCACAACACAGCAGTCAGGCAGGCAAACAGGCGGCAGTGGCTGTATTGTAGCGGGCACCGGCAAACAGGCAGGCAAGCAGGTCACATTCGAAAGAGGGCCGACATAATAACAACAACAACAACATCAGTGGTAGTACACCAGCAACAACAGCAACTGACACTCGGGGAAAAAAAAAAAGAGGGAGAAAAGCAAAAACACCAGAGAAACAGGAGGTGGTGGTGTGGTAAGTAAGTATAAAATTCTTCTTCTTTTTCATTTTGTGTAGGATAGGACAACGACGAAAGACGAGGGTCAAAAGTGTGGGAGCGGGAGAGGAAGAATGAAACAACGAACGCATGTAGAGGGCGAAAATATCACGCACCACCACCACTCGATCGATCCCATCAACCACCTCTTTTCATTGTGTGCTCCTCTATCTCTCTTTCATCTTCATTGTCGTCGTCGCCCCCCGGTCATATGAATGACAGATCGACACGGTGCGGTACGAACAGACGCTTTTTTTTTTTTTTTTTGCTGACTCCCTCCCATCGATCGGTGATCGTGGTCGCCGCCGCCGCCGGTAGGTTTCATGGGCATTAATGACTCTCTTTCTCTGTCAGCCTTATGGGGGAGAGTGTGACCTCGAATTTTGCCAAAAAAAGAAAAAACTTCTGCTCGAGTTGTATGCAAAATGTGTGAGAGCGCTAGGGGGTGGTGGAAGGGTATCGCCATCACCCTACTCACTTCTTGGTTCTTGATCGCGTTGCGTTCTTGTTTCTCACATTTTTTCTGAGAATTTCTGGCAGCTGTGTCGCAGAGAAGTAGAGTGGAAGTTAAAGCAGTTTCTCTGATTGTGGGTGGTGCGGTCGAATTTGTGGGTTTTATGGGGGAATACCGGGTTTGTTCATCATTAGGGGAAGTTTTTTTTTTCGTTTGAATGTATGCTGCGACTTTTAGGAATTTATATTTTAATTAGTACGCTAATAATCGTGTACGCTTGTTGTCACTGAATAAAATGACCACACCAGCAAAACGCGGCGGAAATTCTTCCACCCACGCTCTGTAAAGAAAAACGAGAGAAGAGAAAACAACAAACATCGCTTTTCCATCCACCTACTGACGTTGCTTTGAGCAAATGGAATGCTATACAGACGCCACACTGATAACGAAGAAGGGTGTGAAGAAGGCACTGCCAGATTAAAAAAAAAAACAGACGCGTATTTAATTTTTATTTTAAGAGAACCACATATGAAGATTTGTGTTACAAGTAGAATTTTATAATGCTCAGCCACCTTTAAGAAAGCGATGGTTTTGGGAGACACGTATATTTACTCCCCATTTTATTGTACTTCATAGTTATAACACTTTTTTTTTTTGGATTTCTAGTAGAGCTGTGTCATTCATTCAAATTTGATACCCGGTCATTCCAATCAATAAATCAATCAATCGTTCAATGATAGAGATAGATATATTGCATTGGCTTAAAACAACGATTTTAGTATTGGATTGGGTTCGTTCCCTTCTTCGTTCATTCTACTGATGTGTAGTGTTGTCGAAAGTGAGACAAATATATTCTTAGTGTCAAATGGAAAAAAAAAACCATGAAGAAATGCCAATTTCCTTTTCGTTCCATTATTGCCAATACTTTTGTTTCCTTCATTTCACTAAATAAATAACCGAGACAACTGAAAGTGCCTGAGTTGTGAGACAAGTATTGGTTTGTTCTTGTGTCAAAATGATCAATCACGATGAATCGAGTTTATAAAAATTGTATTTTTGTTCCCAGGAGTTGCAGGCACGCAAAGGAAGAAAAATACAAGCTCCAATGAATCATAAGCAGTTGCTTGTGGATAAGAGATACAAGGTAAGGGACCTGTTATTGCATATGAACATGTTTCTAAATAATCTTTTAATGTTATTAGAGTTTTAAAAAATGGGTGCCCTTGAGCGGCCGGTAGGATCACGTATCAACAAGAATAGCCGATTTCAACTTTAGTTCCGAAGCGTCCGCTGATCAACATAATCTCTTAATTTCTGAGTGCGACAAGTCTGTAAGTGGTAAGTGTTTTTATTTATCTTTTTTAAGCTTTAAAATACTTTTAGAATATGAAAATTGTAGTTATTTATTCGTAAGCTAGGTTTTAGTAAAAATCTGTAAAACTTTTATATTTTTACGAAGGGTAAGGCTAAAATTGTTAATTAAGATGTCATAGGGTTGGGGAACAGATTACGAATATCAATATTCTCAGAATTTTGTCTTCTCTGTCCATCGCGTGTAAAAATATTTAAAAATCCCTGAAATTGTTGAATATTTCGGTAATTACCAAAATGTTATGACATAAGACATTATGCCTAATTCACAATGTTGTGGTCGCGCTTTGACATATTGAGTAAAAATAGAAACAATAGGATCTTATGGGGCAATCCAAAATTATACCTCAGGCGTTTTCAACGTATATATCGTAAATTCGACCTTAATGTCTGAGTAGAGCTACTAACTCCCGCGTTTGACAGCTACTGGGTATCACTTGCGACAACCCACATTTGCATTAGGGTATTTCTGTTTTTGAAATCTGAGCAAACATTAGCTCTGTTCGCGTACCCTCCTAAGACAGCGAATTTTTACGAAAAGCTGTTAGCGAACGGAAAAGTTTCGTAGTTTTTCGCAGAAGAGAGCGCTCACGAGAGGGTAACAAATTTCCCCATGCTACGAATTTTAGTGTAAAAAAATTCTTTGGGCTAGTTTGTGAAAACCGTCAAATCTGTCAAATCAGTGTATTTTCAGCATTTTCTTGTTCAACCCGTTCGTTTACTTTTTCGTAGTTTTAGTTCTCTTTGAGAGAGTTTTACCCCCACTCTTCGAAACTTTGTAATCTACGAATTTTAGTGCAGAAAGTACGTGAACGGACCTATTACTTATACATATACTGCCATAGTCATAACCTCTCAATGGGCGACATTGTCAATTGTAAAATTTTGAAGTCTCGCTTATGACAGAAGTCATCGTAAATTCGGTGAAAAACCCCTCAATTGCTCATTCAAACTTAAGTTCCAACTTCCAAATACCGTTATAATATTTCGACATGGCAACATCATCTAACTCAGTAATTATCATCGCCTATCTCGTCACTCGAAATGCCGCGACGCACGTAGGGCGCAAAACGGGGTACACTTAAGCAAGTGATCTCAAAAAACAGGAAAAAAAAGGGAATAAAATTTAGGAAAAGAATTGATCGTTTACGTTGGGCCAGAGGGTATGTCATTCTGTTGGTGTGTTAGTAAGAAAGCGAAAATGTCAAAAAAAAAAAAGGCGAATGGTGATGAGGAGGAAATCATACCTCTCCTGGGAGTGAGGAGAAATGGGGGAGTTTTTTTCTCTTCGACCGTTGAATTGTGTACCCTCTTCGTGTGCAATTGTTGAACATGGTTTCTGATGGGTTGGATGTGAGAGAACGAGTAGTAAATAGGTTGTAGAGGATGTGGTGGCAGGCACTGACAACGCGTAGGTAGTTTCAGGGTGTGTTGTGTTGTGTCTCTCCTTGTGCATCCTTTTGGTTGTGTTTTTTCTCTTCTCTGTTTTGCTTTTGTGCTTATTTTGCGTTGGGTTTACTCAGGGGTATTTTCAAGTGGCGGAATCGTTGTGGGAGTTTTTTTTTTATTATTTCTCTTTTGTTGTTTGTTTAGTGTGTGTTGGTGTGTTGGGATATGTAAGAGTGATCATACAATGAAACTTGTTTTTTTTTTTTTGTGATGACGTACGCATTGTACACCCCTTTCTTTGTTGCCGCAAGGTTGTGTGTGATCGCATAAACATTTTGCAAGATAATAAGGAAAACAGGATTCGTTGTGGGGAAGAATAATGTCGTGGAATAGGTAGTCTCCTTAGAACAATGTAAAGCAAGGTTTTGATATTTTTTGATAATTGTTTGATTATCTGCTGCACCTTGTTGCAAATATGAATCGCAAATCGATGTCCACACATAACAGGTGTAGTCTTTCATGAAAAAACGAATACAACTCTAGCTACCTGAACCGATAAACTTGTCATAGGGTGGTTTTCCTTTATCCCAGTCTCTTCCAGAGTTGCATACCTATATTCATTTTCCTTACATGTTGCATGTCCTTTTAGTCTATTTTGCAAAGTGGGTAATGTAGGTTTGAATTCTCTATTCTCTCTAGTTTTCGGTGGCGAAACCTTGCCTTGATTCAAAGTTTCCTTATCTAACCATCTCTACTTGTCAATTGTCTCAAATTCGTGAACCCCTAGTTTTTATTACATTTTATTTTCGCATGCGATCCATTGCGAAGTACATTGTGTATCATTTGGCTAAACCGAGCGCGGGCAGGTGTAGTACCGATGGCACAGTCTGTTAGCATGTCCAGTTTGGAGCTCCTTCCATGAACTTGGCAATTGTTTTCTGGCTTAAAGAGTCGCAGTGGGAAAAGTTACCAGTGACTGATGATTGTTCTGATTATCGACGGCACATTTTATATATTGGGCCCTAAATCTGGGGAAGAGTTTATTGATATTTTACTACAACAGTGGGCGAGTTCCCAACACCTTGCTAATCTAGCTGCTAGAATACTTTTGCACCGGGATGACAGATTTCGTCCTAGAGAATCTAGCGGCCTCTAGGACCAAAATTTGACTAGATTATAGAAGATCCTAGCGACGAAGACCTTCGCTGCAAAGTAGTAAACCCAATTAGTACTTGCATGAAACGTAGTAAATCAACTAAAGAAATCAAAACAAACAACAGCTGTTTGCATTTTCGCCTTTTGTTGTCAAAAAGTTTGTGAATTTGTAAATCGCAATATGTATTTCCCTATTTTACGTGCTTTTCTTAATTGTAAAGTGTGGTAAAAGTGGCGATTCTTATGTGTGTGGCAATTTATGTATGTTCTATGTTTTTTTATTTTACGGAAAAATAAAAACGTCTGTATTGCCCCGTTTATATGAGGGAATCGATTTTGAACTTAATTAAATCGATTTGATTATAAAATGTTTTGGGATCGGTTTGAAATGTTCATGAAATTCAAGGATCGAAGGATAGGAGTATAGAAAGATCGAATTTGGCAGGCAAAGAATGAAATTAATCGGTGTGGCATCAGAAAACAAAAAGGGGTTGTATTTCCACACGTATGAGATATACTGTAAGGTCATAAAACTTTTATAGCTAATAAGGGTTAATTGTTTGGCAAAACCACCTCTGCACATAAAGGAAAAGTGCCATATATTACACGATTACAATCAATTTCGAACTCGATCGAACCCAGATTGAAACCCAATTCGTTCCCAATCCAATCTCACAATCTGCTCATGTAAACAGGACATTTGGTGTATTTTTTTAGTACTTTCTAACTCTAGCTGTGCGTTTCATCTTCTAGGGTGTTTTTCCAATCTAGCAGCTAGACTAGCGAGGTGTTGGGAACTCGCCCAGTATAATGCAATCATGGATTTCGTTGTGTATTTAATGTTATTACCCCCAAATTCTCTTTTACTTTGCGAATCAAAGAGTGTGTCCTTTCCATTCGGAGGAAGTTCATCTAGAAATCACTTCGGAAACTCCCTCAGTCGTCCGCGTAGGTTACAAAACCGCATCCTTAGCAGTACCTGGCTGACGAGTGTATATTTTACAGTAGAGTTCCTCAGTTCGTGATCGTTTCCTCTTCCTCCTCGTCCCTGCAACTCCTGCAGAAATCATTTGAAGGGAGGAGGCCTAAACGTCTTGCATGTAGGCCGATCAGCCAGTGTCCTAACGTTTCAGAAGCAGAAGTTCGTTTGAGCGCTTGTGGTTAAGGTTATCCCAAAGCTCTCTAGAAATTCTGTAAGGACATTGTTCTCATAGAGTGTTGGCTTTACTTGTAGCATCCAATTTGAGCATCCCCGTCCTTTCGGATTCAATTGGGAGGGCCAATTTTGGCAGTTTCATCCGCATTACAGTTCCCTGATATATCCCTGTGGCCTGGCACTTAACATAGGTGAATGGTTTAGGTATTGATCCGAGTTCTCCATCAGAGATGAGCGGCAATCTTGTACGACCTTCTTTTCTTCTTATTTTTACACGAACAACCTCAAAATCATGAATTGAATTATACCTATAAAATGAGTGACTTATTATTTATTGAATGCCTGTTGGTAGTAGGTAAACCTGTACCTATTCCCTTGCAACACACAATTAAATTGTACGGCATAGTTTAGTTAGAGTTAAGGGGTCCTTTGTCCATATCGTCAATATAGTTGAGTGAATTAGTACCATTTAATGATTGATTAAAGCAGTGAATTCAATGCTAACTTATTCATATTTAGTTTTAAAACAGAATTTTATCAAATTATGTAACGAGATAGGTATCATTCAAATGCATTTCCTTCATACCCTCGTATAGAGGATAGATATGTACATACATACGCAATGCACGCGTCCTCTCGGTTTCTAACAAATCCTTTTAATAATTAGAACAAAAGATATGCTCGTATGTAAATACATGCATACATACCTATGTACATATGTACGCAACTGTGCTTCAATTTAGTTACCTTCGTTCCGATGAACATAACTACCTACATGTCTCTAAAAGCCTAAATTGAAATAATTTTCCCCCTTCAATTCCATTTTTTTCCAAACAATACCTATACAAGCAATTAGACAATTAAAATATTTTTATGAGCGCTCCTCTAGGCGACATTTAAAATGGCGCCATCCGCCCCCATTTCACACAAGCGCCATGTTTGCATATTACCTCACACACCCCAACAGTAATGCAGTTGATTACCGTAAAAAAAAAACACACAGAAAATCATATCACCCACACTGTAGAGCAGGAAATGGAGAGATTTTCCCCAACCCATCCATATTAACTTGAACAAAAACCAACAACGAAACCCGGAAATGATTCGGAATCAACCCACTCACACCCTTACCGAAGACGATTTACATTTTTACTCGTTCCATTCAAATCCATTCAATTGATTTCCAATAAAAAGAACAAAAAGATTCGCATTTTAAAAGCAATACTCCTCACACATACCAACATCATCCATCCATTCCACGGACGAAAACCGTTAAACATTTTATTTCCTAAATGGATTTCGCATTGTGAATTGAAATTTGTGTACTCTCTCTCTTCGGACACATAGTTGCCATCTCTCCTACCCAACACAGGGGAGGGAGTCAATAGGGCGCATGTCGCCTGTTAAAGTGGACTCCACTTTCAAGTCTTTACCAAACGCAAACATAAATAAGAACAAAAAAAATCTGCAAAAATAAATATTTTCACGTTCGCCATAGCCAACCCCCTAAACTAGAAAAAGTTTTTCCATCCTCCTAATCAACGACAAAACAACAAGCCAACATCTGGACAGAATAAAAGAAAACCCGTCCTCCGAGGAGTAGGGTTGCATTTAAGGGTAGTTAATCTCAAGTGCAGGTATGAAAAGCATCAAGCACAATACACACAACTCCCTACCCCTCAATATCCACACACAAATGCACTGCAGGTAGGTGTAGTAGGGAGAAAGAAGGAAAAAAAAAATCCGCTTAATTGCAATATAGACCTCGAAAAATCAATAATCAGTCTCAGATTTTTTTCTTCTGTAAAAATTTCAGTACTTACCATCATCAGCAAATACATTTTCCCTGATTTTTATAGAAAACTGCAATCGTCTGCTTTGAATTTCCCGGAAAATACTTTTTCCAAAAATAAAATAAAAGGTTGGTGTATCCCCCTTTTTATTTTTGCCTTTCCACGACCCCTTTTGGATAGGTATCCTTTGCTTTGCACAGGATTTTTGCACTATTTTCTATTTCACTGTGAATTTTCTTTTGAAAATGAAAACTCTTGAGTAAAATTCTTTTTGTTTTTTAATTTTTAAACAAAGCAACCGTAAAATTTACAATAATTTTGTGTTTTTTGTTCCCTTTTTTTTTTACTATAAATCTACTCTCAAAGAGGAGAGGAAAAAGAAAATTTCGCGTCAATGAACGACAACGACAACGACCCGCACTTGACGTTTTTTTCCCGACGACTGTGCTGGCTGCTGGCGCTGGGTGTTGGGGAAAAATATTTGTGCTTCATACAGGGAAAATCGATCAATAAAATAATCGGACTGGAGTTAGTTAGTGTTTCGGGGGGGCTGTTCTGTTCTGCTGTTGTTTTGTTTTATGTCGATTGTTTTTTTGGGGGGGGGGGGAAGTGAGACGGAGATGTTGTGAAACGTTTATGTGTGGCGACAATGATAGCGAGTGTGGTTGGATAAGATATAATTTTATGTCCCCCTCTCTCCCCCGCCGCACTTTTCAATTGGGGATGAGTGAGATGGAGCTTGAAACACTTGGCGGAATGATGACGATGGGAGCGAAAAGCGCGCAAAATTGTGAAAATCGTTGGGGTATTCGTCGTATTGTTTATGCGTCGATGGAAGAGAGAGCATGTGGAACTGAGTCGGTGTGGAAAATTTCAATCTACCCCCTTGATATGACTCATAAAAAGATTTCCTATAAAATGGTTGTGAGATTTAATTTCGATGGGATATGCAGTTTGAGATTGGCTGTAGTGGATACATACACCGATTGTCGTTAAGCTATGACTCGATCGAGTGGGTTGAAAACTAAACTAAACGAACAGAATCGGTTTGAACTCCGAATGGTTGTTGTCAAAACTGGCTGTCACACTTTGAGCGCCATTGCTGTGAGTACATTCCATTTAGTGAAGACAAACGCCAGCTATTTAAGAGAACCATAGAGGGTTAGGTGAATTGGAAAAGATAAAGAGAACCAAAAGCCAGCCTGCCTTCAAACATAACTCACCCGGGATCAAACGTCAACACGGTGGTGTTTGTTGGAGCCGAGAAATTTGTCTCTAAAATTTGTAAAATTCTCGTAAAATACCAGGCCAACAGAATTCTCAGAAAAGCAGTAGGCAACCCGAGCCATTTAAACAACCCAATTTCTGCTGGGCTGGGAGTCATCGGCTAGTTGCTGATTTTAGCATGGATTTGTTTTGGGAATAACTTTTTTGTTTGTGGACGGATTTTGACAATTGGGGTGTCAAATTAAAGGCCATGTTTCAAGGAATATTTTGGAATAGGTCTATACTTACTTTGCAAGATGGCGGTCTCCCTATTTTGTTTTAGCAGAAAGTTTTTGTTTTGTTGATAGATTTCGATGATTTTAGTGTCAATTGGAAGGTTCGTTCAAAAACTAAGAAAAGAAAAACAAATGAAGTGATCTTTTAGTCGCACGGAGTCTAAATATGATCCCATGGAGTCTTATTTATTGTATCTTTTTCTTTGTATATTTACACAAATTAAGAAAAAAAGTTATCAGTTAAAAAAAAATACTATCTTTGTAGCAGACAATATTATGAAACTATTTACGGCTGGTTTTAAACTTAAGAAAAATGGTTAAAAAAAAAATTATGATAAAATGTTGTTCTTGGAAGAATCCTTTTGTCCTTTCTCCCCTTCTTCTGTCTTCTGTCTTAATGTTCATGATTTCAAAGTGCATACCCTCACTACACGACGATATGCCTTAAAATGGCTGCCATAAGAATGACACTTAAGCTGGCCAGTAGCTTGCCTACTCCACTGTAGCAGCCCAAGTTATTCACTGTAACTTGGTATCTAATTTGATCGGGATATTGGCATGCAGGATCCGTGCAGGATGCTTGTACACTGCCATAAGTAGAGGTGGAAGCTTGGACTGATATGTAAAGAGGTGGACACTGATGAATTGTGTTGTATCCGTTGCAGGCATTGGAGAGGTCATATGACATGCTGTTGCCAGAGCCGGTCAGTTGTTGGCAGGATATATCACTTTGTCCATTGGATGTCGTTGTGCTTGTGGTGGCATTTTGCATTGGGCGTTCCGTGTAGCGTGACGTACAAACTGTTAGGGTCACTCCGCTTGTTCCAGCAATGCTGACTGTGCGGCTATTGCCTGCTCCGTAGAAGTAATTCGGCACCATGCGATAGAAGGCGATGTAATTGGGACGAATATATTGGTACATTTGATCCTGTCCCCAGGAGGCGGCAACCCAACTTGAACCACAGCGGGGATTAATGACACGACGTTGAACTGCAAGGCAAATTTGTTATCACAATGAAAGAGAGCTAGTAATTTCTGTAACTTACGCTGTTTGATACGCTGGACAACTGGTCTTCCTTGAGTGCCTGGATTATTCTGGCCGATAGTGATTGGGAACAGATCTTGGCTGGGATCAACAACAAATGAGTTGAAGCGAATAGCTGAGCCTCCGGTGTAGTAGATGAATCTTAGATCAGGAATTTGTTCATAGATGTACTGCAGTTGAATTTGAACGTAGTTCGAGTCGGCATCGTTGACAGTGGCCGTATTGGGTACCATCAGAGCGATCATCGAGCGACCTCCGACTGACGAGTTCTGCTGCTGACCATTCATGTAGGTTTGTGTTAGATTCTGAACCGTCTTCAGAATCAGAGGTAGATTAAAGCCGGGGCTATCTGCAAGCAAAGGAATGAGATATCTAGACATTTGGAATCGTACGGCTACTTACAATAGGACTGAGTGGTGATGTTCCATTGCTGATAGACGTCGCTCATATAGTTGGTTGTGTTGGCGATAACTTGACAATCACCCGCGCTGAGCAGAGTCACAGAACTTGCATATGGGGCAATGTTGACACGTTCTAGAACCCACCTACAAAATGTGTGGAATTAGTTACAAGAATCTTTTGCGGTTCGTGTGAAAAACTTACGCTAGCACGTCAACAATGGTGTAATACTGCCAGGACACATCAAGGAAGACATAGATATCCGTCATGCCGGTGATGTTGGTTGCGACATCTCCCGTCTGAGGGTTTGAAGCGAGGCATGATATATCATTGAGGTCGGAAGCTGTGAGAAGGAATCGTTACGAACTTGTCAGGAGCTATGAAAACAATATTATAACTTACGAACATAACTGGCCAATTGATTGGCAGCGGACTGTGAGAACTGTTGAATGGCCGCTGGCTGAAGAGTCACTCGAAGTTGCATTTCAGCGTCCAAGACCTGAGCAAATGCGGTCGTCTGTGTGATCATATCGTTTACGGGAGCCACTGAGTTGAACTGTGACTGCCTGTTACACGCCATTATGCCGGAATTGAGGACACCACCCAGTGAGTAGTACATCGACAGCAATTGACTTAGTTTCAAGTTCGAAGCCTGGTTCTTCCAATTTGCTACATTCATTGCGATAATAAGTCCATCGATGTCGCCTCGAATCTCAGCATCTGTCATCTCTAAATTGGTGCGTTGTGTGAGGAAATACCATTTGGCCATGACGGTGTCATTCCATGCGCCACCAGCTCCAACCGAAGCCGTATTTGTGGATGACATTGGCACTTGAACCAGAGCCACCTCAGAGAGATCACCAGACAACGTTGAAGCCCATCGATTGTCGACGGTGAGTGTGCTCTGTCTAGCACCTTGGCCTGGTCGTCGCGATAGCGCCAACAATGTCCTTAACTGTATAGTCTGTGGCTGAAGACCTGCTGCAATACCAGCAATAAGATTTCCCGCAGTTACCGATCCCCAAGGTGTCCAAATGACTCCGTTCTCTATGGGACACTGGCTCACGTCTTGATTGCCGCCATAGCTCGTCACATCACTTTCGCTCCAGTAGTCAAAGTCCATGTAAGGATTTGTCTTAATCTTATCGGCCGATCGTGGCTTAGCATTCTTCTGGGTCTCGATGAGCTCCACGTCGCCTAAAAAGTTAGTCTTGTAGGGATTCTCACCTACGGCACGCGGTAGACGATTTGAACGATACTGAGACAATTGGTTACACACTGTGCCCTCATCACCACGAACTCGTAGATTGAATGAACTGGACAGCATAAAGTGCATCGAGCAGCGTTCCTCCTGCGTGAGCGACGAGTTCGGGAAGGTGTTTGCATTACCTTGGATAAGTCGTGTTAAAAGTATCCGGAACTTGGGGAACTGGAAACCTGTTGGACTGTAGGGCAGAACACCTGGAGCTGCTTGTACGCCTGGAGCTCTTTGGATACCATCCTGTCGGAAGCGATGTATCAGAGCTACGGCCAATGTACGAATGTCCATGTTGAAGTTGGGACTGTTCTCCACCTTGCGAATGAGATCGATAAGGGTGTTTATGGTCGAGGGCAGTCTATTGTCGCGGTTCATGTAGTAACTTGTGTTGTAGCACTCCACCAGTGATGGTGGAATCTGTAGCTGAGCGTTCTCTTGCGCCCATGCTGATGGAGCAACCACACAGAGGAGGAAAAACGCGCCCGCAAGTAGTTTTTTATGCGGCAAGTGGTGCAGCATTATGGTGATT
This sequence comes from Chalcosyrphus nemorum, assembly GCA_949716465.1. Classification (NCBI taxonomy): domain Eukaryota; kingdom Metazoa; phylum Arthropoda; class Insecta; order Diptera; family Syrphidae; genus Chalcosyrphus; species Chalcosyrphus nemorum. Next base: position 4,344,524 of record OX454335.1, on the reverse strand, counting down.
GTCTGGAAGAAGGGATTGGTATTTTAATTGGGGAAAAAGGAGTGGCATTGGTGGTGGAATAAGATCTAGAATTTTAGGGCGAGCTTTGGGGTGTTTATTTGGCATCCGGGCTAGGTTCTACTATTCAAAAGTGTTACCTAACGTGCGTCGTGGTTCAAAAATAATGTATGTACTTGTGTATACCATTCTAATCAATTGCTGACTAAAGTTAGCCTCACCCCAATATGAATAATTTTGAAATCACCTGTCAAAAGCTTAATTCATTATCTGTGATTATAATATAGCGGTAGTCCCCCTTTTTTTCCTCTAGTAAAATATAAAAAAGTAAATTCTTATTTCAAAATCGTCGTTTTTTTTTACTGCCCATGGCCTAAAAAGAAACCAAAATACTATAACATTCAGCACCTGCTCTATGCACAAACACAAACACTTTGCGAATCACTGATAAGAGAACAAAAATACCTAACTGTGTTATCAATATCGATGATTACTCGCCGTCGTCGTCCTTATCAAAGAGTAAACAAAAAGTAAAATTACCAAATGAACCTGCTAACACCACAAAGTAAGTTTTAGAAGCATGTAATGTGCTAGCAAACCCTTATACTCTTTTTATCTGTCGTAGTAAAATTGCGAAAGATACACAAACATATGTATGTATGTGTGTTGGATTCACTCGCTGATCCCGTATCATAAATTGTCCACTTTGCTATTGTGGGAAATGACTCAATGGCTGGGATAGTATCGCGGCTCTTTGGCGGATATGGTGGCAAGTATTTTTTTTGTGATTTCGACAATGAGATATGCTTGATAGTGTAATCTACCTGCTTTTGGTGAGTAAGAGTGAAATTTTGTAAGAGCTTTTGTCTATATTTTCCTGGGAAGTAGCGACTGATTCAACATTATGTACTAGTGGGCGGTGAAATAACTTCCGGTGGCTGCAAAGTGTAACCTAATCGACATTTCAAACGTCAAGTTGGGAACTAGTAGTTCATATATTTAACCTGTTCCCGTACTTTCTGCACTAAAATTCGCAGCTTCTCAAATTTCTAAGAGTTGGGGTAAAACTGTCTCAGAGAAAGACAAATCTCCAAAAAAGTATGGAAACGGGTTGAACAAAAAAGCTGCCCTTTCAGACGTAACTTTTTTCGTATTGATTTACTTTAAATTATTTTGCCAGCCAACAACTCTCTTTTTTACTCTCTCGTGACGTGAGCTCTCTCTTCTGTGAAAAACTACGAAGCTTTGACGTACGGTAACAGGAATTCGCTATTTTTCGTAAAATTTCATAGATTTTCGTAGTTTTAGGCAGTGCGGGAATAGACCTAATAATAATTGGTCCGTTCGCGTACTTTTTGCATCAAAATTCGTAGATTATCAAATTTGGAAGAGTTGGGGTAAAATTCTCTCAGAACGAGTTAAAACGAAACGAGTTGAGCAAGAAAAAGTTTATAATACACTGGTTTGACAGCTTTGACAGTACGATCCCCTTAAGTGATTTGAACGCAGGATAATCATTCTCATGTGCAGGTCGAATCAGTCTATTTGATATACCTTAACACTTGACGTAAACTGCCAGTGAATACTCGATTTAAAAGCGCAGCAAAAAGGTTCTTATTTACTAGGCAATAGGTGTGGTGGCAACCTAGCAATCCTTTGGTCATTATGTGAAGTGAGATTCACAAGTGGACTGTAGTGGACTGTACTCCAAACGTGGACTTCACTGCACTAAAAGAATTATTAAAAGGAGGCATAACATTGAGTATTAGTGTCTAGCTTCTAGTTCTGTGAATGGAAGGCCTATGTACATATCCAAAGAGAACAGAAGGATGTCAGAGGTTGCTTTGCATTTTTTTTTCGGGATATAACCATGGATCTTTCGGCCTGTTTTTTTTTGTTTGTGAATTGTGGATAATGAACGAATCGGTCATTCTTTATAAATAGCAGATATCAAAGGATATTCAAGGCACGGGCGATCAAAAGACAGGAAATATGGGTGGGACTTAACCGCTGAAGCTCTCAGTCAATGTCCGAATACATTTCCACTTACCACGTGCTTTTAAGAAGTTTAGTTCGGTTCCATAATTTAAATTTTGGCAAGTTGTCTCAGAGAATGAATCTTTGATTCGAAGCTCTCTTACTGAAAGAGAGTCCATAGTATACAGCTTTCCTTTTCTGTTCTACCTCAAATCTATATCTTTTTCACATTGTTGATAACCTCTTTTCATGCAGATGCCACTGTTGCCAATATCAAGTGAAAACAATCGATTTAATTTCTGAGTAATCTAATCTGTCCCGATATTAGTTTGGACAACCCTTTGCACTTAGATTACTTTGCTAATATTGCATTTTTTTTTGCGAAAAGTTATTTATAACCTCTTTCCCTTTCAACTCACTTAGTAGATCAATACAAACTGTATGGAGTGGATGTATTTTGTAACGTGCTTCCTACTCACTGCACGATGGCGAAATTTCATATATTAGTTATGCGACTATCGATAAGCATGGGCGTGTCACAAAAAACTAAATACAATAAGTTTTAGACTATAACCTTTTTGGAAGATTTCAGAAATGGTTTACGCACTTTTTTTTATCTTTATGGATCTTTGTTTTTCACAGAAAAAATCTTATTCATTCAGCATTTTAAAATTGTTCCTCGTTATTGGAAAATTATGACTCAACTTTAATGAATTCAACGCACTTGCGTATATCAAAATTCTATAGCCTAATACACCTGACACAAAGTCAATATGAATTGTTGATCGCCTTTACACACACATAGTCCAACAACCCACAAACAAATTCGCAGAACCACTAATATTCCATTGTAAAAACAAAAAATCCTCTTTATCGCTCCGATAATTTTTTTTTTGATAAGATACGACCCAACACTAGTGAATCATAGATACTAATGAATTGCACAAGTTTTTCTTTTTTTTTCACACAATGGCCACTGAAAATCACTCGAAATTTTATTTCCAAATCAAAATTTTGGTGTTTCCTTTTTTTCTAAATTAGCAACATCAAAATTTAACTCACTTTTTTTTCGAATTCGACCAATGAATTTATAAAGAAAAGCCTAAAAAATATTTATAAAAAAAATGTTTTACTTTTTTCGAAGGCACCTTATTCCACTTGTCGTTGTAATCGTACTAAGGAATAGAAGCGCACCTAACTAGGCGGTGGCTAACTGTTTTAAGCTTTAAGCTATGTACCTCGTTTAATCTGAAACCCTTTATCTATATTTCGGTGCACTGATAAGATAAGATAACACCGCAGATAGTATATGTAGGTAGACGCTAAGAAGTGGGTAAAATAAGGTAGGACAGGCAGATGGTTGCGCGCTTTTTTGTTTCTGCAAAGTTAGAAATTTTGTTTTCTTGGTTAAGGCATTACCTAGATAGTGTAATAGGGAGTAAATACTGATATAGTGATACACAGATTCGATTTGCATGTCTCCTACTGGACCCTCAGAGTAGTATCGTGTATGCTCGAACTGGTTTACTGAAAAATAGTACTGGAATACATTGCAAAAGTATTGAAAGGCACTTAAAAGTAATGCGAATTATTGAAAAAAAGTACTCAAGAATAGTAGAAAGTACTAGAAAGTAGTGAAACGGCTTATGGAGCTTCAAACAAATCTAATTGGTAACTCTGATAGCTTTTCATTGTTAGAAAAGATTCTGTTGCCGAGAATAAGCAGGCTTTGCTCCTGTAAGGCAGAGCACTGTTGCAGTGAGTGCTGGATTGACACTACCTTCTCGTAGTCCCCGCAACTTGTGCATAAATTGTCAGACTTATTCCATTTACGAGGCATAATTGCTATGACGCAATGTCCTGATATTACTCCAGTGAGTGTGCGGATAGAAGGACGATCATTTGTCAGCAAGACCCTTGGTTGCTTCTTAATCATTTTTGGCCATAGGGCACGAATTGAATTGAAGTTTCCTTCTTACGAAATGCTCAAATATTTACATACACTAAAATAATAGCTTGTCTAGTCTTATTTACGTGCTTGCAAATTGTTGGACATCAAAAGGAGAAAAGCAAATCATTATCCACTAAAAACTTGTGATCACAAAGGACATACTTACATTTTTTATATGAAAAAGCTCTGTTTAAGCTAGATCACGAGGCAACCGTTGAAGCAACCTATTTTGTTTGTTGACTACACACGTGGCAACTGTTGCCGCAACAATGATAAACACGAAGCAACGGTTGCTGCAACATGGCTGTGTTGCTGCACCGGTTGCATCGTGTGTATCTAGCTAATGGCTTAAAAAGCTTTAAGCATCTCAGCTGTCAAAATAAGAACCGTTTACTGTTTAGTGTAAAATTGCGAGGGTCTTAACATCTTGTGCAAATATGTGGTTTAAGTGTGCTTGTGCTAATCCAAGTTTCCAATTTTCGCTGTACACATGTGTCCCATCATCAACGTCGACTTAAAAAAGGGTAAGAGCTGATTTTTCCTTGTTTTCTGTTGATAACCTCACTTTTCTACTCAACAATTGAAACTCCTTTGTAGGGTATATTTTTTCTATATTTTATGAATATTCCGTTATATTTATAACTTAATCTTAAGCGCCTTAAAAGTATATATAATTTTGAAACTTCTTATCCGTCCGATAATCCTGCTTTGAGGCGATACCTTTCACTTTGGTAGCCAGGATGAAAATGAGTAGGAAATGCGCAGTAAAATCTGCCTCAATCGCAATCATACAACACTTGAACTGTTCTCGTGATAAGTTGATACACTGAGGATCTCGTTCTCATCGCCCATCGGAGGAGTCTTTATGCGATTGCGTACGTTCTCACGTTCTTGGTCTTGATCTTGAATGTGATGTTGTTGCAGGCCGAGTGTTAAGTTTACCTTGGAATGATGACCGCTTAGCTCACCAACAGCAGGTGAATTGGGATCTGTGTTCAGCGGCGGGGGGCGCAGGCGAGATGGATCCAAAAGTGAATGCATTTTTGTTTGTTTCTTCGGCGTACGAGACGGTGATGTTTTGCGACTGTTCGAGAAGGATTTTAATTGCTTTGCACTAAAAGGAAGGAGAACCATTAATTTAATTGAATAATCTGTTTTCTTAAATTGGAACTTACGCATCGAGAAGCTTGAGCAGGAGTCGGTGATAGGCTTCGTATTCTTCGCTTCCAAAATCGTTTGGATCGTGTCGTGCATGCTCGTACATGTCGCAGAATTGATGAATTAATCGTTGACCAGAGCCGTTGAGCGAAGTGGATGCAAGTGTTGTAAGAAGGAATGCCCGCAGGCTGTCGTAAGGATGCCGGACGCTTCCATCGTTTTTAGCTATTTCTTTTTCTATAAGAGAAGGAGAGAAAGTAGATTTCAATTTGATTAACCGTGTGGACAGTGTGTTTTTCAAATGCAAGCGTGGTCAGCCATCGCATGAAAAATTAGAACCGACTGAAAGGAATAGAAGCTGTGACTTTATTCGGCCTTAGTTTCCTTGACTGGGCAGGTTTTGTCCGATACAAAAGAAGCATACGGGAAGTTTGGATGAAAATGAATTCCTGCAAAAGAGGAAGAACAGCCAACTACTGCCCTAGCGATCGGAATCACATCAGCAGCCAGTACATGGCAGACGGTTTCGGAATAGTACACAGGTTCCAAACCCAAGTAGTGCTTTGTAAGGATATACATTTGAAATAGAAGTCCCAACTATGGAAAGACATCTATTCTCTTCTGCGGCTGTGATGGCGACACATTTCGACAAATGGGATACTGTAAGGCTCTGTAAACAGAACTCACAAAGGTGCAAGTGTCTGCTAACTCTTTGGATGTGGAGGCAAACCATGCAATAACAAAAAGCAAGAGGATCGGCGATTGCTAACAATTTTCACTTCTGTATGTACTCGTACATATACCCTTCTAGAGGTTTTCACTGGAGTCAATCAACTAGCATTCATCGAAGTTATTGGCCTGGGTGGAGTGCTCTAGTACGTCGAACAAGGTACGAATTCGGTTGCACAAAAGATCTAATAAACTCGCAGTGTAACAGCAGTAAGCAAGAGAAAATACAAATGCCTTCGTCGCAAAGTATCCACCAGGAATTGTATTTTAAATGTGATCCTTCCTGTTTCATTGGAAGCATATTGAGCAGAATAGATAGCTGATAACGTCGCGCACCTGAAGAATACATAAACATTGTGAATTGGCCGTCTTTAGCAGAGACTTACCCAGAATTTTGATATCATCGACAGCCTGCATTCGATAGTAGTACGGCGGCAACGGTTGGTCTGGCTTCAGAATATACTTGTCATCTTCCCACAGAAGTTTTGGTTCATGGGCAATCTTCTGTATGCAATCGATACGTCTTTCAATCTCCCGTCGTATGCCCTGCAAGTTGGCATTACATCAGAACTATACACCAAATCCCAAAGCACTAACCTTCTTTGCATCATTGCCGACAGGAACATGTGGTCCCCGCCTAGAGCGCAGTGTGAAGCGCATAATTTGCCTCTTGGCAAAGATGAAAAGCATAACAAAGGTCAGCACTCCGCCACCGATGATAATTATTATCATAACACCCGAGAGTTGCTCCATTTTTTTCTGGTGTTCTTCGCTCGTCAACTTGTTAACTCGAATCGCTTCCATAGAATATCACTGGCTTTTTGATTTTCCAATTTATTTACTTAAATATTCAATTGATTCGCAGAGTTGTTAAATTCTTTTACATTGCAAGTGAAAAAAAAAACACCCAATCGATTTAGAATATATTTTTCGCCCTTATCAGAAAACAAAAACAATTTCCTGTCAAAGTGACAGCTGGTAACTGGTATACAATTTGAGGGTGGAAGCGTAATGCCGTAGAAATGGCATTCAAAATGGAAAATAAATTATAAAAGATGGAAAAGTGTTATCCGTTTGGCAGTTTAACAGTAAAACAAAATCGCCAAAAGTGCTGTAAACAAAAACCAGTGAAAAGAAAAAAAAATCCGTGCGAATAGAATGTGAAAAGTGAACTAAATCAAAAGGAAATGGAATGTTTGCCCAATGGAAAGCTACACATGGTATGAGATTAGATTAGTTTTTGTGAAATTGACTAAACATTATCTATATTGGACACAATCCAGCCCGATTCGGCCTTTGTGGGTACCTCTCTGAGCAGATGTGCAAATCTTTTGAGAAGCGTTGCCCCGGAACGCTTGTAAATTACTCTTTATGAACTCGTTGCCATGTTTGCAGCTTTTTAGAGAGGTCGTACAATTTAACCAACTTAAACTGGACTGTCATACTTACTTTAGCTTCAAATATAAACTCTACCCTGCGTGCCATGGCTCAGTGGCTCAATTTTGATGCTATAATACTCCAAAAAGAAGCAGCGTGTTATTGCTATGACTACATAGTTGAAGTAGAAAGAAGTAGAAAAGAATTGCGCATTTTGTACATTACTTTCGAATATATTTTATAACAATTTATTTTATTTACAATCACAGGTATCCATTTCAAGGACCTAAAACGACAGCGAGTGCCTTGGAAGAATTCTATCACTCTGCAACCGGTCGTTGTATTCCAGCCCGACTAATCTTAAATCGTAACATGATTTCCATTTTCGGCGTACGTCTATAACCCATATCTCCTCTGTAACCATAATCTCGACTATGACGTTAGACTCTCCATCATTATGAAATGTCTCATTGTAGTAAGAAACAGAAGGTAAGTTTTCATTATCCTGAACCGCACCACATTCCTCAGAACAATCCTGCTGATACTTATTTTTGATTTTCTTCCAGCATTTGTTCATCGCAGTTATACCCATCAGTAAGAAGCAAAGATCTGAGGCTTCGCGGAGAAAAATGAAAAATTCCGTCATGAATGCCGGATTGATGACAGAATAGACAATGATGTTGAAACTGAGTTGCAGGGCATTCAAGGTCAAAAAGATCACTTCGAATTCTTCGACAGTTTGAAATCTAATTTTCGTTGCATCTCCACCGTAGAGTAGATTAAGAGCGCTCTTTCTTGATGTTATATGGGCTGGTAGTTCACCGATGAGATAAAGGAAGACCACAATTATAATGGTAATTGTAAGTTTGGTTTGATGCTGTAGGATAAAGAGAATACTTTAAAGAATTTCTATTGAATATTTTTAGACACATACATACCCGATGGCGACTACGCGCTAATTGACAGTTCGCGCCGATATCAGTATTCATGGCTCTGGCCTTCTTCACCCAGCGACGAAATATAATGATGACAACTGTGTTGCCTGCGAGGAGGAATAGGCCCGGGATTATGCAGAGTACTGTGAAGGACAGCCAATTGTGTACTTTATAATATCTGGAAGGAACAGAAGGTGGATTGGTAAATATTAAAATTTCTTATCTCAGAAAAGACTAAGACCTAGATAATAGTTACTACATTGAGCTTAATCTCATAAAAAATTGGTTCTCACGCCCACTTAGGTAAATATTGCTCACTACTATTTGATTGGATTTGCATATAGGAGGAGATATAGACGACTGATAATAACCGGCAGACTGTTCGTGTATTTCTGTCTTGCAGAGTCATCATTGAAGTGGATAGACACGTGGGGGCTTAGCTGTCTGCCTATCACAGCTGTCCACAGGTAAATCTCAAGTACATATACTTTCAGATAAAATACTTTTCATTTGACATCAAAATCATTGAAATCCATACACAAATGAGGATGTTTAACTTTGAAGTAAATCAGCTTTAGAATTAACAGGCTGCCATATTAGAGCCTTCGAAATCTCCCGTCAAATTATTCTCTACACAATTACCTTCATTTTGACACCCAAATCAGCAAAATCTACAAAGAAACAGGAAAGTTACAGCAAAAACAAATCATCTTCCTGTTCAGCATACGGCGGCTGACGTAAAAGCTCAAATTCCAGCATACCCTTGATTATTTCGGGCAAATGGGCACGCTCGAGTAAAAGGCTTAAGCCGAAATAAACTCAAATCGGATGATCTACAAAATGGGCCTGTCTGTGGCACGATCTGGGGCATGTGGCAGCCACTAGCCTCAGTTTGTGGAAAGAAACTTTTTTTGACTTTCTTTATTTTATTTTTTATTTTTTAATTTATATGTAAAATTATATATAAAACAAACAAAAAGCAAAATAAAAGCAAATTTACAATTTTTTGACAAATAAAAAAACCAACAAACAATTATTTGAAATGCTATCAAAAATGGAAGATAAACTAAAATGTTGTTTTTGTATAACCCGTCGACAAAGAAAGATGTTACAGCGAAAGTAAACCAGCAATAAAATAACTTGGCCGCCATGTTATATCGGCCATATTGGACCTTATTCTTGTCTTATCTCTGACGCACATTTTGGTGCTTGTTTCATGTCGTTAGCCCGCCTAGAACGGCCACAACTAATTTACACACGACTTAGACAGAAAAACAACAAAAGCGATGTGTCACCCTGTAATTATATGGACGGCACATAGTCTGACACATTCTACACCCTCTGACGCACATTTTGGTGTTTGTTTCATATCGCTGGCCCTCCCAGAACCGAAGATATTGGCTATGAAACATTCGCAAACCATAACCTACACCCTATGTATGTCGGACACCACCCTGTGCCATAAATTATGTCTTACCTTATAAACATACTCCACTTTCTGACATAAATCATGGTCTTTGTTTCATGTCGCTAGCTGGTCTAGATCCCAAGCCATCGCCAAAAATCTGCTCGAGTTTTCATACAAAATTCTCCTAAAGCACCAGGCCAACAGAAATTCCAGAAAAGCAGTAGGTACTTCTGCGTCATGCGACGCCCTCTTTTGTCAAAAGCAAGCCTCAAGCTTGACCTACAAGCTGAGCTTTGTTTCATGGCGCTAGCTTCTCTGGAAGCCGAGATATCAACCAAAATTCCTTTGAAAATTCTCGTCGAGCACCAGGCCAACAGAAATCCCAGAAAAGCAGTAGGTACCTCTGCGTCTAGCTACGCCCTCTTTTGTCAAAAGCAAGCTTTCGCCATGACCTACAAGCTGAGCTTTGTTTCATGGCGCTAGCTTCACTGGAAGCCGAGATATCAACCAAAATGTCTTTGAAAATTCTTGTAAAACACCAGGCCAACAGTACTGGTAGCAGGTACCCCAACCATTCATTCTGGGAGCTTTCTGTGTACTGGTTTTGGCGGGGATTTGTTTTCGCCATAACTTTTTTGTCTCTCAATGGATTTGGATGGTTGAGGTGTCGAATGAAAGGGCATTTTCTTACGGATCTAATGGCATGGAATTGAAGAAAATCCAATATGGCGGATCCAAGATCGGGGTTGTCTATTTACGCGTGATTTTGTGTGCTTTATAGGATCTACATATGTAGATGGAATTCAAAAAAAGACATGTGGAATTAATCTACTCCCTTTGACTTAAGTTTTGGTGTTTGTTTCATGTCGATAATCCGCCTAGAACCAAAGATATCGTCTGCGCAAAGTCAGGTGAAACTAGGGTCTCCCTTGCTGTTTAAACGAACAAAATTTTGGGCTGGGTGTCATCCGCTGGTTACTGAATTCCGTGTGAATTTGTTTTGGAAATAACTTTTTTGTTTCTCAATGGATTTTCATGATTCGGGTATCAAATTAAAGGAGATCTTCCAAAGAATCCTTTTGACTACGACTTATGACAAACCAATATGGCGGATGGAAGATGGCAGCCTTTCTATTCCTACCCCTTACAAAAAAGAAGACGACCGCCATCTTGAATCCGCCATTTTTGATTGTCATAAGTCACATTTCAAACGATTCCTTGGAGCATGCCCTTTAATTTGATACCCCAATCATCAAAATCCACTCAAAGACAAAAAAGTTATTGCCAAAACAAATCCACGCCGGAATCAGAGACCAGGGGATGACACCCAGCCCAGAATTTTGTTCGTTTAAACAGCACGGGAGACCCTAGTTTCACCTGACCTTACACAGACTATATCTTTGGTTGTAGATGGACTAGCGGCATGAAACAAACACAAAAATTTAAGTCAAAGGGAGTAGTTCAATTGGACATGTCTTTTTTTGAAATCCATCGACATATGTAGATCCTATAGAGACAGCAAATTTGGGCATTATTAAGCGTACGCCATCTTGGATCCGCCATATTGGATTTTCTTCAATTCCATGCCATTCGATTCGTAACAAGATGCCCTTCAAAATGACACTTGATTCATGAAAATCGGTCCAGAAACAAAAAAGTTATTGCCAAAACAAATTGACCACAAGGATAGAGTCCAGGGGACTACCAGCTGAAAGGCAAAAAAAAGCCATCAGATGGCGCGGGATACCTACTGCTTTTCTGGGATTTCTGTTGGCCTGGTGTTTTACGAGAATTTTTACAAATTTCAGTGCGGGATTTCTCGGCTCGTAGACCACGTAGCGACATGAATCCAACACCAGTGTGTAGACATGAGGCCGAGGGTGAGTCATGAGTTGATACGGTTGGAAAGGGGGGAGGGGGAGGGCTTAAATGTTGCGGGGACTTGTTGCATGTGAGTGGTTACTGATCTGACAATGCAGATTTGTTTTTTGAATAACTTTTTTATTTCTCAATCGATTTTCATGATTTAGGTGTCAAATTAAAGGGCATTTTCTTACCAATTATATGGAATGGGTATCATGAAAATCCAAAATGACGGATTCAAGATGGCGGCTGCACAACATACCACAAATTTGTTTCAAAGATAGCTTTTGTTTTTGTTCATGGATTTGGCCAAATTGGGTGTCAAATTAAAGAGCATGCTCTGAAAAATAAAAAAAATAGCTTACCAAAAGATTTGTGAATGTCAATATGTCGGCGGACATCACTATTTTTGGCTGATTTGTGTTTGCTGTTACTTACCTTCTTGTACTTATTTGAAGGCAGATATTGATGATTTGGGTATCAAATTAAAGGGCATCTTCTTGGGAAACAGATATTGAAAAAGATTTGTACAAAGTATATGGCAGACACAGTATTCTGATCGGTCTGCCATCCACTGAGGCTAGTGACTGCCACATGCCCCAGATCGTGCCACAGATAGGCCCATTTTGTAGATCACCAAATTTGAGTTCATTTCAGCTTAAGCCTTTTACTCGAGTGTGCCCATTTGCCCGAAATAATCAAGGGTAAGCTGGAATTTTGGCTTTTATACCTACGTAAGTCTTCCCTCCCTGTTTATCAATCTTGTTATCAGAATTCCCAGTAGGTGATAAGCTGAAATTTATGATCCTTTCACTGTGTACAGGTACTTACTTTGAATAATAGAAGCTGGTCGTGTAAAAGGTCCCATCCTCTCGGACAACAAATATGAAAAAGTACGGAGTATTAAGGATGGCGGACATCAGCATTATGCCACAAATATTTTTCTTCGCCATACGACGTGTACAAAATCTGGGTGGACTCTGTGGCAGGCCATGACGCAGGTAAATCATTCGATCAAGTGTTACTGCAGCTAGAATCCAATTCGCCCCGCCCGTAAATATGCCGAATAGAGGCGTCTGCCACTGTAGGTCAAACCGAATCCAATTGATTGAGTTAAAGAAGATACTCCTCGACAAGGATGTCAATAAGATGATGAGGCAGCACAGGCAGTCGACCCAGGATAACACAGCCAAGTAAGTGAACACAGATGGTGTCATCTTCGGCCGCATGAAGACGAGAGCGTTAATGAAGTTCGCAATGAATCCAAACATCGTCAGAATGGGTATAACTACCGCGTACATAAAATATACCGTCGCGTTCGGTTCGGATCGCTCCCAAGCGCACTGCTGTTCATAGCTCCTTGACAGGGATACACATTGCATTTTAGTTTTAAACATGAGGTGTTTTTTTTTTTTCGAAATCCTGCGAATGGATATAACCGTTTCTGATGAATTGTCACAATCAACTGAATTTGTAATCTAATCGGAAAAGGTTGTGTCTGGTGAAAGGGTGGTGTTATCGCTCACGCCCTTAGTCGATGGTGTGCTGATATGTTAATTTGAATTTGATGATAAGGATGTGTCCTGTCGGCTTATGAGTTCAGTTTCAGGTGCTGTTATCTCTTCTTGGATGGCTATACATGGAAGGGTGTAAACTGTACATGATTAGGAGGCAGATAAAGGTAATTAATTTATTTGCTAGCGGTATTGTGATGGGGGTGATAATTCGTTGTTTTTTTCCTTGGATATGGATAGTCATCAATGTTTTCCACGGAAGTTAGATGAAGGTTCCGCCGCCATGATTGGTGTTTACACGAACTGACAGCGGGGACACTAATTGATGAATAGGCGTTATAAATTTACGAGTGTTGTTCCCACTCATTTGGTAATCAGTTGGTAGAAAGAATTCTGGCCTTCGACCTCAGTGCAGCCCAGTGTCCGATGTTCATTCTTGCATATGGGGCAGTTTCTGTTGGCCGCAAACAGTTCGGATTGTCTTCGATCTCGGACGTGGTGTTGCAGTTGATTCGGTTGTTCAGGTCCCTGCTCGGGCGCCAATTTATTTTCTTTTAACTTACCACCATTTTGTCTAAAAGAAAAGTGTAGCCAGCAGGTTGTTTTGGAAATAACTACGCGCATTTTGAAAGAGAAATAATAGTTTATTTTTGTTTTGTTTTAAATATATATATGTTTTCTTTTTTTGTTTTTGTTTTAAATATAATTATGTATATTTTTTAAATAGAATTCCTACGAGTACGATGTCGTTTAAAAATAAGAAAATTAAGTTAATGTTCATTTAATTCAGTATTATTTGTTGTTCCTTATTTATTAAAGTTTTGTTGCTAGTTTAAGACGTTATTATATGTAGTTTTGTTTTTGTTTCATTTATTTTGAAAATGTTGCTCGCATATTATAGTTAAATAGAATTTATATTATTTTTTTTGTAAATATTACATTGATCAATTCAAAGAGTTATATATAATAATCCAAAAGAGTGTACATTTCTATAAATAGGTTCTTTTTTCTTTATTTTACTTTATATATAATATTTTTAAATGTATATAATCTTTTTAACCTTACGAATCATGTTTTTTGTTTTGCAAAAAAGTTTTAATAAATATTTTTTAAATTTAAATCTTATATCTCATTTTTTTGTATTTTTAAATAATTTAAAAGATAAGTAAATAAATATGTTTTACATTTAAAAATGTTAAATTTGTTTTTTTTTGTTTAGGCAAATTTGAAAATTCATACATTTATTTAAATATATTTATGTATACACTTTTAACTTACAGATTAATGATTTGTTTTGATTTTTCTATTTTTTACAATTTCACTTCTGTAAGACAAATCGCACGTGAACGACGAAAGTTTGGTGAATTTACAATGCAAGTTGTATGTTATTGTTACATCTAGTTTCTAGTTAAACTAATTTCTTAGAAAAGGAAAGAAAATAAATAAAAAAATTGAACAAATTCCTAAAATATACCGAGTACAATGAAATAAGAGTACTAAAATAGACTTGTTTTGTAAATATATGTTACTATATTTTTTTTGTTAATGTTAACATCTTAAATTGTATATGTAATATATTTATCTATGTATATAGTTTTATGGCTTAATTAATATTTTATTTTTATTTTAATATTCTACCAATCATAATAATATATATGGTATGCACTTAGTTTTATTTATCAGACAGTACAGTACATTTGTTTTTTTATTTGTTCAAGGATATATAGTTATGAGGCAATTGTTTTACTAGGTTATATGTAAATATTGTTGTTATTGCTTTGGAAAACCGATAGTGGATGGTCGCTTTTTCTAATTAAATCAATGAGATAGACGTTTCGAGTCTTAAGCTGTTGTTTTAGAATGAGTTTGCAGGAATTTAGATACAAGGCAAGGCAAGTAGTCATAGCAGATTTAGCCCAGTCTTTTAAGTCAATAGCTTGCGACAAATATTTACTTTCATAATTCTTGTAAGGCAAAAGTTTATGTTGAATGACTGTTCCGATGGTTTCGAAGCAGTATTCGAAGCACAGAGGTTTTTGAGAAACACCAATACTTCTGGATGTTTGTCAGATGTTCTTGAAAAGAGAAAGCAATTGGAAGCAGAATCGGGAGGGCTGGGTAGTCAAGTTGCTATCTACCATCTGGAAAAGCAATGTTATCAGCTTAAGAACCAACCTCCGACTATTCCGCTTAAAAATAGAATCGCAGGCTACGTCGATAAATGTTTGGCCGAAACGCATCTCCAACGAACAGCTTTATGTGAGAACGGGCCAGGAACCTATAAGCACTACTATACGAAGGAGAAAGTGACAGTGGATTGGACACACCCTATGGCGCGAAGTCAACTGCATCGCTCATCCACTTAGGCAGAACAGCAGAACGCCCTTGCCAAACGTGGCGCAGAGCAGTCAAGAAGGAATCGATTTCCTTAGGAATGAGTTGGATAGAGATCAAATGCGTTGTAGAACCACAACAAGGTGGCGCGTTATGCCCCGCGAGATGTTAAAGGACCCAAGCTAAGCAACCACTGAGATTGTGTTTGGGTTTGCTTTTAAGGGAACATGTTGGCCTTCATTATAAACATCTGACAGACAATATTATATACTTCTAGATGATGGTACCCTGTTAACTTAAGAATACAGATTGGTGGCATATGTTTCTACCAATAGTGTATCGTCGGTTTATTGCAAAAGGTTTTCTTCAGCTGCATTTGAGTCTCTTTATACCCTAACCTAAGGCTTCGATTGAGCCATGTCCATCCGTCTATCCGTCTGTTTGTCACCAGTTTTTGGGCCGTAAATTTTGAGCTAGGACAATGAAATTTTGTGTATTGCCAAAATCTCTCAAAAAACTGGTTTTCAAATGCAGAAGATATTAGCAATAGCTCACTAAGTGCGCTGACAATTGCTTCTAGACCTAAGAACTCATCTTCCCTTAGAGACCTTTTTGCAATAAACCGATGATTTGTCGTTAAACTAAGCTACAAAGGATATTGAAAGGAGAACGAAGTACTCACGAAATTGAATGAGCCTTTCCAGCGATGCCGAAGTTCTGCTGTTTAAGGATACAATTTTTTCTGACAAATCTTCATAAGTCTTGAGAGTCAAGCTGTCTTGATCCAAAACTCCACGCCGTATTTCGTTCTGTGAAAATAAGCAACATCATTAGACAATTTGAATGGAGGCATTTTTACCAACTTTTTCGATCAGGGAAAATAGTTTTTCGAGTACATAAGTCCCACCCAAGAAGGTACAAAATATTATATCGGCTTTTCAAAGAGTGACCATATGCAGTTTTTTTTTTTTAAATTATTAACGTATGCACACGAGTTAAAATAAATTTCTCTTTTGTGAGTTATTCGAGAGATGTGAGCATTTTTTTTTTTAAGTTTAATTATATTTTTACTTGTTTTTTTTTTTAGGATAGATTGTCTTCAATATTTTTAAATTAATTTTAAATTCTTTTCTATATACTATATTTGTCATTTTACTATGAATTATTAAATTTACTAGTTTCTAAGCTTTACTTTACGATTAAGATGCAAAATGTTTTTAAAAATTTTACTTAAATTTTTTTAAGCAACTTGACACTTGACGTCAATATTGTTACTTTGAATATATTTGTATGTGGTACATTGAGACTCTTTTTTTTTATTCAAAATGCATTTTTTTTATAATAATAATAATCTAAAAAGAAAAGAATTACTTTAAATTTATGTTAATTTCTGATCTTAATTTATTTTTTAGAAAAAAATTTTTGTTCTAAAACTTTAAACCTAAACGCTTGATAGGTAGGGGCTGCATTACTATCAATACGTTTGGCTTTTTTTCTTTGTTTAATATATATATTTTGTCTAATTCTTAAATTAAATCTATTTAATATGTATTTACACAAGTTTTTGTTAATTCAGCTTTTGAATGTTTGAATTTTAGAAAATCCATTTTGAAGAAAATAAATTTTAAATTATTTTTATTTGTTTTTTTATTTATAAGATTTATTCAGTATCACATAGTAGATCTTGGAAAAGAAGGGAGAATTATTGGAGGAAAAAAGTAGTTGGATTTGTTAATTTTTATTACTTTTGGGAATTTGAGTTACGAAAGCATGAGTTGTGTGGTAAAATGAGTTGAGATTATGAAATGTATTTTCAAAAGTGAATAAAAAATTGTGATAAATACATGTTGTGTGTTATTTGAATATTTAATTTGAAAAAGGCTTCTATAGTTTCAAAAAATCAAAGTAAATTTCATTAAAAAACATTTTTTTTTGTAAATGAAAGGTGATTTTAAAAAGAGTTTACTATGATTAAGTTCTTCATCGGTTTATAAGGTACTTAGAATGCAAGTACTACTTCCTGACAGCATCTTCATCTACTCTGAAAGTGAGAGACCTATCTTTTGCTCCAAGACTGATGTCAGGTTTTATATTTTCTGTTTATAGAAAACAAAGCAGGGATCCATTTCGCACTAACTCTAGACAAGCTTAGCCATACTCAGAGGATCTTTGCTACCGTAGCCTATCTAGTTAGTCAGGTCGCGTCCTTAAGGCAAACTTAGACTCAATCAAACAAATCATGTTCTTAAAAGCCATGATATGCATGGCACAAGCCTAGAGAGACATTAGAATAGAGAACAAGAAACTGGAAAGAGAGGGATTGTATTTGAAACTCTGGTGGTATTTTCAATAGTCTTTGTGGTTGATGTCCAAACTATTAGGGGGAGGATTTTATAAAATTTTTTTAAATTGCTTTGTAATTCACTTTGCTTTGTAAATTTGTCAGGTTATGAGAGTGTCGGTGTCAAAACAGCGAACATGAAGGCTAGCTGGAACGAGCTTTATGATGTCAAGAACATTCTCTGGATTATAAGTCAGTACGACAAGGAGCTGTATATACAAAATTGGCTATCAGAAAAGATCTTCATAAAAACTGAGGGCAGGAAGAAGAGGGGTAGCTCTAGCCTAGACTTGGATCTCCCAGGAATGTGTTGTACTCAAACTGAAGGGCCGATCTCTCTGCCTAAAACCCTTCAACAAAAGAACGAAACAACTCCTACAGCTAACAAGGAGTCATATTGGAATCAGGACAAGACTTCTCACTGGTTATGTTTCTAAGGAGTTTTACTTTGCCCCAGAAGACATATCCTGCTACTTCAGATGGACCCGTATGTAACCGCAGTAATAATGTGACTACGTCTGACCTAAAACACCCATCGACATGATCTTAGCCTCTTAGGATATTGACTACAGATCTTTCGACTTTGCTAAACGATTTTTTTTACCAAAATTTAAATAAGGACCTCAGAAAATTAGTACCTTCAACTAGTGAAAGGTTGGAAACGACAGGTACCGGACACATGGTCCCGAAAGTCAGAATTTTGAACGAAATTCAAAAGAAGTTCGGAAAACCTCTATAGACTCTATAGTTCAGCAAATTTGAATAGATTACATTGAAGTGTTCTTGTCTGTGTACTTGAGAGAGAGAGTGTAAAATAGTGTGAACTGTTTTTTTCTGTTTGTACAAGAACCTTTAAGATTTTTTTTTTTTTTTTAAATTTCTTAATATTTTCTGTTGCTCGACTAATTATCCTTAAAAAGTCCTTTATACGATCCGTTGCTTATCATCTTGAAACATTTATTTTAAAAAAAAGCTTAAATATTCTTTTTAAATTACAAAAAAGAAAAACAAAATTTTTTTTTTCACATGAGAATGAATAAAATTTAACATTTAATTTATTAATATCTTTTTTCTTTTTGATAAGTGTTTTGTTTTCCCATAATTCCAAATGTATTGGTTTTTTTTTCACAACAAAAATTGTTTTAATTTTTTTTTGTTATTTTAAATAAATTATATTTATTTGCATTTGCTATAAATTTAAAGGAATGAATTATTTTTCACTTAAATTAAAGAAATTATTTATAAAATATCGATCGGGCATCCATTTTTTCTGGCCGTCCTAATTGTGAGATTCTCGTGCTCTAATTTGAAGATATATTTGTTAAAAAATAAATAAATAAATATTGTATTTTTTGTTTTTTTTTTTAAATTGAAGACAATGTTGTGTTGATTGTTGTGGTGTTGTTTTGTAGAAATAATAGAAATTTTTGTTAACGAAAACTTTGTATCGGTGTGGTATTTGTAAAACTTGGAGTTTGAATTGAAAAATTTGTTCTTACACTGTTGCCACGTATTCGGGGTTGAGATATGAGAAACCAACGAACTCTGTTTGATCCAAATTCATCATAAATACTTTATCAGTTGGTGTTAAGTCTGTCTTCTCTGATGTGAATTGCTTATCGAAATTAGATACATCTTTGCGATGTTTCTGTTTAAAACAAAAAAATAAATATAAAGAACTATGCACACTGAGTTGTTTTGGTTCTTACGATCTTTGGTTTGAATGGCGGTTGAACTTCGCGGTTTTCGATCTTCTCCCAATCGATACGTCGGAAGAAGGGGTGTAGACGAACGTCTTCCTCGCCAGTTGGTCCACATCCTAGTCGCTTTGATGGTTGCTTTGTTAGGAACTAGAGAGAAAAGTTAGTCTTCCATCGGGATCCTTTCAAATGGATGCAAATGTGATGACACAAACAAACTCCCCCAAGCGATTCACACATAAAATTTACACCAGTTATGTACTTGCTTTCACTTTTCGATTCAAGACTTATTTTATTCACAAAGGATGGTAAGTAATGATGGCTCCAATCCACTAATCCTCTCTTATCTTTATGTTAGTTCGATTGCCAGTTTAAGGACCCACGTTCCACACAATCATGAGGATGTTTCCGAGCCCAATTCGAAAGCAGTCTTCATGTCCCAGAAAGAAGCTGTTGCCACGAGTATTTGGGTCTCAGGACATTCCTTGTGGTGATGGTGTACACCGGAAGAAAAAAGGTGAGACAAAAGCAGTCCGAGACAAAGTCAGTCTTAGATAAAGGCAGTCTGAGAGGAGCATCGGGTCAGAAGGAGTAAAGAAAACGAAGAGTCCAGTGAATGCAGCAACGTCCGGAAGCTCTATTAGAAGCCCAAGAAATTGGCAGATAGCTACAAGTCCCAAACCCAAAAAGAAGAAACGGGAGTCAGAATTTGTTGCCGTACTCGGAGAGCAAGAAAGATTTGAAAAACTTTGCCAGGAAGTTGATTGAATGTTCTCGAGAGGTAGTCGATAAAATGTTTTCTGGGAATCAAACCTTGGTTCTCCTGCTCGATAGTTTGATCCAAGATCCACTGCGTCCTTTTTGAAACAGCAAAGGTAACTTAGACATCAAAGGGCAGGGATAACCACAATTGCTAGATGGGAATCAAGTGAAGTTAGAGCAGCATGAGCACGAAAGAGTTTGCCACAGCCATCAGGAGATTTAAAAAAAAGGCACTTCTGTTGACTGGAGTTTTTTAAAACTGAGCATAAAGTCCTGCAGCAAATCTGTTATCAAATTTGGGAAGGCGAAAGTGGAGACAATAATAGACTCTATTCCTGTTAAAAGTCCCATGCAAAATCCAATAGATCGCCGATCGACCAAATGTGGACACAGCCAGTCCTGAATAGACCGGAGAGTTCCAAGTGGAACATTTCTATTAAACGCTTGAGAGATGACTGAACTAGAATCCACTCGCGTAAAAGTGAATCCTCCATCCATAAGAAGATAGTGGGCAGGGCGGTTGAAACCAGGAGGTGAGTTCACAAGGAATGTCTTCATCTTTCTCTGGCCAAAGCACCGAATCCTTCTCCTGACACATTTTGCACCTTGTTATGGTGGGATCTCAAGGTCTAGGAGTCCAAGGAGTACGTGGCGCAGAACAGTTGAGAAGGAGGCACTGCAACTGCGAAAGAGATGGGGAGAGCTGAGGCACATTTCCAGATATCGCACACGATGGCGCGTACGCGTTGTAAAGGCCCTATGGTCCAAGGGGATGTAGAACATAAGTGAAGTGGGATCTCAAGGCACAGCGACTCGCAACTCCTGGGCTAAATTAAGGCTTTTGCTTGTAAGGTCCACTCTGGTCTAGACATATGGAAGTTTTCCTTTCTCTACTCTTTTCACCAATTGCCTTGAAAATCAGATCCTATTTGGTTTTGTTGGTACATATCCTTTCAATTGTTCTTTGTTAAATGGAATCTCGTTTAAAGTTCATCTCTGTCCTTGCATTGCCTCCCGCTCTCTCTGCATCGTTAAGAGTCTTCTTAAGAACCGAGTTGCATAAATCATGCGTTAAAAAGCGGAGCTCGTCGAACGTCTTAAGAGAACTCGAATCACGATACGTCATTAAAAACTTTTAAGACCACTATTTAGCGAGTTAAACTATCCCGGAAGCTGCATCCACAAACTCTTCTCTCTAAAGGAAAATTTCATAAAATTCTTTGCATTCCATGCTTCCTTAGCACCTCACATACACACACACACACACACAAACACAAACTGATAAATTCATCCTTAGGCAATGACTTTCATGAAAAAAGTTCAACTCACGCGACCTTCACAACCCACCCACGCTCTTAGCTGCAACACCGAAGATAAATCATCTTAAAGGACACCTCATACCACGCATTCAACTGCGTTGTACCTTTTTAATGAAATTTCATGAATTACCATCCATCCATCCATCCACCCACCCACCCTTGTGTGCTTATAATGAAAAGAAAATAATTCAACACTCAACTCACCCCTTTGCAGGCCTCCTTAGCCTCCTTGCTCAGGCTCTTCGGATACGACACATTATGATCCGTAATTGCTGCAAACAATTCCTCTTCATCCTCGCCATCGAACGGAGGTTGCCCCACCAGCATCTCGTACAGTAAGACACCATAAGCCCACCAATCCACCGATTTGCCATAGGGTTGGTAAAGGATTATCTATACATCCGTGAGCGAGAACAAGGATAACAAATAAAATTGCAAAAACGTACATACTTCTTCAACAAAAACAACAGCAAAAAAAAAAAAAAAGGAACGAAAGGAAACATAAACACACACACATTATCCATACCTCGGGGGCGATATAATCCGGTGTACCGCAAAATGTCTTTGTAGTTTTGTCTCCGGCAATGCCCTCTTTGCACATGCCAAAGTCAGCAATTTTGACATGTCCATCTGCGTCCAAGAGGACATTGTCCAACTTCAAATCACGATACAGTATCCCTTTGGTGTGTAAAAAGAACAATCCTGCGGCAATTTCAGCAGCATAGAATCTACAAGGATTGAAAATTAAAATCTTGCCTTCCTTTGCACTGATAAAAAAAGGAGTCCAGAGAGGGGAAAGAGACGTCTAGAATGGATACTCTCTATGCGGGTGGGCGCGGGAGTAGGATGACATTTCAAATTACCGAGAGTAAATATGTTTTAGATTTGTGTTTAGGAACTATTGTCCCGCTGTCAACATCAGAGGCGGCGATTAGCATAGATAGAATGTCCTTTATGTTTTAAACGAGGATAACGATGGTAAGAAGGAAAGCATCAACTCTTAAGTGATAGTCCTGGCTGCTGGTAGCAAGATGAAGGCTTACTGGTGGGAGGAGGGAAAAGCGAACACCAAAGTATAGCTTCATGCGGGAACCTAGGCTTGTCTGACTCATCGTCCTTAGAGCCTAGTTCGTTCTTGGTTAAGACATCTAGATGATTAACTTCTAGAGAAACTACGCAGCGTTGAGGACTACGTCTGGAGGGACATACTTCTAGAGAAACTACGCCGCGTTGAGGACTACCTCTGGAGGGGTTTACTTCTAGAGAAACTACGCCGCGTTGAGGACTACCTCTGGAGGGGTTTACTTCAGCTTCAACTCCTAAATTATTCCCATTGCATGCTGACAATCCAATCGATTAGACTGCAACCGAAGCTTATATATCTTGAAGTTCTTTGAACCGCTTTGGTGGCTCCTTCTATATCCAGTAAAAGTCGTTAATCGACACGATCGTTTCCATAGTTTTGCTTTTTGTCAAGGCGCTTTGGGGTGGCGATAGTTCCTCTGGGTGTATTCTACTGTGTGTGTGTCAGTCGTGAGACTTATGGTCCTTGCCTGCCTCGGGTATAAGTAGCGCTTTAAGATCACTTTTGACGGAATTCCATCAAGATCAAGAAGCTTTAAAGATGTCTATTCTATCCTCGGCTGCCAAATCCGTTTGATTCCATGTGATTGTTGGTGATGGTTGGTGATCATTGCGTGGCTCGGAAAGTGCCAGGAGACCTCGGGGAGCTTGAGAATTCCCAGAGTTGTGGATTCAGGACGAAGAGAGCTTTTTCGCAGTATATGTCGTGTTGCCATGACTCGTTCTTGGTTTTCTGTGGTGCAATCTTGAAACTTCTTTGTCGACTTTGCTAGATTCAGGAGTTTGCTTGTATTACTTCTTCTTACTCTGGCTAGTTCCATAGTCCATCAAGAAGATGTGACCGGCTTTAGAATCTCTATTTCCTCCGACTATGTTCGACTACTAACTCATTGCGTGGGTATGTATCACCACTGCCGATCTGCGCTCCCATCTTAACCAAACCTACAAGCTTTGCCTTCCTGGTGAAGCTGCAGGTTATAGACGGAAGACAATCAGTGGTGGAAGCCTCTTCTGTACTAGCATCTGATGTGGATCTTCTATATAAGTACAAACCAGCCTGTGGATTTAACGAAAATCGTGACTTGGAAGGAGTGCCGCCAGAGGAATTTATTGCCTTGGGTCGCATCCTAATCACTGTCATAGAGAACTCATGTCACCAGGATCCATGGCCTTTCATTTGTAGCCATCTTAGCCACTTGAAGAAGCACTTGTAGAAGACGTACACACGACGATCAAGAAGACATCTGCCGTCAACAGCTGCAGCTTGCAATAGAATTACAGCTTATCAGTCCCCAGAGAGCGATATGACATGACAAATTGTTTCCCCATTACTCATGCGAATAGTTTCATTATCAACCGTCCGATTGGCATGATGCTCCGGTTTTTCTCCGCACGATCAATGGATGCTCTTGATACTGATCTTCGCTTTCGCTATCTCACAGGTCAATTGCATTTGATAAGAAAGAAGGAAAAACCCACATCTGTCAGAGCACCTACTTAAGCAGCCTCGATCTCAATCAACGATGTAGTTGCATTCATCGCGTCGTCTTTGGAAAAAGTATCTCTCCTCCCTTCGGTTGAAAATGTTTCTTCTTTTCCGCATTTTACTCGGTCTATCAATAGCCTACGCACAAAGTTCTGGAACTCTCCGAAAGCCGAGCTTCGGCGGTGATGTCGCCCTCAGTGTAATTCAAAACAAACTCCTTACCGTGGAAAATGACATTTCCTCTCTCCGCCAATCCATTGCTTCTTGTGACGCTTCTAGCGAACTGAAAACTCGTCTGTCCTCCCTCGAAAGCCAGTTCCAATCGTTCGGTGAGAAAATGCTTGACTTTTTCTCCACATGTGACACCTCAGTCGGCCTTCCGCCAACTCAACGTGATGCACTACAAGCGCAACTGACGTTGCTGCGAAGCACAATACCCGATAAAGTAAGAGCCGAACTGGGCAAGAGTCTTCACAACGACATTCAGGATGCAATCCAAGATAGAAACTTCAAGCTGGCCGAAGAAAACCTCACCCAATTGGCTGACAAGTGGAGAGTTCGCGACATCATCCATCAGGTGTATTTGAATTCGAGGGGAAACTTCAAACTAGTTTTAGACTTTTCCAAGTCCCTGAGTAGTATTGAGCTGCGTTTAGAGGTGATAAAGGCTCTCCTCTACGAAGAGCACATGAATTACGATCAGGATCCATTGAAACTCATCGAAGTGGTGCAAGTCCTGGAAATGGACAGTAAGGCATCGGTCCTAGCACGACGCATCATCAGTCAAACGGTGAAGGATATAAAAAGCTCATCAACAGAGGTTCTTAAGGACGTCATGCATGCAAATACCAATACCCAAGTGGAGAAGCTATGCGACGCAATAAATGGCTTCCGACCAGACCTCCTGGAAGAGGTAATGGTCAAGGCTGCCGAGGAGTCCTCAGATGCGGTTTCTTACAACAAAATCCTCGACAATCTGTACAAATACCCGGGAATAATTTACGGCATTGGAGGGCTTTTCAAAAAGTTAACCGAACAGGGATCCTTAAACGAGGCAGCCATCATGAACTTTGGCGAATTCCTGAAACAACTTCAGCGCAGAGATAAGAGTGCTGACCAAAAGGACGCCGTCGAAAGTGCTATTTCCCAGCTGCCGACTTGCGTCAAGTCAATTATTTTCGAACCCTTTGTGTGCTTCTTCAATTGCTGGCAATATGTGGACGGCAGCTGTAAGGAGTACCTACTGCCCAGAGCACGCTGGGCTGTGGACAGACAGGCTGCCGATAAATTGGTTTTCTATTTATACAGGTTCCTTTCGGACAATACAGCGGCACCGACTTTGATGGTTGACAGTGTGGATTATCTGAACAAGTCGAGGCACAGTGTTGAGCTTCGAAGGGCCGATGAATACAGTCTCGACAAACGCGCTTGGACAATGGAACTTGATGGGGATTATTGTTACTTTAAAAATGTTGACAATGGGGAGTACCTGTTTGCGGCCGATGAACTAAAGTACGGAGGAATGGACGTCTTCACGTGGATCCCCAAGACGGTGGATGTGAAAAGTCGGCCGGAGTTCAAATTTCAGCTTAGGGGATGTCAATAAGTTTGAGAAACTGAATAAATTGGTATTTCTTATGATACAGTGTCTTTATCTGTTGACGTGGTAAGTACTATAAGGTGAGGCTCTGATAGAACGAGAGAGCACACAGGCTATTTTCACCGGCTTGGAGCTGTTCGTAGGAGTAGCAGATTCGCTCTAAAGATCATCGGGGAGAACTTGTCTTGGTATGGTGCTGTCTTAGGCTGATGGGTGCCTTCTTAAGGCACTGACATTTCCGTAGTGTCAGGAGGCACTGTTGTCACCGTGATTCAGGAGCCAAAATGACTTCGGAGAAGATGCCTGAGAGACTGAGTCTACACTACTTTGGGCTGTATGTTGAGAAGATGACGACTTTTCGACTTTCTCCAGCTGGAATAGGAACATTTTTCTATTCACTTACTGAGAGGCTTACTCTCAGGGCAATAGGAAGGCAGGATCTAACGCCTGTTCTACTCTCGAAGACTCGAACAGTTCCTGTCGACTTGTTCACATGGCAGTTGTACTTGGGTTTCATCGTGACGCGATTCTTTAGCTGCTGACTCAGCTTGGTCCAGGGGAAATTAGTCCTCAACCGACGACTTAGCGTTCCTCCTTGGTCACCAAGCTTGGACAAAATCGAGGCGGATACAAAGTGGCATTGAAGGCATTAAATTACGTAGAGCTAAACAGACACTTATGGCTGCCGATGACTGTGTATAAAAGTTCCTGTTAAGGACAGTCGTAAGCCATGGAGTTGGTGTTGTCTTCATTAAACTGGTGGCCAATTATTGGTCCTGTCAATGGTCTGCTTACATTCAAAACTGCCACAGATCGGTAGAGGTAGCCGTGTATGGATCCTGCTGCATGCTATGGTGTTCCTTTGGTGTTCAGTTGATGGTTTTTTGTCGAGCACAAGGAGCAGGTACTTTCGAAGTCGTACAACTAATTTGTACTATACAAAGTGGGCGTTGATCCTGTTTGAACTGCAGTACCAGTCTGCAGCGTTGAGTGGTGAGAGAGTCCATCTTGGTAGGGCTTAAAAGCAGTCATAGCCTGGATATTCTTGGATAAAGTGCAAGGAAGAGCCTGTAAGACATGAGGATCCATCTCTCTGTTCAATGAGTCGGTGGCAGGTAATCGCTGACAATGATGATGGAGTCTGTATGTGTTACTCTTCAATATTTAAGCTAAAGTTAGTTGAAAATCCCAGCGCTGTCCTATCCACCTTGACTGAGGCTTAAGTAGGTCCGACGGGCTCGCAGGATAGGACGGCGTAGTGCTGCTAAGCGGCGGATCTCCGAGGTCCAAAAACTAAGATATAGTTGAGCCAGCGGTGGAGCGAGAAACCCGGAAACCGTGCCCAAGGATGAAACCCCTAACGAGCTCCCTCAGATGCCCAGGCAAGGTTTGTTTCTGTTTCTTAATGGAAGAACTGGAGAACCACGAAGAAAAAGGAGCTGGCATTCAATACCGACGATTCTGGACAGTGGACAGTGGTACAGGAGTCGGAGTTTACTGTGAAACTCTAGGAATAAACCGCCATTTCAAGCCGAAGTCACTACCACAACACGGGTTGGTAAAATTTTACGCAAGAGTAAGATCAAAAGACGGTCACTAAGGCCCTGGACTCTGCTATAATCAGATCGAGGCTGGTAATACGGTGACCCTCAGGCGGATAAGCTTGCCAGGAAAGGTTCAACGCTGCACAAATCGCGGGCCATTCCTTTTGTAGCAGCTGCAATCAGTTCCTTAAGGAAAAATGTAGAAGTTGAAGCCATCGGTCGTGCAAACAGAGGCTGGGTTCATGTAGACAAATGTGTAAAGGCCAGAGCGCTATGGCCGGCCTTTAGCAAGAATAAATCATCAACTCTGGCCAAAGTCAGTCATCTCTGCTGCAATTATCGGCCATTGTGCCATTGGTCTTCACGCAGAGCGACTCGGTGTGCTACATAATGACTATTGCAGAAGAAGCAGGGTCCTGCCCTATTCTTTAGAAGAAAGAGAACTCTTGGCAGTCATTCTCGAAGCTGGCGCACTTAGGCAACGTTAAGCTGATGGACCTCCTAAGATTCATACTACTAACAGCGGACCTTCCTAACAGCGTTCCCAGTGTTAAACGATTGGGCACAATGGACCCGAACTGTTGGTCCTGTCACAAGGCTAACTTAGTTGAGAATCGCCTGCGTAAGCGTGCTTTGAGAAGGCAGTGCGGTCGACATAAAGTTCCAGGCGTAAACAGGAATGTGGTTGACTTTTCTATACCTTCAGCCGATGAACTGCCTGTGCACTCTTGGGTTTGGTGTAGGCACGTTGAGCTGAGGATGGTTCTCCCAGAAGTCGAAAGTGTGAGCATGGATACCATATATTCTTGTACGTCCTTGTCTGCTGCCTACACGACTCTATCCTACTTTCTGTTGAGGTAGTTTTCGGCTCTCTAGAGAGGGTTCTGTGCAAAAGAAAGCAGCCTATGTCCTTCAAGCTATCGCCGTGCAAGGTTGAAGGTAAATTGGTTGAGGGGTTCATCCGTGAATACGCAACAAACAGACAGAGTTACTTTCGCTCTATCGAACAAGAGGTTCACTGGATTTTGGTACACAAAGATGAGCCAGTTGCCTTGTTTGATTCAGGCCAATTCAGTGACGTTCAGTCTAAGTTCAGAGTGAAGAAAGCAGAGGTCCTGGCGATGCCTACTCTGGAAGAAGAAGATGACCACTCCAACAAAGTGTCTTGGCAATATACGTAGATTCAGAAACCGAATCTTAGTAAAGAACTTGTAAGACCGTGACAACACCAAAGTAAAGGGCGAGGCTGCTTAAAGGCTCTTTGGAGAGGAAACCCAAGCAAAGTCAAAGGTACGACAAGCTACAGAAGGCCGATACAAGATCTAATGAAGAAGAATACGAAAGATCCCCTTACAAAAACAAGCCTAATCTAAGAAACCGTAAAAATATCCAAAATTGGCGGGCTCACAAAAGATGGCGAGTTCAGTTCCCATCATCTCCAACAGGGGGACGGTAAAAATGTTTGCTGTCAAATTTCAAATGATACTAACGACCTCTTTGTACGAATTCAAGGAAAAAAAGAACTCCTTTTAACTGTCAAAATTGAATAGAAATATTTATCAGGTACTTACACAGCAACGGGTTCCTTGAATTTGCCAAACTGTTGTATTTGAAACATCAAATCGCCTCCATTCACGTACTCCATGACAAAAAATAGTCGATCCTGGTCAAGGAGAGAGGGAGAACAAGAACAAGAATTAAGAATTATGGATTAGATCCACTCCATCATCATAAGTTTGAGACTTACCATAGTTTGGAAGCACGAATGCAACTGGACAAGGAACGGAGGCTTCTCACCCAATGCCAACACCCTTTTCTCAATCATTGTACACTCAACATCATCATCCTGAATGATTACGTCTTTTTTAAGGATCTTAATCGCATACAACTCTTCGGTTCCTTTCCGTTCGGCGAGCATAACCTTTTTTTTTAGGAAGAAGAAAGGGGAACATTTTCAAGTGTGTGTGGGGGTTTTTTTTTTGTAAGAATTACCTTTCCAAATGATCCTTTACCAAGGACTTTGATGAAATTGAAATCTGTTGCTCGAATCATGTCACGTTTTGATGCATTTGATGAAGAGTTTGTATCGCTTCGCATAACGAGCGGTTTCTTTTGTGATGCTTTCTATAATTTCCAACGAAAAAAGGATAATATAACAGACACATGTATCTTGTTTTTTTTTTTGGAATTACCCTCATTTGGCTTTTGAGCTTGATCAAGTCTTGGGTGGCATCGGCACAAGGAACATTATAAAATTCACCCTCCTCCTGTGTGAGTAACTTGAACCATCCATTTGCAGGATTCTACTCCCAAAAAAAGAGAAGGATTACAAGAACAAGAAAAAAAAAAAAAACAATTCAACATGTACCTTAATAACTTCTGATATGCCAAAGGATAACGAGCCCATAAAATCATTTCGGGATGTTCTATCCCAATCCCATACCTCAATTAGCACCCGACGATCTTTGTCCTCTGGCTTAAGCTCACTGCAAAACAACAACAAAGGAGACGAATAAAGATTTAAGGAGCAAGAGGGAGTAGTGTAAGGTGACACTTACTATGTGATAGTTTCATGCCAGACTGGATTTAAACAGGCTTTAATGGTGCGTGTCTTCTTCTTGGACTTTTCATGTTCGTCCGGAATGAGTTTGACTTTGACATATGGGTCACTTAAGCCATTTGGGTCCATTGGAATTAGGTTAGCACCTTCGTTAACTGGAAAAAACAATTCAAAGTTTAACACAAAAAAAAAGTGCCAACAAATTCAATGTTCAAAGGATGGGGGATAAACAAGTCCTGAAAGCCCTTTAATGTAATTAAAAATCGCAACCCATCACACGCAAAAGTGCTGACGGCAGTTCGCAGGACGACCCTAAGGCGAAAGAAAATAAAGAAATCCCGTCCATTAGACGAAGAAAATCAATGCAATCCTGGCACTTATCACGCGGACAATACGCTCTTTCTCTGAAGATGATGATGCTTTTGAGGATCCACTCCCTCGGCTATCCTTCGTGTGATTAGATGATTCCTCCATAGTTCGGACGAGCACTTCCCTCTCACGATGGATGGATTCCAGATGAAGTAAAGTAGAGCACACACAATCCTTCGAAGGATTCTCCCTCGCCTTTTATCTTAAATTTATTTAACTTGAAATTCATTCTAATAGGTTTGTTCTATTATAAAAAAGAGAGAGAGAGAGGGAGAGAGAGGGAGAGAATGCAGGCAGGCACACAAGAGGTAGGTAGTCCCTCTTTTGTTTTGTTGCAATCTCTTTGCAAGGATGAAGGAGTCTGGGCTTTTGTTCCCATAATTCTTATTGTTTGTTGAATGAATGAATGAATGAATGAATAGTGTTTCTCATTTGAAGTGGATATAACCTTCGGCAAATAGTTTTCCCAGAGAGCTGTGACGGGGGATGGCGAATAAGACGAATAAGACGAATAAGGATTAAGGCCACTTTCTAGTGCCTAATAATCCAGTGATTGTGCAACTTGTAGGGGTTTATATGTGTGTGTGTGGGGGGAGGGGGGATGAAAAATATGAAACGACAGTTGTGGGTTTAATTAAGCGACAAACTGCGTGTTTCACACGAGTGAGGGAATCCTTTTGGAAACGACTGCTTGTTATGGTTAATTAAGCTTAACACTGTGATTATGAACTAGAGAGAGACGGGTGGAGAGAGAGATAAATGAGAGACTTGATGATGGCTTAACAGTGAACTGAACAGCTCTCCTTAATAATGTCACGTACAGTGTGTGTGCTCATTTATGTGAAAAGATATTAAGGGATGATGTTGTATGTTGCCATCTGTCCTTGGATGCCTTCCATGTGAATGAACGGAAGACTACTTGGCATCAAACTGTGGGCACACAGAGATCGATTCAATGGGACAGAGATGCTGGTGTATCGAACCGTCTTCCAAGTGAAGACAGCATACTAAAGCAAGGGGAATCATCCCTGTCATAGGGTACTATCTTGAGTCAAGTCTAGTCTAAGCAAGCTCATCAAATTGTAAAAGATAGCGAAGTTGAAGCCTCGTTCCACCATAAAAGCCAGAAGCAACAGTACAAGCACAAGGACCCACAAGTGAAAATGGGTTTAAACCAACCAAACACTATAGTCTGCAGCAAGGAAGGACTCATTAGTTGCATAAGACGTGGATGGTGCCTTTGGTGGAAGAAATTGTGAGTACTGAAGCAAAAACAAGTCGAGACGAAGGTTAGGTTAGATACAAATGAGCACCAGCTCGCTTAGGGCTAAAAAGTAGGCCCCTTTTGGTGGATCAACAAATCAACACAACACAAAACTACCACCACTACGAGGAGAGAATAAAGGAGGCTACGAACAAACAGAGGCATTTAGCTGACCAGGAAAACCAACAGGAAAACCAACTGCAGCTTTTGATAAAGAAATGGGAACCCAAGTGGAGGTTCCTTCTTGAAGCGAGAGCAGGGCAATTGCAGAGAAGATGAGGGATCGTTTTTCCTGCAGAAATCATTTGAAGAGAGGCCTAAACGTATGGCATGTAAGCCAATCAGGCAGTCTCCTGAGAGGACACCGATAATAATGCTCAGGTCTGAACGCTTCAGAGATATCAGTTCGTTTGAATGCTTCTGGTTAAGGTTGGGCCAAAGGGATCTCGTCAGTGGATTCATAAATGAGTGGAGATAAAACAGTGAGTAACTATTGGCAACCACTGTTGCGACGAGCTAAAAAGGCAGATCTTCCTAAATCAAAGAAGATTAAGCTGTCTAGAAGTCTATCAGCCAACTCCTGCAGTATGGCACGCTCAGAGGCTTTAGTGTGAATGAGGAGGCTCCTGTGAGCTGCTTTGATAGACAAATTCCTCGGATAGTTTAATAGATTTCAAAAAGGCTTTTGACAAGGACCCATGCATCGTACTCCAGAGCACTGCATGATATGTATAACCGAGTCTCAAGTAGAGTAAAAGGACCAACTCGCACCAGCAGAGGGTTTGGGAGTTCACCAAGGCCCATTGCTGTCCTCTGCTGAAATTCCATGATCTACTGAAACTTTCTATACGCAGATGATAAGCGACAATGCAGAAGACCTTCAAAATATGCTGACCGAATGGCAGAATGCTCTAGAATCAAGGGGGCTGCCCACCAGTAGGCAGAAGACTTTTCAGAATCCAACGCCAATGGACGCCAAATGTCCATCTCGACGGATAACCACTAAAAGAAGTCACAAACTTTACGATAGGTACTCTCTAAATAAGATAACAACGACGAGGATAGAGAACTTCGCACCAACCCCAGATGGAAGAAGGATGCTGAATGCTGGCCAATAAGCAAACGCCAAGAACAAAAGCTACAAGTGGCTGAAACAAGGAAGCTGCGTTGGGTGGAAGGTATCACAAGCCGTTTGAGATGTTATAGCCACGTTTTAGGAAGACCCGAGCAGCACATGACACGGGGAGCTATGGAGATGAGCGCAGCAGACCTCGGCGCTTTTGGACAACCCTTATTATGTGGAGAGTGCATGTGGACGTTAGGACAAATCTGGATAGGAACATCTGGCGATTTTGCACAAGAAAATCACAAAGAAGAGCTGACAAGGTTACAAAGAAGAAGATGGAGATAGGGAGTAGATATGGAAATGCCTGTATGGCTCTTGGTTGTAAGGATAAATCGCCTATCATCCTCAGTACAAGTACTTCTTCATTGAGTTGTATGTAATTAACCAACTAATCCTTAGCCTAAGACTATGCACAGTGTCAGTGGCTGAGAATATGGTGAACATCCAGGCCTAAAAGTTTTCGAATTATCCCAGGGGGATGAAGTCCTGCAAACAAGCGCCTACCACAAGTGGAAAGAGATCTTAACAATCGAGCATTGCTGAACCCATGAATTGCCTTCGTGTCCTTGGATGAAGACTACAGCAAGACAGTCCCAGTCCCAGACCCAAAGGGATGTTAGCAAAACGACAAAACATTTGTTTAAACAAAAAAACAAAAAAAAATCTTTCTACTTACTTTCAACGGTGAGTGTGTTCCCCTTGACGTGTAGTTCGAGGAAGATTCTCCCTCGTCTTTCTGTGTGATCACATCCGCATAAGCTTGGCACGTTCTCCTTACATCTTGCATGTACATTCATGTCACATGCTAAACGCAACAAAATATAAAAAAAGGACATTAGTACCGAATATCAAATACAAAAAAATCTAACAATCAAAATGTACAACATCAAGCAAGGAAACAGGAAGCTTTACAGTTTAAACATTCATTTTAACACAAAAAAATATAAAAAAAAGGACACGCAAAATTCACTCGCCCACGCAATGGCTTACAGCAACGACAAAACCACACGCATAAACAGCAAACGGCAAACAGTAAACAGCAAACAGAAGAGGATCCTTTTATCCTCTGCGCCCATAAATTATTATCTAATCTAGAGTACTGGCCGCCGCGCCGCCCTCTCCCTGTCTTCATCAATCGACATAAAAGTTCTTAACACTTTTCGTGGTTAAGGTGAAACTTCCTAATTAATAGTAGAAAAGGGGGGCTGGCTCTACCCTCTGGCAATGGATACCAGTAGCAGCCTTGACATTGTCCTCATTTAAGGAGGAGTGATAGCGTTAAAGTGTAAAATGGTTTTTTGTGTTTATGTGTGTGTGTTTTTGTCCAAAAGGTAAACTGCTGCTGGCACAAGACAAAGTGTGGTGATGGCCCTTTGTAACAGGATTTTCCAATTAGGGACTCACGAAATTCGAGTAAAACTCTGACTCTGGCGAATTTATGAAAATTGAGGTTAAGGAGAATAATTTGCGAGAGCTCAGTTAATCCTCAAAAAAAGAAGAAAAAAACGTGGCCAAAGTTAAATCATGTATTTGGTTGGTTGAAATTTGAAACGTCGTCGTTGGGTAAAGATTGTTGGAGGATTAGAGAGTAATGACGTGTCAAACTGTAGCAGGACCTTAGATACACAATTTGTTGGCACTTTCTATGGGTTATGGCGAATATAATTGGGAGTTTATTACAGAGGACTAGATTTGAGTGGAATTTATGATTAGGGATAGGAGGTTCAATAGTCCTTAATCCTTGTCTTCAAAGGTTGGTTCAAATTTTGAAAGGAATTAGACTCCTTAATGGGAAGACTGGATCCAGGGCAATAAGTTTGGCGATTTTATTGGATATTTTGAAGCTACGAGGTCTAAAGAGCAATGAAATGGGAGTCACTCCTTTTTTTATTAACAGCGCCTGCCTAAGGACATATGAATACCACTTTACTAATATACGGCTCAAGGACGTTGGTTAAATTGGAAGAGAGAACAGAGAATTGGTGGTATTAAGTTTCAATATTCATTCGCCAAGGGTGGTGTCCAAATTGACTGGGGAGAATTGTGTGTATTTTTTGCATTCGTTTGTAATTCGCAGTATTTGTTTCAGAACTAAGTACTTTTCTTTTATTATGATATAGAACTATGAATTGGAAAATAAATTGACTCCAAAGTCGTTGAAATTATTTGGAATTCTTTTACTTGAAATTGATCTTAGGTAAAGTACCGTTAATAATAGGAGAGGAACAAAAATATCAATTTAAGTTCGAACTGTTTGCCTAAAAAGCTCAGATATGAAATTTGAAGCAAATCGGTCCAGCAGTTTTGGAGAAAGTCAGCTTTTTGTAAAACTAGAAAATTGCCGTTAATAATAGGAGTAGAACAAAAATTTCAATTTAAGTTCGCAACGTTTGCCTAAAAAGCTTAGATATGAAGTTTGAAGCTAATCGGACCAAGGATTTTCGAAAAAATAAGTAATAATAAGGCTAGAACGAAAATTCCGAATTTGTCTCGAATTGTGACCCTACCCAGCTCAGATATGAAGTTTGAAGGAAATCGGTACAGCCATTTAGGCCATAGACGGACAGACAGAATCCAATCCTATATTTGTCCAAAATACATATGAATCTATGAAGATGCAAGATTTCTCATTCCCATGCCATCCTCATCGAAGTGGATTAAATGAACTGCTACACAGCACTTGGTCACTAATACTTAGAGAAAAGGAACCCTTTTTCAAAGTGGTCAATAGAAAAATAAATCCTATAATCTCTTGCACATCCTTTTGCCATATAAACCACTACCTTTCTCAACATCTGTTGCTCTCGAAAGCGAAGAACCCTGTCCAATATCCTGAATGCAATAACCCAATCAGACCTCGTCTGTTTGTTTATTGAAAATTTTCCAATTCTCTGCGGCCCGGGCACATACTTCATTAATTTTGACCACATTCCCCAACGACATAGCTATTTGGTTTTTGGATATTATCGCTCTCGAAGCACGTTCCAACAAAA
Organism: Chalcosyrphus nemorum; assembly: GCA_949716465.1. Classification (NCBI taxonomy): domain Eukaryota; kingdom Metazoa; phylum Arthropoda; class Insecta; order Diptera; family Syrphidae; genus Chalcosyrphus; species Chalcosyrphus nemorum. The sequence continues at coordinate 4,309,134 of OX454335.1, read as the reverse complement.
TATACCACCGAAACCGATCAATAACCCTCAACATTTCATGACAAATAGATGTCCTGCACACTTTCTGACAGAGGAAATCCATTAGAATCCTGTTGTTGGAATTAATTCACCTCACGGCTACTACGGCAAGTGTAAACACAAGTGCCAATTACTTTGCAAGGCCACCACCAACATTATTATTAATTATTATAGCAACCAACGTCGAACAAAAAGAACACAGTCGTCCTGCTTACACATACAAGACAAGACTACGTAAAATTAAAATTGCTAATCCTTCTCCCACTAGAAACAGCAAACGGACAACCCTTGGCGCACACACATCCTTCGCAGCCAAATGCAAATTAATATGCTAATCAAATGCAGTTTTTATTCGAGTTTTATATCCTGGCAAAAGGATGTACAAATTTGTTAGTTTAATTCTACTCACAAGCGTTATCCTTGTGGCATTTCATTACTTGCTGCTAACTCCATCCTGTCCTGGGTGGGTAAATTATGAATGTGGGGGAATGTAAGTCGCATATGTGTATGGCCAACAAAGGCTATTAGGATGATGGATGCGTTCGAAACGAGAACAAATAAAAATCCCATTAATCGACGAGAAGCTGCTAATTAAAGTCAGATACTTATTCATGGAATAGTTTTATATGATGTGGCAGCTTCATTGGACAGATGGGCACATTTGTGAGGCTAATTTATTAGCTATGACTAGTTGGGTCAGGGGGTGGACATAGGAGTTTGTAACTCACTGCTTGATAAGCAACCGCAGATTCAACAAATCTCGGAAGAGGTATTGTAAAAGGATAAAAAATTCTCTCTAAAAGCCCTTAGACCATTTCAACACGAACGCAAGAGACACTGCGAATTACAATCGAACGCAAAAATGACACACGATTCTCCGCAGTTAGTTTGGACACAAACCTATTCCTTTAACTTCTTCTCCTCTAATTTAGCCAACGCCTCTGACCTGCATAGGAGTGTAAGCCCATTCATTTCGCTTTTGGCGCGCACTAACTAGAACGAAAACTAGGCCCAGGGAAGCAGATTAGATCAGAACCATCGGGAAAAGACCTTTCAAGTGGCCACAATGAAGTTGGAGAATGGAAGAAAGCTGTTGTCGAGGAACAAAGAGATCGGGAAAAACCGACGGAGGCTCTACCAGTACCCGTCCTCACCACAGAAGATGTATTTGTAAGTCATCAACCAAAATCAGGGACAAAAAGGACGAAATCCCCAACATTGTCTTAGCAATTATCTTCGCAGACAATAAAGATTCCCGAAAAGCGGGAGAACCTTCTTGGTGTGGTTCTCTCTTATGTTGCACACCATGGGGAAAATACAAGATCTTATCATAAGCGACAGACTGGAGGGCCTCATGGATCGTCAGACATCGACACTCCCGCTGAAGTCGCAAATACGACAAAAAAGCCTTCAAAGCATGACGCTGGAAAGGCGGGGGGAAAACTGTCCCTTTAGCTAAGCAAACTGGGCCAACAATCTATAAGCTCTTACCGCCAAGAGAGAAGCAGAAACGACACCTACAGTCCAGTAAAACGGCACAAATGACGTTCCGTAAGGCTGTGTACTACGACCACTACTGTTGTAAGGCGACGACTGTGGCAATCTTTCAAAATAATAAGCATGAAAATCGCCTTTCAAATTTTGAATCGAAGTAGCAAAAGGTGTGAGGAGTTCCACAAAGTTGCGCACTGGGACCGCTACTCTTGTGAGGTGACGACAGTCTTTCAAGATAATAAGCTTCTCCGCCTTCTTTGCCTACACCTTTCAAAACAGCAACAGGAGCAAAAATATTGACACAAAAGCACCTAAGGAAGGATTCAATTCAAAGAAATGAATTCTCCCAATCAATGTTATCCTTGAATTCGAAAACTGCCTGCGGACTCTTTTTCCAGGTAACTTTTTTGGAATACTTTCTTCTACTTAAAGGAATCGATTCAATTCGAATTGAAAAGACCTTGGGCGCTCTTTCAAAATTCCCTCCTTACCTAACATTGGAACACATCTCTTGCTTACTAAAGGAAGAATCATCAAAATGTCCTTTTGGCGATTGGCTAAGAAGACGAAGACTCACATTCAGATTCTAACAGAATTAAGGACTACCCTCCTTTTTCAATTCATGCAATCATGCTCATCTATTCATTACGAGATAAAATCAGAAGAGAATTCATTACAAAAAGACTCTCACCCAGATGAGGGTCCTTTTCATTTTTATAATTATTAATATCCTCTTGACAAGCGGCGAATGAATACGAGTACACGAGAGCATTATACCCATCCAGGGTAATTGCACTTCAAGTGCAAATGAGCCTAGAACTGTTGGAAGTTCCAACTCAAGGGATGTATATCCTTTTGTGGCACACATGACTGACCGCGTTAGAATGCTCACAAGCATCTATGAATCTAATATAGTATAGGAGTATCCTTGGCATGCTGGTTTTACCTTGTGGCTCGCGCTGCGTTGCATCGCACCACACTCCCAAGCGTGTTGTATATCCTCTGTGGCTATTTGTGACACACAAAGTAACCAACTAACTAGAGGGATATAGATCCTTACATACACTACTGAAGGAAACCAATTTCTCACATGAATAAGCAGCTCGTGGAGCTGGAAAACATTTCACAGCCTCAAAACTTTTCAATTTGCCTTTAGGGCCTTCAGGGAAGGACACACATGTGTGTGTTTACCAGATTTACACTCCTCTTCTAGGAGGAGGAGGAGGGCAGAAAGGAGAAAGGATATTTATGTTAAAGCATTTGTAGTATAAATTTTGATCGAAGATTTAGTGGGTTTATTCCCTGTCAGCGATGTGTCACTGTCGAACGAATGATGAATGATGACTCGTGAGTGGGAATATTTTCCTTAATATCCTGTGCTGCAATTGATGCAAATTAATTCCACACGTGAGTTGGGTGGATGCGCGAATGCATTTTTTTTCTTCTTTCCTTTGATTACGAGCGTATATCGAGCGGAAATTGTGGAAATCGATTGACAGATGTGCTTCGCTGATTGAGCGACAGTGCATCAGCATGATGTTCATTAGCGACGGCATGGAAGGACATTTTGTGAAATTATAATTTGAAGCATCGTTAATGAGGAGATCACATTAAATTGTTTAAAATCGATTAGGGCAATAGTTTTCGGTTTGATGTTTGTAATTAGACGTCAGATGGGTAAGATGTCCTTAAAGGCCAGATGAGTTGGCCTTCTTGGTTGCAATTTGGCTGTCCTAAGGAGGTTTCAAGCTTCAAAGGGAGGAAGAACTTTAAGGCCTAAGAATGTGTTGGGTAAGGAGAAACTGCGTCTTAAAACACAAACAGCCATCGTGATAGAGGTACAACGGCGGAATCGATGGACAACAGCTGCCCAGCTTCCACTTGACATCCACCGAGCCATCATTAAGACTAAGAGAAGTTGGACTATGTACAGACCTGCTGGAGGGTCCACACAGCAGAGGTTCACTATCAGAGAATGAGCTGGTTGCTGAGGTCTACATCGAGCCTCGAAATACAAATCGCTCTTTGAGGCTCAAGGATGGCTGCAGTGTTTCTGCAATAAAACAGGCCGAGGGTATGATTATTAAAGACCCACGTATCCTCGAACAAAAGTGCATAAATAGACTGCCAGGAAAGGGACGCATGGAAGCTTTTTGTGCGTTAAACAGTACTGGCTAGTGTACGACAGAAGAAGTTCTGCAGATCGCATGAACCTTAGGCGTAAGGATATACGAACACTTTTTGGTGCCGTAACAGGACACTACGTGGTAGTACCCCTGACGACTTCCACAGATATTGGAGGAGCCAAGAGGAGATAGGATCTAATTGCCACCTATCATGCGATTGCTGAGCACTAGCCTTCAAAAGGAAAGATGACGAAGCAAGACGATGTTGGAAACTGAGATTTATGCACACATTTGGATGGTTAAGTTTAGAGGGGGAGTAGCAAAAGTATAGCTTCCCAGGGTTCTAAATTTTTGGGCACAATGTCTGTCAACAAGGGCACCCAATTACTTTGCCTTTGACTTGAGCACAGATTATGAAATCAAACATTCGCAAGGAGCCTGCTGGAGCCTAGCGGGTAAGTCGTGGGGATTCAATCCAAAAATACAGTGCCATTGTGAGGCCAATGATTATTTATGGCGCGATAGCGTGGTCAAAGAGAATTAGTCTGGTTACAACAAGGAAGTCACTCACTAAAGTGCAAGGACTGGCGTGCCTCTGCATCACGGGAGTCATGCGGACGTGTCCAACTGCAGCTATGGAAGTGCTCCCAGAACTCAGTGGAGCACCATGCAAAACGGACAAACTTAAGGATGGCTAGAGAGGACATTCAAAGGGAGAAACGCATGAGAATATGAACTAAGCAACCACGCAATAAGGTGGTACATAGACAGCTTGAGAACAGAGGAAGGAACGAGAGCAGGAGCGTTTGGGCTAAGAGCGAAACACTCAGAACCCATGGGCAAGAGTACCAGCATCTGTCAGGCTGAAATATGCGCAATTGAGAGGGGAATCCGACTTCGAAATAGCAATACTGTTAGATTGTCAAGCAGCCATTAGAGTATAGGATTGCCTCCAACAACTTACTGAAGTAGTCATCAACTAGGCACTCTACTGGATCTCTGTCGCTTCGGGATCAAAGGTAACGAAGAAGCGGACGCCTTGGAAAGACAAGGAGCCGCAAAATCCTATACTGGACGTGAATCATTCTGCGGAATATGGAAACGGCAAAAGAAGACAGGGCAAGAACCTGGAGCAGCACTAAAGGCCTAAGACAAGCCAAGAGACTACTGGGAAGCTACAACCAGAAATCAAGAAGAACCTATACGCATCCTAACTACCTTCCTAACAGGACAAGAGAAAGCTCGGAATCTAGGTACAACAAATGAAGGCCTTTGCAGATTCTGCAATGAGTCAAGTGGGACTCTGGAGCACTTCCAAATATCTGCAGAAAAATATGCCAACCATGGACCCACTTCTCATGCTCAGATGAAACTGGTCTGAAGAGAGAGCTCTAAAGGGAATTATTCTCTAAGGAATTGTAAGCGAAGACGTACTCTGTCGAGGGTACAAACCCCTCCAAGGTTAGTGTGCGGCACAATAGACCACAAGGTCGCAGTGCAAAATACCCCATACAAATAAGAATAACATACATATGTATATCCCTAACCTCGCTCTAATCAAGAAACCCATTTCCATCCATTTCGCAACAAAGTTTCACCGCGAAATTTATACAAACAGCTGAAAGCACAAACGTAGCCAAAATACGCATACTATTATGTACTTCCAAGCCCCGAAGAGGAGAAACAAAAAAAAAAAAAAACAATAAATTTACATGTGACTAACCTTGACGTAAAATCTCCTCCACGCGCACAAAACAAAAAAAAAAGATGTGAATACATTCCAGCCCCCGAAAGACGGACAGAAAACAAAAATCATTCTAAATTCAAATTAATTTCGAAAAAGAAAACATTCGCATGTTGTGTTTATGAGGAGCAAAAAGTTATAATAATTCGCAGAAATTCATAATTCAGAACCAATTGAAGTGTAACCAACTTCAGAGCGATGTACCTTTGGAATGTCAAATCGAAATGTCAATTGATTGTCTGTCAAATGGATAAGATGTTTTGAAAGAAAAAACAAACTTCAACAGGCTCTATGCACTTGCAAAGGAAACGTCCTTGCCACATCTACACGAGCGTAGGAAGTTATCAGGAGTACGAGAGACTCATGCGAGACTCGACAGCCGAATGGAAACCAACAGGTCTATAGAGCCACTGAAATGCAAAGTATTTAGATCGACAACAAGGCCTTTAAGGCCCACGGATTGGAATAAGGTCCAGAGGATGACTGCTTGGAGATACTTCACAACGAACTAGGAACGGCATAGCATAAGCTAATAGTCAGTCTCTCCTTGGATTGTGTGGTGTATTAGTACGTTGGAGCACTGTTCTTATCTTATCGGCAGTTCTAGGAGTACGTGGCACGGCACGACTGGGGGAATAAGTTGGGGAGAGCTGAGGCATTGTAGAGGCCCTAGGACCCACTAGGAAATACAGAACATAAGTAAGTAAGTAAAGCCTGAGACTACGATCTATTGAGCTTCTATGTATACGCAAGCCTCCCCTTTACAACTATTTACGACGTCTATTCGCCAAAAAGTGTGCAAGACGACTACTGGTTCCTGTTCCGAGTTGAAGTCGCAGTCAGCTATAGTCCCCTCTCATAAATACCATCCTGAAGTCGGCGTCTATCACTATTACTGGCGCTATGCTAGACATCACTCCAGTGGACATGGACAAGGGAAATGACATAACACAGTGCACACTTAGATTCAGAGTCTAACTCGTAGAAAGAAGCAATGGACTAGCTGCTTAACGCCAAACCTAGTCTTTCCTTAAATGGCTCTTAGTAAGTATGACCAATTAGTCGATGAACGAATCGGTCCAGATCTAAATGAAAGAACCGACATCGACAGTCATCCAGCTACAAAGTCACTCGAATCTTCATCACTTTGCTGATAATATGGTCCAGATAGCTAGCTCAAATTAGTGGCCCTCGACTGATGAAGGAAGGCCCTTTCTATCTATAGAAACTCTTGGTTGCAACATCTCTTTACAAGCACTGTTAGAGGCCGATGTAAGACGCCGTAGAACCAAAATGTTTCTAGGCCAAACCGAATCCAATTGACTTGACTAGTCTTAAGAGAATCCTGCCGATAGACTCACGCTAGGCACCTTAGCTAACCTAAGCTATTGAAGAAGGGTGAACGTCACAGTGGAGAGATTTTAAGGCCATATGTCTTGCTCGACGGGTCTTGAACAACGAGGTCTACAAAGTGTACAGCGGATGCAAAGAACTGTCCATTAGCCCTTTGCAATCGCAAGGTTCTGTAGGGATGGTGGACGCCTATATTTCGGCTCACACAATCGCAATTTAGCGAATTATAATGCCGCACTGGCTCACATAGATAGATGATGAAGAGACACCAACCCAAGCCAAAGAACGGACAACCCCCACAGCCCTTACTGCCCCAAACACCACTCTAAACAAAACAGACAAGTCCTGACAGCCAGCCAGGACTATTACGCACTTGGACTCAACATGAAACCTTCCAGAAATTCATCAAGCATAATGCGCATAATAATCTAAAAAAAAAACAAACACCAGACGTTTCTTTGAAATTTAATTAAATTCTCCGTAATTCCCCAAGAAGCCCCGCGCTTTAAAATCAACTCACACTATTCCCCAAAACATAATTAAAAAATATTTTTCACGAGCAGTAGTGCTGTGCCACAGAAAAATTGAAATGAATATTGATTTCAGTGCGCAGGATAAAAATTAAAAAAGAAAAAAAAAGAAAACTCCCATTTCAATGGCTAAGTATATCATTTCGTTTCGGGTACGAGTCCTGGCAAAAAGAAGGGAAGTATTTCATTAAATGAATTAAGGAAGTTTATGTTGAGTACAGCAGCACATTCCATTCAGGGACGTGCTTCCTATTCGTATCACTCCCTCCTTCTAGGAGGAGAATATCTCTCTTGTAATTTTCTACTCATTTAATCAGAGGCACCGGGGTTTTTCCAATAGAACAGGCTAAATGTGTGCTCATCAAGCACATAATGTTGATCTGCATCCGTCAAGGAAGTGTAGCCCAACTAGAATCAACTGTCGACGAAAAGAACGACGTCGTCGTCGTCATCAGGAATGAATTGTTGCTGATAATCTCTGCGATTAATGTTTGTTTAAATTTTGGGTATTCAGAGCAGAGTTTGGTGGAAGCAAGTCCCTGGGCAAAGACAGGAGCAAATAGGCTAGATTTATTTGAGGAGAAAGTTATGACAGAGTTGTCCTTCTGACTAGGTGGAATGTTGAGCAGTGCAAGATAGAAGATCACAAAGGTGATGTGTAGGTTAGGTTAGGCTAAATGAAGTCATCATACGGATCATACTCCCTTAAGAGAATCGGCATCCCGGATGAAGACAGATGGATGTGAAGATGTTTGCCACTATAGACGGTTGGATTGACAGCAATTATAGACAGACCTAAGCTTCAGAGCAACACCACGGCTACTCGAAACCTGTGCTAAACGGACAAGGACACAGATGGGAGCTCAGCACGGACAAAGCTTGGAAAGGAGCGGCAACAAAAAGCACGACAGCAGGCTCCTAATACAAACAAGCCGAGTACTTAGCCCCACAGGAGGCGGACTAGTTGGAATGCAGTACGGTAGGAGAAGCCAACCATCGGTGGCAACAGCTCGAGCACTGTAACACTGCAAGGCTGCTCTGGCACACGCTCAATAAAACCAGGGCTTCTGAAACACAAGAGAGGAACCCTCTTCCAAAATCGTAAACACCCTCACCGGACACTGTGCTATAAGAAGGCATGCCTAAAGACAGGGCATCCCCTACAATGACTTCTGCAGAACCTGTAGAGATGAAGAAGAATAGGAGACTATCAAGACTATCAGACAAGGAGTAAGTAGGTGGTTCTCAAATGGTACACATCGACAGCACAATGGACCTATTCTTGATCTAAGTGCAACCTCACTGAGGGCCGGTTTCAACCAAGATAGGAAAGCTGACATCGTCCTGTTATTGACTCGATTCCAAACCAACTTTAGGAAAGCAAGAACATTGAGAAATGGAACCGAAAGTCCAGTCATAATCCTACTTAACCCAACCTACAACATAGCAAAAGACTCAAAGAGAAGCGGAGTATCACAAAGCTACAATCCGATGGAGCGACTGCCTTAGGATGAAAAGGACTTATACAGGCAGCCCCACTTGCAATGAAGCAAAGATAGGCAATGACAACGAACGGCTCAAACATTTAACAGGGAACCAGGGTATCGGCGATCGAATTGTGTGTGTGTCACCTTATGCCACAAGATCAGTTGGGTTTCAAAGACCTTCAAGTCGATGTTTCAGAGGCTATCTCTTGGGTTTTCAAAGCAGACAGAGTGGCCGGTAAGGGGATGGCATGAGGTAAGCAGCCTTAACACCAACGGGGGCTAAAGTATTCTTCAGTATGCACAAGCAATCGCACAAGGTATAGAGACAATTAGCAGCTTCTTCCCGTGAACTTTCAGGATCATTGGTGTGCTGTGACACGTGAACCTCAGGAGCAAGAAGCATTGCCGGTAGATTGTTGGGAAGCCTAAGGATTTGCAATGAATCTATCTGATCAGCAGAGAGATGCGATCTAGAATGCCGATGTCAGATGAAATGGAGTAAAGGCTTTTCTAGCAGATCTTAAGCTCACCTTATAGACCTCATCGCAGTCGATGGAAAGGAGGGCAAATGACGCAGAGTCTGCCAGAAAGAAAGGAGAGAAAATGCCCTTGAGTATGTCAGAAAGAAAGGAGGGCAAAGGGCCCTGAGTATGACAGAAAGAAAGGAGGGCTAATGCCCCTGAGTATGACAGAAAGAAAGGAGGGCAAATGCCCCAGAATATTTCAGAACGAAACCCTTTCTCTATAGGGAAGGCGGTCAAGCAAAATCCTTAGAATTTAGGAAAAGAGAACGCGCAGCGATACAAAACCTTCTTCGACCAAAGGACTGTCATTCCACTTGGACTCAGCAGGAGCTTTGAGTGTTAAGAAGGGACACAGAAACGTGGAGAAACGTCACGAAAGTACTAGACCTTGACAGTTCCAATGGAATTTGGGATATAAGATTGTCAGAAGTCTAAGACGAGTAGACTAACCTGAGCTTAAGAAAATTGTACTAGATTTTGTCGTAAAACAGTGCTTCAATTAATTTTCCTGTGGGTTAGCTGGACAAAACTTTTGCTACCCTCTTCTTAACATATAGCAAATAACTAACTTAATCAAAGCTTCACACAAGAAACTAACGTCTAACGTCTTATCAACTAAGAAACACATAACAAAATTTAACTAAAAAAAATAATTCAAAGCACTGACAAGACACTCTTTTACTGTTTTTTTTTTTTCTTTTCCAAAAACAAACAACTAAAATTAGAAAAAAAAAAAAAAAAAAAAACATTTAACAGAAAAGTAGGAAAACTTTTACTCTCCACTGTACTATACCTTTACACTTGAGACCCTTATGTGTTATACCATGAAGCAGGGATCCGCAATGATCGCAAAATATCGGCGACAAAAACGTACTCGTTTGCCATTTGTGCGGTATCTGATGAGCCTAATGAAAAACTGATGGAAAATTAACACGATCCGTTTCGTCCTCTTCAGGATCCAACAATGCAACAGAATTATGATACAACGATAAACGAGATGCATATAACTAGAGTATCTATCTATTATTTACTACTAATTTGGTTGCAAACTTTTTCAATGACTTTTGTGCGATAATCTGGTGAACGAAAAAAAAACAAAAAAACGCTCACAATGATTGGTGCGTTTCTTATATATAAAATGAACGAAAAATATCAACAAGGACTAAAAGTCCTTTTTATTAATAAAAATAAAGAGCAAAAACAAATCAAACCAATGGTAAATGTGAGCTTGTACTCGTAACATCATCATTATTTGGTGGCGCTCCAATGGAACATGGATTATCCTGCGGCACGCTGATTCAAAATCCACAGACAGAAATACAGAATTTGATTCCCATCATCATCCTTGCGGAATACAATAAAAAGGGAGAACAAAACAAAAAAATCGATACACGGGAGAAACATAGCTCCGAGGGTGTACTCTGTTCGAAGGATCTAGAGGAGTGATTCTGATTCCTTGAAAAAATAAATCGAGAGAGAAAAGATATCGAGCGACGGGGAATTGAATTTATTAAATCAACTGCAGCAACTACAGCGTCGTAAAAAGATGTCCTTGTTATTGTTTCGATGTAGCTTCTTTAGTTAAATTTTTTTAAAAATATCCATCCTATTCAAAATAATATTTGTTTTTCTCCAAATCATGCTCCTGTTCTATCCTCCATTTCCAGATAAATGCACATCCTGTGCACACACTGCCAATGGAAGCATATATATTAAATTAAATCACATCTTAAGGATTATTAAAATCTTCAAGAACGTCAGAGAGAGAGAGAGAGAGAGAGAGAGAGAGGAAGGGAGAGATTGTATTACACATTCTAGAGAATGTCTGTTGTGAAGGATTTCTTATTCCGCAAAAAGGATTTCTTTAATGCAAGCAGAGAGTATGTAGTTGCAATTTCCTTTTGAAAAAAAAAGAATACGGATTATTTTTCGAGGGGCTTTTATGGGAAATTAAATTTCCCCAAAAGAGAGACAGACAGAGTGGTAAGACTTATTAATTATATGAAGTGTCCTGACAATACTTTGGTCGTGACTAAGCCAGCAGAAGGATTCTACAGATGTACTCTCTTGGAGGACAGATTGAAATGAAACGTTTTTATTGAGAGTTCTTTGTGGATTTCATGTTTTTTCTTTAAAGTACGTTAAGCTTTGATGAAGGTTGTATACAAGAAAGCATGAGAATTGATACAGGTCCTGAAGAAGAAAGAATGAAGAAGGACACCTTTTAGTCAATATTTTCCTTCAATTTGTTCAAAATAAGAAAGGATAGCTAAGCTTCTCTGCCACCGAAGCTGAAGACAAACAATGGTGGCGACAGACACTGACCTTAACGTGTGTTGACACAATGTGATTTCTGCCCAACACTCCGAATGTTGACGGGAGGAAGTTCAAGTAAGCAAGGGAGTGCCTATAACTCTTAGATGAAAGCTAGGAAAGGAAAGCAACACATCTCTGCCATCCAAGCTGAAGACAAAAAAGACTGAAGGTGGCTTGCGTAGACAGAGGGACCTTAACGGGGTTTGAGGCAATGTGATTTCTGCCCAACACTAAGTATGTTTAGGGGAGGCAGTCTAAGTAAGCAAAGGAGTATCTTTAAGTCTTAGATGAAAGGTAAGAAAGGGAACAGACATCTTTAGGCAGTCCCAATCCTTGAACCGAATTCAAAAAAGGACAATAGGTTGAGACAGTGGAGAGTTTCCAATTTCAAAGTGGAATGCTTCCAGTTGCTAGGTTCCACAAGGGGATATAGGACAGAACTAAGACCTTCCGAAGCAAAAATCGACGCCAATGTGGTCCCCTCCCAAAAGCATGACTTCTGCACAAAATTACTATCTCTTACCCCAACAATCGACAGGATATTTATATTCCTAATCAAAATTGATTGTCCTCATCCGCAAAGAAAAGGCAAATATGTTAATATTAAGGTCACCATCCAATATCTAGTTGGATTCCGCAAAAAAAAAAAAAAAAATCTTTTAACCTCGATCTCGCAACACTATATATGCAAATCCACAGACCGAATATAGTATATCAAGGATATCCTCTGAATAAAGTGAGATAAATGAAGGCCATCCAAGATTGTTAATAAATACTCTTGAGTGATTTTTAACAAAAGCCCAACGAACAAGAACGACGAGCACGAGAGCACGAGTGTGTCCCCTCTTAACAACGAATCATCGAATTAATGGACCGAAAGAATTATATTCTTCTCTTGTTCACATCTCTGATTAACATCCTTGAACCATAAATTTCATCTGAGTTCTTCTAACTAACGGCAGAGAATATGAAGAGATTCCACAAAAAAAACTACACACGTGACAAAAAAGGACTAAGAAGAGAGGATAAATCCTTTTGACAACCGCCACTTTCAGTCGCAAAATTTTATGCAATCATTCCTTATGCCTCTTTTTATCTTTTTGCAATCTGGCAACACCTACACGCAGAACGAAATAAACCGGAAACTGCTGCCAATTCAGATACAAAACGACAGGATAATGATTGACTTTCGTAATGGCTACGCAGCTAAGTGTATGTCCTGAGTTATTATCTTTTGGAAATATGTACTCGCATCGAAATTGATTTGACAATTGGTCTCCTTCTTCTTCGTTTTCTTTTCTTCTCCTTCGTGTATCCTTTTTGAGGGGATTATGTGTGTGTTTGAATGTTCCAACGCAAAGAATATGCCACTTAAGTGGTGGCACTATAATAACCCTTTCCATCTGTTCGTGTTGTACAAAAGGTCTGAGCACAAGGTCAAAGCCATTTTCCTTTGGGAGGCCAACACCACCATCACCCTTAAGCAAGAGCAAGGATAATGGAAGTCGGAATGGTTGTTGATGACAGATTACATGTGGTGGGCGCGCGTGTATGTGTATACAGTACTCAAGTATTAAGGACAGATGCCCATCACACAAGAGACATGTAAATTATTGTAGTTTTTGCCTTTGTTCATAACAAAAACGCAAAAAGAGTTTCGAGAAAAAAAAAAACCACGAATAATAGAGAGACAATGGCCAGTTCGGATGAATAGATGATGATTGACCTTCAAGAAGGCGTGTCGTACAATCCACTTGACTTGACAAAATGGGGGACAAATTTTTGAGGACAAGCTCAAATTGGCTTGACATTGTTTGTCCTTTTTTTCTTTTGCTTATCCACAGATTGAATCCTAGAGCACTCATCTTGAAAAGTTGTCCGGCGAGTTGGCTCCTTAATATTATTAGAAAGGAGCAAAACCAAACCAAGAAAAAAAGCAAACAAAAAAGGATAATTAGGTTTAAGTAGTGTTCTCTCTCGTGGTTAATGGGTCATTATCATTTCAGATGAGCGGGCCAAGATGGGGAATCAAACAGGGATAGAAGTTTTCTAGTAATTATATTATCCTTTGTAGGATTTGGAGAGTTCAAGAGGTCATTCAATAGAGACACTGATTTGTGGACTGTATCCAGAGGAGGTGGAGGTTTCTATGTTGCAACGACGACCTTCTTTTGGCAAATGGACCGGGAATATCCATGGACTATGACAGGCCGCTGGAGTGCAGAGACTGTACACTGTTGATGCTGAGAGAAGAGCCCAGTTTAGATAGACAAATCAGCAGGAAAAGAAGCACGTAACTGAGAAATGAATCCTGAAAGAAGGCGATAGGGGTACTTCAAACAATTTCAGGGATACCTCAGCAACTACTGAGCGAATCTAGATGTGTTATAAAGGAACAAGCGAGCGAACACAGTTGAGACTGAGACTGAACGTTCCAACTCCAACTATTTGCTCAAACTCAAGAAATTACGCCAACTACAAGGAGGAGGAGGAGGCAGTTATAGACCACTTTCTCTGTCACTATCTTGCAACAGCGAGGTTAAAAGTTATAAGGGTTCTCAGTGATACGAGATCTAATTCGCCTCAGTAGGATAGCAATCGATGAACAAGATGCCTGCCTGATTACTAGACGATATAGTGCACCTTATAATCCCAAAATCCCTATAGCTATACCCCTCCTCAATCATCAATCATACAACCCAGTCCCAGTAAGTAGTAAACTAATAATAGAACAACTCGTCCTTGAAACGAACCAACCAACAACCAAGCAAACACCTGACAAACCCCCTATATCCAAATATGTGGACTTTGGAGAGCGAAGAACCAAATCCTACACTCAAGCATTCCAACTTTCTTTCAACAAAAAATGCACATCTCCTTTCATTGTGAGTTAGCTCGCGAATGGCTCATCATTTTCTCAAAAAAAATCTCACAAAGTGGCCCAATCTTTATCTCTCGTAATTCTTTACACGGAAAGTCTTACTCGCGAGCAAATTCTACACCGAGATCAAGCAAGAGCAATAAAATACATAGCAGGCCAAAGGAAACGCCAAATGAATCACTCAAAGTAGAAGGCTTAACAAAAATTCACATATCAGTTGAGTTAACTCGAGAGCATGAGCATTTCCCTCGAATTCTAATTGCTTTTCGACGAGACACTCACGAAATGAAGCAAGTGTTATAAGTAATGAAAAATTATCAGAATTTTAAGTATTACTCGCGAGTAAATTTACACTGACTGATAAAACCAAGAGCAGACACTCAAAATTCACTTGACTCGCGAGCAGAAAAACCATTTTATAAGATTACTCATTATTTCCGCGAGCAACTCTCATGGGAAGACTAGATCTATCCAATTTGTGGTAGCAGGATGGCAAATTGCGAGCCTCAACCGTTAGCATAATCAAGCCCAAAAAAGAAAGAGAAAGAGAAACAAGACCAATCCAATTTAGATTACATTCTCTAAGCTGTGTTCTTAGTTTGCATTTCAAATGAGAATATTCCTCTCAAGTTTCTTAGAATTTAATTTAAGAGCCGTCATTCCGCCGAAAGGTAAATGAGAAATAAAGCGGAGTCTAATGCCACTCCCTCCCCCCCGAATGGTAGTGTGGCGTAGTTATTTAAGTGGTGGAACACACAATCGTCATTGAAGAAAGGAATACAGGGTGTATCACAAAGAAAAACCTCTACTTGTTTTGAGTTCAGTTAGATAGCCTTCAATGTGATGGTGGCTTATAAGATGCTGTTGAACAGTCATGATCTGGTATTTCAACTAGGTCCTACGAGGCTCATAAAAGATCCTCTAAATCAGGGGTGTCCAATGTTTAAGCTGCTCAGCGGGCCACATAGAAAAGAGACACAAGAGTCACCTAATACCTAACGATGTCTGATGAGCAGAAGAACGAGTGAAGAACGTTCTCCAAAGTATCAATACTCAACCTCAAACAACAGGGGATTCCTTGGAGCCACGTTGCCGTTGTCTGAATAAGAATTTAGACTCATTTAAGAGCACCCTGTAGATGCGTACACCTTTCAATGCAATAAACAGTGAACTCAAGTTGATGGGCCTTTGACATTCCTTGCTTCGTCGAGTATAAATTTTCAATCAGCCTTCTTACACATCCTGTGGTCCGACACGACTGTAGCATATGCGTACTTCTGTGTCTGTTGGTGTAACGTACACATATCCATCCACCCACTGTTGACGCCACCAGTGATGATGTTGATGATGATGATGATGATGATGTTTATGACGGTGACGCCGTCGACAGCCATTGCGTGGGACGATGCGATGTTACGAGGAACGACGACTGTTGTCTGTAGTTATGGTGAAAAATATTTCAAAAATTCGTTTGCCTGTGAGTCTATCTCAAAACAGTCATCATCCTCTTCTTCTTCTTCATCTTAGTGGCTCCAAGGATACGCGCTTCTTATTTATATGTTTTAAGGTATTCACTTTTCTGCTGAGGAATATGAAAAAGGACACACGAGTCTCGGTAGTAAAACATCTGGCGGTTTCTGATTAATTTGAATGAAATTACAGAATCAAAGATTATTTTGATTCAAAGAGACAGAACTGAAATGCTGGCGCCAGTCTCTGTCATCCACATAGGGATACAGATACAATATACAAATGCCTATCTATTTGGTGTTTGGAAATAAATCACGGGGTCTTTGAACAGCAAAGTGATTATAAAGCAGAGTTGGGAGGGGCGTTCTGGAGCAGAAATGACATGTTTTCCATTTCTGTGTTTATATCCTTGAACTAGAAGATGAGCTGAGTGGAGCAAGTGAGGCAGAAGGGAATCGTATCGAATGGTTAAGAGGGGCAAAGAACGCGCTCCGAGAAGCAGAAGAAAGGCAATTGGGCAACGAGGTGGAGAGAGGAGGGAGACATTGTCAGAACCCCAAGATACATCCAAAAGCCAGCAGCAAACCAAAAGCGACAGAGACATAGTTTAAAGCAGTTGCTGCTGTCTGAGGTTCAAACCTTGAACTAGCCAACAATCCCATCTTCTGGCATGTTGCATCAAAGGACACATCTGTCGTGCAAAGTATCTAAGAAGCTCCTTAGAAAGTCATACCAAGTCTATTTCAGAGGTTTCCTATCGAACTCATTCATAACCCACGCTGGAGTCCCTCAGGGAAGCCATTTAGAACCAATTCTCTTCATATTCTTCTAAACTGTACTGAGATACATAAATGCGATAGCAATCAGTATGACTGAAACTTTCTGCAATCGGATAGGGAGGAGTGGGAGTCCAAGACAAGATGTTCAACTCTGCACTGAAGAGTCTAAGAGGAACTGACGCCGGAGTTTTCTGTAAATCAAGGAACTATACAAGCCCCCGTGTTACTGTAGCATCTTCCATATCGAGGTTTAGGGTCACAATCTTTTCCAACAGTCAAGCAGCACTCAAGGCACTAAACAACGAATGAATTAGATCATCAAGGATCTATACAAGCCCCCGAATGAATGTAGCATCTTCCAAATAGAGGTCTCCGTCATCAAGAGAGCAGTGAAGACCACAATCTTAGTAGAGCGCAGCAATCTTCTCAAAGCAGAATGAATTAGATCGAAATTTGCGTCCTCGTGCAGACAATGAGGACAATATGTGTTTGCCATGATGCGGAAGAAATGGAAGAGAACAGGTGGCCTGGGAAAAGACCTGGACAACAGAATGTTCGATGAGCAAGAGGAAGTCTCACATTATGAGTTTCATCAGGAAGCACAGGCTGCTTCAAAAATAACTGAAAAGCAGCACGATTCCCATAGGAATCATAATGCAACAAAGCACCCCTGTGAAGCACCCTCTACCGATGTACTCCCGCACCTATGCACTGCTTTCCAGGTCCAGGTTCTAGTACAAAGACTGGCGATCCTTTCAACCAAGCACAAACGATCTAAATTGAAAATAACTGACGACCCTTAAGTCCCTTTAGACCACACACAATGGCTTCAAAGCCTCTCACAGCCTGGGATAAAATTTGTTCATAAAATATTGATTTGCAACATTTCGAAGGAACACTTTCATCTCAAATCGCCGCACAACAAAAATTCGTTCGAAACTCCCGTCACACAAACACAATGTTAAGTACAATATTACTTATGAAAGATTCATTCAAAAAAGGAAGTCCCTTTAGTGATTACTGACTCCAAACAAACGGCAAAAAAAAAGAAAAATTTATACAAGGCAACATTTTCATTATTTTCCATTTCCATCCTTGCAAAGGGACCTTTTGAAAGTGAAAGAGAAACATCGTCCTGATATAAAAGCATATTCGCTTTTGTGTCCCGAAACTAATGTATGCCACGACGACGACGATGACACAAAGAAGGACTCTCTCTCTCTCTCACACTCTTACACACAAAATTCCTTCCAACAATTAATAATTCGGTAGGCAAGCCAGCCAGCCGTCCGTATGTAGTGTTCCTTGTAGCCGACTACTCCTTCCGTTTACGAGAGAGTGTGTATGTGGACTGAATAATGAATTCAAACCTGACCTGAATAAATTACACGCTCGAGTTAAAGAAATCTTCCAAAAAAAAGAAAGTCCTTCCACCTTTATGGAAATTAAAATCACATCATGCACTGTACAGTGGAATTGATTCTCAACTGTAATAAAGGATTAAGATTGATTGAGTGCCTGGTAAATAAATTAAGTCCTACAAAAAAGAAAAAAAAAGTGTACACACTGTTGCCTCTCGGTGGTGGCATGGCCAAGAGGAGATGCGAGTACGCCAGCCATCCTGGACGCGCTAAATTACATGCAAATATTTGCAAATGAAATTGCTCCCGGAATGTTGTAGCTCCCCCTTCACCACTGTGTTCTGCCGGTGCCCATTGGTTAGATGGGTGTCAGCTATTGGTGTCATACAAAACGACGGTCTGGCTTTTACTAGTAACGCACACCGGGGAAGGATACGATATGATAATTGGAAAATTTGTTCACACCACCGAAGGGGGGTCCTCCTTGTTTTTTTTGACAACCTGTGAAAGAATCAAGCCAAGCGGTTGACTCAAAGCCGAAGGATGAAACAATTTCGAATCAATGCGATGGCTATAGAGGACTAATTAAGGATAAGTTAGGAGCTATTTAGAAAGTGTTAGAAGGACGCTTTAAGAAGCAAAAAAAAAACAAAAATATTCCCACACAAAATGTTGCTTTATGGGCGTCAAGGTGCATGCTCTCAAGGGGCAATATGGATATCTCGAGAAATGTCAGAGTTGAAAGGGCGATGAGGAGTTTCAGGGCGACCATAAGGATGTGCTGAGTGGGCAGCGATTGTTTTCACTGGTCGCAGACTTTAATGAACAAATTTTGATGGCTTTATCAGCCGAAGGATAGTCTGTTGGCTTCCTTCAAAGGCAATTATGACCCATACACTTGTTGCTCATACTTCTAATCTAAAATTGTTTCTTTGTTCATGAATTACGCAGAAGCTGCTGCAGTTGCATTGCTGATAGTATAGGTTTCATCCTGATCTGCTGTTTAGAAGCAGAGATTTGTGCTGAATTGTAAAGCGAGTTCAATTGTCAAACGTCAGAGGCAGCGCCACCTCTCAATCAATTCAATGGACCAACTGCCATTAGTATTTGAAATTATGTTAGAGATGGCGGTAGTAGCAACTATGTAGCTATAGATTGAGGGTGAAGCTTAAACTGAGAGAAAGGCACTGCCAACAGGACCTGAAGGGAATAGGGAATAAATTTGGATAAAAAGACGGGGGAATAAGCTAGAGATGGTGTCGCTTGTACAGCCCATACAGTAGCCATCCAGGCGCAATCAACGGTAGCAAAAAACTAGGCCAATCTAACAAAAGGTAGGCCATTTTGGCGAAGACTAAACAAAGCTAGGTTCAGTGGACTCTATAAGGACAGACATACTGCGCTCTAGGAAGACACTCGCAAGACACTGGCAATCGACTAGAATGACCTGTACGGACACGAAGGATGTGTAACTAACTGAGGCCACTTCTATTGAAGACAAGCTGTTTCGAGTCATGCAAATTATACCTCACAATAACGACATCTAATGAGCTAACAATCGACTAAAAGTGCAACACAATTGAAGAAACAGTAAGCTGGTCAAAGGAGTAAAACTTTGCGTCAGAGGTGACTAATATATATTTGCCAGCCCCATTCCTGGAAGCCTGAAACAATACCAGAAGAAATGCAAGAGGTTTTCGCCTCTAGAAGAACTTACTTAAGGCGAAAGAGATCATGTGGACGATGTCACTGTAGATCGCTAACTCTCTGTTGAACTATGACAACAGGTCACTAATACACTAGAAGGACAACAGATACTACAGAACTTGAGACGCGTATGCAGCCATCGGCAGCGATTATTACCCTTTTAACTCTAGATTCTTTGATCACTGATAGCCAGGCCACTATCACAGCTATTGTATCCGCCATGGCATGGTTCAAGCTGGAGACTGTTCTACCAAAGAAGAGCGCTAGGTCAAGGTTCTGTCCCTGGGCTTTTAGAAGCCAAGTGTAAAGACAGACGGCGGCGCCACATTGGACACATGTTGTGACACCGCG
This sequence comes from Chalcosyrphus nemorum, assembly GCA_949716465.1. Taxonomy (NCBI): domain Eukaryota; kingdom Metazoa; phylum Arthropoda; class Insecta; order Diptera; family Syrphidae; genus Chalcosyrphus; species Chalcosyrphus nemorum. The sequence continues at coordinate 4,288,993 of OX454335.1, read as the reverse complement.
ACAGTGATACAGTGAAACTGCGATCAGCCTAAGAACGAGTAAGGACTTGTAAATGGTCACATCAGTAAAAAGGAAACCGTGCCAAGACAACAGACGACACTAGAAGTACACAGCTGTCCCTGACAATCCCTAGAGCTAGACAAAGGCGTCCTCTGAAAAAAAGGACAAAGTTCTGTCTACCCTAAACCAAATCCATTTCCCTTCTATCAGATCCAAGTCGATGAAAGTAGCCTCCATTTCTCAGAAGTATTCGCCTCGTACTAGGTCGCCTCTATCGGATTGTATCCTCATATTGCTGACCACCTCAACAGAAAGAAAATATTTGTGTGGTAAGAGTCCTGTGGAACAGCAGTAAATAATGCGTCTTGAAGGTGCACGAGATCAGAAGATTCAACAGCTTCACATCGCTAGAATAAGCTGACTTAAGCACACTCAGGCTTGATGAAGAAAGAAAGTCAAACACTAGCTTGGACTCACTGAGAGATTCATTCGGAAAGACAGAAAATGCCTTAAGGACCCAAAAGGGAATACAGGACAGAAGTAAGAAAGTAATGGGACATAACACGCTGTGGTACCAAAGAAGAAACTACGACTGGGGGAAGAAGAACTTTAGAGGGCTTCGGAGCGCTTTAGCTGACCAAGTACATGCTGTCACCCAGAAGGAACAATCAACGCCGACGAATTGAACAGAACGTCACAGAGGCCAACCACAACTTCGAGGTAGTTAGTGACTTGGTCTACCTTGGCTCTACGATTTGCTCTGACAATGATACGCTCTTTTTCGGGCTAGTAGGGCAATTCCACAGTAAAGCCCTATCTCGACAAACAAAGGCCCTAATCATCCCAGTCCTGCTTGGACTTCATTGAAAGCGGATGAAGCTATCCCTGGTCGCTTTCGAGGGAGATATTCGGTCCCATTTGCATTGATGATTTAACAGGAGAGAACTCAACAACCAAATAGACGAGTTATAACGTCTGAGATGACTAGGACATGGACAATCGACGCAAAAGAGAGTTTCCTAGTTGCAGGGGACGCGTACAAGTTCAGGAAGGCTTTGATTGACCAACTTTAAGTGCGCAAAGGAGCCAATCAGCTTGGTGGTTGAGGCCTAACTAGCCACGGGACTTAGAGACTCTATTGCCATCTCATCTGTTCGGATAAGTGAATGAAATTTGTTGATTGTCCCTTCTGGGTGACAGCATGTACTTGGTTTGGCGGGGATGACAAAACTAGACTTGGCTGGATAGATGCTGTCAAAGACAGTCTTGAAGAGATGGTGAATGTCTATGTGGACTTGTTGGGTTTCCATCTGAATCTGTCAAAGTGTGAAGGTTTGAACGAGGACTTAAGGTCGCTGTTGATAAAGGATTTCAAGCGTTTACATAGAACCGCAGAAAGGAACTAGCATGCAATGTTAAGGAGCGATTGAGGGGACACACTTGTCTGCGTATTTCTTAGAGAAAAGTTGGTGTATGCAACCCCGTTGGTGTTGGTACTTGAATATTCCTAAGAGATCTATCTAATTGCCCAGCTTCCTACAAAAAGAAACCCTGTTTTCAAAGACATTCCCCACTCTCTTCAAAGGAGAAAAGAAAACCCACCAGAGTTATGTACTTAAAAACCGCCTAAAAGGATTACAATACAGTCAATTCGTCGTTACCCTTTGCATAAACAAACAACAAAACGCGAATAAATAATCCCCCATTGGCTGTGGGAGTCGACGACTGTCGATAGCACTTAAAAGGAAACACTCTTTCGACCTTTTAACCTTTTCTTTTCTGTTAACAAGGACCTACCTATCTCAAAAGGGGAATCAAAACACATTGTTATACAGCAGCAGGTTGCTTTAAACACGCGAAAAGGACTTTAAAGGCTGTAAATCCTTTTAAATAATGATCCAGTATATACCAATCTCTGTCAAGTTTTTTTTTGATTAATTCGCAATCATCCTTGCTCCCCAACACACCCTCAGGAGCAACAGCGTATAAAAGCACGTTCCAAATGTAATTTATCCCATCACGGACTTTACCAAAGTTAATAACAGCACATACCCTCGCGTATACGTAACATTTGTTGCTCCTGAAAGTTTGTAAACTTTTTTAAAACAAAAAAACAGAAACACATTTAGCCAAGAGCATGTGCCACTTGACTCACACTCCAAGAGAGAAGAAAAACCACTCAATGGTACTTGCAGTCCTTCCAAACATGTACACAGTCGTTAACAGGTCCTTGACATACCACACACACACACACGCAAGAAACAAGGAGCACCACCCAAACTACAACCGATAGACGTCAGATTTTAAGAAAGTTCCCAATACAAAACGACTCAACTGTCAGGACGAAAAACCCCATTTAATTTGGCGAAAACACACTTTTATACCAAAAACACACATTCAAAAAGGAAATAGGATAGAGACAGACAGAGAAAGAGAGAGAAAGAAGCATATAGATACAAAAGCCAAGAGGAAACAGAGAAAAAGTCCTTGCAGGAAAAATTAGAGAGCGGGGTTTAGAGGGTTTTTTTTTTTTTGTTTTTAAATACTTTATTCATTTACCTGAACATTTAAGCCCCTGATGATAGATACCGTATAGCAGAGAACCGCAATGATCGCAGAATGTGGGGCCTGCATAAGTGAATGGTTCGAAATGATGTACAGTTTTTGGTGAATCCTGGGGGGGATAATATTTCACAAAAAACAAACCAAAAACAAAAAAAAAAAAACAAAAGAAAACCAAAAAAAAAAAAGAACGTGAAGCACGTATGAGTGAAATCATAATTTCATATTTTGTTGAGAGAGCGAGAGAGCCAAACAAAAAGGATATTTATTCTCTGTTTGTGTGTTGTTGTTGTTGTGGCTTTGGATGTGCGAAGTTTGCTAAAAGGTTTCTAGTTTTTTTTATGTACACATGTGCATGCAAACAAATTCTGTGCAATAGAACGAAAGACATTTTCTCGTTTTTTGTACGAGTACGACGAAACCAATGAGAAAACTTCACAGGACATTTCGAATGTGTTTGAATGAGAGTGTATATGAATTATGGTGAAATGATCGCATAACTATAGTAAAACTTACGGAATCGATTCCTTTATCTTTGCCTGGGCATTTGAATGTAACGTATTCATGGCAGCGCTTGTGGACAACAAAGGAGCAAACTGAAATCCAAACAAATAGTATTTTTTAGTTCACTTTAAAAGAACTTTAGTTTTGTTTTCAAAAATTTACCTTGACACTGAAATCCTTGTTTGCCAAAACCCCTGGAAAGAGATTTAGAAAAGAGAAAGAAAAAATGATGTTAGTTGTTGAAATGAAACCGATGAATGTTAGTTGAGAGAAATGTTTTGCTACAGTCTGGCAATGCTCTGCTCTAAGTGTTAAATCAAATAAGCTTTCAATTTGTAGTGTTGCGATGGCGCTGACTTGAGAGTAGATCTAACCAAACTCGCGGCAGTTGTAAGGACTTGCTTTGCACAAAACTCCCTTTTTCATAAAAAAACCATAAAATCATGGCTTAATATTGCGATGCAGAGGGTCGTACTGCAGTTGGAAGCAGCCACCCAGCTCATAGAGCCATCTAAAAGTCATGAGCTAGATCTAGTTTCTGAGTTTTCTACGTGTTGTGCGTGGTTTACTTCTTTGCACGCGTAAAAGGGACCTATGGCAATGTCGTATAGGAAGGGCAGAGGGTTCTTTTTGACAAGCTTTCCAATGTCAGTAAGCTAGATCTAGTTCCTCACTTTTCTACGTGTTGTGCACGGTAACACCTAACCGATCACATGAGCCCGAATTCTTGACAGAATTTAATGGAAGAACTGGAGAAGATGAACATTGATACGGGAGCCGGAGTTTATTATGAAGCCCTAGGCCAAAGTCACAGGGATCATACAGGCTTCTGAAATAATACGCAAGAGCAATATCGTTGGGGAGACTATATAGACAGCCAAGCAGCTATTAAGGCTCTGGATGTTGCCTTAATTAGGTAGAGGCTTGTGGGTACCTGACAATGAAATGGTAGAAACACTGCAGTCTACGGTCGAACTGTCAGTGAGGAAAGCGAAGACCCAGCTGTCAGAGGAGACAAATGACACGACAGAGGTAGACATGTTGGAGGGACGGCTGCTTCAGGGAAATGAGAGAACAGGACCTCCATCTAACACTTTACACAGCTTAAGATTCGTCATTCAATTGTCGTTTCAACCATACTACGTGGCCCAAGCAACACAGTATTTCTCACAGTTCCTCTCCTCTAAAAAAAACTTCGGCAAATATTTAAACAGGAAACAAGAGAGTCCTTCTTCCGCGACACCAATAATTTTGATATCTCTGACAGCCGTTAAATTATTTCTAAACTTTGTTACCAAAAGTGAAATAAATTTCATTTTATCTTTCATAAAACTTTCCATCCGATTAAAGGAGAGAAAAAAAACCGAAAATTCCAACACCAAACATCGATTTTTAACTCTCAACCGATAAATGTTTCAAAAACAGCTTTCATCTCATCCTAGCGGGTGAGATATTTTATCCCCCCAAAAGGAGGAGGGACAAATAAAATCCTAAATTAACTCACCATAATGAAGATGATGTACTTTTAATGGCGACCATTTCGCCATTTAACGATTACCACCGCGCTGCCGCCGCTGAATCAAGCCATATGGCCTATGTTCTGTGTTAACGGTTCCACCGGGACTCGATTCTGATGGTCCAACGGGTAGTGGTGGTGGTGTTAACCAAAATTCTGTATATTTATCTCTGCCCATTGAGTTGATGTATCTCATTATGTGGAGCGCACAAAAATTACAGCCCTATTTGCTGGACACTTGTGTGTATCTATGTATCTATGTCCTGCTAGTGACATGATAGTGGAATAAAATTGAAATAAATTCCTATTGTTTGATAAGACAAGTCCTTTCCATTTAAATTGGAAAGAGGATTAAATTTCTCTATTGAATAGGTAGCGAGGGACACCGGTGTGAAATTTAAATCTAAATTTTGACCTTTTTTGCCTTTTTTTTTTTTTTGACTGGCACCGGTCGAGTATCGACAGAGGGAAAGGATACGGATAAATGAATAGGCGATTAGATTAATTTGTTACGAACAAGTTCTTCTCAAGTTGACTTAAGGCAAAGGTACAAGTAGACTTTTTCTTGAAGTTGAAAAGATTTTCAAGTCATTTGACCCATAATTAGAGAAGGTACTGAAAATCTTTGATGTAAGAGCAAATTCTTGGTCGCCTAGGGATATACTATTCTTTTGGAGGATAAGCAGCATTCGTTGCATACTTTCAGGCCGAAAGTGAGTGGAATAACTTGCGAAAAGTTGAATTTTGAACCAAATACTTTGCAAAAGAAGCAGTTTATGTATCTCAAAAGGAAAGGGAAGACTATATTACTTATCTGAGCCCCACATTAGCACGCTTATTCTTCTGTAAACAATCAATTTTTGTCAAACAAATCAGATTATCATCCCCTCCGTCCCTTGAAGTTAATCCAGTTGAGCAGAGAGCATCCTCCAAGATAAGAAAAAAAAAAAAAAACTAAACGTATTACTTCCGTTCAAACAATTCCCATAATTTCTTTCTTATCCTCCTCTGCTCACAGCTCAAAACAATTTCCACCTTCATTATTATTTTATTTTTTATTTTTTTGTTTTGCCTTTGCTCTTATAATCCGACTACAAAAGGCACACAACAACCAACAAGTAAATTATTCTTCAAAGTAAAACTTTTCCATGTTCCACTTTTTTGAATGAGAAACAAAAAAAAAAAATCCCCTCTAATCTGTGTCCTGTCTGAGAGCAAGGATGATGAGAAGAATAAAAGTAAAATAGCTGCAGCAAAATCCAAATCCATAAGCTACAACATTCAGGTTAATAACAGAAGAGGAACCGCAGCACTAACGAAAAAGGACCTTCACAAGAAATATGTATATGTATGTATGTATATATTTTACTGCTGAAAGTGCTAGGGCGGCGGCTCCTTGCCAGCAGGATAATTATTCCCTTGCAAAGCCAGACAAAGAGATGTGATAAGTGTTTGATTTTTTTTTTTTTGTGTTGGCACTCTTTGTTCAGTTCTTTTCGATAAATTTAGATTGGTAATGCTCACCGAAGTGTCCAATGTTGGTGGCAGGAGGAAATTCATAGAAAGACTAAGAGACAAAGGACTGAAGCAGCATCCCTTAATCAATTAGTTCATATCGATTACTGCTTTGAAATATCGATTGATATGCCACATGACTGGGATCGGCAACTTCAACACCAGAGGCACAGAGACCAATGCTGTGACATGAAAAACTTTGGCACAGCAAAAGAGCAGCAAACATTTTAGAACCAACAGAAGCAACAGTAACAACCGACTTTGTGGTCAGCGTGTTCTGTTCCATTGGTTCTAAAAGTTTGTCATTTGTCACTAATTATGTCAATATATGTCAGTATGTCATATTATGACAAGCGGACCAAATTAATGCTCTAAGGAACACTGCCTTACTATTTCTACTTTATGGCGCAAAGTGCTGGAAGATAAGTGAGAAAACTGAGCAACTATTGGGCACTTTTGAGTGAAACCTCCTTCGTCGGATACTAGATCCCTTAAGAGAAAAAACAACTGCCAACTCTAAGAGCTGTACCAACGAATGAATGGACAACAGTGCTTCTACCAAGAGAATTTTTGAATCACAAGCCACAGGTTCGAGGTGGCGAAGATAACCGAACCTCCAGTACAAAGGCAAAGTTGTCGAGGAGGCCAGAAAACGGGTCTTCTTCTTGCCCTGGTCCATAGAGGATGAAAAGCAGCCGTGTCTGGTCGCAAGCCCTTCAGCTAACTAACTTACAAAAGAGTACATTCATTATTTTCAGACAGAATGTCATTATTTGGTAGGCGATATTTTTGTACGAATTGTATGCCAAAATGACTGTGAAATTGTTCGTTTTGCAGTATTTTCCGATTCAGAAATTCTGTCATTATTTGTCACTATCTATCACTTTTGCAAAAAATGTGGAATATTTCCAAGAAATTTAATAGATTTTACTAAGGACTCTAATTGGACAGCTATTTTAGGGATTTTGATGTCATTTTCTGTCATTAATTCGTACAAAGTGTCCCAAATATGACCAGGAAATGTAATTATGCGTCTAGGTAAACGCTGTCTACTAAAAGCTGATTGCACAACAGAATCGCTAAATTAAGGAGTGGATTGGAAGCCAGTCCCCTTCCCTGTCAGTTTAAGTGACAGTCAGTAGCATTTTGCGAGGGTTTGCCAACAATATGCATAGACTGAGGTATCTGTGGAAAGAATTCGTACCACTACCCACAGTAGGTACCATCAAGGCACTGAAATTTAAAAAGACGACAGGACTGTATGGCATATCAGCGGAGATATTTCAAGGAGCGTCAACTGCATCGACTAGGCTACTATTGGAAAAGCAAAAAAGGCAGAGAGTGTTGCCGATGAGTGGAGGCCTACGTACGACAAGTGTCTGAGGAATTCAAAGTTCAAACTGGAGTACCGCAAGACTGCGTCTTATCACCAATACTTTTGATCTTGTTGACTGATGCCTAGTTGTCGATGGGAAACTGAGGAGTTCGATGGACTCTTACAGCCATATGCCCTCACCGAATGAGCACAAAATGCCAAGGAATAGAGGGAAGGAGGAGGCAATTACTGCTATCAGTAGGAACCTTCACAGTATCTTAAGTTTTTTCCACCTCAGCTGAATTGCAAATGAAGCTCTCGGTCAGAGGAGAAAGTTACTGCGAGATGGTAACTGAATTTTGTGGTCTAAATTGGAAGGCATGGACTTTGACGACATGGAAAAATGTTTCGTAAGCCTGTCACATCACAAAGAAGCATGGTCCACACTATTGATCTTCAAGCCATTTCATAGCTGAAGAAGGACAATCCTAGAAGCACCCACAGAGACCTCTAAATATGCAGAGATGTGAATGACATTGTACCGAAAGAAGAAGAACCAATTTACAATCAATTTGCCCAATTGACCCTTTGGCACAGAGTTCTAAACCACTCACTTGTTGAATCCTTTTAAACTTTTCTTTCCCCAGAATCCGATTCCTAGAAATCATTACTCCCAATCAAATCCTTCCTCCATTTTCATTTCCATTCGCAGAATTTTGTCAAACTCAATAAAATTTACTCTCGGTTCAATGGAATCCAATTTCCAATAAACACACCAGAGATTATACAGCTGGACACTTTCAACTCTCTTGGAGGATGACAGAAGGAGGGAGGCGATATGACAATATTTGCTTTGCGTCGTCGTCCACACTCCACACCATGGTGATGGATATTTGATTAATGGCGTCGTCGTCGGGGGAGGATATGCAGACAAGTGGCGGTTAATAAGCGCGCGCGTCAAAGCGATAAGTGATTACTTGCTGCCGCCGCCGCCGCCGTCGTTATTGGTTACCCATCATTTGGTGTTCATTATCCTCTTGATGATTCGAGTGAGATTAAAGAAGGACATTCGCATTGACATGCATTAATTTTGTATACGTGACTTGTCTGTCAATTGGAATTCTGTGTTGCTCACCCCAAAGGCGACGCACACAAACGCACGCACCCAGTCATCAAATGGACGTGATGCGTGTTAACAACTTGAGAAACTGTTTACACGTTTCAGGTTTACACATGTGTCCTTTAAGTGGATGATTTGTTTTGGAAGTGCATGGACAAGTCCTTTTTCAAAGTGCAATCGGCTTTCTCTCTCTCCCTTTTTTTGTCAAATGTTGGAGTCCTCAACTAGTGTGTCCTCTAATTCAACTGAAAAGGATTTTCACTGCTACTCATCTCTGAATATGCAATTCATACTGGAGATTAACTTTTCACCCCTGAATCGTGTCCTGGCGTAGAGACAGTTAAGCTCATAGCACGAATGAAGATAATCACGGGTGTTTGCGCCTTTGTTCAGTGTGTCCTTATAGCCAACACCTTTGCTTGCATTCCTCCCCCAGGCAGCAGCGCAACAATTCCTGGAAACTCTGCATTGTTGCTGCAAGCTGGCGTGAGAGTTTAAGCCCACAACCATTTTGCTAATGTAAACATTCCGAATGGAAACTCATCCTTGCTACAGGTTGCAGGAATACCTAGTTATTATGGTTGTAAATTTTCATTTCGAAAGTAGAAAGGACTCTTGCATTTGGCGAAACTCCAGAGGTTAAAGGGGGAGTGTATTATCCTTTATTCTCTCTGTATGTGTCCTTCTGACAAGCAAAAATTTATCACACATGACTAGTTATACGGGCACACTCAATTCGAATTTAAAAGGGGAGACAAAAAGAAGGCGGAGAAATCCCCCTTCACAAGTTGCTCCTTGCTGATAGTGATGACATATTTTGACATTCCAAAAAAAGCCCCTTAAATATGTATATCCTTGAAGAATGACATCCCATTAATTCGCAATTTATATTACTTAGGATAAGAGTTGAAAGGATACCTGACCAAAAAGAGAATACACAACTTGAGAGCTATCTTTGCAGAAACATAAAAGTGGTATTCCGTTGTTGGAAAAGGAAGAAGATATCCTGACGAATAAATCATGAAAAGACAAAAATCACTTTTCGAATGAAATATTTATATATTTGTTGTGTGTGTGTGTGTTGCCATTTTTCTAGTGCCGCCATTCAGGTGGAAGCATGTTTATTTGATCCGGAAACGGAAGAACAAAATTGTCAATGTTTTACGTGCTTTCTTCCTCATCAATTCTTTCAAGTGTGCTCCTTCTACTCACAAGGAGAAGGAGTGAGAAGTTTGGCAATTTAACTTGAAATATGACAAAAAAATGACGTCAATAATGATAGAGATCAGTTTGTTTGCAGCATGATACCATAAAATACTTCCAAATACTCGAGGGTACTTGAGTTTGAAGTCATAATTCGACTTCCTCAGGAGGAACCATATAAAGGAGGTCACCCTAGTGCAAAAACTAAACTGTTTTAGAATCCTTTGTATGAAATACTTCGAAATACTCGAGAGTACTTGAGTATTTAAGCCCTCGAAGTCATAATTCGACTTCTTCAGTAGGACCCAGGTCACTTTAGTGCCAAAACCAAATTGTTTTAGTGTCGTTTGCATGAAATACTTCCAAATACTTGAGTGTACTTGAGTATTTAAAGCATTCAAGTCATGGTGAAAGGACATTGAACTTCTTCAGTAGGAGCCGTATGAACTAGGTTCCTTTAGTGGCGATAAAAAACTCTCTTAGTAGCATTTGCATGAAATACTTGAAAGTACTTGAGTATTTAAAGCATTGAAGACACTTCTGTAGTATCGCTTGCATGAAATATTTAAAGTGCTTAGGAATTATCAAGTATTTGAGGCATTTCAAAGTAACAAATCTTTCAAAAAAGTCAAATTTAAAGTATATTGAAGTACTCTCAAGTACGTGAGCCTGTTTTGAGTAGAGAAACTATAACACAGCTGTCTTTCAAAATGAGTCTGATTGCTCTGAGAGTTGGATTTCATTTCAAAGACACTAGAGATGCTCCAGTACTTTAGAAATATGGCAAATACTTTGAAGTACTTACTACAGAAGCCTTTTTGAATTGATTTACTTGAAGTACTCAAGAATACTTAAGTACTGAAAGCACTTGAAAACATAAAAGTTAATGAGAAAACGTGGAAGTTTTTTGGGTCTGAGGGAAGTGTGTCTAAAGAAAGACCGTATCGAAGGAATTAGACTATACTTAAGCTTTCTGAGTATCCTCAAAGAACTTCGCAAAATACTTAAGTATTTCAAATATATAGTGAAAATACTTGACAAGAATAGTTCAAGTGAACAAGAGAATTTAGGCGATATGATGCAAGGATGACATAGAATCTTATTTGTAAGTTTTTCATGATTTAATTTACCAGCCAAATAGAAAGAGTACTTGAAGTATCAGCAAGTAGCTTAAAAAGATTTCTGAGTATCGTCTTAAAAAAAACTATAAAACGCCAGTAATTGTTTGAAAACCAAGAAAAACTTGGAAAATATTCAAAGATACTCAAGTATTTCAAGTATTTAAGGCCTAAAGTAGTTGCAAGTATGTAGAAGAATCTGTGTCAAAAAAATATATGCTTTCATGTGAGGATCGGAAGAATCGCATGACTTCTAGTAGAAGAGTATTTAAAAGTAGCCTGCCAGTAAATGTCTTACTTACTTAATGCTTTGGAAGGAGCTTATATGTTTTGCAATTCACTGGTTTTTCTTGCCCAACTGTGAACACATTCGAGCCATACTCAGCCCAAGAGGAAAATCTCATAATCATCAAAGAAAAATTCATAGCACGCACAAATCCTCTGGCGATTTTGATGAATAACCATTTGATAAGTACAATCGTCGTAAATGGATAAAACTCCTTAACTGGTTTAGTAGTAGTAGTCTAAGAGCTTTCCAATAAATCCAACAGATGCCATTACTCGTGAGGCTTTCTAGCCATCAATTTTGATGGACTCAGTTTCGATTCCAAGTACTACAAAGTGATTTCATGACAATGAATATCTTAAGTCGTGAATACGCAACCAGAACGCAGCACCTTTGGAAGGGATATATAAGGATAATGGGATTTGGTTGGCTACTAATTTTTATGACACAATCAGGACTAAAATTTTTCTTAAATTTCATGCATCCTTGCACTTGTGGTTGGGAATTTTTGGAACTGGGCTCCAGTTGTCCTCCCCCAGCCAACCGTGACGAAATCCAATAACACGTTTCGTGTTTCGCTCCTTGAAGCGCACGGGTCGTTTTAAATGGAATTTAATAATTCCCACTTGGAATTTAATCAAAGGAAAGAGAAGAAGGCGCGCACCAAGTACACGAAGATTAAATAAAATAAAGCACAAATTATACTGAGGGGGGAGGCACGTGTCAAATGTGGCATAAAAATCAACACTCCCACACCTGGCTTTGATGACATTAAGTAGGAGTTAAGGATATTATCCTTTCAGTGTCTCGTTTTGGTTTTTGGCACCATCACCGCAACGCAACTGAGGAATGTTGCGCGAATAGAAATTATGAAAATTACCTTTTTAACAAACCGTGTGTGTGTCGGTGTGTTTGGTTAGTGTGCGTGCTCATGAATTTTGGCAAGGATATGCCGCCTCAATCGAGTCGGTGGTACTCGCTCTATCAAGATTATGATGAAGGAGAAAATCACAAAGGATTATGTGGTATTTAATATTGGAATTGGATATTAACTACAGTGTAAGGATGTATTTTCTTTTTTGCTCGTCCTGTTAACTGTCAATAGAAGGCTTCGTGATACACAAGCTGATTCGTGATCTCATGTAACTTGGATGTTTGCTTGGGAGAGTATTTTTACGAGACCCAGAGATTAGTGGGTGCTCAAGGGGATATTGTGTATGCAGAAGGAAAGGATGTGGTGTCGCCTATAAATATTGTGTTTATAGTTTGTTTCGTCTGAGCGAGGAATTGAATCGATTCGGAGGAAGTAGCGGGCGAGGAAGACGAGTTAGTGCGGTGTTTGAGTTCACTCCCATTCTACCAATTTACTATGCTTCTGCAATAGCAGTCAAAGAACTGATGGTTTACCCATACTCAAGTACGGCTAAGTACTTGCTTATACTCAAAGGTAACTCAAGCATTTTACATCCTGCTTACGTTTCAAGTTTATTGCAAAGCTGTATACCGAAAATTTATAAAATACTTAAGTATACTTGAAAATACTTGAGTATTTGAAGTGTTTCTGGATTTTTTAGAGCAAAACTGGATGCAGCCTTAAAGAAAGCACCCCGAATGAAAGTATATCGATGGAGTTTGCAAGAAATTCCTCCAATTTTGAATCACTGCACCATTCCTGAGTATTTCAAGTATGCTTAAGTATTTTTAGAAAATTTAGAAAGGAGGAAAGAAAGTACTCAATGTACATCAATAGTCAAAGTATACAAATTGCTGGAAATACTTGAAGTACTAGGAAGTACTCGAAAGTGGAAGTGGAAGCATATTTATGGAAAGCACCTCAATTGCAGGTAAATATTGTTAGAGTTTGCAAGAAATTCCATCAGTTTCGAGTATGCTTAAGTATTCTCAAGTCGCTTCAAAAGTAAAGAGAAAGAACTCAATATATATCAACAGTCAAAGTATACAAATTGCTGAAAATAGATGAAGTACTCAGAAGTACTCAAAACTACTTGAGTATTTGAAGTATTTAAGGCCAAAAAGTACTTGAAAATACTTGAAGAGTCTAGAAATAACCGAGAACAATAGGAGACCAATGGAGGAGAACAATGGAGAAGACCAAGAGGATGGTTAGATGGGTAAGATCATGATCAATTCAATGGGGAAAGAAGGACGAGCACTAAAATGATGGAAGTGGTGCAGAGCAAGGCGGTTCAGGATCAACATTAACAATCGGCTCTACAGTCAAAATTATACGCTCTGTTTCAAGGTAATATCAGGAGATGCATCCTTCTAAAGAATAGCTTTAGATTGAATAATTTCAGTGACGCAGGGCAGCAGCAGTAGGCGAGGGTATGAATGACTATGAATAGACAGGAGGTTCCTCATATAACATTAGTCTCTTGGTCTGACTGTCTGTCTGTGGATAAAAGAGGGCAATGGAACTGGCATCTGTTTCTGTCCCTAGGAGAGCTGTTTGGAGTAGATATATGGAAGTAGTTTAGAGCAGTATGCTTAACAAGATAGTGGACAACCCTGTAAGCCAAAGAAAAGGTCATATGCGGTCCAGTAAGGAAGGAGCTCAGGGTTGGCTTGATTGGAGTAGATCGTGGAAGCAGATGGATAGCCCATAAGAGGTGGTCCGTAGAGTCAAGAAGGAATCTAGGCTTGGGAGACAGTTCTCTAAGGATGCTGCTATTAAAGGAGAATGGACAGTTCATGGACCGAGAGTAGACAAGAGAGTAGACTTTGAATTAATCAACTTCTGAATGGCAATAGACTAAAGAGAACCATACCTCGATTCCTGTGAAAAGAGGGGGGACTTACGACCCTACGAATTTATTTGGCGAATAAAATGAGAAGAAGAGAACACACAAACCGGCTTTGTGCCCCGAAAACAAGAAAAACAATCCCCACTCCATCAGCTCTTTCGCTCTGCGGTCCGTTAAATCCTTTTCTCCGATTCCTCTCTCACTACATTATACCTCTCCACTTTTAACTGAAGGAATTAAAAGTTTCCAACTTTTTTTTGTGTTTGCTGGGGACCCGCCTGGGGAAGGATATTCATGAAATGGTAATTACCACCGCACACGGAAAGTGGAAAATTACTTTCAAAGGTAAGTTTTTCTTTTTTGTTTGTCCTTTCGAAATGTAAAGCCAAATTGGGTTGAGTTTAATTGTTTTTCTTTTATATCATGCGACTGTGTGTGCGTGTGTGTGTATATCCTGTGGAAAGAAAAGTTTATTTAAGGAAAATTTGTTCATACACACATAGACGACTACATTATTAGCCTCATCTACAGAAACCACCATCACCATTCAAACGAATCATCCATCAACAAGAAAACTAACTACTGAGTGTGTTTACTTTTTGCCGTGACTGTACAACCAAAAGAATACATCAGAGTGAGAGAATGTGTGTGGTAAATGGATTCACATAAAGTGTTCCCTTATTAGTAAGTAAGTATCTCTAAACCAATATGTGTGTGTGTGTGTTTAGTGAGAGAATGAATTCGCGTGAATTCTACTACCAACCAAATTACACGACTTGAGTTGAGAAAGGTGATGATTTAGAAAGAATAGAACAAGGGATACGTACATCCATTTGTATCCTGTTTGGTAACCACTGTAAAAAGAGAATCAAACAAATTAAATAAAAATTCAAAAAAAATTAGTTTTTTTGTTTTTGTAAATTTCATCTAGCGGATACTACTGAAACGAGCATCTACGGGCGGCTGGCAATGCTGGCAACTTTAGTCCCTCAGAGTATTTTTGACAGCCTAAGCGTATGCTACACTTAAATAGCTTCTTTCGTTTCATTCTTATAATTCACAGTTTTTTTTTGTTGGAGGACACAGTTGGAGGGAGGGGTGTTAAAATCTTGTGACAATGATAGAGAAGAAAAGAGTATATTTGCAGGTGTTGAGGAAAAAGTCGTTCTTTGTTTGTTGAACCACTGAGTCGCTTGTTTGATTAGTTCATTTGCAGCGGCTGTGTAGGTTGGAGAGTTTTGGTTATTAACAGGTTCCGGAACCGCCCAAGCAAACTCTATGTACGACTCTTCCCGAAGTACCGTTAAAAATAGGACTAGAATAAAAAATTCAATTTAAGTTCCAACTATGAGCCTACAAATTTTGGATATGAAGTTTGAAGCAAATCGGCCGAGTCGTCATCCCACAGACAGACGGAGACTTGACTGGGTCAATGGCTAGGCATTGACAAACTTCGATTGACAAACTTAGGCTCCACGTTTAGTCTGGGCTTCTTCAAATAGTGCTTTCAGCTTCTTAAATCCGCCAAAGGGTACATTGAACTCAGGATACAAGTGTGCATGTTGTTTTTAGTCCACAAATCATGTTGTGCATCAACCTATTTCGGTCATAGCCCACATATCCCAACAACACGTATCTGACTCCCGCCCATTAAAAACAATTCCACGGAAGGGCATTCCTCCTGCTGTTGCATATCCTGCGTGACAACATGCATATGTCCCTGCTTATACATTTTTGCAGTGAAAAATACCAGAAAAAAAGGACAAAACAGTATGCAGTGGTCGGCTAATAGCTTTTTCCAGCCATTAACTTGCCACATGCAATAAGTGTCCTGCCTGGTGTCTGTTTGAGTGTGTTTGTGAAGGCATCGCTTTATGGATTTGACATTTTCATTGTCCACCTACACACACGGTCAATTTGCGGCTCCATTAACGTAACGTGATAAACATCAGTGGTAATCAATGCACAAAACGAAATAAAACCACACAAGCAGAACCAACCCCAAACGGAGGAGGACGATGCTAGAGACACAGTCTCCAGACGTAGACTCTATGGCGACAGAAGACTCACATCCTTCCAAGCTATTGGTATCAGTGTCGAGTGTTGAAAGAATAGAAAAAAGGGTCAATGCACGTAGTAAGTGAGAGAAGGATCTCGGTTGAAACACGCAGGAAGACATACTAAGATGCCCCAAGGAATGCAATATAATTTTACGATACCTTCTTCTTATTTGTGCCTGTCTACTCGAACCACCGACCGCCCCCAAAAAGGATCCATTACATGGTGAAGCGAAGCAAAATTATTTTCGCTTATCAGACTGAGAGATATAGTAAAATGAAAATTGATTTTCTTTCGAAACAGAGAAAAAGGATTTCACAAAGATTGTTATTGTCGGCCTCGACGATGAACATAGACACACACACAAGAAAGGCAATCGGAGCGTTCTCATAACAGATTGTCAATATGTCGTTATGGGGTTTTATTATAACAAAATAGATTGGTTTATTCTGTCGTTCGGGGCTTATTTTTTAATTGGACAAAAGGATGAACGACGGCAAAGGATTCATAAAATAGGAAACCAATTGACTGGCCCATAGACGTCGTTTTACTGGCTAAGATTGCGACCTTTAAGAAGGCGAAGAAAATAAAAATGTTAAGCACCCTGTATAGAAAAAAAGAAAATCTTTCCCGGCATTAGGACTCCAAGGAAATTGAGTGTCTGAAGGGCTTAAAAATTACTGTCTGAATGGGCTTGAAGAAGTCACGAAAAAGGATGAAAAATATTTATCAGATGCACCCTGTACTTACGAAAATAAGGCTAAGTCTCCTAAGTGGCATCATAATTCGCGAAAAAATAGATGAGAAAGGTACAAAGATCACATGAAGTCCACTCATAGGAAGCACCCTGTGAAAGTAAAAAAAGAACCAACAACTTGTCCTGTCTATAGCACGTACCTGTTCAAGTCAAAAATATAGACACAAGGAGAAAGTTCAAAAGACAAAAAGACTGCTCAGAGAAGCGGCAAATTTCCATTGAAGGCACCCTTCTTAGAAATTCTCATATCTAAGAAGAATAGGAATCAACAGGACCTTGCACGTCTTCTGCACACGCTCAAGCCTCATCAAAACCAGAGATACAATCCTTGGTGGAGCTTTTCGGGGAATCCAACAGTTCTGTTGATATTCGAGGGAGAACATCTTAGGTTAGCTTTGGTGAGACAAGAGTCAGGATACACTCAGACCAAAGACAGGTTCATTGGGGACGACAAAGCGAGAAACACTAGAGAAACATTAACTATCTCAGAAGGAGCTATGATGGCTGGAGATTAAATGTAGGTACCTGAGAGGAGAACAACTCAATCAACGCTGACTATCAAGGAACTGTGAAGGTAGAGTGTGCTTTGTACTTTCTTGGAAACTGACCTAACTCTCTCGAGATGGAGGAGAACCACGTGGCTTAATCGCAAAGAACCCAAGGCAAGCCAGGACCTGCTATTCACAGAGTTGCAGATATCATTGAGATTGGTATACCGAAATTGCAAAGAAGCTAATGAGAAGGAGATGTCCAAGGCTCACAGTAGAAATGCTTCTAACCTCGCCTAAAGAACAGAGTTCAAAAGGGAGGCTTTATTTCAGTTTTCTTCTAAGAAGGACGTCAATTGATTTGAGGATGTCCAGCGAAGGTATGCAATTGATTTCATTTTGCGCTCAGTCAAGGGGTACCACAATGGACCTATGTATTTCTGGTCCAAGTGTGTCGGCGCATCTCAGCTGGCAGCCAAGTCACCGAGTGCCTTGGTTAGATACGGCTCTCAAGGAGGATGCAATTGAACTACAAGAAGACCCATTGTACAGCACAACAGAACGATGTGGAAAATGGCTTGGTGGGTCATCGTCTTGCTGGTGGTCCTCTCTGTATAAAGGAGTCTATTTTAGCTCAGAGGAACCTTCCAAATGTTGACTAAGGCACAGGGCCACTGACCTCTTCTTCCTAATCCCTCAAACCAACTTCTGAACAAGTTATTGCAGAGAATGCTAAGTCCTTGAGCGTGTCTTCCTTTAAATACAGTGCCTGGTGAGGCGGGTTTTTGTTTTAGACAGAGTATCATCCTTATGGTCACTGTTGTCCAAAGTAATCTACCGGTGACATTGGTCTAGTAGGTGCCTTAATTGCTCGCTCGTCCTGCCTACGTAGGTCGTTGGTACTTCAATGGCGCTGTCACTTGTGCTGACGCCTTTTAATCTAGTTCTTTGTTCCTGCGAGGCCTTGGTCTGTGAAAAGTGGCTTTGAATCTTGAAAAGGTTGAGGTTGTCAATAAGAGATCGCAGGAGTCCTCGCCCTCCCTTTAAAGCTGCCAAAACTGTTGATCTATCAGCCAGTCAGCGGCTTGGCAAAAGTCAGTGACATCGGCGATAGTTCTAAAGTTTGTAAGGAGAGATGGATTCTGACATCAAGCTTGAACCTGTTCGTAAGAATTGTTTGGACTATATTGTGAATCCTGACAGAGTATTGCCTTTATCTAGTCCACATTGACGCTGTGCTCAGTGAACCATAGGAAAGTGCTGCTCTTTCCATAGCTTCAAGCCTCTTCTTCGCTCTGGTTTGCTGATGGCGTCTGAATGTGCCGCCCTTTTTCCAAGTAGAATTCCTCTAAAAGGCCACACAGTCTTCGGATCAAAATAAAAAGCAATTACTGCGGCCATCCTTGCAATACCAAAGGACATCCTACAACCAGTGGGCGTAAGTCTAAATCCAAAATCAATTGGCTTATAACTCTCGACAGATCAGTCAAAGAACATCGCAACCGTTTATGACTTTGAACACGTTTATTACAGAGGCGTTGATAAATTTCCAACAAAAGGACCTACAGATTTCCTCAAATAACATTCTCTTGCCACGCAATTTGTTCACAATACCGTCACATAACCACTTTATAACTTATATGTGAAAAAAAGAGGAGAAAGACAAATCGTTTCGATAAAAAATCATTCATCAAGCTATAATCGCATGACTGAGAAGAATTCCTCCCTCTTGGCCGGGAGGACACTTTGCCCATTAAAGATACAAATTGGTTACGTATACGCACCAGTTGCTGCTCTACACACACACCCATCTATCTATCCACCCACCCTCCTACACAGCCACACGTTCTGATATAGAATTTAGAGAAAAAAAAAAGGAACCTCATCCTTGAAGAGAATTCTTCAAATTCATAGTCCGGTTACGTGTGAACAAGCACTTACACTTAGGGATATTTTTATCCTTATCCATGGCAGGACGATGGTATGTCAGTATGTGGTACTGGTACCTGACTTTTTTCCTTAGCACACCACAAGTGTTTCAGGAGAATTCCATCCATTTCCACAGGATACATCGATCTTTTTGTCGAAAATTTCATTTCATAAAGATAAAACCCATTATTCACATTTTTTTTTTGTAGGTTAACTTTGTAAGGACAAAAACGCAATGCAGGATATAACGCACTTGAGAATGGCATAGGATGGAAGAAGCAGAAGAAGAACGTGATGGCTTTCCATGGGGAACGTACGATACGAAATAAATGAAAGAAAGAACAATAGCCACATGCGTAGGGGTGTATATGTGTGTGTGTGGGGAATATCCCTTAAGGCTCTTACATGTTCATTTATCATTTTGAATTGTGAATGCTGTGTGCAGGGTGGGCGTCGACGTTCATTCACCCCTTTCTATTTTTCGGTGGAATACACAGAAATAAAAGAGGAGAAAATGAATAATAGGACAACATTAGTGGAATGATTAAACGGTATCGCATAAAGGATGTGCGCAGGGGAGAAAGAGAGAAAGTGTCGGACATGATGTAATTCAAAGTATTACTCTTTTATGTAATAAGTTTGCGAGAAGTATGCTCCTTGTGCATGGTCTGCGCTGGCGAGGCAGACAAGGAGAACGGATATTAATTTCATTCGTGGAAGGAGCTATGTTTTTTTGCTTCTTCGTCCTCGTCCTTATTATTGGAGCATACTTTTGTCAGCTGTCAAAGTTTCATTGATTTGTTACGTTTGCGGCGCCATATGTGTGAAGGAAATTGTTTTAAGGCATTGCGCCGGGGTGGAGGAATCTATATTAAAAAAATAAGAGGACTGACGTCAGTCAGTTTCAAAAAGTGGCCTCCTTTATTGCTTTTGAAGGATGTCAGCTTGTGAGGATTTATTGGTTTGTTTGTGACCCTGTTTGAAAGTGGAATGATTAAATTATGAGTTTTTTAAGCGCCATCACCCTGTCACAGCAAATAGTACCTGTAGATGTCACCACATCAACTGACAACTGTCAAACGAAAGGTTCATCGGATGATTACATTATTCACCATGGTCTAGCGAGGTGAATAAAAGGAGGGTGCACTTTGACAGCAGTGTTAGGTTGAAAACTATTCACACATACTCCTATGTAACACAGAATCACAAACTGTACGCCTGTATGTAGATAGGAACACATGTATAGGGACAATCTGCGCGTAGCCAGATCTAACTAAAGGATGATTAAAGGCTTAAGACGATGAAAAGAGGTTCCGATAACTCGTTTTCTATATAAAAATTCCAACAAAGCTTAGGAAGAAGCTGACTTAGGATATAAGCACCTAAAAGTACACCGCAGAACCGAAAGTATTCAAATTTCATTGCATAATCATAGGTGTCAAGCTATGCAAATTCACACAGACGTTTCATACTACATATTAGTGGAAGAGATCGAACCTGATGCTCCTTACAGACCACATCTAATTGCCAACTCATGTAAGGTGGATGAGGATAAAGTACCAGAGATCTATGCAGACCTTCAATCCGGATGTCCAAACCTCAGGGACACTTCTTAGAAGATCTGGGCGGTATGTGAACTAACATCAAAGTGTTAACAGATATGTCGCTTTGCGTTAAGCAAGGGCAAGTAGGGGGAAGCTCTGAGTCTCTTTTTCAGAAATAACACACGATGGCGCGTAGACATTGTAGAGGCCCTATGACCCACAAGGTGATACAAGAATAGGAAGCAAAAAGGAGGCAAAATTCCATGGCATGGTCTGAAAGCGAAGAGACAGTGAAACTGATGAAAGCAGCCAAGAAACACAACAAAAATGCTAAAGAACTCTCAACAAAGGAATTAGAATCAAGGGCAACGAAGGCAACAGTAATCTACGACCCCTTCAGCCTTAAAAAACCTCCAAATCGATCAAAGTCTCCTTCACATTGAAGTGGCTATTGCTGAAAATAAAAATATATCTACACCCAGAATTATGCAACGGTTTCGAATGAATGTCTATGCCATTGCATGCTTTTAGGTGCCAAAGATTAATTAAAAATGGGGTTTTCTTCGATCAACTTTTTACAATCGAATATAGGAAGAAAATATAGCAACAGTGCCAATAAATTTCTCTCGATGAATAGTGCGGAATAGAGACTGTAGAGCGACTTAGTGATTCAACTCTACTACCTGATGAAAGCAGCCAGGAATTAGGATCAAGGACAACCTAGATTTCAGCCTAAAAAACCTCCAAATCGAATCAAAGTCCCCTTCACATTGAAAATTCACAAACAACAGTCAATAAATCATGACTGTGCTCGGAAATAATCAAAAATTCTCACTCGCATATCATTTATCTCGAAAGAACATGATGGAGGAGGAGGAGGAGGACGAGGATGAAGACCAACCCAAAAAGCAATCGAGCACTCGTAATTTATTAATTGCAGGGAAATAAACCGGCAATTTTCGTAAAACTCATTCGTGCGCCTCCCTCGCACTCAGCCCCTTCCTCAAACTTATGCGATTCCACCCCTAAGTAGTGTACCGCCGCCGACAGATTGTTTCCCAAACTAATCGAGCGAAGGCATGCCTTTCAAAAGAGTATATGTATGTGAGACTTTATAATTAAAATAATAATAGAGTCGCTTGCACTAATTTTAGATTCAACTTAACCGGTAGCTGCAATCCCTCTCGCGCCCCTCCTCTCTGTGAATTCAACTGCCAAGACGTATAATTAAATATTTTTTTTTGAAAAAAGAGAGCGAGTCTCGTCTCGTTGTGTGAAAAATTCATCATTTTTCAATCGATTGAATGGAAGAAAGTTTTTCTGGAAATTGTTATGACATGCCAATCAAATATAAATCCACCCCCGGGCGCTACTCGTCTGTTTAATGTAGGTATACAACAACTATATCAGTATCCCATTTATCCTTCACTTATCCCATAGACACATTTCGAATTTTTCGACAGGGCACAGCATAGAACAGGAAATAGACAGAAAACGAAAGTTAAAGCCAAGTAAATGGAAACTTTTTTCCCTTTTTTGCCTTGCGGATGAGGGATAGCCAACTAGGACGAACGGATCAATGGACGGATTCCCAGTCCCCCACTCCCCCAATAAAGAAATGTCAACAAGTCACAGCAAACACGGAAAACTCTGTGCAAAGTGTCAATCATATTTTCATGAATTGGTGACTACTTTTGGAATTTTTTTTTCTGTTTTCTTCCTGTGAGATACTTTTTCTCATCTCTGTTGTCTGTCTCATGGTTTTTGGGTGTATTTTTAGACGGAAAAAGGACTTTTTTTTTATTTTGAGAGATTTTCCATCCATTTTGATGGAGAAGAATGTAATTAGAAAGAAAAAAAAAGGACCAAGGCGAGGATGAGAAAATCACAAAAAAACAAAAAGTTATTTTAGTTTTGGTGGCCTTTTTCTGGGCGGGCACGTGGACTTAAGTCTTTTTTGATTTTGTCTTTTTTTTGTGGGTGAAAAATTCGAGTCAATATGTTACCTTTGGTGTCCTTATGTAAGGAGAGAAGGCGACGATGACAACATCAAAGAAAGCGGTTAAGCGGTTAATTGAGAGCAAGAGCGATACCAAACTTTTGTCTTTGTTACTACAGCAAAGCAATTTTTGTTGGACTTACCTGGAAGGAAACAAAAAGAAAAGAGAAATTGGATTAGTTTGGTTGGCAAAATAAATATAGTTTTGTGGTTATTGATGAATATGAAAATATATTTACAACTAGAAGTATGCAATGGATTTGGATGAGTGTCGATTTCAATGCATACTTTTAGGTGCCTAAAAAGTACTTTAAAATGCAGTTTTGATGGATTAACTTTTTAGAATCGAATATAGGAAGAAAATATAGCGACAAGAACAATAAATTGCTCCTGACGAATAAATAGCCCAAGTTGGAGAATTCTTTGACAAAGCACAGTCTGGTAAGCTGCCTTGAGTAAGGCAAATTAAATCTAGTTCTGTAGGTATAGCTGAATACAACAATATATACACCTAGAAGTATACAACAGATTGGGATGAATGCCGATCTCATTGCATGGTTTCAGGTGATAAGCTGTCTTAATATACCTGGTTTCAAAAAGGGTTAAGCCAACGATATAGGTTGACCACGAAATAGGTCAAGAAAATGAAGCATTGTTACATCAAGGTATGTCCAGAAGACAGTCAGACTTTAAAAGGGCGTAAAAGGAAATCCATATCCTAGACTAACAACAGACAATATGCCCATTTTACTACCAGCCAGCAGCCAGAAACCTTCATTCGCTGCAGTGGTGGTATGTGTTTCTCTCTGTGGCTGCCTTGCCAGTCCCGGGCCTAAAAGATGAGTCTGTGGTGAGATTAGGCAACTTTCTAGACCAATGTACATATATTGCCAACAGGACTAAACTGAACTTAACATTGTCTTTAGAATTAAGGCTAGTATGCAAAGTAGAAACGATTTTGAAGCACGTTAGCCAGCTTAGAGCTTGAGGGCTAAGAACACAGTCCTGGTGACTTCACGCTGATGGACATGAGAGGACACAATGGCAAGTGCACTATGACATTGGTTTTGTTAGTATATGATGAGTGCAAGCCAAGACTCAGAATGGGATGATAGTGTGACTGCCAGCAATGCTAGACACAAACTTCACTCCGAATGAAACTGACAAGAAGATCGATCCCTACTTCAGAGCTTGAAAAATCGACAGTACTGAACTCAAACTCTGGAAGGATGATAGCAAAGAAAGCTAGTATAGCTAGACGGTTGTAAGAGAACTACCTAATAGCGGTAATGGAAACCAGGCTCAGTTCTACTCCACTTGACTTGTGCCATAGCAGTCTGAGTGGTCTGAACCGCCGGGAGATCGACTGGAACTTATCTCATGAACCTCAAGCCAGCAGTAAATAGCATGTGAATTTTACT
This sequence comes from Chalcosyrphus nemorum, assembly GCA_949716465.1. Taxonomy (NCBI): domain Eukaryota; kingdom Metazoa; phylum Arthropoda; class Insecta; order Diptera; family Syrphidae; genus Chalcosyrphus; species Chalcosyrphus nemorum. The sequence continues at coordinate 4,264,893 of OX454335.1, read as the reverse complement.
GGAAGGCTCCGTTGCTCCGTTCCGTTTCAGAGATATGAAGACTGCCGTTGTAGAGTTCTCCCAGTAATCTGTATTCCATATGCCATAAGGGCCAACGAATAGCTTCTCACAACTGTACGCGTTGTGCGTGGTCTTAACCTCTCCAAGTCTTAACCCCTCCAATTGTGCTGACCAGCGAGTTGAGCAGGACTTATCGCGGTGTCACAAACTGTGCGTGTTAGTGTCCTTTTTCGTCTCGATTTCCAGCAATATTGAGTGTAGAGCGAATAATAGAAGTGAGCTCTTGTTTTGGCTGAATGTATGCTTTGCGATCCTGTTTTCCTTCCTCACACCGAGATTCGTCAAGTCCTTTCGAATGTCCCCAAGAGTGCACGTTCCCCTGGCCTCATATTCATCTCTCCAAGGCCTCAGTTGACTACTTTCTCTTAACATTTGCCTTAGATTCCTATGTACATGTCCTTTCATATCACTTGATCCCCAAAATGAGCAGAAAAAAGGAACACCACCCATCCGCCTGTATCTCATGTGAATTAGCTTTCTTTTTGTTTTTTTATTTTTGACGTCAGCAATTCACATTTATAGGTGTGCCAAGCGCTAAGATAAATACCCCCCCTCCCCAACCTACAATTCGAGTAGAGTTTTGTGGCCAAATATTTAGCGAAACGAATGCTTTTACAAGTCAACAACTCATCGAAGCGAAAGTCTGTCCTTAAGTGCCGATCAATATGTTGTATATGATGTTTGCTTTATGCTAACAACCTTTGGTTTCTTCTTTTTTGTTTTTTTCTTGTGCTCTTCTTGTCAATATTATTATTTTTCTTTTTCGTCTGTTTTGGTATATCTTTTGCTTGTGTTTAATTGAATTTGTATTTTTCTTTCGCTTTTTTTTTTGAGTTGGTATTTGAAATTTTGCTGACGCTCTTGTTGGACTTTTGTATCGATCCTGTGGGCTTCCGTGAAATGTTTCACCAAATAGGTATATGTATATATATCTTTCTATAGTCTGAACTATTGAATGAGACGGAGACTGTCTATATTAGTGGGTTTCAGGGAACTAACAAGCCGCCAAAAGTGGCATGCATCCTTCGTGTTCAACTGAACCCAGCATACAGTGGTTGACTGCTCTTCGAAAGGCGATAGTCTGCCATCAATCAGTCCATCAACCCTTAGTACTCTATTAGCCGCATTGGCTCTAGAAAGCGCTCTACAGATCCCCCAAAACCTTGATCTGATGAGAGCAAAATCATGTGCTCCTTCGCTATTTTCAAGGCCAGGAATCAACCTACCGGCGCAAGAGGTTTCAAGTTCGAAACCAGGGAAATACCATCATCACTAACTTCTCGGTCCTCAAAACGCTTTAAGTGCCTCTAGGACCATCAAATGAAGCCAAAACTTCTTCTTTCTTTAGGCGAGGTTATGCTCTACTCCCATTTATCGGATTCCTACTGGTCCTCCTCAAATATCTGTAACCATTGGCTTCAAAGACTTCCCAATTTATGTTTTCTAGTGATTCATCGTCGGGGGATTAGTAAGGTGTGCGCTCAACAAGAAGCACTACACAATATGCTCTCGCAATTTAAATCGACCCTTGAAACTTTCTCTATACATCTGTTCTCTAACAGGATCATTCAATTAATTGGATCACTTTCGTCCACCTACGAGAGAGAGAGAGGAATCCCTAAAAGTTAAAAGCCAATTTAAACTTACAACAAGAAGCTGATTCACAATCCGATACGAGTTCGCTTATTCGCTTTCCTCAAAGGAAGAAGCAGGAGAAAAAAAAAGAAGAGAAAAGGAGGCTCAATTGGGAAAAGGAAAATGTCGGGGCGCGTCTGGCACCTTAATTCTCGCACAGATTCTCTCAATTCACAAAATAATTGAATTAATTCCAAATTGAATGTATCTAGGACGAAGGCGGTGCGGCATGTGTCCCTATTTTACAATTCGATGAGCGCTTTATGGAATGCTTCATGCTTTTTGTGCGTAGGTAGTAGGACCTGGACTATAATTGAATCAAAGTGACGTTTTCCTTTTTGCTTTTTTTGTCTAGGACTAATCCAATGAGGACTCTTTGTATTTTATTTCATCGGATAATTACACTCAACAAGAACTAGGCGATGGTATACTCCTTGTGGTGGAAGAAAGAAATTTGACACAAATATCCTTGAAGCAGGGGAGGGAGAAGGTTGCTCCTCTGATAAATCACCACCAAATGAGCACACAAAAAAGAAAACAAGAAGAAGAGAGGGAGTGTCATATCAAATATATATCACAACCTCAAGTGTTGACTCTTGGTATCGGTGTACAGAGCTCCTTTGGCTGTGTGGTGAACCGCGCGTTCCCTGCCTACTAGCGTATCAATTTGCCATTGTGTCGGGATTCGTTTTCGTTTTCGCTGTGCTCGTCCTTTTTTCTATATCATTTCACTAGATAGGGATGACGGTAAAAAGGATGCCATCCTATTACCCGCTGGGGGGTTGGCGAAATTTAATGATCGGATGCTGAGCGCGCAAAAGAGGGATGAATGGCGCTTTTGACATAACTTTTTCACCAATTTTGAGGAGGAGCAGGAGGAGGTTCCAACCTGTGTGTGCTCTCTCCCTCTCCATTGGAAGATATTAATTTCTATTCACAAATTTTATGGCAATCTAATTAGACGCCCTTCCGGCGAACTAAGGTCTGTTTAGCACACGTTATAATTGCTTCAATGGCATTCACACAAACAAGTAATTGGAGATTTGGATTTTAATCACCAGAGATTAGACGACTAGTACTTGGAGGGGCATAATGGACTGCACACGTACGTGTGGATTGAGTGCTCTCAAGTTAATGGCAGGCGTAAAGCCTACCCATGACATTACGTAAAGCTGCAATTACTTTTGGGATAAGGGATCTGGGAGAGAGTGCTGCAGAGTGGGTGACAGCAAGGATACAATTGCCATTGCTACCTGCTCCAAAGGAATGGCTTTATTGCTCTAAAGCTGGAATGGGAATTTGTCCAGAATCTGGCGGCCACCACTGTAAAATAAAGCTCTAGGAGGCTCAAGGTAAGACCAGCTGTCTGTGGATGTCATAAGGAGTGGCTAATGCCTTCTACAAAGCATGGTCTAGTCTAGAAGTATTGACTGCTCAAGGCTTTCATTTGGGTGGTGCAAGTGACAAATCGGCCAGATATAGGAGGACCGAGACACAGCTGAGGGCTTCTCTTGGCTAAAGTACTCCTTTAGGCTTTGATACACATACTTTTCTACAAGAGTGAGTAGTGTCTTCCGTAAAATCTTGGACTACGAAGTCTGACTCATCGTAGGAATCCTTCTGATCCCTAAAGTAGCGGAAGAACTGCAGACAAAGAGTAAAAAAGGAGGACTTTACATTGAAGAGGACGCCCTAAAAGGGAGCACCAGTTGGATAGAGTGGCAACAACTCAAAGTATGCTAAAGATGCCTACACATATGTCAAGTGCTGAGGTGACTAGATTGAGAAAGGACAGAGAGTAAGTAGCAACATACCGAAGGCAGATTAGGTCTGGCTTTCTCCATATCAATTAAGAAACCAAGTGCTAGTCTAGCTACACAAATGAATGAAATCCTGTCTGTAAAGAGAAAGGCCCTGTATGCCTTTATACCAGGTTCAAGGCGGAGAAGAAGACCGGACCTTCTGTACAAAGACCAAGCTGTTGCGGATGCCAGAAAACTTTGCCTTCACAACTGGAAGCAGCGTGACAGGGACCGCAGAGGATAGTTTCAACGATGTCTCAGGCAGGAACTCTATAAGGGTAGGGAGCCCTTTAAGAAGAAAAAGTATGCCTTTATAGACGTATGGGAAGTCCTTGATGTAGACCACCATAAAGGCCTTGAATTGCTTGACAATCCACAGCCGAAAGACTGTAGTTTACCCAAGCTACAAGGTAATACTTGACAGACAGGGCTTTCCTGGATACCGTCAAACAAGAGGAGGCTTCTGCTACCCAAAGTGGAGAGGTCCATCACTACACTCACTACTTCGGTCTGAGTGGAGGCACTTTCAACATAAAAGTTCCTGCGATCTGTAAACAGGCTCAGTAAAGGTTTACCTACAACTAACCAGGAACAAACAGCGTTACCCAAGAGGCTGAAGGATGATGGCAATGACACCTGCAGGACTCTGCCAAGTCAGAAGGCAAAGTCAGATGCACGTATAAGCTAGCTCCCACATTGAAACCTGGATAAAGAGGGCGCACTGGGACTAAGAGGCTCTTTCCTGGACACGATGGCTGTTTAAAGTATCCCCACAGATTTGAACACGACAGCTCACCCCTAAGTGCAGGAGCTTCGCAGGGGGAAGAGGGAAATCGAGTAACCCTGAGTTTCTACTATCTACTACTACTGAATGTTGCTCGGGATCTTAGTTATAGACGAATCTCTAGGCCTAGTACCTGGCTACAGAGGATACAGAGAAGGGCCACAGTGCCTTCCATTAAACCTGCAGAAACTATCCTTGTGCTCTTCTCCAAGAAGGGGCAGTTGGACCTCTGCTATGAAGGTGCTTTTCTGCTGCTAGAACCCAACTCGTCACCTGAACCTTTGGAAGGAATCTAATCGTCAAGACTCTGCAGCCACAATGCTGAAGAGTTGAGGCAAGTTCGATGTCATTGGTGACTGCCACAAGACAAGAGGTTTATAGTCAAAGCTTGGAAGGTAGTGGTTTACATGGGTGCCTTGTGACAGACAAGGGAGGCACTGCTTAAGTGGATGAACAGTTGCGATAGAACTATGCAATGAAGGATGAATACACACGAATACTAAGTGAAATCACCATACATCCAGTTTGACAGTCTAGCAGCATTAAGAGGCCTTAATTTCTATACAACACGGTCTAAGCTGGCATGGGAATTTGTCCACAGTCTCAACAACCATAAGATGCATCACAGGAAAAAGACTCTCTCGAGAGAAGTGAACGAAGTACCAATCGAAGGATAAGTCAAGCCCTGTGCCGACCATAAGAGCCTACCGCAACCGAAAGGGTCATCGTCTTCAATGAATATAGAGACGAGAAGCAACCGAGCACATGAACAGAGCCACTCTCCCTCTCTGTTGAAGAGCGATTAGAGCCGGCAGAGCACCTTCTTTGTGAAATCAACGAGCCAGCTAAGCCTATGGTCAACTAGATTCCAAGACATTAGAGCCCAGTTGTGTGCCCTCAAAATACCCCAAAAGGACTTCCCTCTAGAGAACAGAAGAAGAAAATCACTAAATCTCCTTGAATACCTCCTTTATCCCTTCAAAGACCATTCAAGTCATAACGAGGCCTTTATCCAAATGGTATCACTAATAAAAGAAAAGCAAAAAAGGATAACAAGATTACTTGAAAGTTTCCGAACCGAATCTGCATCCTTCCTTTATCCGTCAACAAAAAAAAAAGAAAGGAAAAAACGAAGGATATCCTCTTCGATTTATAAATCCGAATAAATTGAAATTGACTTGAGAAAAGTTTATTATCCCAAATGACTGCAATTTTCTCTTCTTCTGCTGCACTCTATTGTCTGCCGCTCTAGGTATATAAAGGATAAAAGGATACACACACAAAGTGCGGGGAAGACCATTCATCCGTTCGAACAAACAAATGCAACAGCAATTATTGCAATTTAAAAACTTTCGAGTACCAAATCACAAGATGCCCCCCGTGAAAACTTTATCCTTTCCCAATCTCGTCCTTCTCTTGTGGAACTATACTCCAAGAAAGTTTCCAGTTTCAGGGAGCAAAAGGATTAAATTGAATGTCTAAGTAGTAGGCCACTAAGTAGAGTCCAAATTGAAATTAGAAAGTTTTCGCGAAATATCCTCCAATTGGTGGCATTTGGAGCAAAGGCAACATGGGGGTCAACAGAGAGGGATGAAAGGCGGCTCCCTTTTGCTGCTCCATGGAACGTAAATTGATTGCAAAAGTTTACCACACCCCGGAAGTACCGATGAGTGATGTATTGTGTACACGGAATCGATATCTTGTTGCATCATTAATTAACCAAAGGAGGAGGAGGAGGAGGAGGAGGAGGAGGGTATAACAATCAATTTCCCTGTCATGGTAGCCAACCTAATGAGGCATACGAATGGAACACATGTGCGAATCTGGTGTTGGTGGGCTTAATTTCTCAAGAAATGTGTGTTTGATTTCAGTCGGCTAGAAAATGTGATTAGGAAGAGGCAAATGTGTCTGTTAGGAAACGAAAGCCATTAGAGATGGATAGGTTGTGACATGGGTGATATTTCGAGCTGGAATGATGGCCATCCAGGGACACATTTATCAGGTAAGGCATTGCTTCATCTCTTTCTCTGTAGAAGAAGCAGCGCTGGAGAAACATCCTGCTAACAACCAAGAGAGCACCAGTAGATGTTAGCAAAGCAAAAAGGCTCCATACTACGTCCACCACTGTAGAGCCCGTTGTATGATGTCATCTCGAGGTCTTCGACTAAACTCTTTGAGAAGATGAGAGAAGATTGACAGCCACAAAGGAAGCTATGGGCTTGGTTCAAAGGACAGAAGCAGCAGGCAAGTCATGGAGACTATAGGCCGATAGGGATTACTTTAAATGCAAGGCAGTGAAGCTAAGAAGGTTACTTCTGCTCTGGCAAGAATCATGCTAAGTACAAGTGGACACAAGCGCAGGAAAAGACTGCTCTTACCAAGAGCAAATATTGTCTGGTGGCATGAGCCTACTTGCTAAGGAAGGTGAACTTAAATATTGTGTCAGCAGGACAAGGACAAATCTGGAAGAATGGCGAGAGAGATGGACGCAAAGGCTGATTCCCAGAAGCATGGATCAATAGGAAGCACCTAGCTCACAGGCTTAGGGATTGTGGTTGCTTTAGAGCCTATCTTAACAGATTTGGACACGATGACAACTCAAAACATGTGTCCAATGAGAGAGGGCATAGCTCGAGGCAACATCATCAGATCGGTGCTGAGCACGGACAAAGCTAGAGAAGTAGTTAGATGTTCTGAAGAAGCCTAGACAGAAGCGGGAATAAAATACAAGCCTAGCCAACACGAATGAGCCCAAGTGCGTGGCCCAAGGTCCACAGTCCAAGTTTACTTTGGGCAGCTTATAGTCTTCTACCGAAGCTAAACATTGAGGTTGTACATCCTCTGTTAAGGCAGAAGTGCACCTTAGACACTCAGAGAAAGAGCAAGACGCTGCAATCAGCGAAACGAACCAAGAGCGGGAAGAATGACGAGGCAGATGGACGCATAGGCTGCTTCCTAATATAGAAGTATAGATCAATAGGAAGCACGGAGCACGGACAGTCTGTTAAACAACAAGCATGCTAGCATTTCTTACTAAGCAAGATCCCTTTGACCCCATCCGATGGACTGCAGACAGAAAGACAATGAATTTCATTCAAGACAAACGGCTAAACCTTCGACTTCGATTTCAATTATCAAAATCTTCTCTGACTTAAGTATTTTATATGTTTTTTTATGAAAAAATAAAACCATAACTAACTCTTACCGCCTTAAATTCAAAAAATCCCTTTGACAGCGAGTCTCGAGTCTCGATATCTGTTGTGAATCTCTTTTCCATTTCCACAAGCATTCGTGGAGAACAAAAAAAAAAACACTTTTAACACATTTCTATTGAGAAAAACACCACAAAACACTATTTAAACAAAACTGTAGATAATTATTGAAGTAAAATGATAAATTTCTTGAGGAAAATCGCAAAAAAAAGAAAGAAAAAAGTGAATTTTCTTTTGATCGACACGAATTGACACGAACTCTCCGCGGAGTAAGTACCAACTGATGGGTTGATGTGACAGAAGCAGTGTTGCCACTTTGGTGTTTTTTAATGGGGGAATTTTTTTAAAGGCATTCTAGGGGTACTTTTGGTAAAAAAAAGTTAGATATTGGGGGGAGATCATGACTGTTTGAATGATGATGCCAAGAAGGCACCCTTATTCGTAGTTTCACTCGGATGGAGTGCTTTAGAAAAGAAGATTAAGAAACCAGCAAGAAATAATGTCCTTTCTTCTCTCCACCAACTATTTAAGATGATTTGTTGGGAGGGCTCAATCGTATCCACAGAGCCATGATTTGACATGACTTATGCAGATGCAGGTACTGAAGATGATTTAAAAGTTATTGTGAAGGGACCTTAGGGTGCGTTCAAGTGGACAAAGGCTGTCTGTAGAATTTATAACTATGACAACTGAGAGGAGTCCTAAGACAAATTGGTCAAGCTAAGAGAGTAAAGCACTAAGAAGTTAATGACGGACGACATGAGGCAATATAACGTCAAAAGAGGTGTCCTCCAGGGCTCCGTACTCGGTCCACTACTGTGGAATTAAACTTCGAATCCTGAAGCGATAGTTCTATTGATCAAACTTCTGAATGAGTTACGACATGACTGCTGGCTAGCAAGCATGGGCCTATGACTCGTGGAGGTAGTACTTATCAACAGCAGGCGAGCCATAGAGACTGCAACATTGAAGCCACATGCAGTGGAGAAGGCAGCAAAGACAAACAGCTGGCCAAGTGTGGGAGGACCTTAACAGAAGAAAAGACTACTTTTGGCAAGAATTAGAACGTCGTTGATGCTCTATGGACTGAGACCATGAGCTTTGCATGTTTGGAAAGTATGCAGTAGTATGCGTAGTGGCTGGAATGGTTCGACTAGACTCGTGCCAGCAGGACAACGAAGGTGACAGCAAAAAGAACGAAATAGAACAAACCTGGAAGATGAGCGTTGAGATTGATCCCCGATATAGTTTGGCCTTTGGATGAAGAAGAAACAGTCGACAACGTGGTTCATGAAGGCAGGAAACCTGTTGCCGAACAGACTGAGTGCCGACTTAACCTCAGAGACCTTCATCAGAGAGATGCTGAGAATGTAAGAAGCGCGCAAAGCAGTCAGCGAAACTGTGGCTAGTATCGTGAAGGAGCAATAAGTGGCTGCCAAAGCAAACGAGTCGAGTATGTCAGTCCAGGACTTTCAGGGGAAGAAAGAACGCTGGCTCTAGAGGGTGTTACGGCGTATAGGATCAGTTTTTTAAGTGCAACCTGGATGGTTCTGGCTGGACTCTTCCACTTACTACGTAAAGCCTACCAAACTGAAGGATCACACCAAATAAGAATAGAAATCAATCTCTGTTTGTGCTCATTACTTACAGCTCTCGCTTTAATTGTTCCCAGGACTCCTTCCAATTTAATTAACCAATGCCACTTCCAGACAAGACAATCTACCCCGCCGGCCTCAACAATAGACAACAACACGAACAAAGCAACAACCTTGAAGCAAGAACAAACATTTCAAAACGAAAAGCGAAAAGCAAAATATATTATTCAAAAGCGACAGATTGCCTAAACTCTATTCATCTGGCGAGTTAATTAGAGTTGAGTTGTGTGTCACGCTAAGATAATTGCCGAAAAAGCTAAACGCGCGTTGGTTGACATTATGCCAATTAATTTATGTGTCTTATACCAAGTGAATGGCATCAGTAGGCACGTCCATCAATCTACCCAAAAATAAGCTTATGCCTTCTCCGTGTCAACTTAGAACAATTGAACTTTCTTCCATCCATCATTTGGGTTGGGACAAATTATTCAATTAGCATATAGCATGCGATTTTCTATCCAAAGATACAAGGATTCTAGATACAAAACTTTGTCTCCAATCTAATCCGTGTGCACTGGAGCAGCTCCCAACTTTTAAACAAACTTTTTAACGTTTGCATGCACTCGACACCAGCCGTGAAACAGGAAGTGAAACTTCTCCATTACCCCCTGCAAATCCAGTTAAAAAGGACGAAGAAGAAGAAAAAGGAAAACCGATAGAAACTTGGCTTTGGGTGGCGCAGGGTAATTCATTTACGTCAACTTAAGACTGCATACTCGCATGTATGCATTCAAGAATCAGTTTCTGGAGCATAAAGTGTTGAGAACATGTGAACAATGGGAGACAACAAAGTGATTTAGATGTATCTATGGCTGGGAGGTTAAATAAATTCAAAAGTTTTGCAGTTGAAAACTAAAATCGAGAACAAATTACACCATGAGTGGGGGATTGTGTACAGAATGTTTGGCAGAGAAAGTGTCCTGAGAGAAGGAGGAAGATCTGCAGCCAATGGAACTGGGAGAAGATGATTTAGTGCACCGTCTCTTAAGTAAAGCCTTGGATGTCTGGAAAGGTGGCTTGAGGCCGCAGATAAACAACGTAGGAGGTCAAGGGCAGCAATAAGCCGGTAGAAAAATGACTAGCACTCCACCCGACGTTAGATTGAACTCTCCTTCTTACCACTCATCAAAGGTTGCACAGAAGCCTTAGAGGCCTAAACGAAGAGCAGTTTAGGAGATCCAAGTGCAAACGACGGTAGTCTTTATCTCCTCCACACACAGACCATAGGAGTGTAGACGGCGCTAAATTAGACCTAGGACCCTATATGTCTCCCGATTCGCAGGACTGCGTTGGAAGCAGCATCTTCTGATACCGTGGCGATGCCAATACCATGAGAAGGCAACCATCAGTCTGAGGCTCGTGAATGGACACATCAGCAGAGACTCTAAAGCTAGACAAAGGAGGACAAATTAGCTTGACTTTGTCTACCCTAAACACAATTGGTTTGCTCTTCCTCTGCTTTGAACTGATGAGCCTATGTGCTCTCCCTTTCACGGAGGCATTGGCATACCTGTTGTCCCCTGTCTGGAGCTCTAAACTACGAGTTCTGTCTGACAAGAGTCTGTAGCATCTATGACACATCACCTTCTCTTGAAGAAGAACACAGACATGAAGGAATTCCAGCTCGAAAGTGGTATACCACAGGGTTGTGTTCTGCCGCCGATTCTTCTTCTATTGGTGAGGACTTTGTTGGACTTTTACATTCGAATGTATACTTCCTCTCCCTTAGAATTGAGGACCTCCACCTAATGACAGCAAGTGTCAAGAGGAAGGTAGATCTCGTTGGTGATAATCAGACTCATTGGCTCAAATCTCCAGTACCTTGGGAGTATTTTTTTAGAACCGAATTGGGTATAGCCAGCCGAATAGGTAAACCAAAGTGTATACTTAGGATGCTGTCCCTGCAAAGACTAACGTGTGACTGTTCAGAACCAACGTTGAGTCTGTGTTGTAGCTCTTGGAGGAGAGTGACCAATAGCAACATCCTTTGCGATCTCCTGGCCCAATAGGATATTCAAGGAATAACTGAGAGCGACGAAGGAAGTGGCAATGGATTGGGTTCGCGTGACGGAGTATCTAGGACCCTTTCAGTACTTTTGAGTATACGAAATGAGTTCCAAAGACTGTGCTACCTAACTTAAGCCAAGGTGAGTCTAAATGCGAGTTGTATACTCTCTGAAAGAGGACCCTCCTGCCTTCCAACCCCACTCCCCTTTAAACCGTCAAACGAAAAAGAAAAACGTAAAAAAACAGCGAATAAAGCTTGTTTTATTATTCCTGCATTGGAGCACACATTTTCCGCCTCAAATGCTCATTATCCATTCTAGCAGAAGGAACACAAAAAAAAAAATCAATATCTCCATCTTGAAAGAAACGCACACACACACACACACACGCAATAATATGTTTCATATCTCAAGCAAACATACCAGGCAGACACAGGGGAGGACTACAAAAAACTATCGCCCACTCTTCCGCCGCCCATAACTACCATACGTGCAAGAAGCAAGACAAGAAAAAAAGAAACTGTGACTGAAACAACAAAGACATAAAAAAAAGAAAGGACTCTGAAATCCTCGCTCTAATAGCATCCTTTGGCAAACACACAGCGTGTGGGGGTCAGATTACGTGTAATTCTCTCATCTATTCCACTACATCGGGAAGGAATCTCCCTCCTTTGCTGACAGGACGAAGAGAATATCCTTCTTGCTGTCTGTATGTGTGTTGAATGGAGAAAAATCAATATGCGTTTTGTCGTCATTGTCGTCCCCCGCAGTTATGTTGTGAAGACTGGTGGGGGTTTCCCGAAAACTTTGTTGCATCTTGCTTGTTCGCTTCTTATGTCCTGAAAGTTTCAATCCCCGTTGTTGGTGAGTGTGGCTATAGGCTGTGTGTGTCCTTTATGTAAATCATTAGGCAAACACTTTGTTAGTAGTTATTGAGGAGGATATTCTCCTAGTTGTTGTTGTTGTTGCGTGTTTTTGGCCAATTGGATGGTTAAGTGTAATAGGTATTTGCTTTTGGCATCCACAGGAGAGAGAGAGGATTATGGCCAGCAGCAGTAATAACTTGAGGGGGCTTTTGCCGTTTTGGGTAGGATCTAATGCAATTGATATGGTGTTTATGGTATTAAACCGGGATGAATATGCATATTTCTGCAAGGGGAAACATGCTTTATCCTCTGTTTGTAGGACCCTCTTAATCTACTTGTTAGTGTCTGGTTTATGGTGGGTTGTAAACTGGAGTGTCCTACGTGCCAATATCTGCGAAGAGGGTCAGAGGGCCTCATCAGACATTCCATCAAGAGAGGACTAGATAAAGGCTTTGACTCCAGTGTTCACGTCGATGTCCTACCACAGACTATCCTCAAAACAAGCTGACAATTACAGACACCTCAACTGCTATAGGACAGATGTGATCAGTGGTAGTGAATAGCAATGGGACATTATAAGATCGCTGGATTTGGTATTGGCCTCACCACAGTACCAGGGGCCACTGCTGTCAACGTAGTCCTGCTTTCAGGAGGCATTTGGACTCCTAGATCTAGAATAAACGGCTACTCCAGGGAACGCTGGTTATAAGAAGTGAGAGAATGACTTTTCAGGAAGACGAGACATGAATGTGTCTTGTATCCTTTCCCAAGGAGGGGACAATGCCTTCCCCTTTTTGAAATGGCTTACGTGACAGTATCAGAAGAGCAAGACGTCATAGGACTGCCTCAGAGAAACGTTTTTGGATATTGAGATTGATTGTCCATCATATGCCGAGTCTGAAGACGACCAAAGACATACTCGATGGGGGAAAGGATAGGGAATCAACGACCCGTTTCAAAGCTAACAAAAAACCAACCAGCGATAGGATTAAGTAAGTACAACTGAAAAGGTGTATAGGTGGATAGATGGTACGACATTCAAACGAGAGAGAGAGCCCATCAAGTCTCTCTACATTTTCTAGACAAACTGCGGATCCTACAGTCCAAGGATCCCATACTGACTCAACTTGATTACCAGAGACTAGCCACTTGGGCCTCTTTAGGTGACGTCTCTACCATCCCCACTTTGAAACAATTCTTCATCAGACCTTCCTGTCAAGGAGTCAGCAGCGATGAGTGCTCTAAGTTGCAACTGGAGAGAGGGCCTAATAGGACCCCACAATATGAGAATAACTAGGTCTCGCCGTATTCCGTCAGAACAGCTTTCCCCACAAGAGAGCAGAGGAATGACTGTAGATCGCTACATCTATATTAAAGAGAAAGCAGTCTCGGACACCCAAAACGGACATATCCCTCAGACTTACGAACCAAGAAAGTGTATTCCAAGCCCAAGTACCAAGGGCGCTCTATAGAAGCCAGTGAAGTCAATTTGTCAATCAGTCTCGCCCTAAATACAAAGGCATCCCAGGAATCGAAGGAGCATACAATCTGGCAAGAAGGGGATAGGAAGAACCCCTGTCAAGAAGCCTCAAATCCAGACTACTAGCAGACGACAGATGGAAATGGATAACATGTTGCCATGCCTGTCTGAGAGAAATCTGAACGAGACGCGATAAATCAAGAACCAAAGCTGCCTTTGCAATAAATGGACAAAACCTAGAGCTCTTCATCGCAACCATTTGGCGTAACATAGAACACGAATGGATTTAGGTACAGAAGCGACCTATCCAGGGCCACAGACATAGAAGAAGATTCAGGACACCTCTTCTGGAAATGACCCAACCTCTGCTTTCAAAGAATAGGAGACTTGTTCCTTAGTGACCTGGGTGACCTGTTGAAAAAGCTACCGAACCTAGTCTTGAACTTTATTAGACTGTATGGATGGTTCTAGGAAGGCCGCTACATTCCCTCTCCAGGGAAGTACAACGGATCCTCTTGAGATCCAAGTACAGGCTTCAGCTATGGCAAAACCCCACTCCCTCTCCCCGAAATACCTTTCGTCGGAAATTGGCATAAAAATCACAGGTTTTAGTAAGATTTCCACTTTCATAAAAAAATATAAAAATACCTTTTGAAACACCCTGTACTCAAATAACTTTAACCATTCAAAATGAAACCTTAAATTTCGTTAAATTTTAAAGATTCTTACTCAATTGTCACAATTTGTAGAATCACCAGCGAGCAATGACTTACCTGAAACGAAACAAACATAAAATTTTGTGTAAATTTTTTGGTAAAAAGTAAAAATTTTTCAAATCATAAAACTCTTCTCATTGCAACACACAATCATTCAACATCAATCAACAAAAGGCACTCTAAAATTGTTTGACCTATTAAAAGTTATACCAAAGAGCAAAGAACTCACTTCTAAATAATAAAATACCGTTAAGCAAAAGCAAATAAACAATTTTTAAAGGAAATTACACAATTTCAATTCGCATTTCATTCAAAGGAAAAAATGTGTGAAAAAAAATCATTCACACGAAATGCCTTCGAAAAATTTTCAAACACATTCGAGTATCGTATGATGAAATAAGCGAATGATCATCGAATGTATCTATGGATGGCTGGTGTATGAGACATGGACAGATGTTGATGTGATAATTGGCAATAATTAAAATCACAGTGAATCTGAGTGTTCAGAGTGTAAGTAAACACCGTGTAGATACGTATAAGTAGATACAGAGCGAAGCTGTGAAGCAAGTGCAAATGAGATGCGGCATATCTAATTGAAATGCTAACTGTAGCCAGTCGTCAAACAGTATTCCATGGGATGAATGTGTTTTTGGTGTTTAATTTGATGGAAAGCATGATATGGCAGCTTGCACACGGAAATGTGTTTGAAGTTCATTTGCTGAACGTGTGTTGGGTGGGAGTTTGAGCGGATATTTTGGGTTTGGGTTACGACTGTATTGAACCGATTTGCTTCAAACTTCATATCTGAGCTAGGTAAAGTCACAATTCGAGAGGAATTCGGAATTTTCACTCTAGTCCTACTCCTAACGGTACTTTACTTATGACAAGTTAGACAAAAAGCCCTCTTTCTCAAAAACAGTTGAACCGATTTGCTTCAAACTTCATATCTGAGCTCTGTAAGATCACAACTCGAAACGTGTTTGATGTTTTTGCTCTAGCTCTATTCCTAACGGTACTTTACTTATAGGCAATTTCGCAAAAAGCCCTCTTTCTCGAAAACTGTTGAATCGATTTGCTTCAAACTTCATATCTGAGCTCTGTAGCATTACAGCTCGAGAGGAATTCGGAATTTTGGCTCTAGCTCTATTACTAACGGTACTTTACGGTCTTTTTTGAAAACACTTGAACCGATTTGTCTCAAACTTCATATCTGAGCTCTAGAGGATCACAACTCGAAACAAGTTTCAAATTTTCACTCTAGCCCTACTCCTAACGGTACTTTTCATATATCTAATTTTACAAATATCTAATTTTCTTAAAAGCGGTTCCAACGATTTGGATTAAATTTCGTATTCAAATTAGTCTAGCTACATAGCATAAGATGGCATACCCCTTAATCTTTCCAGTACAAAGGTGCACAGTGTGGTCCCTTTGTTAGTTCACAACAACTCGTTCTAGAATCAATGGCCTTAGCAAAGCCTCCATCAAGGTTTCGTCACTGACCATTGATAAAGTCTAGGCCAAAAGCGCCACCATAAAGTTCACACTTGCTCTTGTGAGGCTTCTTTCTTCTCTCCTCTGTCGTCTCCTTTAAAGCTGTTAACCCTGTTCTCTGTTGCTTTTATTTTCCATTCAAAAAAGTTCTATGCGACGTGCCCTCACGTTCAAACAGTCTAAATCCTAAGTGCTATCAATTTGTATTCCATCAGCGGAAGCAAGGCATTTCCACTTTCTTAATAAAGATTAACTTGTTTCCAATCCATTCACAGGAAAACAAAACAAAAAAACAAAAAACGCAAAAAACTTTGCGGTAAAACGAATCAAAAGCTGTAAAATGTAAATTTTGTTCGAAAGAAAATTACGGCTTAGGTGTGTATGTCCTTTGTGTGGCTTCTGAATGTGAGTGTCGGCATGCCAACGCTATGCATGCAATTAATTATCCATTAACCATTGTCGGTGTACGGGACTGTAAATCCATTTTCAAACCGAACAAATCAATTCCAGAGCCAGAAGAAGAAGAAAAATAGAAAAAATGTTTACGGAGGCTGATCTTGGGCCACGCACGAGAGGACAAATTCTAAGCCCAGGTGTGGGTGTTGGATAGCATTTAGCGCAACGTGCTTTCTTTCTTTTTTTCTTCTTCTGCTTTCTTTCTTGTGTGTCGACGATGACGTCCAAGCGAATGTCATAAGACTCGAGTCACATAACTCGAGTGTGTGCTCCCCTTAACCCCTAGATACGTATGCAGACTCACCGCATCTGTTGAATTGAATTGAACAAAACTATTTGATGAGGAACTCTCCCATCAATAGGAGACAAAGCCGCAGGATCCATCGAGAGATATTTGCTCAATCGTCCAGTTAAAGCAGTCAAGCACACATATTCATTTTGAAGCACTTTGGTCACACGTGACTGGACTTGAAATTCACATTGAAAAATGAACCCTTTTTTGTTGGTTTTTTTGCCCGCAGGATCCAGCTTCCTTTTAGGATTAGGTTTCCTTTTAAATTAAAAAAAAAAAAGAGAAGAACCAAGCAAAGGTAAAACTTTGGGATTCAAGTTGATAGAGAGTCCTCTCCCCTTTTTATTTAATTTTAGAACGGAAAGGAGCTCTGTATCCTGTCTTTTTTTATAGGATTCTTGAGGGCAGAGGACACGACTTTATTTGGCCGAGAAAAGGGTTCAATGGTTTAGGATTTGTAGCTTCTATTAAGCTAGCGAAATTGAACGACTCGTTATGTCGGCTGCTGTTCCCAATTAGGTCGAGGGGTTGCTTGAAATAGATACTCTCACTCTCTCTCTTTCGATTCAGAGGAAAGTCATGGATATTTCAAGGAAGGGCTTTCAATAAGCAGCCTGTCCTCTTGCTGCCTTAAAGGTGAAGGTCTAAAGCAGGGACTAAGAAGTGGAAGAGTACACTTTAAGGGTGCATTCTATTCCATTTTTACATAGACTATAAGTCCCTTACTACTTCGAATGTGTGGCTGTCTACTGTGACATTCTGTCCAATTTGTCGGTTGTGATTGTCCCTTCTGTTGAAAGCTCGTGGAGTTCATCCAATTCTGTCAAGACCGTCGGCGTATGCAAGCAGTTGTACGTTGATGTTGGTTTCTGAGTTCCGCATAATCCACTGAGTATGCTGTTCACTAGCAATTCACTCAACTACTTGCTGATGAAGAGCTGGATAGTCTAATCTAAGGCCTTGCTCTCGAAACGACTCCCATCGATCCTTGACATGTCCCCATTCGGTTTCGAAGAAGTATTTCAAATGCAAATGCTTCAAATACAATCCCAGATAAGAGGCTATAATCCTTTTTGTCGTCGCCTAAAATTCCAAAACAAAACAGGTCCTAAAATCCAGTAAATAAATTACAAAAAACTTCCTCTGTGTCTCGTGCAAAAAAAAGGGGGCATAAAACTGTCGCTTTGTTTGAAAACTATGCTGCGCCATTAGTACACTCAAAATCTGTATCGTTGTTCGCGCGCAACACAAGCAAAGGATTTGCATAAAGTTTCGTGTTGCCGTTGCATGGCAGGACTATTAATATACCTTGTAGCACCTGCAGGTTGTGTTGCACGACGAAAGTAAATGAATTTTCAGATGAAAAAGTACTACCGCCCGATGGAATATAAAATGCATACTTGCCATGACATGCAATTGTTGCTTGACTTTTTTTTTTTTTGCGAATTGAATTAGTGCTGGGGTTTTGAACACATTGTTGCACGATGTGCATTAGAAATATTCAGAGGCAAACAACAATATTGTTTATTCATTCGACAACATTCTGTTTGTGGAGTGTAAGGGAGGAGGCTCTTTGGTGCAAGGGAGTTATCCTTGTTTCAAGACAGGAAGATGTCACTCAGGTACCTTCAATACTATGCTCCACAGAGGGCACCAGCTTCCACATTGTGGGCTGAATGAGGTCTCTGAGTCTCTGACAATCACAAACGTTGTTTTGTGGTAGGTAAATGGCAAACTGAAATTCACCACACAGCAACTGCCAGCTGTCAAATTGAGAAAGTGTTGCCAACCGCCTGCGTTGTTTCGTGGTAAGTAAATGGCAAATGGTGAAATGGCAGACAAAACCCACCACAAATCAACTGTCAGCTGTCAAAGCGCTTATGACTGGTGAAAGATTTCAAATTTAGACAGATTGGAATGAAATAAGTGTCACTCTTTCTTTCGAGTGCAATTCTTTTAAGAACAAGTACCACTGTACCACATCCATGACGTAATTTCGTACAGCATTCTCCGTGACTGTTCAAAAGAATTCCAAAAATAGGTACCTACTCCCATGAACATAGTTTCCCATCGAGATCAGGCGTAATGCCGTGATACAGTCTATTTACTCAAAATGTCATTCGCGCGAAAAAGTAATTCATTCGCCCGTCAGTTTTACATAAATATTTATTCGTAACTCACAGAGAGAAAAAAAAAAAAACACCCCCGCCCCCTCTCCTTGTATGATTAATCTAAAATGTCCATTATCAATTAACCAACACGCGTCATCTAACACACTCGTCTAGGGGAAAGGGAAAGAGATTTTGTATCGTGTTACCAGCAGCGAATAACCCCATCCACTTCAACAATTTAATTCAATTTATTTAAATCAAACCTCATTCAATCCACCCTCCCCCTTGGGTCTGGGTGTGTTCGTAGACACTTAGCTCAGCTCAGAAGGGGAGCCGAACAAAAAATCCATTCGATTTGAGGCAATTTATCAAATGCACTCCACAGCAAATGATTGTGCATTGGAAGACAAGTCAATAAATCAAAATGTAGAGCGCGCCAAAGAGAGAGAAAAAAAAAGTGGCGTCAAATCGATCACCGATCGCGTGTGGTGCAACAGCAACAACAGCATCACTGCGCGAAATAATTTACTCAAGGTGATATCAATTGCGCAAACTGTTGGAGCAGCAGCCGCAAAGTGCCACAGCAAACAGCACTGTGCACTGGCACACTGCGTCGTCGCATGCATGCTGAGCAAATTGAAAAATTAGATCAAAAGTGTTTGAGAGCAGTCTGTCAGGAGGGGTACATGATAGATGCTTCTATGACGGAGTTAGATAGACACTGTTAAGTGGTTACTACACAAAGATACATCGGTGAGATATTCTGCACCAGGGTGCTAATGCTGTTTGGAAACAGACTATCATGCGATTGTTGAAGTAAGGAAAAGCAAAACATATCTGCTGAAATCCAAACTGTGAACTATAAACGAATGCAAAAATCCCATACGATTGTCCGCAGTAATTTGGACAGCAACCACGGAGAACCACATATTAAGGAACTGAAAACCGGTTTCCTTCACTCTACTGGCTAAAGTCTCTCTGGGCTTTATACATGAGGAATGGAGGGAGCACTGTAAAGCCTGGCAGGCTGGTAGAACTTGATGGGTTGAGTCTCTACTGTAGCAAATGGTCATGCAATTTAAGCAGTCACTGAAGGCAAATGACCGTAACAAGGAATCAAGTGGGAAGCGTCAGAGCTCAATAGCTACTTCTTCCAACTAAGCCTCGATAGTTTGACTGCCTGGAGCGTAGTTTCCCTAGTTGTGCTAAGAGTATCATGCTAACAGTCTCTTGCTTAAAAATTCCTGCAGATGAGTTGCTGTCATGACTAAGAAGGGTGGAGCGAGTTCGCTTGAGAATACTCATGAAGTGGTCTCACTGCATCAGAGCAACCACTAAAAGTACGCATCCCTTAAAACCCACAAGGCCAAGGACGAACATAAGGATCAAAGTTTATGAATTCAATCAATTTAAAGTACGCACAGCTTACAATTTAATGGAGTTCCTACAGAGTCGAAGAGGGTTGGCCACTTGCCACAAGCACCACCACCACTTGGTTGACTATTTGCCAGATAGACCACTCAAATGAGTGTGTGTCATGACTCCTGCTATAGAAAGTGGCTTCATCTTTAAAGAAACTTCTCTGTGCCAAGATTTTTTTGCCCAAAAAGTCAGACGATCCAATTTATAGACAAAATTTAGTGTCAGTCCGTCAGTAAGCTCAAATATTTTAGGTGCACCCTGTGCCTACCAGGGACAATGAGTATGATTTTTGTTGCACATCATGTGGGATATCAAACGAAAGGTGGTGACACCGAGATTCCAAGGATGTTATAGATAGGGAACTGGAGAAATGCTGAGCTGGATAAATGCGGATTTTAGGGCTTTTCAATAAAAGAGATGATGTCTCTTAAAAAGCAACGGACTACAGAACTCATAGACAAGAACTCCAGACGAATGTACTCACATTGAGCTGTCCTTGCAGTTGAGCAAGCACTTGGGGATGACGTACGAGACTCAAAGGCGGCAGTCGCTACCAAAAGATGCAGTTTACAGACAGATTGCGTATCAACCGCCTGATTGGCATAATATTGTGGATTTTCCACTGCACATGCACTGAGCTTCGCTTTCGCTATCAATTGCATTTGATAAGGAGGAAAAACCCCCCATCTGTCAGAGCACCTACTTAAGCAGTCTCAGTCTCAATCGACGGTGCAGTTGTATCGCTCGTTCTTTCGGTTCGAAATGTTTCTTCTTCTCCGCATTCTTCTTGGTCTATCAATAGCCTACTTGACTGTCGCCCAAAGTAGTGGATTCTTTCGCAAGACCAGTGATGACCGCGTCAGTGACATTCAAAACAAACTAGTGACCATGCAAAATGATATCTTCAATCTGACCATAGCCATCGCTTCTGGAGACGCTTCTAGTGAGCTGAAAACCCGTCTGTCTTCGCTCGAGAGCCAGTTTTAATCGTTAAGCAAAAGAGTGCTCGACTTCTTCTCGAAATATGAGACAACTGTCGGTTGCTCACCGACTCAACATGATGCGCTTCAAAACACGATGGCCGGCAGAATAAAAGCCGAAACAGAGAAAAGTGCCATTCAGGATGCAATCAAAGCCCGGAACTTCAAACACGCCGAAGGAATGCTCACCCAATTGGCTGACAAGTGGAGGCTTCGCGACATCATCCATCAGGTGTATTCCACTTCAAGGGGAAGCTTCAAACTAATTCTAGGCTTTTCCAAGTCGCTGAGCAGCATTGAGCTCCGTTTAGAGGTCATAAAGGCTCTACTCAACGAAATCCAATTGAATTACGATCAAGATCCTTTGGAACTGATTGAAGTGGTAAAAGTCCTGCAAAACTTGGACCACCAAGCACCGGATGAGCAGAAGGCTCTAGCCCGACGTATGACCAGTCAAACGCTGAAGGATATAAGCAGTTCGTCAGTAGAGATTTTGAAAGACGCCATGTATGCAAGTACCTACGCCAAGAGTGTTGAAGTGGAGAAAATCTGCGACACATTAAGCAGCCTACGACCTGATCCCCTGAGAGAGGTAATGGCTGCTGTTGTCGATGAATCCTTTGATGTGCTGGCTTCGGACAAAATTCTCGAGAATGTCTTCAGTCAGAAGAATATTCCGCAGGCAGTTCACGGAATGGTGGCTCTCTTCAAAACCTTAAGGGGCACGGGACATGTAAACGACTTCACAGTCGTCAACTTGGCAGATTACCTAAAGAAACTTCAGGGCAGAGATTCCTACAGAACTCTCAGATCCAGCCAGAGGAAGGCCATCGAAAGTGTGATCTCCCAGCTGCCAACCTGCGTCAAATCAATCTTCTTCGAACCCTACGTCTGTTTCTGCAGTTACGTGGACGGCAGCCCTAGCTCCGACTGTCAGAGAGACGAGGCCAGAGACGAACGTTGGCAGGTCGAAAAGTCCGGCGATAAGTTGTATTTCAAAGCAGCATGTGACCCCTATCTAGATGGTGGAAAGTTCTATTTGTCGGCCAGAGACTCACATCATTCGAATAAGTCCATACAGTTTGTCCATCCACACCAGATTGAGGGAGATACTAAGGACAGCAAAACCACATGGACCATCGAACTCAATGGGGACTATTGTGATTTCAAAAATGTCCACGACGGAGGGTATCTTTTCGTGCCGACGAATCGAAGACAGAGGATGTTCACCTTCATCCCGGCAGCTGATGCTGCAAGAACAGGCTACCAATTGCAGCTGAAGAAGTGTAGAAAACTGTAAAGGAAGTCAATAAATGCGTGGTGACATTTGATCATGTTTTCAGTTTATAGTTCAATTCTTTGCAGAATTTTACGACTGTGTGGGACGACACGTTTTCTTTCAAGGACAATCCCATCCCACGGAATCGCTCGTTAAAATATCCTTTGCTCTCTAATTGGATCCAATTAAATAGAACCCACCGTAATTCTTAACTATCCCCACATCAAATGGCGCGCAGATTGTCATATCCTTTTGCGACACACACACACTCATTTCCCATCAGTTAACACAGTCCTGACTGAGACTCGCTCTCTCTTTGGCGTGTAATTATTAACAACTGTCACATCAAGTACTCGTGTGTAAAGGACTCTACACTTTAATTACTTGTCCATTCATAGAAATGGAAAAAAAAACCAAAGTCCTTCTCCAATTCAATTTACTTTTAAGGATACTTCAAGTCGGAACAGAACAACAACAGCAATACACAACTGATGGTTGAAGAGAAAAATGTAGTATACCCTTTCGTCCTTTTTCCATCCTTAGTGCCCGCCCGTGATCAATTTGTAACGAATTTTCCATCAGGTGGGTGGGTTATAAAACGGAAAAGGTAGGATACATTGTTCTACGGTCCAAAAATCAATAGATACCACCTGCTGCTGAGGAATAGTTTCTCTCTCTCTTGGTCTAATCTGATATTCTCGCTCTGTTTTTCAGTTAAAACGAGTTACAGCCGACTGTTTGGTAGGGATAATGATATGTTACGAGGAACGTTCTGGATTCCGACAGAGATAGTTGGATTTATGTCATCACTTGTGGGGGACCACCATGGATATTGAGCACCGTAAAGGACTAGTAGCAGGCTGAAAGGCGATCCGAAGAGATGTTCGAACATAGAATTCAAGTGCACTCGTGAGGAGGGACATTAGGAGGACTCGAGTGGAAGGTTTCTGATGAAAAATTGATGATCTCTCTGGCGAGAGATGGTAACGACACATAAGGTGTCATCAAGTTGGATTTCCATAGAGGAAGTGTAAATCCCTGAGTGGGGGATGGAAAGGACTAGTTCCAAATGTCTACAACAAACTGAGGTACGCAGAAACGTAACCTAACTTTGGCTTGGGAGTCTATCCTAGGGCCTCTACAACGCCTCCCCCCAACTCTTTCCCAGTTGCTTCCTTTCCACTGGAACATACTACTAGGACCACCTCGTATCCTGCCATCCTGTATAAGCAGGTTCCATTGCATCGCTTGGTTAGCTATGGATCTGTCACCCTTTCGGAGAGTGTGACCAATCCATTGACACTTTCGTCGTCGTATGGTTGTGCCTATAGGTTCATAGCCTAAATCTGTTCCTTAGAGATACAGTTCGATGATGAAGAAGATGAAGATGAGGCGTAGACACCATCTTCGTGATAGTGACGGTCACTCTCCAGGTACCACATCCATATAGCAGCACGGACTCAATGTTGGAACGAAACAGTCGTAGCTTGTTGCATCACTTCGCCATGCAGGCAAAGCTGCATTCAACACATTGCTGAACAGTATTGGTGAAAGTATGCAGCCTTGTCGAGTCCCACTTTGGACAACTTACTGGGTGCGAATTCGGGAATTTCTTTCTGTCTGACTTGGGTGCATATTGCTTCAGTTAATCCTCATCCGATAGTAGCAACGAACCGTCTAAGCCTTTCACTGGGTCTTGAGTAGAGCTTCTCATAGAAGACCGCCAAGTTAGGTCCCTTTTTCCATCCTCAGTTACCATTAAAAATGCAAACTGTTGTATCTATCAATCGATACGATAAGTCCTATGTCCTACATAGAAATAGTTGTAGGCCATTAGACCCCAGCGCACAATGTCCTTCACTCTGCACACAAAATTTTGTCCATCTTTTATATTTTTGGCATCGAAATACGGTCAACCCATTTGGCCCTTTTTTTTTGTTTCTTTTTTTGTGCCTCAAAGTGCCATTGAATTGGATAAAGGGTTGCTCTGTTCGTATTGAAATTATTATTGATTTGCGAACCTAAAACTGTCCCAGGATAAAGGGTGGCTTTTTCCCTATCATGTGGTGTATTAGTAGACCGACGAGCGCCTATTGATTTTGTTATCTTTGTATCTAGATGGTTGGCCAACTTTATTAAAGCGATCCTTCTTAAGTATTTATAGATTCCCTTCCAATGGGATTTAATTTTATACTCGAATAGGCAAAGGTGTCTCGGTCTGCTTTGTCTGACAATAAATCAGTTGGAGACGAAAGAAAAAAAATATAATCAGTTGGTCTTTTTGTTTTTATGTGGCAATAATTCTCACGCCAGTTTCAATCGCAGGAACTTCTTTGGAAGCGAAGCAAAGCACGACTTTTATGACTTTAAATCAGTGAACTCATATAAAAAACAAGAGAAGCATAAAACTCGCGTAAAAACTCAGCAATTTTTTGTGTCAGCAATTTCAAATTGATGTCATAGATATACCAAGAGAGAGTAGGCGAGGATTGAAAAATCAATAAGGAGATGCTGAAGGAAGTTTAAAGATTAAAAAAGGGCATGTCTTTCAGCCTTTTCACGTGGACCCCTCAAACAGAAAAAAAACATAATTAAGGAGGGAACCCTTCTAGTCTTTAAGGAACTTTAAATCAGATGGACACCGTGTGGTATATGAGCTAGGTTTCCTCCAGTAGGTGGTAGAGTATTCGGTCAATGAAGGAACGAGAAACAAACTACTGTAAATTATAAACGAACTGAAATATCACATACACCCTCCCAACAGACGCACCAGGGACTCAACCAGGAGAATTTTCTCTGTTGAGTCAAGCGGATGGGGTATCTCGACGCAGAAGCTGTCTTTCCTCCTTTACTTCCTATTGAAAGCCTAGTGTCTTTCTTCACAACCAGCTGGGAACTAAGCTAGATTCCGACTATATAGACCTCCTATTGATGCATAAACTGCTTTAGCCTCTACAAATGTTATGTGTATCAATAGGAGGTTTAAGAGAGCCTCCATTCAACCTTCAAGGCTTCAATTGGTTATCTTCGTTAGCAGTATGCTTCTCAGACGTAAGCAGTACCTACATCTATGTAAATCTGTCTTCTAGAGTCTCTCAAACCCGGACCGACATTTTAGAGGCAATCCTATGATCCCTCATTGAACCAATTCATTCAATTGGTATACTGACGGCTGGAGAATGCTGGAGTTGGAATTCCTGATCCAAACCACAAACTCTACACTCCTTTCGGCGAGAACTCTTTGCTATAGATCCGTAGATAGCCAAGCTCTCATGTCCTTCAGATTGTAGGTGTAGAGGTGGGAACTAGTTACCTTGTCACTGCGGCCTCTGTCTGGGTCTATTGTGACTTCCTCTCTCTCTCATGTCCTTCAACAATGAGTCGAAGCTGGTCTGTTGGGCTACACAAAACATCATCACACTGATTTGCGTCTCTTGTTGACGGACTTGCCTGATAAGGAGCTATTCTATGGCCAAGATGCCAAGAAAGAAGAAAAAAAAGACCAAAAGGTCCATGAGTTAGTCGCCGGGGGCACTCAATGCTACTGTCCCTGGGCATTTTTTATCAGAAGCCAAGGAGTGAGCACAACTGGCATAAGACTTAAGAACTAGTAGGCAGAGAAGACTACAAATGTGAATGAAAACATCAGTAGAAGCCACGAGTACTACACAGCTATACTCGATGATCCCTAGGGCTAGACAAAGAAGTCTTCTGAGAAAAGGATAGGCTTTCACGGTGGCTTACCAACTAGCTTTGTCCCAATCGGTTTCCTCTTTCACTGCTTTGAAAAGAGCCAAGCGAGCCTTACCTCATAGTACTCACCACATCAACACATATCTAAGGCTAGCCTAAGGACAGTCACAGGCTACATCACAACTCATACCAGAAACAAAAAGCTCCACTCTATCAATCACTTCATCTTTATTGAGTCCCTTTAGAGTATAAGGATACATTTTCGACACTTCCTTAGCTGCCATTGGAACTCCGCCTTATTCACATCCGTTCCAGGGATCCAAGTATAGGTACCCTTCATCACTTATCAGCCAGTTGACTAAGTTTGAAGTTCCGGCCTTTGATTCCATCCTGAATGTCCTTATGTGTGTGTTGAGTTGGCTAGAGGCCACCACATGTGTCGTGCTTGGAAAAGAACTCAAGGATCTCTTCGGTTAACGATTGAAACTGACGTTCGAGCGAAGACAGAGCTTTCAATTCACTATGAGCGTCACCAGAGTCGATGGCTGTGCTCAGATTTAGGATATGAGTTTGCACGGTTACTAGTTTATTTTGAATGTCTCTAACGCGTTCGTCATTCGTCTTGCGAAAGAATCCACTACTTTGGGCGGCAGTATAGTAAGCTATCGATAGACCGAGAAGAAAGCGGATGAAAGCAAACATTTTAAACCAAAGGAAGGCGAGAATACAACTGCTCCGTCGATTGAGATTGAGACTGCTTAAGTAGGTGCTCTGCCAGATGTGGGGTTTTCCATCTTATCAAATGCAATTGACCCTAGAGATAGCGGGGAAAATCCACAATATTATGCCAATCAGACAGATGATAATGAAACTATTCGTTGGGTCATGTTGGACGCAATCATATCGGTGTTTGTAAGTTGATTAGAGAACCTCTCAGGCCTGAGATGCATCAAAGTTTGAGTACAGCTCATAGAGATTGCGGTTGAGGACTGATCTCTCAAGAGAATGTGACCTAACAAACGACGGCAACTTAGAGCTCCACTTCTGTAATTTCATGGACTCTAAGCATTTGCCGGTTCTTCTTAGTAAACCTCGCCCAATTTGAGTTCTTCTACCCGAGACTCTATCGAGCGAAATTTTGTTCGCAGATTAGACCTCAACTCTCGATCAAATAGTTAGTCAGAGTTTCAATCAATGAGTAGAAGGCTATTAGCTTGATTCCTAACTATATTCACTTCTAGCTAAAAACAAAGAAACAATTCACTTGTAAGCATTGAACAAATTTACTGCGAATTATAATGCAATCGAAAGCAAAAATGACAGACAATTTCCTTTATTAGGTTGGACACCAACCACGAAGAGTACAAAATGCTTGCCAACTGAGAATTTTTTCACCAAACCAACCGAACAATTGGGCGTTAGATATAGCAATTCATGGCGAAGGACCCTCGGCCCTACTTAAAACCCAGCACCACGTGAAGATGGATAGTCAGCGCTGGGGTGTAATGGCCGCCGATAAAAGAATTCAACGGCTTTGAATCGATAGCAATGTACATAGGCAACGATGTGTTTTATTGGAAGGCAAGAGTCCTATAGACAGTCAGCTCCTTGCACATACGAGGCACATTTAAGCCAAAAAAGGATACAAAAATACCAACGAAGTCCTCCCCCAAAAACTGAGATCACCACAACCTAGAAAGCAATGCAGCTATTAAAGGTGAACAATCAAAACCTAAGGAAGCTCGAAATTCCGCAAAAATTACATGGAAATTTGACCAAAAATTTCACAGTCAAGTAGTCAAATTATTGAATTTTCGCCAAGATCGATAGGTTTTCGAACTAACAATGAAATTCGACCCGAAAACCGCAAATTTTTCCAAAAATGTCGTTGAATGAAGCCTAAAATTTGATTCCAAACTACTTTTTAGAACTTTTCACACTTTGCGACCGCAAGTTTCGGGAAAATTTTCCGTCAAATTTGAACAGTGATTTCAAGAATATTTTCTGATTTCAAAATATCTTTGAAATTGGACAAAATTTAAAGTGAAATCGAAATTTTTGGTCAAAAAACTTTGGAATACATCAAAATGGATTCGAAAATGATAGGATTTGAGGCGAAATTGATATTTTTGGTCAAAAAACTTTGGAATACATCAAAATGGATCCGAAAATGACAGGATTTGAGGGGAAATCAAAATTTTTGGTCGAAAAACTTTGAAATACATCAAAATGGATCCCAAAATGACAGGGTTTGAGGGGAAATCAAAATTTTTGGTCGATAAACTTTGAAATACATCGAAATGGATCCAAAAATTACAGGATTTGAGGCAAAATTGAAATTTTTGGTCGAAAATCTTTAAAATTCATGAGACGAACCTACAAATGTTTGTCAAACTTGCATATTTGGCTTATGCAAAATTTCGCAAGTCCTTTTATTTTAGGGAAACATTTCTAAAAACAGCGGAAAAAGTTTGCGATTTTGAAGACAGATTTAGTGGGTTTATCAGGATGAAAGCTCCTAGTCTATTAGTTTCAGAGGACTCCCCACGTGCCCCATTTAATTAATCTGACAAACTATGCAAGTCGTCTGGTGCATGCATCTGGTGCATAAAGTTTTTCACCTTCCACAAACAACAGACATTCCTGAACAAAAAACACATTCCAGCTGCAAGTTTGTCTCTCTATCTCTGTGTGACAGGATAAAAGCAGAGCCTTCTGTGCTTTGTTCCCAAAAAAAAAAAAAAAAAACATAAGCGTGCGGTTGTGTGTGTTACTCTTTCCAACTATTCGCACACATAAAGAAAGGAAATTGTGCATCTCTAGTGAACATACCATTCCATGCAACAAATGTCCTTTTAAAAGCATTCTCAGCTCAGCTACAAGATGCATTCAAATGGAGGGGCCAGAGGATGTGGAACAACATGCTTTCTTCTTTCATTGTGCGTGTTCTCACAGAGGAAGGGGAAAGAGGGCGAAACATTGAAATGCCAACTGTTAAGAGTGTTATTTCCCCCATTCTTTACCCTCCCTCCGCAAGTGGCATGCATAAATAAACCATTGTGATGCAAGGTGTGAAGCAAAAGTGCACACAGGACGAACGTGTGATGGATTAAGCACGGTTCCTTTCAGTCAGCATGTGCAAAAGGAGTGAATTGGTTGAATAATACTTTCTTCTTGGAGCAATGCAGCTGTTTAAATAGTGATGCCATCTGTTGGTTGGAAATAGTTTTTAAAAAGTTTTTAAAAAGTGGGTTTTGTAGAGGGCTGTTCCCCCCTAAGGACATTCCTCATACACAACACATCTTTTGCAACATTGTCTGCCCTTTTTTTTATGGCGGACATCAGACGGATTGACATTGTTTTACCTTTTCACACACACACACACACAGAGCACACATTCTGTGAGGTAAAGTTTCCTGGAGATAAGGTATCTCATGTCGGATATATCATTGCCCACAAGTTGCTTGTCGATGGTTGTACTACAGGATGGTATTTAAAATTAGTTTTTCCCTCCTTTTTGATGAGAGTTGTGCATGCAGTCGTTCGCCTGGTGAAAGGATATGATTCTGACATATGACAGTCCAGTGGTTGTTACGAAACATCAACTGAGGGAGAACTCTATCGATCTTTTCTGGTTTTCATTTTGAAAAGAGGTCCTGCGTACGCCTGTCTGGATGTGGGACGGACTTGAAAGTCCCTTCAAATGAATTGCAGAGGAGTTCTGGTGGAGTTTTATGAATAACGTGTTGCATTTCTAATGGATTGAGTTGCATTGTACGGTGCGGTGTTGTTCTTTGTTGGCTGTGATGGCATTTGGCAGACAAGGTATTCCAGTACATGTGCATATGGACCGTGACCTCAGTCGACTGCGGTTTGAGGTCAGTGATTTAAATGGTAGACTCTTATGCCAGCTGGACTGATGTAAGTCTAGCAAACAGCTTGTTTTATAGAGATTTTGTAGTTTGAATTTTCTATTTTGTCGTTGAGTATTGTATAAAGAAGTTTTCGCGAATGCTCTGTCACTTTTTAGAAAAATTACATTTGTTACGCCTACCATGTAATTAATGTATTTAAATGTTAATATTGTAGTATATGAACAAAATGTAGCAGACATTGAATTTCATCGTTTTTCTGAATTTACTACGCATGTAACAAATTGTAGTAAATGAATACAACTTGTAGGTTATGATGTAGAAAATGTAATGCCCCTTATTTTCAAAGATCTGGGATCTTCTTCATTGAAATTCATTGTATTTCTATATTTACTACGTATGTAACAAATGTAACAAATTGTAGTTAATGAATATTACGTGTAGAAAATGTAATGCCCTTCATTTTTCAAAGTTTATGAATCTTATGCAGTAAAATTCATTGTTTTTCTGTATTTACAACGTATGTAACAAATGTAACAAATTATAGTAAATGCGGAGTGTAAATTATTCGACTTTGGATATTTGTCCATCATGCTTCTTTGGTTTGTAGAGGTTAATTTGAAAGGACTTATGACTTTGAATGGTTACCATTTTAGCGCAAGGCTCTCTGTCCTTGCATACCTCCTCGGCGCCTTAAGGACACTCAAAATTGGAATATTCTTCATGTCATTTCCATAATGAAATATTCAATTGACTTATAATGTCAGGCCTCACTTGACTGTCAAGCCGCCGGCCGCCCGCCATGGCCACTTGTAATCTAATTGTCCCTGGACCACATTCTATTCACGTATACAATGAGTGAGGACTATACACACAAAAGGACAAAAGGACTCGCAAATACAAGCGCCAGTGCGAAAAATTCAATATGAAATTTTAATTTTTCAATTTATTTCGCGAAATATTCTACGCACACATAAGCAGAAAAAGAAGAAGAGGAGGAAGAGGAAGAAGAAGAATGCCACAATCCATACCACAAGGCTAGAGGCTACGTGCCTGTATAATGGGTTATAATTATGTACGCTTTGAATAAAATCCCAATCATTCCAACGGTTCACAGGATATTATAATAAATAATCGATCAACCGCTTCCTTTCAATGGCAGCATTTTGATTTCCATAAATAAAGCAGCAGCAGCATAGTAGCGGAGGCTTTTTTTCTTTTCTCTCGCGTGTCCTTTATTATTTCCATTTTAACTTGTTTTTTAACCCATCACCCACACCAATGCCCCAAAAAGCCCCACATATAGGACTGTGTGTGTGCGTGTGTGTGGAGATACATAAATCAATTGTTGAGCACACACTCTTTTGCGGTTGTTGCTGCTGCTGTTGACACACGTACGCGCATAACTTTTCCACACTACTGTCTAAATTAGGTAATTTCTTTGATCCTTTTCAACATACATACAACACAAACACACAAACACACACACACACAGAGAGACTAGGTGGAAAATTTATTAGATATTCATTTTTAAATTTATAGATTCACAAGGATATTTTAAGCGCTCGCAGCGCGCGGAAGGACGAGGATAAATATTTTATGATTGCATAAACACAGGATAAAGTCCCTGCTACTGCTGCAAATATGTGAAAGGTAGCGGAATGGCAAATAATTCACTTTCTCTCTGTCAGTTACGAGTATTGTGGTGGAATTATAAAATAAAAATAAAAAAAAAATCCTTATTTTGTTTATCGATTTTAAAATTGTCTGTCAGAACGAAGAAAATCCTTTTTGTGTTTTTTTGGAATGTGAAATATTTTAATGATATTTTTTTTTATTACTTTGTACGGATACATGTGTATTTAAATTTGATTTCAGGAATTCGGGATTACGAGGTGCAAATAGATTGAACATAAAAGGGTATAGTACACCTCGCGACGGGCAAGGATTAATGACTGGCGGTTTTATATATCACACGCACCAGTTGTTGTTGTGTTATTTTTTTTTGGGGGGAGCGAGTTTTTGTAATTTAATTTAGCGGTTTATTGGCAACAGCTGCGGAATTTATTTGCATATTTATTTGGGGGCAGTGTAATTTATTTCAATGAAAGCCGCCTGTTCCCACCGCAGGAAAGCCAAGCAATTTGCATGCTCCTTTCTTTTATCTGTTCTGCATAAACAAAATAAAAACTGTAAATGAGCCTGAGAAAGACCATGTTGCAGCCATAAACAGAAGCGAGACTTTGGCACGAAATTAGACAGATGCATTGCCCAAAATTTGACTTAAAATTTGGTGTATGTTTTGTCCTGATCTGCTATCTAGAAGTGATGATCCCTAGCATGTCCCTTAATTGTAGAAAGAAACCTAAACCAATTCGCCTAAGCACCTGATTGCAATACAGCAAAGATGTCAAGTACAGTCAAGTACAGAATCCCAGAAAAGGGAGCGATCGCCTGACAAACATCCAAGACCCTTACTGACATGAGAAACTTCTTTTTTGAAGTCTTACTGTAGCTGGACAGCCGACAGACACATAGTAAGAGGGAGGCTCCGTACAAAATATCTCAAGCTCGGGGTTTCCTTTCAAGGAATGCCTCCAGTAAAAGTGCTTGTTTCATAGTAAAATATGGTGCCAGTCATGACAGTTTATGTCAAACCAACGACGGCGCAGCCCTGCAGATGTCACTTAGTAAAGTCGCAAGGAAGCTCTAAAATGATGTGGTAAGTGGGCCCTTGAAAGGTGAAGAGAAGTGGAGCAACGGTCCAAGATAATCAAAGAAAGATTTGCCTACGGGTGTCAGTGTGTCTAGCCATGCTTAGTCTCTGGTCTGGGACACATCTGCTTTGATATGACACAGTTCCTCAGGACCTACTTTCTATTACTGGCTTTTAGAAGAAATTGAATGAAGATACTGTCCTTAAGGTCTATCAGCCTTCGCTTCGTTAGTTCATCAGCTCGCTAAGGTTCTGTGTCCTGACATCGAGAAGAGACCAGGTGAGTTCCTCTTCACAACGTTGACAGAGATACTCTAATCGATGAAGCCATTTGTTTGAGAATCAAGAGGCTGCTGATTCCCTGTACCAATTCATTGATTTTGAAGGATATGCTTGGCCATGTTCCAGCCACTAAAGGTCTCTAGATAGGGATCAGAATGTGCCAACCTTACTCAATGAAATCCCATCTAAACAAGATCAACAACTACCATGAGGACATAGCTTTGCAGGTGCCCCAAGAGAGCAGACATCTGTCTATTCTTCTGAGAGGCATCAGAACTGCCACTACGTTGAGGTGAGGTAGGATGTCCCAACGCCAGAAATTCTCCTCTGAACCTTGTCTTTGCTACTTCCTTGATTCCAGTGTAAACTGTGACCCAGAAGAGCGCATAGTTCTCAAAAGCACAGCTCGAGTTATGGCTATACTGGGTCATGAGACATAATGCTGTTCTAGGCACCAAGTAAGCTGCTGAATAAGCAAGAGAAGATTCAAACTAGCAAACATGGAAAGAGAGCGACGATCACCAGAAGTTTGTATCATCACAGAGTCATTCGTTGAAGAACCAAGGACTCTTACAGCTTCTACAATAAAGTTTCAATGCCAAGCACTAATGACTCCTCGGAATGGATACTATTTCCCTTACTCAAGTCAACAAGACCCACCTCATTCCATTGCTCTAAAGAGACCCAGTCAGTGTCTAACAGCAGAACTCTGTGATAAGAGAGTTCGTTACAAAGCACACCTTACTGTCAAAGCCATTGCTCCAGCACAAATTCCTTGGAAGTTTAGAAGACACTTTGTTCCTACTCCATTCTTGGACTTTGTCTCTGCTGAAGCTGCATGTTCCTTGCCAACTTTGGGTCCATGGAAGAGTATTGGTTGGTGTCACAAGGCCGAGAGTGTTCTCCCTCGTTCAAACCATGTTTCCTCAGATTTTCTCCTCTTTCCTTGTCCTCCGCTTGGCTTAAGCAAACAGTGTCCCGACTATTGCGAGCGCTGAGACTAAATTTCAAAAAGAATCCTTTTCAGTTGAGTGTGGAGACATTAAGCTGTTTTTAATGAGCATGCCACATGCATAGCTTTCATCCTCTTAGACAGTTCCATAGGCAAACAAACTGCTGATAGAGAGAACCTCAAACGACTGCCTACCATACCAACGCACAGCCTAGCAACATGCACTACCCACATATGTACGTATCCTCTTTTGTGATATCCTTTCATCTATTATTACGAAAATCGCTACTCTTAACCTCCATCACATACAATTATCGAGAAAAGAAAAATTTACTCAGTATTCAGATCCAATTACAACGGAAGTTGTAATTAGATAACCACCCCTCGGTACCAAATATTCTAGTCTGCAGATGACAACAACACGTAACCAAGAAGCCAGGATAAATGCCTAATAAATCCAATGAACTTGATGGAGAAATCGAAATCGTTTTGCCTGTTCAAAGGTCATAATAGAGGTCTGCGGTTGGGTTCACTTCATGACAAGGGAGCATCACTCTCTTGATGCCATCGACTCCCCCTGGGGGAATGCTAGACAATTAGAAATGCCTTTTGTTTACCAACTGACAAATGATTTTCCATCCTTTTTACTCCCATCAACAGAAGGAGGAGGAGGTGTACCACCCAGAAGCCAGTTAACAAAATAAACTTGTTTTACATCTCGAATTCGAGATCGAAAATCCTTTCAAATGGAAAAATTTCCCATCAAATTGGATTGAAAACAAACATGCCGACGACGACCGACGCACAAAACAGGATGTGTTTTCTTTTGTCACTGGGTCAGGGTGGATGCCTCTCGACAGTCGTGACATCTGTTCGATACGGTGGTGGTCTTTCATTCTCCCTTTCTTTCTTTCATTATTTAAACAACAAGGAAAAAATAACTGAAATCACTTTTGAGACAAAAGTCCTGAGTAAACTTTAAGTGAAAGATTGATTGGAACAGATGTTCCAAGGAGGCACACCTTCGAGAATCGAATCCATATTGAAAAGGGCATCCTTCCGGCAAGGAGTGTGCTTCAATAAGCGGAAAGGTTTTGGACCAAACTCTCAATTAAGGATACCACACAATTAGCCATCTTTCTCTTTTCCTCTTCGACTTTATCTAAACACAAACTTCTTTGCTGACTTTAAGATATTTTCCTTCGAAAAATATTGTTTTGCTGTGGCATTCCACAGAGTAAGCAACTGTCAAGATAAAATGCATCCTCCAAGGATGCTTCGCGAAAAAGGAAAACTATAAAACACATGATGGCGCACACACACAGCTCAGAGAGAGAATTTCTCTCGAATAACAGAGCCACTCGTCGCTATAAACTATTTTTATTGTGACAAGTTGTGTTTTGCTTGAGGTAAATTAAAAATTTACTGTTCGACATGTTGAATAACATTTGCACTGATGTGACATTTGGTTTGGTGGTGGGGAATGTGATTTGACATTCAGTTGGCTCTCAGTGGCAAATGGAAAAGAAGAGACATCCTTGTGAAAAATGCACGAAAAGCAATCCTTATTTTGGATCGAATTGGTTGGGCGACAAAAAGGAGTGGGGTATGGCCTCATAAAAGACGACAACCCACTCGTACAGCACTAGTGTGTCCCCCAGTGTATTCCAAAATGAACGCGAAATAAAATCCTGTGAACTACAAATGAGTACAAAAATCCCATGTGATTTTCACTAATTATTTAGACACAAAGCCAAGAAAGCACCATTTATCGTAATAGAGTGCAGATTTTAGGTGCTACTGTGAAGAGACAAGGCAATTTCAGTGAAAAGGGACTTTAGAAAGACTATAGAAGCATATTTGGACTTTGAGTACTAGAAAAGGAAGACCGACTGAGACTTTAAGAAGGCTTTAGAGGTACAATAGGCTTTCCCTCAAAAAACTGAATGCGTTGAACTCAATCAAGAGTTCCTCCTTTATAGGCTGGATATTTTGGAAGTAAGCGAGATATGATGGTTAGAGTACAAAACCTTTAATGTTGTACTCCCGATGAACGCGAGGACATAGAGTTTGCCAGGTATTAGAGCACTGAGTTCCTGACAACGGCAGAGAGGTAGAATACAGACTGAAGTCTAAAGTAGCGAGATAGGGCTCCCTTCAGCTGGTCACTGCCTGTCAGTAGGTGAAGCAATGGTAGTTTTTTAAGTCACAATCTCATAAGAATAAGGAACGCTCATGTGAGATGCAGAGAGCACAAAAACGTGAAGAAGGAAGCATTAGACTAAAAGTGAGAGAAAACTAAGGCCTATTGCCAAAAACTATGAAGAACAGGCATTAGAAAGGGTCTAGTTCTCGAAGGGCTTCATTCTTGAAGAGTTCAATCGATTCAACCTGTTCAATAATCTCTCTCGTTTTAAAAGGAACCACTTTCTACGTTAAATTAGTTCCACAAATTCGGACTAAAAGAAACCATGACTAGGGCCCTCTAGCACTAAAAGGAACCACATTCAGCGTTCACTAAGTTCTACTATCCATAAGTCTACGCCATCTCGGATAGGGAGAACAAAACTCCCAGGGACTATACTGTCATTAGTTCTTCTTTGTGTGATGGAAGAAGGAAATAAAAATAGATTTACGATTGCACGGAAAGGCCACTGAACCATTAAATGACTCTGATTACACTCACTCAGCTAGATGAACCATTTTGCCTACCTCTCCTTGCAGCCCATGAAGCAGTGAATGAATCCTCTGAACCTAAGCACAACTGAAGCCTTATTTATTCACCTCATGGAACCCTGTTGGATTCTATTTCAACGAGAAGGAGTCACGGAAAGGGCACTGTTTCGTTGAAAGGCTCTGATTTGTCCACCTCTGTGACCTAAAGCAACTGAAGTCTTATAGACCCAACTCATGCACCTCTGTTTGGTCCTATTTCAACGAGGGGGAATCACGTAAAGACCACTGAACCATTCAATGCCTCTGATCCCAATCACTCGGCTAAGTGAATCATTTTGCCCAGCTCTAATTGAAGCGCAGTGAAACAATGAATGAATCCTCTGAACCTAAGCAACTGAAACCTTTTCATCCAATGGAACTTTGTTCGTTTCTATTTGAACGAGAAGGAGTCACGGAAAGGCCACTGATTAGACTAGGTGACCCATTTTGCCCGCGTCTATGAACCTAAGCAACTGAAGCCCTATTCACCCAACTCCTGCAACTTTGTTTGTATCTATTTGAAGGAGAAGAAGTAACTGAACCATTCAATGAACCATAGGTGAACCATTCCGCCCATCTACGTGAACTAAAGCCTCTATTTGTTTTGTTGCTGATTCTATTTGCACAAGGAGTTAATTGCCAATAAATTGCGACCCAAATTTCATTCCAGATAATTCCCCCAGGAGACATTCAAATCCTACACACATCATCATCAGTTTTAATGGAAATGATTCACACATCAGAGAGCGATAAATTAAATTCTATTGTGTTTGTTTCATAATTGGAGATTACTATTCTGTGTCTATGGTAATTTAGAGTACCGATTGCATTGTCTGAGCTTAGTCTCTAGGCTCAGCAGTTTGCTGCCAAGCATCAGCACTTCATCCGGGATAATTCTTCTGGCATTTGAAACTTGAAAGGAAGGAATATGCCCACCTATATACTAAGCCAGGAGCAACAGCTGAAAGTACCACTCTGACCTTTTTTTTTTTTCTCCACAAAAAAACGGTTTGTTTTTCTTTCTGTTTTGCGTTTTAACAATTTCTTTGTTCATCTGTCTTTCGCTCTTGAGGATGAAATCGCTCGGAAAAGTGTGCACAAAAGCGTAAAAAATTAAAATTGATTTATTTTCAACATCCACCAACCGAAAAAGGACCATCGAAACGGGGACACAGATAGAGAACGAGAGAGAGAGAGAGAGTTCCGGTAGCCTTCCGCAAAATACAAAAAAAAGGACACTCTACTCTCTATTATGTCATTGTGAAACCGGATGGAGCAGGATGGGGCTGGACTTTTATCGAGTTCCACGAAATTATGTGATTTGATTTGAGTCAATCGACACACAGAGGTGAATTTTTCATATCCTCCTCTTCTAGTGTCCTTTTCATGATTGTTTCTTCTTTTTTTTGAATGGGACAACAATAAACATTAAAATTAGTGAACGTGCCGGGCTTATAAAATTTTTAATTCCATCTACGAACGAGTGGCTACGGATAAAGGAATAATATTTACTTTATCCCCGTCATTTTGTATTCTATTTTGCCTTTGTTTAATGAATAATAATTCTTTCGGGATGAATATTAAAATAAAATCGCAATTTGAATTAAAATCACATCAAGAGAGGTGGGCGGCTTTTTTGTTGTTGTCCTTCCTCGCAAATCATTGTTTCAATTTTAATTAGGTTATGGGGATTCTAGGAGCACAATCATGCCAAAGTGATAAATGAATTTTAGGGCTGATTTTATGGGTAAATAAGTACGTCCTTGACATACTGCGATTCGATGAGGAGCACATTGTCTAAAGTTTTAAAGCCCTGCAGTCGTCGATGGAATAAGGTTATAAAAGGCAATAAAAATCATCCTTCAAGTCGTTCAAAGTTGCTTTTATGACGATTTGAATATGGAATCAAGTTGTAAGGACCAAAGAGGTACAAAGTTCAAGTTGAACATCCTCGTAAACATATCATTAAATATGCCAATCGTTCGCGTATCGTAAGGAAATAAAAGTTGACTGCGCTGGCTGGATGGAGTACGTCCTTAGGTGGTACAATGTTTTTTGGTATCGAAGTCGATTATGAAGACAGCATAACCATTAGTCTAAGGACTCTAAGCTTTTATGCTTTCTTCTCATATGTACAAGGATGAAGGACGTAATCTGAGGGAACACATACCTAATATTGGATGCCCATATCTATCTCATATCTATTCTAAAAAGGGGATTCTGTTGTTCAACCAGACGAGGGAGAAGTACCACATAGGAGTACCACAAGACTCGGTGTTAGGACCTATTTTACAGAGAATTATGTATCATTGAGAACTAAGGCTCCTAAGCTGTTCTAAGAAGAGACTTCTGCTGTTCAACCCGATAACAGAGTAGGGCAGTTCCACGTGTCTCTAACTCTTTTCATAGTAGTTCCACAAGACTCGGTGTTAGGACCTATTCTACAGAGAATTATGTATCATGGAGATCTAAGGCTCCTAAGCTATTGTAAGAAGAGACTTCTGCTGTTCAACCCGGTAACAGAGTAGGACAGTACCACATGTCTCTCACTCTTTTCAAAGAAGTCCCACAAGAGTGGCTGTTAGGACCTATTCTATTATGATTTATGTATGCTGATGATCTAAGGCTTGAAATGCTGTGAAAACTGTAGATTTCGCAGATATTGTTGCACTTGTGATGGTGGTTGTAAAATACCTCAAAGAAATAGAGAACTATTCGTAATGAATGCAACAAAAGAGTGAAGAGGCTGTAGCTGCCATGAGAGGGAAAAGCACTTGAAGGAATACTCCGAATGACAGACAAATTTACAGCCAAATAAAGTAGAACAGGACTCTTTTCCTCATCACAAGCCAAAGATAAAGATACTCTGATGAAAACCACACAAAATGAGGCGGAAATATTGCAATCCTTTTAGTACAGAATATATGTTCCATTTTATATCCCTTTTGCCATTTAATCCCGGTAAGTTTCACCACCAGTGTCATCACAATAAAGACCAATAAGTATAAAGACGAAAGCCGTCCAGTAGCAGCAGTTTTACGACGATGCCAAAGAATAGTGTCTATCATCAAACTCTGTCTATTTATAGTGAAATCCCTAAAAAAGAACCACCACATTGGTGTGTTAGTTAACTGTGTACTACTGAATTATTCATGCTCTAGAACGCGCACACTATTGCACGAAGAAATACTCTCGGAGAATTTCCATTTCGAAACAATTTACACTGTAATTGAATTACACGAAATCGACTTAAGTGCCACCGCGCCCGCCGCCGCCGCCATCATCGTCGTCGTCATCAGCAGCACACCCGCGAAGAAAAAAACCTCGAAACAGTGTAACACTATCGACATTTCTTTCAAGTCTTTCAGGCTTTTTTTTCTGCTTTTTTTTGAAAATACCACAAGTCCACCCTCAACCCAACCGTCGTGTCGGTGGTTCTCTTTTTTTTTCAATCCGTTCACGCGAGTATATCCAAGTATCTGAGTGTATCTTTTGCCTTGGCATGTCAAAGTCGAGAAAGGCGGAAGATAACCACTTTGTCGACGACATGCTAACCGAACAGAAAAATATCGATTTCAGTTTTAGTTTCAATGGATAGATAGATGGATTGTCGCTCAGGTACACGCTCGTTGTGGGCAAACAAAAAAAAAGAAAAAGTATCTGAAGGTGGAAGCCCTCCTTTGCTGTGACTTCAAAGTGAAGGAGAGATGTGTCATTTTAATGACAGTGATTGTGGCGGAGTGCAACTTGTTACACACACACACAGACAGGGTGACACTTTTTTTTTTCCACTAAACCCTTCAAAGGGAACCCAAACCCAAACCCAAACTCCATCCCTGTGCTCGATTTTATAATCGATCTAAACCTTGATCTTAATTCAATGGCTGCTGCCCAAGTGCAGTTACATTATTGAGAGTTTTATCCAAGGACATAATGATTTTTTTGCTCTTTCCCCATGACATTTTGGAGACCTTTGTGTAAAGTCCTTGAGGGGGGGAAATTCTTTTGGGCATAGAAAGTTACAATTGTAATTAAGAAAAATGACGCAAAAAATAAAGGACTTTCGTTCGTTCAAGGACAATGTTTATTTAATGACTTTTTTTAGGGGAAACTGAAAAAAGCTTTTAATGTTTTGCAAAGTCAAAGCGCGACGATATGTAATGGCACACACACATTATGTGCTGCATCAATGATTCATCATCGAGGTGAGGAGGGAAAAAAGAGAAACCGAATGTGAAAATTTAAAGTCATTAGGACGAGGAAGGCGTTCAGTTCCCCCTTGAGACAGGGGGGCGAATAATTGATACTCTGCTTGGTAAAGGAATCTCGCTGTTTTGTCTGATGTGAGGGCGATTTAGATTGAAACTGACAGAGGAGTCCTTGCAAGGATTTGGGGGTGGTTCTTGAAAAGAATGGAGAACGGTGGCCCTTCTAGTCTGTGCAACATCGACATTGTTTGTCACAAGCTATAGATTGGTTGATAATGACGTCGATAGTGACATATAATGACAGACAGAGGAACTTTAATCTGAGACAAAACTTATACCTGATGTGAGCAAGGAAACAAGATATAGATTGGTTGAAAATGACAACGATAATGACATATATTGACAGACAAAGGAACTTTAGTCTAAGAGCAAACTTGGTAGTTAAAACTGCCTTGCGTTTGCAACAAATTTCTGATCCACTAAGCTGTAGATTGGTTGATAATGACATCGATAATGACATATATTGACGGACAGAGAAATTTTAGTTTAAGTCAAATCTTGTACTAGATGTGAGCAAGAAATAAAGGTCAAAAGCTATAGATTGGTTAATAATGACATATACTGACGGACAAAGGAACCTCAGTATAAGAAAAAAATTGGTTGTTAAAACCGCCTTCCATTTGCAACAAATTTCTGATCTACCAAGCTATAGATTGGTTGATAATGACATCGATAATGACATAGATTGAAGGACAGAAGAACTTTAGTTAAAATCGCCTTAAGTTTGAAACAAATTTTCTGATCTACTTACATACATAGGAAAAGGAAAGTAGCTCCATTAAAGAAGGTTGTTGTAGCACTTACCTGAAAGAAGAAAGAAAAGAAGATTTTAGAAAAATGCATAAGATATTATCAATAATATAAGTAAAGGAACTAAAGACAGGAACAAAAGAGGATCAGAAGCAGTAGAAAGCATCCCTATTTGCTACTTTGTAATCACAGTTCTATCTGCGATTGTGATACTTGAATCACAGTGAAATGTGCTGCGAAATTAGTGATTTTTCACCCAAAACTGACTGACTGACTGACCCATAGAGCGATCATGTTTGAGGGCACGATGCTGCGAGGAATAAGATAGGCACAATTGGTATTCAGTCACATCGAGACTCAATCACCGTTCATGCTTTTGCTGCTAGTCTATTTTCTACTCCTGCTGTTACAAACATGACGTCATATCTAGACCTACTCAAGCGTCGATCACAATAGGGAAGAGAGATCGCTTATATGCAGCAGTAAGTAGCATAGCAAGTCAATAAAAAGAACGACTTTAGGTATGACGAACAGAAGGG
Organism: Chalcosyrphus nemorum; assembly: GCA_949716465.1. NCBI lineage: Eukaryota > Metazoa > Arthropoda > Insecta > Diptera > Syrphidae > Chalcosyrphus > Chalcosyrphus nemorum. Next base: position 4,222,856 of record OX454335.1, on the reverse strand, counting down.
GACCCAGTTGTCTGCCTTGTGGAACCTTTAAATGAAAGAGAATAAAGGCGAATAAAGCGATCGATAAATAGGAATTGAAGCCGCCAATTGGGTATTTTATTAAACGTCTTTCTAAACAATAACGGCGACATCTTTGTCAATCTCTAAGGATGAGGCAAGAGTGTTTGATCAGCTTATTTCCTGGAAAAAAACACTCACACCCTCCCTCCCTGGTAAAACAAAAAACTTCCACGTCTTCTTCCTTTTCTTTTCTTTTCTGAGAAATTTATTAAAAAATAATTAAATAATTTTAATACGCAGCTAAAAAGGCATTCGATTCATAGTACCCTTGACGAGGTGAAGGCAATTACAGCACTTAACATATTTACGGCCACGTATCCTTCCCACAACCACCTGTTCGGTTCGCGTACAGTACAAGGATTCTGTTCTCCTGTGTGTGTTTTTAACTTTAAATAAAAATCAATAAATCACTTAAAAATTCCAAAAGCACGAATTGAGCTTAATTACAAGGATACGTCGCGCGTACTGGGTGGGGGCGAGTCAAGGAGTATAATCGAAGAAAAATATAACGGCTGAGGCAATGCACGACAGCTGACGTATGATAGATTGATGGTTTTAAGAGATGCTATCTCGACGGTCACAGATGTCGGAAAAGTGAATTTATGAAGAGGAGGAAGCATTTTGTGTTGCAGTTTAAAAAAAGAAAAAAAAAAAAGGATATAACTTTTAGCACGAGTGGAACAGTTGTCACGCAAGTGATGTGTGGTAAATTATATTCAATGGGAAAAAGAGTTAATAAATCATCAAGTGATGACGGTTCAGATATTGGATCAATTAAGGTTGATGGGAGAGGATGTAAAGCCATCTTCACATGGATCTACTCAAAGAAGACTACTACTAGAGTTACATTCTATTTGAATACGAGACTATGAAAGGCGCTACTGGTTAGAAAATCGTTGGTAACTAGTTTGTAATCAGTTACAGGCTCGTTGGCAACTAGTTTGTGAACAGTTCCAGGTGACTAGACTGTGTATTCTGTTCAGCTGCTCAGTTTTTTCAGTGCGAATGGTTCTCTAAAACAAAAATGGGAGTGGTAACACGTCCTGGGAACGAGGATCTGAAGAAGGTGCAAGTGTCTTGACCAATCTTTCGATTCTAGAGGACAAGCTAAGTGAAGCTTGAAAAAAACCAAATATATTGAAGCTGGAAAGGGCAGTAAGTGAAGTGGAACACACTCGAGGGCCTAGTATAGATCAAGCGCAGCTCGATTGTGGCAGAAAGTAGGGAGTCCATAGAGGAACCAGCAAGAAAGTGGACCACCTGGCTACACTATCAAGTCAAAGCCTTTCACTGCTTGAGAGTATTTAGCCCACGCACTGCCTAGGGCTGTCGAATCTATAAACAGGGCTCTGGCAAATATTGGAGGATCGATGCGGGCACCTCGCGTCCTGCTTCCGACAGTGAGCAAGTCAATCCGACTGTGGGCAGTGGATAGAGGCATAAACTCACACCTAAGAGGGATAAGCTGGATCCCACAGAAAAAGAACTGAATCAGGGTGAATGCTTATCGACCTACAGGTCAGAATAGCTACCACGACACACAATGCCGACAATCAAGAAAAAAGGGCCATTGGAGCAGAAGAGTGGCAGAAGAGTGGACGAGATAGTCGTAGATGACCCATTCGGCCTTTAGCATGTAAGGAAAGGCTAGAGGGCTACTAAAGTGCATAACACATGAAGCTAGGAAACTATTTTAGAAAGAGAGACAGGCAGTGCAGTCACACCAAAGAAGCCTCTTTCCTTCATAAGAAGCTCAAAATGGTTGTAAAGAGTGATGGACAATGGACCTATATTTGGTCAGAAGGTGTTGGCGTTTCTTAGCTGTTAGCCCCCTTCAACCAAACCAACTCATGGACAACACCGACAGTTTCATTCCAAGCATTTTGCAGGAACTTCAGGAGGGTCTTTGCCTCTGCTTCTACGATGGAATGCCTGGCGGTACTCTAAGAGGACAAGAGGAAAGGGTTCGGCGCCACGGCTTTAGTACACGAACTTGAGGGAGCTGCAGGCTGCCAACGGGCTGCCAAGTATCCAAAAAGCGTCCACTCCTCCGGGGCATAGAGAAAAAAGAGGGTTCCAAAGTGCGAAAGACTTTCTACTCGTTGGTTTGTCCTCTGAAGGGACACTAGGCAAACCCAACGCCCTAAACATTGATCAAAGCGAAGTGACATTTGCCAGCCTTCGCCTCCCACCACAAGCGCCGCAACATCTTCCTCTCACAGCTCCCATTCGCCAGGAAAAAAAGCAAATCCACTGTTCCTCCATCTCTAATCCAACTCATCGCCCGCCTTAAGCCCACTTAATTTGTTGCTACTAGTTAAATTGTAAGCCAAAGCTACGTCTAATCGATGACCCTTGTGGAAGTATTCTGCTCTCTGTGTGTACCTAGGAGCACCACCTAAGCACTACGCAGATTAATGAACTTTTTAAATCCACCGATTATACTTGAAAAGTTTCCCTATTTCTCGTCCTAGAATTTAAAGGAGAAGAGATAATTAATTGTCATTCATTCCTAATTACACACTGTGTACAAGGACACTACTGTAAGGAGTACGCCTTCGGGATGATTCTCAGAAAAAGAAAGAAAACCAAAAAAAAAAAAGTAACAACTCACCTTGCCTTAAGCAGAACATGGTGAAAAAGGACACTTACACATGGTCTAAGTAGGGAATACCACAAAGGATAACAGCCACCCACACGCGAGCAGCTGCAGAAAGCAATCACTCATAGAGTAATTTGCTCTCGGCACATTTTATGCGACTGACTACCGAATACAACAGGACTAGAGGTACTCCTATTTTGGTGCTCCTTATTGCCGTCGTTGCTTCGTGTCTATATTTGTTGTTGTTGTTTTGGTAGAAGGAAGCAGCACACACTACCCAAATGTATGTACATATAAATGTACTTATTTTGAGAAGGATACGAGTAAACTGCCGATGGCACTTTTTTCTTTCTTTCTTTTTTTTATAGTGTAGCATGTCCTGTCAGAGGAGAGGCTGCCTGTGGTTCTGAAGGTATCCAACTTTGTCGTGCTTAGGCATAGCAATAAAGCAATTACTTTTCATATTCTGTTGCATACCGACTGACGAAGGACATTTTTCCATGTTGCAACCTGTTACACAAGAGGAGCACCTTTCGATCGTCGTGTCATCCACCTTTTCCGAGGTCGAGGAGTGGTTTGTATATTTGCTCTTTAACCAAACGAATATGAGTGAGAAATGGAAAATTGTATGAGCTCTTGGGTGTCCTGAATCCTCCCATTTTCCTCATCCATGGCAGACTTCGCTTTGATTAGACTCAAAGCCTTTTGACTCGCTCAAAGAGTTTCCTCGCGAGCCAAGGGAAAATGAGTCACTCGACTTGGATGCGCAGAAAAGAAAAGAAGTTAGCAACTGGCTGCTCTTTGCCGGAGAGAGTTTCCTCGCGAGCCAAGGAAAATTGAGTCACTCGACTTGGATGCGCAGAAAGGAAAAGAAGTTAAAAAATGAAAAAGAAAAGAGAGTTTCGTCGCGAGCCAAGGGAAAATGAGTCACTCGACTTGGATGCGCAGAAAGGAAAAGAAGTTAGAAAATGGCTGCTCTTTGCCGGAGAGAGTTTCCTTGTGAGCAAAGGGAACATGAGTCACTCGACTTGGATGCGCAAAAACAAAAAGAAGTTAGAAAGTGGCTGCTCCTTGTCAAAGGGAGTTTCCTCGCGAGCCAAGGGAACATGAGTCACTCGACTTGGATGCGCAGAAACAAAAAGACGTTAGAAAGTGGCTGCTCCTAGTCAAAGGGAGTTTCCTCGCGAGCCAAGGGAACATGAGTCACTCGACTTGGATGCGCAGAAACAAAAAGACGTTAGAAAGTGGCTGCTCCTAGTCAAAGGCAGTTTCCTCGCGAGCCAAGGGAACATGAGTCACTCGACTTGGATGCGCAGAAAGGAAAAGATGTTAGCAAATGGCTGCTCTTTGCCGGAGAGAGTTTCCTCGCGAGCCAAGGAAAATTGAGTCACTCGACTTGGATGCGCAGAAAGGAAAAGAAGTTAAAAAATGAAAAAGAAAAGAGAGTTTCGTCGCGAGCCAAGGGAAAATGAGTCACTCGACTTGGATGCGCAGAAAGGAAAAGAAGTTAGAAAATGGCTGCTCTTTGCCGGAGAGAGTTTCCTTGTGAGCAAAGGGAACATGAGTCACTCGACTTGGATGCGCAAAAACAAAAAGAAGTTAGAAAGTGGCTGCTCCTTGTCAAAGGGAGTTTCCTCGCGAGCCAAGGGAACATGAGTCACTCGACTTGGATGCGCAGAAACAAAAAGACGTTAGAAAGTGGCTGCTCCTAGTCAAAGGGAGTTTCCTCGCGAGCCAAGGGAACATGAGTCACTCGACTTGGATGCGCAGAAACAAAAAGACGTTAGAAAGTGGCTGCTCCTAGTCAAAGGCAGTTTCCTCGCGAGCCAAGGGAACATGAGTCACTCGACTTGGATGCGCAGAAAGGAAAAGATGTTAGCAAATGGCTGCTCTGTGCTAAGGGGAATGGGCTGGGCTGTAGTTGCTTTCCAGGCCAGAACTGCATAGAGGAGGACTTTATTGTGAGAATCCTGCAGAGTCTATCTATCCAAGGCAATTTGTTTCAAGCCCTTGATGTCACGGTTAAGCCACCTCGTTAAAATCAATTCTAAAATCGATTCAATCAGAAGCAATACAACAGACACAGACACACAAAGACAGGCAACAATCGAACGTGTCACGTGGTAAACAAAGAATTAACGTCACCCTTAAAGCAACCCATTTATGGATTTTCATTTCGAGTCTTTAACTACCCCCTTGTTATCGCAGTGACGACCCCTATGCTCCCTTTACTCTCTAGGGGCTGTGTGTTTTTTTTCTTTTCTATTTTTTGTACTCATTGTTTTTTTTTTTACATTCACATATCCCAGTGTACATACACGCACGTAATTTAACACCACCCCCACCGCCCACTTGACGGCGAAGCAAAACAAATAAACAAAAGTCACAGCGTTAGAGGATGTTAGAGAGAGAGAGAGAGGAAACAATCGAAATGAAAACATTCTGCACTGGCATTTAATGAAAACCTCATTAAGCTCACTGTGTGGCGAATGGGCGAATGGGCGGATGGGCGGATGGTCCGCTCGTCGTAGCTTGTTGGCCCCAGTTTGGTACTAAAGTCAATAGGAAGGCACACACCATTGTGTTGCTGCTCTTTTTCTCCTTCTTCTTCTTCGGCATGTTACACCACACTCTCGTGGGATTTTCGTCCAACTAGATTGGGAAACAAAAAAAAAAAAAATGGAATTCGTCAGCGCTTTTTGTTGTTGTTTTGTGTGTCGTTTTGTTTACGCTTCAGCTGTCCCAGCTGACATGGAAATTATAATTCATTAAGGCAACTTTATTTGGTTCTGTTGCGAAGGTCCTCTTGTACAGGATGGCGCGCGCAAAATTATGATACATTTACATGACATTTATTTGTTGTTGTTGTTGTTGTTGTTTCTGTTTCTGTTTCTTTTGTTTATATTGTTGCTTTATGATAATAAATAATTTGAAAGCAGTTAAGGGCTGCGTTGCGTCGAGTTGAAGGCTTCAGTAGTGCGGAAAATATTTGACGTGTTACCCTCTCTGGTCGTTCTGGCAATTGAAAGTCATTGAGGAATAACCTCGAAGCTGGCTTTGGCCTTTGAGCAGCAGAGAACAGTTCAATTATTTATGAACACGAAACCAATTGGGCAGAGAAGAAGAGGAGTCAAAAGGAACCGCATCTAGGATGTTGGCAGCAGCTGCTGTGGTGCTTGTGTGACAGTGGCTGGACCAAGAAGAACGACTATCTAGAGCTTTACGAGAATCGAGCAGTGCGTAGCAGAGAATGGAATTATGCCTCACCAAAGTAGGCTGATCTCTAGTTTCAGTGAGAGCTCCATAATGGACATAGTTCCTCTTTGAATGAGGCATCCATAATAGGCTTAAACCCCACGATATAAGGGTTCTAAGTTCTACTCTTAAGAAGGGAGCCTTCTGGAATGAGAAGACGCTCCTGGACTCGAGAAAAGAGGACGGATTTTGATACTGAATGCATTGGCTAGACCTTCTAGAGGTTAGGGGAAGGAGATTATTAGAAGCAGGAGAATGCCAGTGCCCAAAGGAGCAACACTGTGCTGCTCTGTTCCAAAAAAACCAGCGAAAGACAACGGGTATATGGAGTGAGCTCGCTAATAGCAGCAACAGCACCTGACAGCCTTGTGGCGATGTGTGTCTCGTCAACATCATCCAAGGTTATGGTACAACGAAGTCCTCGTCTGAGAACATGAAGGAGGTCATCAACAAAACACCAAACGGAGACATTGTCATAGTGTTGAAGGGTTTGAACCCCAAGACTAGACAAAAGCTAGGATAACGACGAAAGATTTGTGGATTTGGCAACATGTTTGAGCACAAGTCCTGTCACAAAGTCAGTTGGATTCCTATTGACAAGAAACCTTCAAACAAATTGACCACTTTGGCATTAGCCACCGAAATAATCTCCTGTGGACGTCTGAAGGAGAAAAGGAGCAGATGTGGGGACTGAAGAAGATCCTATTCTCCTACTGTGGACTGCAGCAGTTCCTCGATAGCACAAGAATACCCAGACTCTACAACTGAAAGCAAAAGGCTTTCTCTTAGCGACAACAATTGAGGAAACATCATTCAGAAGTTGCCGAAGCCATCAATAGATCACTGGTGCCTGATCACAGCGCTGATGGATGAAAACAACTGAAAGCTCACACAACCAACTACCCCAGAACCAGAAACGAGCAAGCTGGAATCCCTATATCGCATGAAGGTGAGAGTATACCAAAGCCGTAGCTCGAGAGCATGCAAGTGGGTCAGCAAGACCGTAGTTTGTCAGAGAAATTCAAGTTCCAAAGTGGAATAAGGCAAGGCTGCATGCTTTCATCAATACTATTCCTTTTGGTGGTTTGCCGTGAACATCGTGCACTTTTGTCTACAGTGAACTGTCATATGGTGCAGCATGTGGAGAGTAACCATCACCAAGGTAAGAAACGTTCATTTCTGGCTCAACCAGATTCTCACCTTAGTAAAGAACGAGTCAGGTACCCTTACCCAACGATGGAAGTGATAGTAGATCGGTCACAAGTTTCAAAAGGCTACATTTTCAAAATTAATCATGCTGGAACCTAGGATCATAGAATACCTTAGGATCCAATAAGAACTTGATGCAGATGGAGGCCTGGCAGCTGGGAAGAGTTGCCAGAAATCGTACAAAATGGCATGCACTTGGTCAGTGACTTCAGAACTAGATTAAGAGAAGAGAGAAGAGCACACCACCTTGTGGTATGTCTTTTTTTGATGAACTCGATGACATAAGCACAATATGTTGGCCTATTTTGCTACCAAGGACAGATTGAAACCGCATCAAAGCAAGGTCAGTTCCATTTGTTTGCCATCTTTAGTCCCTTACATCCCTTTAGAACAACCACTGTTTTGTTTATCTACAGAAACCAATCTCCTTTATCCCCTCTTTCTGTAGTAATCTCTGCAAATTTCAGCCAAAAACCAGAGAACTACTTCAGAACTACTCTACCCCTATGCCCTATACCCCTTTTCGGTTTCCTTTTGAGTTTTTTTCCCTCTAGCTGCTGAAAAACTGCCGAACAACAACAAGACCACACGAAAACTAGCAGCAAAAAGCAAAAAAGTAAATTCAATCTGCCGGCATCTCGCTCTCATCACGAAGCTATTTTCTGCACCAAATCATTGCGTAATTCTTTGCTCTGCCAGCCACCATTTGTTTGTTTGTATTCCTCTTCCTCCCTCACGCTCACGCTCTCCCTATCTCTCTCTTTCAATTAGCATGCACGAAGGGATGATAAATATTATTTTGTTTATCGACTGCACAACATGGAAGGGCTTGAGATGGAAAAATAAAAAAAAAAAAGTGTTAAAAAATATATTCACGCTAAATAGCGAAAATATTTTGTGTTTTTGCTGAAGAAACTTAAAAGTCAACAATTAAAAAGTTTGTTTGCTCGTGCAATTAACTATTCCAAAGAACGTTGCGCGATGACGTGATAGTGGCGAGCGGCGAAACTGATATTTTTATCGATTAATTTATCAGTTAATTCGCGTGCTAATGAGGGGTAATAACAGCGGGGATGGAGGTGAAGAGATGGCCTATACTGGGGTGGGTGTTTTGACTCAAAACTTCAGCCTAAACCATAATCCTCTTCAATGGAAGGCCAGAAGTATCGAATCAGAAGGGAATCCTAGCTGCAGAGCTGAAGTCAAGCAGCTGACAGTTGGCTTCAAATCAGAGATGAAGGCGCTTTGACATAGTGCAAGCAACATAGTCTAGCAGGACTAGCCACAAACACAAAAGAGTGATAGGACAAGAGAACCCACTTCCAGTCGAATGATGGACCAACACAGCAACCTGCACTCTGTGCATCCATCAAAAAACCTGTGGCAAAGCCACTGGCTCTAATGGCCTCCCAGCTTATCTTCTTTATGATGCCTTGGTTGGCTACATGCAACAAATCATCAGTCAAGTACAGGTTGAGGAAAGCAAGCTCTTAAGCCCGATCCTCCTCCAAAAGAGCGATCCAATCTCTTGTAAGAACTACTTGAGCACCAGCTAAATGTCGTACGAGTGGAACCTCAGGCCCCACAGATCGGCAATAGACCGCATTTCCACACAAAGATGAATCCTAGACAAGACCAACGAATATCAAGTTGAAGCTCTCCATCTATTGATCGACTTTAAGGCCTCCTATGACATCATTTATCATCCTAAGGTCTACCAGCCAATGACCCAATTCAGGAAACTGTCAAAGCCCATCCCATAAGGCTGGAAATTGCGCGATACTCTGTGCAACTTCTCAGAACACAAATGGGCTCTGAACCTCACCAAGGATAGGATGCCCTATCATGAGACTTCTTCAATATCGTGTTGGAGCTCATAGTGTACAGAGCAGGTCTAACGAACTTTTAGGATACTTACTTACTTACTTACTTAGATCCTTTAACCCCTCGGGATACACAGACAAAGCTGACATCAATGGAAGAGCCCAACAAGCCATCACAGATCTGTGAGTTGAAGAGCAGACAAAAGGAATTGGTCTTAAAGTGAATTAGGACAAGATGAAGTACCTGTTGTCTATTCAAAACTTTGGACAGAACATCATAACGTCGAGGAAGTAAGTGAGTTCTACTAACTACCTCCGAGCAAGTGTACATCCCACAAATGACATCTTTGTCGAGATCGGGGGAAGAAGAACTCTAGCAAACCCCTGCTACTTTAGTTTGACAAGGCTGGGGTTTAAAACTAACGACAGACCTTCTCAACTCTATAGAATGCCATTTGTACCAGTTTCATCCTATGGTTTCGACTGCTGAATGATAGGTAAGCAATCAGACCAAATGAATCGACATATTCGAGGTAAAAATACGAAAAATACTCCACTAGGATGCGAAAGGAGAAGATGATACAAGCCCGAACTCTTTGAGCTATACCAGGAGGTAGAAGTAGTACAAAATGTTGGCTTGGCCATATCAAGCAAAGGGAAACCAAAGCTCTAAGCAAGAAGATCGTTGAATCACAATACGACAAAAAGACCAACCAAAACCTGATCTACACAACTAGAAGCAGCCACAGCAGAGGATGAAAGGCTGCCGGTTCCCAGGCAGAGATGCACAGAGGATCGGCAATGCTTTGAGTAAATAAGTGAATATGCTTTCAGGAAGAATGGACACACAATAGTCTTATCGAACTAATTTGACTGACTGACTGATGAACTGGAGTCCAGTCGTCTACCATCAATATGAGGAGGCATATGGACAGGCAAATTACAATTGGTTTGGCACTGTCTCTCTCAATAGTATGGATCCTTCATTTTAATGCGACTACCAAGACCGGACTCCTTATCGAGTCTCAATTACTAGCACGAAATGCTCTCATAAACAGACTTTGAATGTAAAGCAGTCACTAGAAGAGTCCCTCTGGGCTCAGTTCTGGGACCAGTACTATGTCTTTCGACTTGAAATCCCACCAGAGGCTAGAATCTCTGTTGCAACTGCAAAACTATTGGAAGAAGTTGTTCAAATGAGCAAGGAAGCAATCTCACTTGTTTGACGGTGGGAACCATCAGTCGCATGCAAAGATAATCAAGCAAACACGTAACCATCAAGCCAACTGGAACGTGAGAGGAAACAGTCCAAAGAGACTAGCATGAATCCAGATGGGAACTAAGTCAGAAACTCACCTACGAGGGCGAAAGGATAAGAAGGGAAAAGAGGTTAGTGGCTAGGAATCCCACTGTTACTGGACACGGGATAGGCAGATATCATCTGATATATTCACAGACTGTTTTTTAAGAACTTGCCTACAGTTGATGCACAGCATATTGTAAGGGTCCAAGGAGTCCAAACGCCGAGAAAGCAAAGAAAGAAATTTAAGCACAACTGGATCAGTTGGTATATCATTCATGTTCGAAGGAAGGTTCCTACGAACTTTGTCAAGAAAGTTCTTATGAAAGGGCGGTCTAAGAACTCCTGAGCTGCACAAGTGCAATAGAAGCATAGAAATTGGCCTCTGATCCGAGACCAGAAGACACTTTTTGAGGTCCAACTGAGGAGCCCCTTAAGCCTACAAGAAGGGATGCAGTATAGTGGGAGGACTCTAGGGTTTTTTAGAGATAGAACCTCAACGAATCAAGGAAAGGGAGAAGATGAACAGAAGGTCTAAGAGCCACGCCAGTTGCTTTGCCCTCTTTTAGTTGCTCCCTTAGATCCATGGACCATAAAAACTGAGCTCTATTGCTCTCTATTCGAAACCTCCCCCTCCACCCCAAAGGAGAAAAGTGCAAGGCTACCAACTGCTCGACTGTTCCCACTTCCTTTCCAAAACTTGTCAAAATTTCATATCAAAAATCTTCAAGAACAAAAAAAAAGTCCTTTGGACCAAATAATTATCCCTTTTCCTTCATTTCCTTCTTCTCCTTCGCTCGCTCGCAGTCGTACGTCATTGCGCAGAAAATTATGAAATATGAAAAACTTTTCTTAGTGGTTTCCCTAAAATGCACATAAGTACATAGAGTAAATATTTAACACAAGAGAAGCAGAAGACGAACAGCAGCACTCCACTCAGGGTACACAAGGATACGAGTACAAGGCTTCTGTGCGAATATTAAAAAACAAAAACTTTTTGCTTTTTACTTGTAAGAGTTTACAGCACACGCTCGCTCTTCGGGCGGCTGGAAGAAATTTGGGTCAACACAGCGAGGCAAAACTTCTCCTTGGAAGGAGCAAAACTTTTCCAGCGAAAAACTACGACTTAATTCAGTTGTGTTGGGTTGTGGTGGTTAATTAAAGAAATAATTATAAATTTAGAGTTTAAGAGTTTAATAGAAAAGATGACAAGGATTTTGGAGAACCATCATAGGGGAGTGTATGACTGCAACAACTCTCTCTATGATCTGTCAAAACGTCAGTCAAGGTTTGCACTTATCTCTCAGCAAGGAAGTGGTTGAAACTGTAAGCCCTGAAGTGGAGAGCCTCAATGGCTGCCGGAGTGTCTATGTAGACAGTGATCGCCTGACCAATGATATAAGTTGTCCCGTCCCATCTCAGAATCATCAGTATGGCTCCCTTTTCCTTGTGACTCTCCAGTTCTTCAAGAAGTACCTTTCCATTCCTAGCATCGGGTCCATGTGCTCAGCTTCCATCTCCATCAAGACACGAAGGAAGAATGGCCATAGAAGCTTGATGACCGCAGTCGGCCTTTTCACAGTCCTTATAGTGGCTTTTTTAGTGCGTCAGGCTATTCTTCTTCCAGTCTAGTTTGGAGTCTAGAATGACGTCCAGCTATAGAGCTAAACTAGAGCCCAAAGCCGCCAATATTTGGGGATCTAAAGACAGGAGTTCCTCCCTCTTTGAATGCTTCACTTTAGGCTCCTTTCTACGGATATAGTTGTCCACAAAGTTGAGCCCGAAAGCAGGACAACCACATCGTCGGCATGGGCCTTTGCGGTTGATCCTTTTTTCCTTCAGTATTGCCAAGAACTCAGCCCTTAAAAGGAGCCATATTGCCGGCGAAAGAACTCCGCCTTGGAGTGTTCCTCTGATGACATTTCTTCGGCTGGTTACATCGCCTGTGTCCCAATTCAACCATCAGTCTGTCCTCTTCTCTGCCAGCAAGGGAACCCATGTAACTAGCTAAGGACAATACCATAGGAAGCCACCCATCATCCTATAAATGGACGCTTCACTCGAAGGAAGTCATGGGCTTATACACTGCTTAGCACTCTGTACAGGGAAATGGACATTGAGTCCAATGAGGAGCCTACTAAACGATGGTGACGTCTAGACACAGCCAAAACACTTAGGACAGTCAACGATAAAAGGAGACTTACAGGTATAGCTCTTCCTGTCGTGGCTGGGCACCTAGCGGGGCTAGGAATACCCCTTACGAGTTCTGTAGAAGTTGTAGAGACCAAGATCAAAAAGAATCCTACAGTGCGATTGCCCAGTACTAGTCGCAAAAAGGAGAGAGACTCCAGGGAGTCTGAAAAAGTTGCAGCTGAACAAACTCCTGAGATATCTGCAGCCTTTGAACCCTTCACACACAGCACAATCGACTCAAAGTGGCCTAAGTGATCCACCTGGGGCCCTAACTTAAATGAGATGAACAAATGGAAGAGCAATGTAGCTCACACGACTGACAACAGACGGACAAGGAGGCTTCTGAAATGCAGACTAAGGGATGCCATAAGGAGCTCCTTTACGTTGGAGTGAAGATATCAAGCCCGGAGCCCAAGATCCAAGCCGATGGAGAGATTCAGCAGAGGCCTACGTTCAAAGATTCCTCTTGATGACGAGATGAAGGGATGAGGACTAAACAGACCCTATCCACAAAAATCTGTTACTCGAAAGCACTTACAGCCGGCAGATACATTTGCTGGATAGATTACCATTAAATATCACTTTGACCAGAAACATGCATAGCACACATCCCAGTTGTTTGAAACCATCAAGGTATGCCCATAAAATATTATTACCCACTGCTGTTGCATCCTTGGCACAACGAATTTAAAAAAAATAATAATAAAATCCACTCGTTACCTTCGACCCACCCGGTCTGCATAGCCCCCAGGAGCCTCTATGCTAGCTGAGGTAAGTCATATTAATAGGAAGCCACACACACACACAGAAAGCACTCATACACTCCCTTCTACCTGTTGTTGGCTGGTGGATTTGAGCTCAGACTTTTGGGAATTCGCTCTGCGGTTACCAGGCAGTAAAACGAAATAAGGTGGTTGCAAGGGCAATCCCCAGGACATACATCCTCTAATATAGTTTGCCCGCCGCCGCGTACTAGACGTGTGCCTGGATGTGCGCACATATTGTTATTTAAATTAGCTCTCCGGTCACACGCTCTCAGATAGTTGGGTTCATGTGCATGTCGGGCTAGAGTCCAAGAGGGACGGGTGTGTCAGTCGCTCATCATCCTTGATGGTTACCAAGAGATACTTTCATTTGTTTGTTACCACAATTGAATCATTTGTTTGGGGGTTTGTGTGTGATGGAACAACCAGGCGAGGACTTGCTCACATGATATGCGTTTGGTAGTAAAGTTTTGCTGGACGAACTTTCGGAGGATAGCTAGTTGGAGTGAGGCAGACTTTAGCTCTCAAGTTCTTTAGACAAGTGAGAGGTCATATCAAAGGTGATCAGGTCGCTTCGTCTTATTTACTTACGAAGGAGGATGGGAGAACGTGACAGCATTGGCATCAAGCTGATGAAAACTGAAGAAAAGGCATCAGAGAGAATAGCACCTGACACAGCAGTGGGACGCATAATCTTCTCTCTAAGGCTGGACAAGTCGGAAAAAGGGAGACTGCTACCAACTGTCTTAATACCGCACCCAAATTGATTACTACCGCTCACTGTGTTGTCCAAAATGTGCAAAGGAAGGCACAGATCACGGAGTTTTAGATGTTGCATGGCAACTCCTCACGAAAGAACCATGGGTCCATACGAGACTCTACCAATGGACTGTCGTCTTCCTAAAGTGGGCTAAGGACACTCAATACCGAGAAAGATAGAGTAACTACTATCCAATACAAAGAATCGCTGTCAATTTTTACGGAAGGATCCATATTCTAGGACTGTGCCGGTGCTGGAGTCTTCTCTAAAGATTTGGTGGCTTAGAACACAACGAGCTGTGTTTCTTTGACTGACTATATTCTAAAGGAGCTATAGTCAAAGTGCTCCCCTCCGCCGCCGGATATCCACCTCTTCTCTAAGTACAGCGTTTCTCAGACCAAAGTCGCTACTGGCCGGCGGTTTTTACCATCGCATATCGGCAGACAGGAAGCTATAAAGGAATTGATAGACTCTCTTAAGGAGATAGCAGAACAATTCAACCCTTAACTGGGTAAAGGACCACGGTGACATACCGGTGTCTTATATAAAGTACCACAACTCTCATGAGCTGACAACACCAATTTCTTTTACCAACAATAGCCATAAGGACCAGAATATAGGAAGAGGAATAGAGACCCTCTCAAAACTAATAAACTTCCTCACAGGGCACGGGGAATAGGAAGGACACTGCGCAATTGAGAGATCTCCAGAGACATGGAGAAAGGCCAGAGGTTCCTTCTTGTTTTTTGTCAAGGGCTAGTCGGAAGGTTACATTGGGTGAACACTATTTGCAAGATCAAAAGGAGCTCAGCAAGACCTTCACACATCGGCAGCACAATACGCTCCTAACTAACAACTCATCAAATTGATCTGCGGATATTCTAGAAGCTAAAATGAAGAAAAGCTCTTCAAAAAGAGAAGCAGGCAGCAGAGGCAAACACACACAATGGGCACAATGGACAGTGCTTTAAGTGAGCTGTTGACACAATCTGGCAAAAGGACACCCGATATTTCGGATGCGAAGCGAAAGGTAGTCGAAACGTTGCAAGCTCAAGCATCTTTGTGGCCTTTAGGCTGTTCCTAAAGTACTCTACGTTGATTTCGACTACATGCCCAAAGATCATGTGTATTTAGAGTGAGCCTTCCTCGTCCGTTTCAACACGCAATAATGCAGAGATGAGCACTTGAAAGGCTGGCATTCGGGGCCACTCCCTTAGGACTCTTTCTACACTCAGTCTCAAGGAAATGCTAGCTTCCACTGCTGCCTGTATGTCGCGCACAACGCTTTAGCTACTGAAGTATGATGCCAGGGTAGGCGCACTTAAGGGACATAATTTGTCTCAAAAACCAAGTCTTTTTGGGGATCTTTGTACATCTCTCGCTCGGTGGCATCTACATCACGTCCAGTGGTTTTTCTATGCATATTGCTCTCTAAACTCTTACGTGACGGCATGTTTGCATTTCACCTCACTTAGCTGACCAGACCACAAGTATTTTTTCTTACTGACGCATGAGATAACAACCACAAATCCTAATCTGACTCCGGGTGGTTTTTTTGATATTTGAGCTTGTGGTAGGTTTGTCAAGATGATCTAGCCGCACCATGTGTGTCCTGTGGTTACGCCTGTGTGAACACATCCGATTGATCTTTAGTGAGTAATTTAGACCGAGAACAGATTATCCAATGATAATTATAGCTGGGGGGACACACAACCAAGGTCAAGCTACAGAATGGGGACTATTACGAGGAGAGCACCACATGCGGTGTATTGAGTGATCAACATCGATGTCAACATTGTTCATATACTTGGGAGACAAACAAAATGGAATGCAAGGAATGTTGGGAGGCTATGACACCTTTGGCATAGTAATAGCTAAAGCAACCATGAAGCATCTTGTGCCAATCAAAAGAGTTGAGGTTCCATGGTTTCCTGAGAGCTGATCAAGTGTTCCCGAGATCTCTCCTTTGAATATTGGTAGGTACTTTAAGCAGAGCTCTCTTTCCTTGACATGATCCTCCATACCTTATTACTTCATATGCCATCAAGCTTTGCGAAGCCAATGAGAGCCTTGCCTTCAATTTATAGACCTTTAGGGCCTTGAACTCAATGGTTGGTGTCCTCTCAATGACCTCCCATGACAAGCTCTTGTTTGGTGACGCTGCAGTGATATTCTTCCTCCGTTTCTGCATGAGGAGAGTCCCATTCAGATCGGTGTCGAATGCGTGATATTTTGTTCCGCATATTCTGCTAGAGTTTCGGTGAGGGTTTTTACAATGAAGGACGAGTAGTGGATCCGTTCAAAAAGAAGAAAGAAGAAGTGTGTCTGTCGATTCTGTTTGTACCTCTCTCTGTGTCTATGTAGACTGGATTTAAGTTTATATCTAAGCTTTGAAGGCAACTTGGGAGGGAAGGAGCATGTACAAATCACTGAGAAGTAGGTGCTAATAGAGTGCAGTAGAAAGGACCTCAGTGAGGTGACGAATAGCTTTCTAGTTTACCAAGGAGAGACACAACCAAGGAGATATACAACCATGCCCCTAGACCCTAAGTAGGACCATTTTGCGGCCACTTTCCTACTCTTCGAACCCATGTACTTCTCCCTGGGATCACTGAAATCATTCAAAAACTATTTACCTTCCGAATGTTGGCCACCGCGAGACAGAAGCGAAGTGACCAATGTTGCCCGAAGGATCTGAATCTGTTCCCTATCACTTGACCGGTTCCACTAATCTCGTCGAAACAAATAAGGTACTCGTACTCGTTAGAAACTAACCGGACTCTTATGATGTTTTCATCAACAGGAGGTGTCTTGTCTCTCTGTCTTGGTTGGTTGGTTGAAAATGGCTGCCAGGAGAGGAGCCCCAACACACTTGGCCCAGAAGTAAGTCCGTTGTGATACTACAGAGTCCCTTTGTCTTACTATCTGAGAAAGGCTTCCTTAGCTCCCAAGATGCAGAAAGGGATTTCACAATTTTGGAGTAGCCGACTGTCAACTATATCTCACTATATCATATATATATATATACCTCACCTTTTCTTCCTAATTAGCGCCCAATCGTCCTAACTGGCGCCCAATCGTTTGCTGATGAGGTCAGTTGGGAATAGATAAGGCATTTTTTGGAGTGTTGTTCCAGAAGGTCTAAACAGAAGCACATGGAAAAGACCCACCATTTGAGCACTTGACACACGAGAATCTTAAATAACAAGAAGTCACACATTCCCTGTGGATGCTACCCCCACCTGACCATAGTCTCAATGACTGTGAGGCCCAGCTCTAACAAGTTGCAATGCAATGCATTCGTGTCACATGATACTCTCTCTTAAGGCCTAAATTGTCCCCGCAAACATTAGAAGCCTGCTCAAAGAAGCTCGCTCTTGGCAAAGACAAACAAAAAGGATAGCGATGGTAGGACCATTTCTTCAGGAAGAGAAGGCTCTCATGTCGGCCAGAAGCACCGCAGATAGACAACGTAGATAAGCACAGGTCAGAGGGAGAGCAAAGTAGACAACCAGACAGATTGAAGCTCCTAAGAAGAAGAAGACGACTCACTTCCCTAGATCGACCGCCAGTTATTCACTATCAAACCCCAAAGTCCCCAAACAAATTCCTCAACTAAACGAGGTAAAAACGCATGAAATTTCCCCCCAAAAAGTTGTCACCCACACTAACCTCAAACACTGTTCTCTTTTTTACCACAACTAGGTCAAAGTTGATAACCGAAGGTTACTCTACCACCCAAAAAAAAAAAAAAAAAAACCCACCACCATTTAGTCCTTCAATAAGCAAGGAAGGAAGCAAGCAAGCACTTACCATATAAAATCCTTGCAATGGGAACAAAATGTTGGCTGCTTGAAAAATCTCGGTATGAAGCAATGATCCTTCACATTGAAGACATTCTTCTTCTTGAGGGCGCCCTTTCTTAGGCGATTTTTCATCTTATTCTCGGCCCCCCCACTGGCGCCATCCTCCTTCATCTGTTCGATGTTATTATCATTTTCAACGGACGACATTTTTTGTTTTAAAGCAACACACACTCTTAATTTCTTTTGGCCACTATAAAACTTTTTTTTTTTATTTATTAACCACTCTGTAGAGCATTAGGCACAAGAGAGAGGAGACAATTATTAGATACAAGTTGTAGATACTTTTTGCTTTTTTGTGAAATGAAAATGAAAGAAAATCGTTAAAATCCAGGTGCAGGGACGAACTACTACAGACGACCGGACGACGAGAAGGACGACGACGATGGCGATGGCAATGATGATGATGATGATGATGACCAATGCGACAGGTTGTTGTGGCGGCGACGGTAGCGGCGGCGGGGGTCAAACCGTTTACACTAAAGAAATAGTACAGAGCGACCGCGAAGGCGAAGGATATTTTACCCCAAAAGACAAACAGGCAGGCAAAACTACTAAAAGCAACAGATACAGTCGAGTAGAGTTGAGTTGAGTTGAGTCTATCTATCTATCTATCTGGCTTTTGTTTATCAGCTTTTTTTGGTCTATTTTTCTTTGCTACTGGTTGCGCTAATGCTCGCGGGGCGTCCGACACGCTCAACAAACCGAAACGGAGTGAAAAACCTTTTTGCGCGGACCTTCTCTCTTTGCGGCGGGAATCGTGTGCATCCAAAAACCATTGAATCCAAAAAAGCCCCACGAAACGAAACTGGAAACGAAACGGACTATTGTATTGACTTGACCCCCAATCGAGAGAGTGAGAGAGAGCAGGAGCTGAACTGAGAGCGAAAGTTCAGCTCAGCAAGAGCGCGCCATCGCAGAGCAACCCTCGTTTTGAATTGATTTCCTCGCGCGGAAAAGCTTTTCGCTGTATTCTGTGAGATTTTTTACTACGAATTTAGAATTTCTTTTGTTTTGCTTGCTTCGTCTTCTTCTTCTTCTAGTCTACCTTTCAACTGGAGGGGTGGCAGGCGATGGGGGGATTAGGCTTTAAGGGTAGTAGTTTGATATAATCTAAAGGTTCATTGGATCGACAGAGAGCTGGAGAGAGAGGGAGGAGAGAGGGAGGAGAGCGAACGCGAATGGTTTATTGTATAATATCCTTGAATTTGGATTAAATCAGCGCGCACTGTCACTATCGCAGCAGCTCCCCAACAGATGTTCATTCACTTGTTTCTGTTTTGGTGGTAGATTCATCTCTCAATTAATTTACCGGCTCATTAATTACTCGTTAAACAAAAAGAAAGATACACTGTCTATAGATTGGAAACAAGAAGAGGAATAGACCGTGTTTGAACAGACACCGAGTCGCGACAAACCGATTGTATCTCTGTGAAAATTTGTATCTGAAAAGCTAAATGTGTTTATCGATGGATTAAGAGCAAGAGCGCGCGCGAATTTCTGTCTGCGGGGTCTAGTCCATACGGTCAAATTGTATCTAACTGGCTGGCTGGCTGCTGTGCGACGCTCTCGATAATATTTTATTATTATGGTTGTGGAGGCAGAAAAACAAAAAAAAAGATACAAAAACCACATCGAATCCGTCGACAGTAATAGTTGTAGTATGATGATGTAGAAGGTAATCCAGAATTGTGTTTTGCTTTTCGCTTTTGTTCAATGGATGTGTGTGCATGGTCGGTGTTGCCAATGAGGGTGAGTTCTACTTCTAGTCACATCTCGCTTGAGGCGCGTGGGAGCGTGTAAAGGCTCAAGTTTGGTATTAAAAGAGAAATTTTAAAAAGAAGCTAAGAAGGGACATTCTTTGATATGAGTTGAACGAAAGGCCTGTCTACCCTGCCCTAGACCAGAACATCCGAGAAACACATCGTGCAAGGCAGTCAAGAGGAAGCCACGGCAACTGGAGAGAAGTTGGGAAAAGCTTGAGCCACTTTGAAACAAGCCACAGATCGCGAAGGCTTTGTAAAGGCTATAAGAACTTGAGCTAACTACCTGAATACTAAACTACGACACCGAACAGACGATGCAATAAGGGACACAACTCACACTCACTCCGTGTACCCCAAGGCTCCGTACTAGGGCCCTTACTGTTAAACATTGTGCTGAGAATGGTGCAACACGACAGTATAGTATCACACCCACTCAGTGTACCAAAAGGCTGCGACCTAGGCCCCATACTGTTGTGTAGAGATTGGTAGAACACGACAGTATAGCGTCACACTCACTCAGTGTAGCCAAAGGCTGCGCACTAGGGCCCTTCGCGTTGAAATTAGTATTGAGTATGATGCAAAAAGGCAGTATAATGGCACACCTATTCAGAGTACCACAAGGCTCCGTACCAGGGCCCTCACTGCTGAGCTTAGTGCATGGTGACATCCCCAGACTTGGAATCTCGAAAACAATTGGCTTCCCTGGAGACAGATCAATCGCTGCAGTGACCAAACTTCTTAAAGAGTTAGAGGATGATTGCAATAAAGCTATCTACGTGGTAGAGGACTGACTAGTAAACATGGGCCTATAAAGGAGGGAGAAACAGAAGTGGTGCTCATCAGCAAACGACTTATGAAGACCCTTAGCAAGACTCAAGACAACGATAATGCTCTACGGCTACCAGATATGGCTAAGTGCCAAGAGGACGAAGTCATACAATAGGAAGATCCTTAAGACCTTACAAACAACCTCCTACGTACAGCCTTGCTAGTTTCTTGAATGGTGATTCTTAAATCATTCAAAGAGGTGGTGAACTCCTGCAACAAGTTTTGAAGAATTGATTTCAACAAAAAATCCCAGACTAAAACCCACAAGGCGAAGGCAGAAAAGGCCACTCAGTAAGTGCCTAAGTACAGCAGAACGCGATCTATGGACATCTTCTACTTCGTTGCAACTCGATGAGAGAGATATTGTACCCTTACTGCCTTTATAGGATGACTACGTCTCTATGTGTCTTGACTTTCTGCCTACTGCTCAACATTGGTTCTAGTTTTCTACCAGAAAAATCTAGGGTCTTACTACTCGCAACTAGTTTACTCTATCTCTCAGCAATTCAAGGATTATTTAGACTAAACTCAAAGCAAAGGCTGATGTACCACAAGGAACTGTATTAGGTCCTAGCCTATTCCTTCTATACACAAATGCCACCTTTGCAGATGATACAGCTGACTCTTGTGGGAGAAACCATGCAGGAGGATGTACATAGCAACAAACTAAGCTCTGTCCATACTACAGTCCTATACTCAAACATAGCGATGCATTTGAGCAAGACTCTTGGAAGGTTCATGTCAAGAAAAAGGGCAAATGAGAGATTGGAATACGTTATAGAAATTTGAACTGGCTAGTATGGAAGATAGAAAGGTGTACACGGAGGATAGGGTAGGACCTATGGGGTCCAACAACTACGAGGTACTATTTAGAAGGTAGAACTGTGGCATAAAAACCTCATTCTTGCTCAAAAATTCTGGCGTTGACATCTTCAAAAACCCCACCCAGTACTACCACCATCCAATTCCATACCCATTCCCATTCCCTGCTCAATGGCAACACTCCTCCCATCGTAACATGGATAAAAAAATGTAAAAAAAGCTTTATTTTTCTCTCGATTACGAAACAATTCAATCGTCAGACGGAAAAATAGAAAATAGTGACGTAAGTAGTCGTACTCGAGTGATTTGCATTTCGTGCAATTGAATCGAAGTGTGGGTCGCTGAATGGGTGGCTGCACTCAAAGTGGCGAAGCCCACCTAAAGACTGGTTACATGTGTGGGATTCACACTTGCATTTATGTACATATGTACACAAGTGTAGTGCCTCTTAATGGCCAATAAATATTTTAATTATTTTTAGAAAAAGTTATTTTTAATCCGCTTATTTGAA
Organism: Chalcosyrphus nemorum; assembly: GCA_949716465.1. Taxonomy (NCBI): domain Eukaryota; kingdom Metazoa; phylum Arthropoda; class Insecta; order Diptera; family Syrphidae; genus Chalcosyrphus; species Chalcosyrphus nemorum. Next base: position 4,201,100 of record OX454335.1, on the reverse strand, counting down.
TTTTGTAAGTATCCCCTAAGTGGGTGTCAAAAATAGTGGTTTGGTTTGTGTCCAAGGTGATACTTATGAAATTAGCTTTAATGGCCACTGGAGCTTTTGAGCTTGGAGCAAATGGTTTGTGCTCTAGATAACATTTAGTTGGAGCTTAAACCAAGCAAAGACGTATGCAAAAGGGTGACCAGATAGCAATGATACTTTTTCCAGTTGTTATGTTTCAGCAGCTGTCAAAGTGATTAGTGACATTTAGCTGTCAAAATGTTAAGGAGAACTTGACATTTCATTACATACTTTCCCATTTAAAAATAGACCTTTATCTTATGCCACACAGGGGAAGGGAAGAGCCCAATGAGAATGAGTTGAAGGCATAAAGCTATTGAAGCCCCATTCCCTCTAAGAAGTCAAAGGACTTAAGTAAGAAGTTATAAACCCATCAAATCTTCCCCCAGAAGAAGTTCTCCAAGTATATACCACGACCGACGACGGTATAAACTCATAAAAACTTCAAGAAAAACACCATTCAATCTCATTATTCATTTATTGTCTTAAAGAGGACGCTCAAAGTCCCATCGTCCTTACAAGAACGTAATAAACTCTGGATTCAGATACGAGAACCCAATAAACTCGTTCTGATCCAAGTTCATCATGAACAGCTTGTCCGTCGGCGTCAAGTCTGTCTTCTCCGCCGTGAAAAGCTTATCAAAGTTGGTGATGTCCTTGCGATGTTTCTATCAAAAGAACAAAAAAAAAAAAACAGTCATCCTTTCGACAAATGCCACTTTGAACTCACAATCTTCGGTTTATATGGTGGTTCCATGTCCCGTGAGGATACCTTATCCCAATCGACGTCCTTAAAGAACGCATGTGTCCTTATATCATAGCGCCCATTCGATCCAGAGCCCAGGCGATTATCTGGCCTCTTGGCAAGGAACTAAAACATACAGCTTAGACCGCCGATATATGTACTTGTCAGCAACAACAACTTACTCCACCGCAAATGTCCTTGGCCTCCTGTGAGAAATGCTTCGGGAAGGTGCATTTATTCTCCTTGATCGCCTTGAAAATCAACTCGTCATTGTCCCCGTCGAAGGGCGACTGTCCGGCCAACATTTCGTACAGCAAAACTCCATAGGACCACCAGTCCACTGCGTTGTTATAGGGTAGATATTGAAGGATCTAGCAAAAGAAACTCAGGCTCAGGCTTTCATCACAGCTGGTCTTGGCCTTACCTCTGGAGCCATGTAGTTGGACGTCCCGCAAAAGGTTTTCGTTGTCTCCTCGTTCGTGATGCCCTCCTTGCAGAGGCCAAAGTCGGCAATTTTCACATGCCCCTCACCGTCCAACAGAATATTGTCCAACTTCAAGTCGCGATAAAGGATACCCTTCTCGTGGAGATAGAACAGAGCAACTGCTATCTCAGCTGCATAGAACCTGCAATTGAACCGCATCAAGGACCCACTCTTAGATTTGTGAACTGAAACAACCCTACAAAGCCACGTTTTCCTTAAATCGTCCAACCTGCTGAATTTGGAACATTAAATCGCCACCCTTGCAGTACTCCATGACAAAGAATAAGCGGTCCTTAAAAGAGACACAGGTTAAGCACTTTCAGTTGGCTGGGAAGCACAAGGACAAGAGTACCATAGTTTGGAAGCATGAATGCAATTGCACCAAGAAGGGCGGCTTGCCCGATAGTGCAAGGACACGCTTTTCAATCATTGGAAGTTCCATATCGTCTGTCTGAATGATGACATCCTTTCGAAGGACTTTGCATGCATACAGCTCATCTGTACCTCTGCGTTCGGCTAGCAAAATCTTGGCAAACGAACCTCTACCGAGGACTTTGAGGAAATTAAAGTCAGCCGCTCGAATCATATCGCGTTTGCTCATGTTGTGTGGCATGTCCTTGTTGTCCATGCGTTTCTTTTGTTCACGTTGTGATGGACGCTGCAAACACACAAAAAACACAAACACAATCCAAAAGGGTCCTAAACTCTTCGAAAACAATCAAAAACCTCGACGAAAGACGGCAGTAAACGGCTTTTGGGGTTCGAAACTTCGATAGAATGGTCCCAAACGGGTCAAGTCCGAACTAATTGGGCTTTTTTGCGGAAACTTCTTTGCAAGCAAGCCTATAAGTGTAGTTTGAATTATTAAGCCGACTGTCTAGAGATATGGCTCCTAAATATATCGGAGATAGGAACCATCCATCTGGTTGGCTATGAAGACACAGTTTCTAAGGATGATTCCTCGCTGAATGGACGATAATCTAACGACAGATTGGTCTACGTTCAAACTACATGAGTTAGCTTTAATTTGAATGGAAAGAGATGACATTAAGTCAGGGTCCTTGAAGCTCACTGTCTCCTATAGATATCAGTGACACGGACCGCCATTATGGTTCGCTATTAAGACAAAGTTCCCTGCCGAATGACACGTTTGAAAAGAAAGCAGTTATTCAGTGGAATATTTGGGAAAACCAGTGAGTCCTTCCTCAAGACTCAACCAACGACAGAATAGTCCTTACGAAAGCATACAAAACCAAAGGAGCTATTGCAGAAAATCCCGTGAATTTTAAACGAATTCAAAGAAGACATACTAAACTTCCCAAATAGTGCGGACTCCCACCCATAGAGAGCAAAGATTGAGAGGAGTTTTCAATTATTTTCCTCCTGTGTCTACCTCTACTAGAAGCGGCCTTGAGATGCCTTTAACACAAGATTTGACTCCTTAGAACATCCTCAAAATCGCGCACAGACAAGAAACACACCACTCACCCTAACTTGATCCCTCAGTAGGGCGATGTCAGTGCTCGGGTCACTGCACGGTATATTGTAGTGTTCTCCCTCCTCCTGTGACAGCAATTTATACCATCCCTCTACGGGTTCCTTGATAATCTCCTGGATACTAAACGACAGCGAGCCCATGAAATCGTTTCGAGAAGTTCTGTCCCAATCCCAAACCTCGACCAGTAGGCGTTTCTCCTTGTCCTCCGGCTTGATGTCACTTTAAAGATAGACAGCGTTTCTCTAGAAAGGACCTCACAAAACCACCACCACTTACTAGGTAAACGTCTCATTGAAAACCGGATTAAGATTCCCCTTAATGGTCTTGGTCTTCTTCTTGGTCTTGTCGGCCTTGTCCGGCAGCATGGATACCCTCACATAGGGATCACTGAGTCCATTCGTATCCATGGGAATCAGATTCGCACCTTCTTTAACTGAAATTTGTCTGCATCATAAAATGGCTCAAAGGATTAGGCAAAAACACAAAAGAAAAACCCACTCTCCACGGTGAGGACACCACCCTTAACGCTAATGTCCAAGTTAATGCGTCCTCGAATCTCCGATATATCACTTCCGCACAGTTGAGGGATTTGCTCCTTGCACGCAGCGTGTACATTCAAATTGCATCCTTAAAAAACAGATAAACTCTCACCACACCACACAGGCCATAAGAACTGACCAATATCCTTACCCGAGCAATTGTATCCCTGATGAGCAATTCCATGGAGTAATAAACCGCAATGGTCACAGAATGTCGGTGCTTTGTATGTGGTCGACTCGAATTTATGTTTAATCTTTTGACAATCCTTTTATGTGCCACACAAGGGGATAGTAATAGTTTTTTGTATATGTATAAAGTCACTGTGTAACAAACTTACTGAATCGATTTCGGTATCCTTGCCAGGACACTTGAACACCACGTACTCGTGACAACGATTGTGGACATTAAATCTACAGGCTGTCGAGGATAATTTTTCGTTTTTAAGTACCAAGAAAAGGGACGAACGTGTACAGTATATATTTACCTTGACATTGGAAACCCTGTTTACCGAAGCCCCTAAAGGATTCACATCAAATCAAATTTCAGACACTTTTTGTGGTGGTGGCCACTTACCAAATAAATTCCTTACAATGGCCACAGAATGTTGGCTGTTTGAAGAATCGCGGTTGGAACTGATGTCCTTGGACGACAATTATTCCCTTGCGTTTCATCGCACCCTTACGGATGCGATTCTTCATGTAGTTGATGATTTTATCATCGTCAGGAGCAGCAGCAGCTGCAGCTGGTGGTGCTGCTGCTGGTTCAGCCATGTTAGACTTGAAAACTTATTCGAAACCAGCAAAAACTACTTGGACAGAGGAATCTCTCTTCGCGGGAAGAGGTTAACAGCTCGAGTGCTAGACTCGAACTGAATAATGGCTTCAGTGAGTTCGACCGAATGAAGCCCATACAAGTGCACACGTTGCAAATAAGGGTTAATTCTTGAAGTAGCAAAACTTTTTAGCGCACGAATGCATTAGTAGGGGATGCTGCCATTCAATGGTTTGGTTTTCTTCCAGAGAAGAAGAAATATCGGGTAGCTAGAGTGTGTTCTCTTTGAGGAACATCATTCGATGTCCAAAACTACCAACTAATCAAGGAGAGCACGCCAGTAGAAGGAGGCAGTAGAGTACTACTTGGAGTCCCACAATGTTTGGTATTGTGACCTCTCTTATTGAACAATAGACTTTTGCAACTAAAATTGCCTTGATTTGCCGGTATCACCGTGACAAAACATATTCAGATGGCCTGAGGCTGAAACGAAGCAAGAAGTGGCTAAAAGTCAAGACCACAAGACCATCGAATCGAGGGTAACTGACGACACGATTCGGTTGCTTGTGCTTGAAAGGAAATTCGCTATTCGAATTCCAGACAGAGGCTGCTGAAAGCACTACAGACAGAGCCGTCGTCAGTGAGAAGGAACTGGTCTTCTATACCGAGAATGGACCTAAACAGAATGAGCCTACTCCTAGTCTAAGTGCATCCTCACCAGGGACCAGTTTTAAGCCAAAGAAGCCAACCAAAATGGACCCTGGCACTGGGATAGGAGTTCATTGCAAACGTTCTTTGGAATAGACGACGATAGCAATACTCTGTGCAGAAGGACAACTATCTGTATAGACAGTCAGGCAGCTGCTAAGGCTCCGGACTGAGGTCGAGAGCAGTACTGCTGGCAGAGGGACAACAGTCAGGCAGCTGCTAAGGCTCCGGACTCTGGTCGAGAGCAATACTGCTGGCAGAGGGACAACTATCCATATAGACAGTCAGGCAGCTGCTAAGGCTCCCGGCTCCGGATCAAAGCTTGATATCGTTCTGAACGATATATCAAGAATACATGCGGTGACCCTCTACTAGGTGCCAAACTAATGAGCTTGCTAGGAGGGAATCAGCACTACAGGCTCCCTCCTCTGTTGCAATAGCAATATGCTCTTTACAGAGGGAAATAGAGGATAAATCCATCGACAATGGACCCATCTAGACACATGTACTCTGGACACAATGGACCCAATCTGTTAGTCTAATTGTGCAGCTACCTTAAGTCCTCGTAATGGAAGACAAAGTTGTCCAAAGCCTTCTGAATGAATGTTTAGAGTTCAAAAGACCAACTGCCCACCACATCACCCTATCCACCCATCGTTCTATAATTCCATTATATTCTTGTCATGGAATCGCAATCCCATTGATCCGTATTGATTGGCCAACCGATCGATGGCTGCCCATGAGGCATTTGAACTTTCCCTGCACACCCCTTCAATTGTGTTGTAAACAATTTCATTTCACTCATTTGAATAGATTTTAACATATTCCCCGAACCCTTTCATCGTTTCACCTCCAAATTTGATGATGTCCATTATCCTGGCAATTATCATCCTGCAGAGTGTTTCGCAGTTTCAACGATGATATGATGCCTCCGACCGCTGTGCACACACTCACACAATCAGGAGAGTTTCGGTGATTTAATTTAACACTCTTGGCATGAGGTCCTGCACTGCTGCTTCTGACCAACTGAGAGATGAGGGTTAATGGGATAGCATTGCCTCTATGTGGGTAATTATGGTTTAATTGGAGTTCATGTGTGTGTGTACGAGGATGGTTACCTTGATCTAAATGACTGGGAGTTATACGAGCTAATTATTCTCTTGAAATAAAGGGGGTTTAGTCGAATCGAGAGTTGAGTGGAGGGGGGCGAAAGAAACAGGATGCTTAATGCGACAGGATTGCTCTCTATACAAACGACAACGGGTCAAGAGACCCAGAGACCCAAAACCCTCCAAAACTACAACTTCTAACGAACAGAGGACGAATGGTTTCAGATTTGTTCCTAAGGAGCACACAGGACGAGATATGATGAGTCGAAAGACTAGGAAGCGCCAAAGTGACAAGCAGAGCTAACATAGCATAAGCAGACAGTCCCAAGGGACGAGTGGTCAATGATTGTTGTCCTGTTCGATTGTCTTCAACAGACTAAGATGGTTCCAACATTGGCTAACACCAATAGACCCTCTACCCAGAGGAGCCCCTCCATTCTACAGTACTCCTGGACTCAATCTGACCTATTTCTCCATTCCTCTATCAAAGGTTGGTAGCAGTTTGAGAAGGATACGATTGCCTTCGACGGACTCGAATGGTTCCAATATTGGCTAACACCAGCAGAGACTATACCCAGGGAAGCCCTTCCTGTTCTGACTATCTACAGCGACAATAACCTCCTCAAGCACCCTGCGAACCAATCTACCCTTTTCCTTGATTCTTCTCTCAAAGCCTAGAGCAAAGGACCTACTGCGTGCAAAGGAAAGAAAAAACTTGCAGTATCAGCCTTTTAATTGCAATCCTCGTCAAGGAAAACATCTTCTCAAGCAACCCACCCCCTTGGGCATACAGCATAACCCAAAGATACATCTCAAGCCCTCTCTTTCACTCTCTCGGTTCAACATGAAAGCAATTTTCATCATTGAACCCAAAGAAAAAAAAGCAAGAAAAATCCACTACCTACACCATCAACAAGAAAAACAAGGATCCTATAGAGAAAATTTAAGGACATTCAGCTTGTTATGACGTCGGCAGGATATTTTGTGCGCCCCTCACCCCCAGCAGCAGAGAGCGAGAGATCTCTCTCTGAGTGTATGCAGACAACATACTATACAACTTTTGTGTATATTTTTAGTTCCACACATAATCAATCTGGAACAATGGTCCATTTTATTCAGATGAGGATCCATTAACGTCATCAATTGTGCGCGGTGCGAGGAGAGACCTCAAATGCACACAAAAAAAAGCAAGCAACGTGGTTCTCGCGCTACTTCCAAGAGATACAGTGTATGCCCTCGTTAGCCAAGTATATAGCCAGTAGCAGAGCATGACTCTATTCCAATGGTGTTCCAGGACGTCACCAGTGGGAAGCACTACAACTGTAATCTGAAACATGCGCAGGACACGCTTATTGATCTGTGTATACTCTTGCTGGTAGCCCCGGCACTAAGTGTGTAATGTTTGCTGTTCAGCGAGAGATGAAGACTCTTATGTGCATGTTCTTGTGTATGCTCTCAAGGAGTAAGTATATTTGTTTGCACAACAGGATTTTTTTTGGATACACCACAGCTGGATGGAAAATGTTGGATCAAACGGTTGCAGAGAGAGAAAACATTTTGGTTCCAGCTAAACAGAGACTGCAATAGGGTAGGTTGCAAAGTAATTGATTCTACTATCAAGCACAAGGAGCACAAAGTACAGTGGGGATTGCAGGGAACAGGCTACAGGAGATATAGCCACAGTGAGGCCAGTATATGTCTATTGGAACTAGGTGGTTTCCTAGTCTTCGAATCAAGAGCTGGATGAAAACGATGGTTGTCTTTTCAGTTTGGGAAGGTTATTGGAGAAGGAGGCTTCAAAATGTAGTTTTCTTCGAGAAGAGGGGGCTTAGGAGACAGAGAATAGACACAAAAGTCATAGAGCTAGTTTAAGCTAGCTTTCCCAAGATGCCGTAATGACAACTAGTGACACTTTTTGTCTCGTAAGACAGTTGGAAGATTACTGAGTTCGGAAAGCTTATCGGAGAAAGGCTCCTAGAAGAGGGCCTTAAAAGGGAGGATATAGACCCCGTAGAGCTGGTTTAAGTTAGCTTCCCATGATGCCACAATGACATCTATTGACACTTTTTGTCTTGAAGACAGTTGGAAGATTACTGACTCAGCTTCGGAAAAAAGGACAAATCAATCTGATAGAAGAGTGATATAAAAGCCTATTGATAGCCTACTTAGCCCTGCCGACCCTTGTATTATGACAGCACTAGAAGCTGTTGCTTTCTTGGTTTACACACCCGCACCCCAGACCAGCTGTGTCATTATACTGCAGCAAGAGTGCAAGAATAAACTACGGGCCATAACACTTGTACGACAAGTAATACAAGAACTTCAACTAGTGTCCCTGTAAAAGGCAACAAGCAACAAATCGGATAAGTTCAGTGCAATGTTTGACCCATGTCCGTCTGTCTGTCTGTCCGTCTATCTGTCCATCGGCCACCAGGTTTTCGTCCTTAAACTTTGAGCTAAGTCTTCCAAAAAAGTCTATAGTACGAGTGGCAAAAAAAATTCTAAAATCTAAACCAACTGACACGCCCACTTTTTATCAAAACAATACTCATTTTCGCAATAATTTTACAAGGAACTCGAAAAAATTTACAAAAGCAAAAATGTAGATAATCACTTAGACTACAAGTATTCCATACATTATGTAGGGTTACGCCTACTTTTTAGGGGCGTTTTTTCCTAAATAAACTATCTCTATTTGATTTCTCTAGAGCAATATAAATTCATTTGAATGAAACGCAGTTTCTTTTGAAAATTTACCCACTGACACGCCCACTTTTTGAGAAAAAATATAATTTTGTGAAAATTTGATAGAAAGGTGAAAGAAGAGGCAAGTGATAGGGTATCCCTTCCAGAATTTCGATATGGTAACAATGCTAAGGACCAAAAACTATGCTCTTTCAAGGGAAAAATACATAAATATAAAACTTACGAGCTAGTTGCAGCATAGATAAAGCAGTCAATCACTTACCTGGAAAGAGAAGAAAAAAGAAATATTATAAGTAAGCGTAATTATACAGAAATGAGGAAAAGAATTTAGTAGTATGTTTATTGAGTAGAGAGAGGGAGGGAAAGAGAGAGAGAGAGAGAGAAAGAGAGAGAGAGAGAGAGAGAGAGAGAGAGAGAGAGAGAAAGAGAGAGCTACTGTTGAAAAGTAACAAAGCTGACAGACTAACAGACGCATCAAATCCAAACGACTACAAATTCAAATCTTTATGAGTAGTGCCTAAAAGTATACTCTTTTATTGCTTTACAGCCAAATGGTTTGAGCCACAGGTAAAATGTGTCTAAACTAAAAGGAGAGAATCCAACAGGTTGTTATCTTGCAGAAGAGAGACATAAGAGCCGGTGGATACAGACTCAAACCTAGTCAAGTAAGACTATTGACAACTGGGTCTTTAGGCACAACAGGGACCATAATAAAGCCTCTATTAACGGCCACTACATCCTCCAATCTAAAGGAACAGTCCAAAGGCAAACTCGCCTCACTAAGTCATCCCTTTGAAAGTAGTTTCCTACGTGAATCGAGAGCAATATGTGAGCCATGAGCTACGGAAGTAGGTATCTGCTTTTGATATATTTTTGCGGCACATGTATGCCAACATAAGAGCTACTAACCAGAAGCCGATATTGCTAGAGTTGTGGCGCTTAGTACAAGTTATTGGTCCTTTGGGATTCACGCGAAGAGACAACCTAGCAAGTGCGTAAGAGCAATCCTTGCCTGTAATGGCCCTATGTCCAGAAATGCACGTCAGATAGATTTTTGGGCGAGATTTTCAGCTATGAAGGCTGTAGCTCAATGACAGACACTTGTACGACCTAAAAGTTCCTTATTTCCTAGCGCCTTTGCCCACTAGGCATGATATCGACAGTTCACCCCAGCATGTGGCCCTAACTATTGATAGGACAATAGGAACCTTGAACCTCTATCTAAGCATCTAAGCATTCTTCTGTTCTATAATTGGAAGAATTGCTCTTGAAGGACACACTGTGCTTCCTTCAAACCACCGCCACTAACAGCCAACCCATACATCAAACCCCTACGACCTCTCAACAACAGTCAACACTCCTCAGCTACCTACATGTGCTTCCCTAGTACTCTCTACCTAACCCAAACGCGCGTTTGTTTACAGTCGAAAGCGAAACTGTCAAATGTTGTTTACCTCTCTCTAGCTAAAGCAAAACCTATAATTACCTGGAAAGTAGGGGAACTCTGTGTAATTACTCTTCCCCCATGTTGTTCACCAGAAGAAAAAAAAAAAAAACTTCCCCCAAAGGAAGAGACATCTCTTCTGTTCTGCTGCTATTCCACAAAACCCGTAGTACTTCCAGTTGAAGTTAGGGCACGAAGTCGTACGGTCTGTGTCTCGGTTTTGTGAACCTCTCTCGGTAGTGAAAATTTTATTAGTTTCTACTAAAAAAGAAAATGATCCTTGAACGATGGCGTTCGCGATGAAAAGGATATCTACACCTCAACCTCGTATCTACTTAAATTCCAGTGTATCCATGTTATAGCATCTTTTTTGCTGCCAATAAAAAAAAAAAAATAAGAAGAAAAAAAACAAATTCCAGTGACTGGAAGGAGCCCACTTCTTCGTCTGTGTATTGGGTTCTGGCTGTGCCAAAAAAAAATAGAAAAAAAATCCTTCGTGTCTGTTTTGTGTACTACTACTGTGTAGGGGGATGCTGCTGCGAATAGTTGTGTGAAAAGTTTTCTCACGTGTGATTTCTTGTATCGCGTATTATACTGCAGATGTGCCAGAGTTCCGCAGTCGTCATCACACACGCCAAAACGGTTCAAAACGTCCTGTGCTAAAATCTCCTCCCAATCAATTCGACTCCTTTGAGTGTGTTTTTTTGTTTTTCTTTTGCGAATGATGAAAAGGAAAAAGAAAGCCAAGTCTTCTTTTTAGAAAAAAAAACCGGTCTTGAGATACAAACACAAACACACAGGATATACTTACATAACTCGGAAGAAAAAAAAAAAAAAAAAACGAGAGGTTTCTTAGCAAAAAAAAAAAGTATCTTCGTTCGGTGTCCTATCGGTCGGTTTTCGGTGCTCACAAATGCCAGTGCTGGTGTAGTGTCTATTGGTACGAGTATATATGTGTTTGTGTTTGAATTGAAAAGTACAGGAAAGGAGGATGCCATTCGGCAGAAAATCCCCCCTAGAGGCATTGGCTCTTCCTGGCGTTATACTCGCCTACAAGTACAGCCAATTTCGGCAGAGACGACGTGAGGCAGCAAGTCGACGTGTTACTGAAAGGGAACTATCCGCGTTACATCATAAAATCGTAAGTCCTAGTATAGTTCTATTTTTTTTTCTATCCTTACAACTTGCAGCAGTGGTAGACCACCACACAATGTCTGCACAGAAAAAAAAAACAAAAAAAGGTATCGCTCTCGATGGTTAGTACCAGATGATGGCCTCCATTTGGGTTTAATTTTTAATGGGACATCTATATTCCTGGGAACGTTAATGGATACTCTACTCAACTAACTTGTCTTCGTCCTTCAATCTAACACACACAAACACACAGACACACAAGAAACGATGTCTATATTGGATGATAGTGGCGATGATGATGAGTGATGTTACCAAAAAGCTAAACAATGTCTTGTGCTCTGGCGTATACGTAACATTTTTTGTTTTTTTGAAAGTCCATCATCAAAATGATGATGTAGTGATTCATGAAGATGTATCGCTTGCATAAAAGATTGTCTTCAATCAAAAAGCAATTCTGTTGATGTAGGTGGAAAGTGGAAAGTATCTTATTTCATTTTTTCCTTTTTACATTTTGTCGCTAGTTGGTGAGAGGGTGAGAGAGTGGAACACAATGGCTACGAGTTGATGGAAATTTTTAATCTTGCTTCCTTTTCGCGGATTTCTTTGACTGCAATCATTAAAGTTGTAAATGAGTACTTTGAGCAAAGAAATAAGGGGTTCTCTTGTGCAGATGAAGTGAAACGTCTCTCTTTCTCTCTCTGTGGGTGTTTTCGTCTCGGAAATTGTAGGTTTCATAGCTGTTTCATTAGGAAGGCGAAAGGTTCTTTATTTCCATGTCATTATTTGGGACACGAGCAGGCAGGCAAAAGAAAAAGAGGGCCCTCTACTCAGCTGGTGCCATAGAAATATAAAGAATTCCAATTTAGTCCTTGAGACTTATGCAAGACCTACAAGTCCAGAGAGCCCTGTGTCATGAACAGAATAATCTATAGAAATAACAGGCTGTAAATCATCAAAAGGTAGCTCGGGCTATAAACTCGCTCAAATCCTATAGATCGACAGGACCTTTCCAGAGATTATACCCGCTGCAACACTCTTTAAGCAGTATTGCTTACTGATTGCCTAGGAATAGGTTTCACACCTCAGTCTCTCGTCGTTACAGCAAAAGATTAAAGACCAATACCACTCTTGTTGTTCCTCCAAAAAACCCCTTCAGAGGCTGATTTGATCCACATTTCAAGGGAGTAGTCAACCCACAAGACCTGCGCACTATTTGAGAAGCGAGAGCAGTTTTGAATGGGGTACCTCTAGGGTCCATACCACGACCAATTCTTTTCTATATATGGAATCACTACAGATCGATAGGACCTGACGTGGAATTATACCCCCTGTAACACTGGTTTTGCAGTATCGCCCACTGATTGCCTAGGAATAGGTAGAGAGAGAGAAATAAGAGCGATATTCGTTCACTGTACAGCCAAAGATTACAGGACCAACCATCCCCTCATTGCTACAGCAAAAGATTAAAGACCAATAACCCTCTCGTTGTTCCTCCAAAAAACCCCCGGAGATCCTGATTTGATCTTCAAATTAAAGGAGTATTCAACCCACAAGAATTGGGAACCATTTGAGAAGCGAGAACAATTTTGAATGGGGTACCACAAGGGTCCATACTCAGGCCTATGCTTTTCTATATATGGAATAACTATGAGTTCAAAGTTATCTACATATGCTAGTGATATCCAGTTCTGTTTAACAAGATCAATCGGTCTTTGCAGAATAGGGAGCTTGCTGATGCAGGAGTCAACCCTGAACCCGAGTAAAACTTAGGCTCTACTGTTTTCTAAGAGAAATCGTAGTACTTGTCCTCGTCATGCATTGATAATAATATATGTGGAGTCTGTAACTAGCTGATCTAGACCCTGTTCTGTAATAAGGATGAGGTCGTACACAAAGACACTAACGAAACTTTGGCTATCTACTGACTCCACAGGAATAGTCAACACCTTGGCTTTCTACATGAGTCTCATCCTTCTGTCCAATACTGCTGCCTTGCCCAAGTCACCAAATACGATAACGTTCCACTCCCTGGTCCGAACCTGATCAAAGTCAGTCTTTAGTCCCCCCAAAAGATGCCATGCGTCTTAGAGAGTCACTGTTCCTTTAGACCATCGTTTTGGGCCGATTGTGCTCGTTTATTTAGCCCTGCAACGCTCACATGACCCTCTGTTGATTTCTCAGCTCAACACTAGTTCCGAGTCGAAGTAACTATCAAAGAGGAGAGGTCACGATTCTTCAGCTTCTTGCAATTTCTGTTTTTTTTGTCCCGTGTGATATCTATCTATTCAGGAGCTTAGAAGGGGCAGGTCTTCAACACCAGAATCGAATACCTTAATAGCCTCCCAGTTCTCTTTTTAGTTCACCCAAAAGTCTAGCCAAAACCCAAGAGATTGCTTCATGTGCAAAGATCGACCGTACCTCTCGAGTAAAGATCAAAGTTTGTTACACAGTCGGCATTTACTGACAATGAATGGTAGTTAGGACTCTTCTTCATAAACAGTCACACAATTTATCCCAAACCCTCAAAATCATCTCACAACACCTGTATCCATTCCCATAACCTCCATCTCCCTCTGTCTCTATCGAATTACTTCCAAGTAAATAAATATCCTTAAAGGATACACTTCCCCCAATAGTTTCCAGTTAGTTTATTTGAGTGAATAGAGCTGCTCAATAGTTTGAAAACATTTTGACCTTTTTACACACGAAAATAGACACCAAGGACGACGCGCGCCAATTCAGCCAATTAGGAAATGTTTTAAAGATCAAACCGAAAGTCCCCCTCGCAACCTCGCCCCTCTCCGACGACAACAAGTTCAAAAGAAAACACAGCAAAAGCAAAATTCTATTACAAACTCCATTAAGGATTCTAATGTTCCTTGAAATTAACATAATGCTATATTCCTGCAAAGGTAAAACCAAATTAGATGAAGCAAATTTGTTCTCGGAACTGAATTGTTTTTTTTTTTTTTTTGTGTGCAGTTTGGCAAGCAAACATCAACAATATTGTGTCTCCTTTGGGAAGGACCGAGACAGCTCATTGTAATTCAATGAGCAACATTATCCAAAGGAACTTCTGATAATCGATTCAAGTGCAACTAAGTGGCTATTGTCTTTACTCGTAAAGCATGCATGCATTTGAATAGAGACAGAGAGAGAGAGAGTTTGTGTACTTTGGCCGCCACAATGCGACACTTGATAGAATAACAGTCTTCAAGGAGTACTGGCCACAACCCCATTATTATCGAACAGAAATAGTAACAAGACACATTTGCATAAGTTGAAAAAAAGATGGATGACAAGGTGTAATTGCTGGAAATGGCATGCCACAAGGGTACAGTGTGTCCGGCAAGTAGTAGTCAGACAGAACCCCTCGGACACAGACTGAGTTCTCAGTTCTAGATCCCCTGCCGGTTGCCATCCAGCAGCACGCTGAATATTGATCAAGACTGTACCTACCGTTCATAGACTACCATCACGAGAAAACTAGCAAACGCTCATCAATAGGTGTCTGGCCAGTATCTTAGTGAGTTTCTGGACCAGCCAGCCCAATGAAACCCACTGAGTCAGAACGACAGGATCCAAGAAGTGTTTGGCACAGAACAGCCGAGAAGAAAGCACGACAAGAAACCGTACTCCATGGAGAATGGGCAATACAGAGACCTTAAGGTCCACAGGGGATACAGGATAAGTAGCAAAGTAGATCTTCAGGAGGCGCACAAAGATGTGAACAAAGTCCATTGAGCCCAGACACGGGAACTAGCTTGGCTCCTGTTGTCTCCAGATGGAACAATTCCTCGCGAATAATAAGCTCTAGCATGATAGCTTCATCCTTTTCTATTATAAGGCGCTTAACTCTCATGAGTTCGTCCTGAAATCACTTCATGCCAAGCCTCATCGGTCTATATCATATCGCCACATGTAGGTGGGCGTGGAATCCCACTTTGAATGAAAGATACTGTGCTCCATATTTATTCACTTCCTAAATACTGTGAATTACAAACGAATGCAAAGATTACATACAATTCCCCCTCAGTCAAATTGGAAGGCACCCAAGGAGAACACAGCATAAAATGCCTTGCATATCGAAGAACATCACGCGTCCTTCCTGCATTGTCATCATAGTTCTCGCAGCAGGGATAAGGTAGCGAAACCGAATCTTGAGTAAGATTGATAGCGAATCTAGTAGGGAACAAGTTTCTTTACTCAAAACAACTGCTGAAGGTCTAAGACATCGTGCCTATTGAGCCAGTTGATCTCTCTATCATTCGTCCCAGAAAGTATTTGATTGCCTGTTTGATATGGATCACTTGGTCTCATACGTTCCTCTGCTTTGTGGCTGGTTCCCAACCTTCTGTCTAGAATGACGTTTAAACTCCTGAAATCGACTCATCCTTTGTTGATTCGAAACGAGGATATCGCTCCTTTGACTTTTGTTCTTGATAGCATTAACCACGTAAGCCATACGTAATACATAGGGATCTACAGCTTACCCTTGAGGGACGCCTACCTAGACAGCATTGGCGATAGTCAAAAGGCAATACATAGGGACCTACATCTAACACTTGAGGGACGCCTACCTAGACAGCATTGGCGTGGGGGACATGGGGACCTACGGCAGCCTATGCTCCATTGTACACAGCCAAGTACTCTCAGTACAGTGCCTGTCCACTTTCTTGTCGAAAGCACTCCTCTCGCGCCAATTTGAATATCCTTTCCAATTGAAGGACAAACAAATCAACAGCACGCGTATAATAAAAACACATTTGCACCAGTTCCCCCAGTGCCCCAGTCTCAGTAATAAGCAAAAATATACAAGACCATCAAGTCGCTCTTATCTCGATAAAGCCCGATGGATACGAGTTAAACTAGGCATATACTTGTGTGTCGTCAGTTTTTGTGTTCCAATCTAACCTTGAATCTTGTCCTTACTCTACACCACTTTGTTGGTGGGTGGCGAGTGTGTGTGTACACAGTAATAAATCCTGGCAGACCTATTGGAAGCCACCACCAGCCACAAAAACGTCAGAGAGCAGAGCTATTATGTCCCTCGGTACTAAATTGACTTCTTACCGATTTCAAGGCCTCCATTCTGGCATATAGGACTGAGGGTGGCATATAGGACACACAAACTACTCTATAGATACAAGTACCACCACCAACAGCAGCAGCAGCAGCAAGTACATCCTGATGGCGGCTTATTAAGAAATAATTTATTGAGAAAGGGATGTACCATAAATTTTTGAGTTTTTCGCTGAAATTACAGCTCGTTAAATTGGGCACCAAAAAAGGTGAAGAAGGGTGTTGTTGAGGTGATTAAACAAACATCACGATTGACCTTTGCAATAAGTAGGAACTTTGCAGAAAGTTGTAAATTTTTATTATCCTACGTGATTCCGCCGACGAGGTGACTTGTTACTGTCTGTGGGAAAAGGTGGAACGGAGGACATAAAATGCATTTCAGGAGTCAATTCCTGCAACATTTTCAAGAGAATATTAAAAGAGGGACATAAAGGATGACGTTATTGGTGAAACAACAAACTGTGTACTTGGCCTATATAAACAAATGGAATTGGACGTCACGGGCAAGAGAGTGGGCATATCTTGACAGTAAGTGGGGCAACAGACTGCTTGTATTGATACCGTGGTATAGCAACACATGTCAAGGGCCACGGAGCCACTTTCTCTCTATTGGCGATTCTTTGACAAGAAGAAGAGCAAATATTGTGAGACATTTTCCCTCTTTGCGCTCACCTTTGCAAGTCCTATCAAAGAGATTTCTTTCAGCTGAGACACAAACCACCCAGATGGCGCGCAGGCATCTTCTTGTGGGTCATAGTGCCCCTACAACGCCTGTGCGTCGTCTAAAGAGGGTTCGTGCCCCAGCTAAACGAAGCAAACTCTATGACTATATGTGCAAATGTGGGCGCAAAGAAAAAAAAAAGGACTCTTCTAGGACTAAACTAGTGAATACCTGTCAGGGCTTAATTTATAGAGACGAAATGCTGGAAAAGGACTTTGACATTTCGCTTCACATAAGGCAAACAAGGTCCCAATTAGGACATTCGTTCTACATGATGCTAATCACATAAACATTTTAAAACCCACTTCCACAAACGCAGCCTATCTCTCCCAGATGTCAGATGATACACTCTACCTAGTCGACTAGACTCCCGGCCATCATTTGCTTCAAGGCAGCCAGTTATTGGCCTTTCCGTGAAGGAACGTGACTATAGAAAATGGTAAACTCTCGTCAACATGAGTTTCGTCGACAATGGAAGGCCGACTACATGTATAAAGGACAAAACCCAGGCTGACTATGCTTCTTCGGGGATCTCAACGAAATAGCTGAAATAAATATTGAAGACCTCTTCCTTAAAGGAACTTTGCAATCGACGAACCGGTAAAGCAACAATGAGAGCAGATACAAATGCTCTTCAGCAGAGAGATCAATTCAGAACTTGGTTATAGAAAGTACAAAATCGTGGCATAACTCAGGGCTGGGTGTTGTCACCGCTACTTTGACTCATTGCCGCAAATGATTCCAACCCATTCTATAGTAGCAGCAGTGCTTATGCTCTGCTCTTAAGTGCGTTTGTTCTGATATCGATGTCGACCTTACTCTTGCTGATTCGTCTTCCTTCTTCTCTATGCAGCCGTGTCCAGGGATCCAGCTTGATCCAGGATCAAACGCTATATAGCAGATACGGCTTTTATGCTCGCCTGATTTTCGATGTAAAATGAGTCGCCCTTTAGATGAGTTTCGCTGCTAACAGCCCTCATTCCCCGCCTAGAGCTATGTCCATGAGTCTGTTATGTCAAACGTCCGAGTGGCTTAGGGACTTGGAGATACACCTTGCTGCTTGTGCTGTGTCTCTCAAATCAGACCTGTGGCGTCTCCAACCGAGTATGTCAAGTTCAGCAGCTAACCTCACCAGAGGAATGGGATTATTGTTCAATCAACTAGACGTGAACAAGAGGAGAGCAGCGGATCTGTTGGAACATCATTTATGGTGGCATGGCCTGGACTTGTTGGTGGATGACCCACAATTACACAGCTCTTACAAGATGAAGAGTTTCACAAGGACGAATTGAGTGCTGAAGGAGGTAGTCACAGTTGCTCCCAAGCACTCAACAAGGGGTATAGGGATTTTGTGGACTCACAGTGGTCTAAGTCACAGTCAGAGATGGACAAAATGCCACGACAAAAACTCTCTTCCCTTTGGAACCAACTTTATCACTTGTGAATGGCGTATGACGACTTGTGACAGCGATATGATTGCGTTCACGATGACCTGGCAAATAGTTTCATTATCAACTGTCTGATTGGCATAATATTGTGGATTTTCCCCGCACATGCACTGAGCTTCGCTTTCGCTATCAATTGCATTTGATAAGAAGGAAAAACCCCCATCTGTCAGAGCGCCTACTTAAGCAGTCTCAGTCTCAATCGACGGTGCAGTTGTATCGCTCGTTCTTTCGGTTCAAAATGTTTCTTCTTCTCCGCATTCTTCTCGGTCTATCTGTAGCCTGCTTTGCTGTCGCCCAAAGTAGTGGATTCTTTCGAAAGACCAGTGATGACCGCGTCAGTGACATTCAAAACAAACTAGTGACCATGCAAAATGATATCTTCAATCTGACCATAGCCATCGCTTCTGGAGACGCTGCTAGTGAGCTGAAAACTCGCCTTTCTGCGCTCGAGAGCCAGTTTCAATCGTTAAGCAAAAAAGTGCTCGACTTCTTCTCGAAATATGAGACATCAACTCAAAAAGACAAAAGTTTTCATGAGGACATTCAGCACGCAATCGAAGCCCGAAAGTTTGAGCTAGCCGAAGCAATGCTCACCCAACTGGCCAACAAGTGGAAGGTCCACGACATCATCCATCAGGTGTATTCGAATTCAATGGGAAACTTCAAACTAATCTCAGACTTTTCCAAGTCGCTGAGCAGCATTGAGCTCCGTTTAGAGGTAACAAAGGCTCTGCTCAACGAAATCCAATGGAATTACGATGAGGATCCATTGAAGTCGTTCGAAGTGGTGCAAGTCCTGGAGAACTTGTCCACCAGAGCAACGTATGAGCAAAAGGCTCTAGCACGACGTATGATCAGTCAAACGATGAAGGACATAAAAAGCTCGTCAGTAGAGGTTTTGACAGAAGCCATGTACACAGATACCTATGCCAAGAGTAGGCGAGTGGACAGAATATGTCAAGTACTAAGCGGCTTGCCATCCGATCCCCTGAAAGAGGTAATGGTTCGGATGGTCGAAGAATCCTTTTACGCGGTGGGTTCTGGCAAAATCCTTGACAATGTGTACAACCAGAAGAATATCCCGCAAATGATCTACGGAATGGTTGCGCTCTTCAAGAAATTAGAGGACACGGGGAACCTACACAATGCCACAGTCATCAACTTGGCAGATTACTTGAAACGACTGCAGGATAGAGCCATCAGTACCGCCCAAAAGGACGCCCTGGAAAGTGTAATTGCCAGGTTGCCAACCTGCGTTAAGGCAATCTTTTTCGAACCCTATGTGTGCTTGTGTAGCTACGCAGGTGGTAGCCTAAGCGTACACTGTCGGGATTCTGATTCTGAAGAACCGAGAGATGTAGCGAGGAGAAAAAGCCTAAGAGAATCCAGAAGAGAACATTGGCAAGTCGAAAAGTCGGGCGATAAGTTATATTTTAGAGACGCAGTCGACTCGTATTTTAAAGATCGGAAGTACTACTTGGCAGTTGACCCTGATGACGATTATGATAGTTCGTATGGCTATGTCCATTATGGACGGTTTGAGGGCGATACTGTCAACAACACAGCGGCATGGACCATGGAACCCAATGGCGATTATTGTTACTTAAAAAGTGCTCACAATGGAGGGTACCTATTCACGCCGACTATTGAAAAAAATATATACCACACGAATAAAACGGACGTCAAACAACCGCACTTCCAATGGCAGCTGAAGAGGTGTTAATCTGGAACTGTAAAAAGGGACTTAATAAAAATCTTTGTGGTAGAGCTTTTGTTATTTTGTTTTTTTGAAGCGCTAATAGGGAACTGATGGGCAACCAGTGGAGGTTTCTCTTTGAAGGACAGCTACAGGGAAGATGAGCAAAAGATTCCAAGGATCCGATGGCTACTTGACTGCCTGTGAAGAGGCTAATATCCCTTGCACTTTAGTCATGACAGAGGTTCTTTGATTGCCACTATTTTCACCTATAATGGTCCAAGAGGCTGAAGAAGAAACTTGGGTTGGCATGAGAGTTCTTTGATTCATCAGTGTAAATGTGCGTTGATACGACATCCACCACAGCGAACAAAGTTCTTGCTACCGTCAGTGTCCGCTTATGAGAGAGTTCACTGTATTAACCTTCATAGACTCCCAGCGGAATTATGCCATCAGGACCAGGCCTTAGAGGTAGTACCAAGTAGTAGAGGTTTTGGTACTCGATGAATGGTTAGTGTCACCACTAAGCTAAGCATAAAGAGGGGATCTACCGAGAGAAGACTTTGGGCTAAAGATTCGTGGATTGTTCGAAATGAATCCTGGTGGACAAGACTAGACAAAGTCAGCTATGTCTCTCTTATAAGTACCAATCAGAGGCTGCCATGTGTTGCCTCCACAATACCATCGGAAGCGCCTAAAACTATGCTACACATTTCTTTTTTATAGGAAATAAATTGCTACTAAACCAGTGGGGTCTCGCTCGACTGCGGAGGGAAGGCTCTTCTTCCCTAAATAGGAACGGCCAGCGTAAGACAAGACATAGCGTAAGACAAACTTGACCCACACTAAAGCCCTAAATATCCCCAGATATTAGCAAGAAGCATTGAGGCAGTCGGGAAGGGATATTAACTGGCCTCTGCACTGTCGGAAGACACGCTGCGAGGTTCAATATCCCAGTCAGAAATTTCGGTAAAACCATCCCTCCTGCAGAAGCCAATCTCGACTTTGATTTCGGGTAAATTTAAACCCAAATCAGGTCTTAAGTGCTAGTAGGTCCCAGTGTGCTTCAGACTGAAGACAGACAGACAGTCAGGTTGCACTTTAAGGAATCATCGTTGCACTCTGCAGACTCCAAGTCAGCTCAGACGATACAATACAGCCCACTAGGGGTAACAAATCTGCCAATGGACTAGCAATGACTAGATTGGAACTAGGTGACTAAGACAGAAGCCAACTTCAAGCCTTTTGACAGAATCGCTGCGCCAAAGAGTTAGGTGAGTTTTCTACCTAAACAACTCGTCCTTCGAGATTAAACGGTGTTAAGGGGCACTGTAGGATCGCTGAATCAAAGCAAAGACATAACAGAGGCCACAGGCAGCTTTAGGTTGCTCAATTTTGTTGTCAATTTCACTACATATGCCCAAGGTACAGTGGAGCCAGGTTTCTTGCCCTCTTTACTCCTGAAAGACCTGTCAAAACAGTGCTGATCGAATAAGACGATGACGCCTGTGCCGCCACTATACTGCCTGAACACTTGTACGTGATTTTCGCATTCGTTTGTAATTCACAGTATTTTGTTCGCGGTTGTCTTAAACTACATGACAGTCTTGACACTCCATCCTATACACTCCCAAGCAAAAAAGACAAAAAAAAAAATCCCTCTATCCTTATAAATCTCCCCTGGGAGTCTTAATACGAATATAATGCCGGCGATTTATGGACATAATTAACTCATTTACATGTGACACGATATGCGATCATTAGACAAAAATTTCTTTTTGAGAATCCTGCCCCACATACGACGAGTAGGTAGTACTCCCCAAGGACATTTGACACGCAGCAAAGCACAAAAAAAAGGGGTAGCCCTCTTTTCGTCGTCTAAATCGCGCGAAAAACTTTCTCTCTCTCTGTGTGTGTGTGTAACGCTTTTCTTTTAATTACACGAGCAAAAACAAAAGGACTATAAATCCTTCCAGTGTCAAGTGATTAAAATTTCGCTATCAATTGCATTTCGTATCGACATCCATCAATCGTAATTACTCTCATGTGTGTGTGTGTGGGTGCTGTGTGTATAATTAAATTTCCCGCTTCTGCATCCGATTTGATTTTAATTGAACGCAATTTTTCATCCGTATCCGTCAAACACACAAACACCCACACACATACACTCGAATGCAAAAGATAACTAGGACAAGTTGTACTACAAAACAGTCATTAAAAATCGACAGAGAACTAGGAGCCGACCTGTCATCAACACAAGTATAAACAACACAGTAGCATCGACAAAAAAAAAAAACATCATTATCCTGGCGCGCACATTCACTGACATTCGACTTGTGAAAGGAAATCTAATACGTCATACTTTTGTGCGAGTGTATGCCAGGGGATACAAGTTTGTTTTCCGGTTGCAGAAAAATTCATAATAGAAACGAGAAGAAGCAGAAGAAGAAAGCAAAAAAAAAGCTGCACAAAAGGACCTCTCTCTTAGCCATCCACAGAACTGTACTCTGGGGAAGCGAGTTCAGAATTTATTTCTCGAGAAAATTTTGTTTTTTTTTCTCTTTTTTTTGTGAAAGGAAAAGAGGAGGAGGACTTCTTGTTTATTTTTTTCCGATTCACGGCATTTTGTGATGTATATTCGGGTGGTGGTGGGGGTCCGTCGCCTTTGAAAGGATATAATTGCGGCCCATATTTGCATTGGCAATTATATATCCTTCTTCTAGTGGGGGGTATTTTTTTCCTCTTCTTCTTCTTTTTGGAACGAAGGTCAAGTGGAACAGGTGAAAGGAGAAGTTAACCCCCAAGGGACCTGCTGCAGTTTAATAAATTTTTGGACCGACTTTTAACGATCCTGATGAAAGTGTACAGAGGTATACGAGTAGGTACGTGCCAAAGGGAATACGAATTGGAAGAGAAAAGAGTGTTAGGGTGGTTGGTATCCACACTACTGGAAGGGCATTTGTGTGGGGTTCTTGGATTCGCTTGTAGTTTACAGAATTTTTTGTCGCGGTTGTCTTGAAGGACATGATGTGGAATCAGCCCTTAATCTGTCAACCTCAAGAGGAGGGCTGAAAAATTCCAATGGACTTATACACAGTCACTGCAGGGAAGAGGAGCCTCACTGACGGAGGAGTATTCAAAGACTGGACTTATGTCACTACAGAGAAGAGGAGCCTCACTGATGGAGGAGTATTCAAAGACTGGACTTTTGTGTATACACAGTCACTACAGGTAAGAGGAGCCTCACTGATGGAGGAGAATTCAAAGACTGGACTTATGTATATACACAGTCACTACAGGAAAGAGGAGCCTCACGGATGGAGGAGTATTCAAAGACTGGACTTATGTCACTACAGGGAAGAGGAGCCTCACTGATGGAGGAGTATTCAAAGACTGGACTGGACACGGTCACTGCAGGGAAGAGGAGCCTCACTGATGGAGGAGTATTCAAAGACAGTAGGAGCGCCTATCCTAATCTCCAAGAGGAATCGGACGAAATACTAGGTGTCATTGACTTTGACAGACCATAGAAGGTAGTGTACCCCAATAGGGAAGGCTAGGGAAGGAACAGAAGCAGGCATATGTACCTCGAGATGGCTCTGAGACAGGCGGAGGTTCTAGCTGCGGAAACAAATGAAATGACAAGAAGGATATAGCCATCTTCTCTCACAGTCGAACTGTGCTTAAGCCGTTCAAGGCGTCTTTCCTAGTCTGACCTAATCTGACCTAATCTGAGCTCAAGGTAGCTCAAGACACTGCGATGTAGAGGGAAACAAGGGCGCCAGCAGATTGATCAAGAGGGAAATGACTTGGACACAGGCAGTCCGGCCAAAGTTAGACCACAGAAAGTCTGTGAAAACTATTGAGCTAGTAAGATCCAGTTCCAGAACTCTGGTAACTGTCTCCTGAGACAAACATGCCAAAAGACTACGAATGGGAGGTCCAAGATCCAAGATCCAAGAGTCACATGAAACCTTCTCAAAAGACTTTACTTTCTGCCAACTTTAGTGCTTGACAAACCGACCTCAACCTTTCATGAGCCAACAGACTACCGCTCCTGGACATCCCTCTAGTTGTTGGGTAAGCAAAACACCTATAAACCTTCTCTATAAAATACACCCTTTCCCCAAGATTTGCTCAACTCCCCAGAGCCCAAATCCAAGTCAAACTTTTCGCACTTTATTCTCAAGGAAATATCCTTTTAATCATTTTATTTCTCTCTTACGCCAATAAATGGCATTTGAAGAATTCTATTTATGACGTCATTAATTGACTTTGTCCTTATCTTTATGGCAATGCCTAGAAATCCCATAAACCAAACTGCGAATCGGAGAGAGTGAATCCATTTCGATACACATACCAACGCCGGCTGGGTCAAATCAATTAATGGACGAGTATACTTTTCAGCAGAGCGACCTCCCGCCCCCGACCAAAGGATATCGAAAAATTGTTCCATAGAAGGACTGAGGACAACCGAATGGAAATGAGCATTAGGCACGCAATTCCTCGGATGTTGGCAACGAATCCTGTTTCGGACTGAGGTCATCGTGGTCAATTGTTCTTCTGGCTTTTAGTTTGGGGCTCCTTCTTTAAAAAAGAAAATTCCTTTGCCAAAATAAATTCTAGATTTTCTTTTTGCTCGGAGGGAG
Organism: Chalcosyrphus nemorum; assembly: GCA_949716465.1. NCBI lineage: Eukaryota > Metazoa > Arthropoda > Insecta > Diptera > Syrphidae > Chalcosyrphus > Chalcosyrphus nemorum. Next base: position 4,176,308 of record OX454335.1, on the reverse strand, counting down.
GTTGTGCCACGCGTCACGAGGTGTTAAAGTCGGTCTCATATTTCACAAGGATGTGAGTCATATGCCTTGAACGGTGTTTTAGAAAATCCAATAAAGCGGATGACGCAAGGATATACAAAACGTATGCGGGACTATTGGATTATGAAAGAGGATCGCTTGCAGATAATCCTCAATTGACGCAATGTCCTGTAAAGCCCTGTGATTTGAGACTCTTTTATTGTCCTTAATTGTGCGCGCAATTGTTTCATTTGTAAACTTTTTCTGATTCAATTTAAGTCTTTGTCTTGTTTTGCGAATGCACTTTCGCTGTATATCCTTGTGCAAAAGCAAAACAGTTTCCTTAATTAATAGCCAACGATAAATAAAAAAACAGGAAGGAGTATAAAAATCAATTCAATCAACGTTGGTTAACAAGCTCCACCTTGATTGCATGTGTGTTCCTCCTATGAGAACCCCAACAAGGATACACATACATACACTCTGTGTGCCAGGACGATAGATGGTGGAGCAAAAAAAAACTATACCTACTCTTGCCGGTGCCTTTTAAGTGTGTTGGCAATAAATTGATTATCATTTTCCATTTCGAAGCACTAGCACTGGAGAAAATTCGATAACAATCCTAATCGAGTTAAAAAACAAAAAAAAAAGGAAAAAGGCAAAAAGGAACGGAAGGTGTTGAGTAGGACTCACATCGCAAATTCGATTAGTTTCGCTGCGATGAGTTAGCACACGACGATGACGACGACGCGGAGAGAGGATAATGTGTCGCTCATGTGCTTGGATTTGATTATAGACTTTGTGCACGGATTTAAGGAACAGATTTAGCCGGGACAAAAGTTCAACGTGAAAAGGGAGAAAACTTGGCCAAAAAAAAAGGTGATCCTTGATGGTTTTGGAGACCAGTCAAAAGAGGCAGTATGACCTCGACCAAGGCAACGAATATCCGAAACCGGACAGCAAAAACGAAATCAAGTCCTTGAGGCAAAAAAGTCGATAAAGAACTACTTCAAGCGGAGCCAAATACATCGGTAGATCCTCTTATTCCGAGAGATTGGGATAGCAAACAACGTTCCAAGGAGTGTAAAGGGGGAGATGGTCAATAAGCTTCCAAAAAAAGCAAGTATTCTGCCAGCTACAGCCAAAATACTGAGACGAATCAGGGACCATTTAGATTCAACTGTCAACGTCAAACAGACACTGCCAGCATCGATCACATAGACCCCTTATGGATCATGACCGAGCACTGCGTTGAGTACAGACCTCCGCTACATATGTGGCTTCCGATAGCTTGAATAGAGCTGGCTATCTGGTTGGAGCGATGCGCCGAAGAGACATCCCATAAGAGGGCAGTAGAATCTGATATCCAAAGTGGACTACATCAAGAATGCATACTGTCACCACTATTATTTAGTCAATATCAAGCAAACTTCTTTCAATAAACTAAGCTAAGGCTGAGTTAGATATTTCACAAAGCTTGATTCGACGGACTAGATAAGGAGGCAAGGTCTATAGAACGTTCCAAGAAAAATGCATCAAAGAACACATGAACCATGAACTCCCTGAAAAGGTGATCCCACTTGACTGGCTGATTCTAACTAAGAGGCCAATGCAGGTAATGAAAAGGGATCTTGTCAGAGTAGCTATTGGAGAATTCTTTGGACCACTGTTGTATAAAGGCAAAAGATGGCTTAGCCTTAAGAACTGACTCTTCGATTTGCAAACAGAAATTAAGGTCCCTATCGCACGGGACAGGTCGTTATTGAGCCCCAGACACTAGTAGTGACTTAAAGAGATGGCTTTGAACAATTTGGTACCGTCAGCATAGAGAGAAAGGGACGAGGGTTCAAGACGACCTAGATGGCTACCTTGTGTACCACCATTTGAGAAACAATGACCTAGGCGACTCTACTTTTATATCTGATAATGAAGCTCCTTCTGATGGCCACAAATCTAGAAACTGAGGCAAACAGAGTGGGGCTCTAAATAAACACAAGCCTAACTTAACATTGCCGGAGAAGAAGTCGAGAAAGTAAGCCCAACTGGATGGGCCCAATGGAGGCCTAAGTGGAAGCTACCTACCAACCAAGCACAACTGGATGAGCGCTGAAGATTCAGGAAGGGAAAAGTACAATCAATCAAGCTCATTAAGAATAGAAACATGTTAGAGGCAGCTCAAACCTACTGCATAGCTCAGTTCAAAATGAGTTTCAGTCGATGTTGACGCTCTATGCCTTCAGTGTAGTAGAATCGGAAAGGCTAAAGCTAGGTTCGGAATGCTATCCACAGTCTGGAAACGTAATTGTATTATCTTAAGAGCCCAGCTCCGACTATTTCTCTCCAACGTAGTGTCGGTGCTGCTTAATAGGTAGAGCATATGGAAGATAACACACGTAGGCTGCAAGTCTTGGTGAGTGAACCTTTAAATAAATTTGTGAATACCTCCAACAAACAGCCTTACATGAGCAAGGTCTTTTGGAACTTTTGGACAGTGGAATCCGCCCCTGCAAGCAGGCAGAATAGTGCGACGCTTTAGACAAACGTGTCACAAAACAGTCGAGGAGGAATTGAGCTCTTTTAGACTGCAGATGGCTCTGGCTTAGCCAGAGAGGCTCTAAGCCCCTGACTGGTTAAAGGATTTAAGTAAGTTAGTCTATGCTACAAGCTCTGAAGTTAGTAAAAGAATAGAATATTTGAACCGAGGAGAATGGCTCTGCTTAAAAAGGTCCGAAGAACCATACCAAACTGTCACTGATGCCACGAACGTGGACGACGACGTTTATGTCCAGCAGAAAGGCTGACACTTCTTGTAGTTCTGTATGAAGCTAGTTGAGTTCAATGAAACCTAGAGTAGGACGAGGGAAAGTGGCCTGTAGAAGGTACTTGAGCTGCCTCATGCACACTCTAGAGCGTCCTAAAGGTGCTTCATGTTCAAGAAAGAAGGTGTCCTCTACAACAGAGATTCGATGTCGCAGTAAAACTGATAATATGGCGTATTTTTACACAGTAGACTTGCCAGAGCCTCTGTGAGACACCATCCCCTTAGTCTGAGTTTGAAATCCCAGCACTCAAATACTTTTACGACTCGCCTCACACAAAACCACAAAGCTCAGCCAAAAATTACCATATAGCCCACAATTTTAGTGCCTGCATGTCCTTAAAAGTCCATTAAATTTTCCATTTCGCCAAATAAACGTTTAGTCATGCGCTATTTTCATTTCTCTGTGTTTTTTCGTGCAAATTTCGCCGACCAATGTCCATGTTCGTGTCCTTTGTTTGTAACAAAAAAAAAAAAAAACAAAAAAACCTCAGTCACGCTATAATTTTCCCCAAAGTGACTAAGGACACAACACAGGATTAGAGCAAGCAAAAAAAAAAAGAAAAGTACAACATCACTCTCTTCAAAAAAAAAAAAAAAATGACAAATGGGAACCAACAAATGACCTTCCTTAAGGTACATTGCGTGGGACACAATAACTTTTAACCAAAACAGCGCCGAGGAGTATCTCGCTATCAACCAAGAGATGGAAATGCTCCTCACCAGCAAAAAGGACACAAAAAACTGTGCCAATTAAAGTAATGGTATAATTGTAGTTGTTATAGTTTCTGCTGAGGAAAAAGTCCTTCACCCGCACAACGACGCAAAGGATTTTAATGAGCAATGAGGCTGGCTCATGGCACACGCACCTTTTTATGACTTTATTCTTTATGGTTTTAATTAGTCGTAAATTTGGTGTAATTTGATTGAGAAATTCGAGCCAGGAGCTTTGTATCTATTTAAAAAAAAACCCTCGCGCCTTTCACGCGAAACCCTCGAGTGGGGTTTTAATCTGAAAATGGATTTGATTGCCTTTTGTGTGCAGCAGCAACGGTGCACAGTTGCATAGAATAAAATATTCCAACATACACTTCCGCAACGGAAATGGCAGATACAGTACAATGAATTCCCCATAGAGATATATACTTTTGTATCCTCGGTAGTCGGTTGCTCTATTGTTAGATTTGAAAACGGATTTCGATATAATGCCAGCGTACAATGCCATTTGTGATGTCCTTATCGAGCGTGCAACGTGCTTTTCACGATAACCAAGCGCGCAAAACACGATTAGCCTGTCAATAAGACCGATGGATACAGCTACTCTATCTATTCATATATTTAGAGACAAACTATTTGAAAATATGAATGTAAAGTGAATTGTGTTTGGATAAAGGATATTTGTATTGCATGTTGGTGGGTTTTATGTAAATGGATTCATTTGAATGGAGAGGGGCGACCTCCTCCATGCCTTCCATGTGCGTTGGGATACTTATACAGAGACATGGCGCTCCAATATTCAAGGGCACGTCAACCAAATGGATCATGTGGTGATCAATGCTAGTAGAAAGGACGCCATACCCCCACGTAGAATCTCCAAGGGAACATGATCGTCTAATGATCCAGCGATCGCCAACTAAATGGATCATATGACGATCGATACTAGGGACTCGTTCACATTCGAAAAGGAAGTCTTTGCCGGGAATAGAGGCGATGCATTCATAGAATTCAGCACACGATAACATCCTTCAGAAGCTGCAAAGGAACGTGATGAAGGATCGATCCCGAGGCCATCAATCACATTGAGCACATTGCTATCGATCATATCCATCGAGTTTATATTGGAACCACAACCCGATTACCGCTAGAGTTTAGTGTATCATGCAACTAAAGTCAAGCGGCTGCAATCACAAGGAATAGCTAAGACCTTTGGCCATCGAGTGGTTATATTTAGGGCGCAGGTGTTGGAGAGCTTGGATAAAAGGAAAAGAGATGAAGTTTTCGGCAAATGCCCTCCATAAATGGTGAATTAAATGTAATTTTTGTAATTTGAAGGAATATGGCTGGGATTTGAGCCCACCACACCAGTGAAAGTCAGACTACAAATACAATCGAATCAGGTCCCATAGTTGAGTGTGCTAAACCTTGCTTCAATCTCAAACCAAGTCCTTCTTTGGAGAAGGCTCCTGCAGATAGCTTCGCCTCTTTTTTGCTCTTTTAGCAGGCAACTTACTGGCGTCTTTGTCGATTACCAGGTACGTCCTTCAATTAGTCCGGGAAATAAATACCAAACGCCACCTTTTCTTCTAAAGTCCATTCAACAAAACAGACAGACAGACACTTTCTAATTGAAATGCATTACACTCATTGGCATTCTTAATGGGGGGAATATGTATCCCGATTATCCTTTTATCTCAATTACACATTCTGCAATCGGATCACATCAATTATTCATCGTTTAGCTGGAAATGTCATGCAGACTTGAGACTCATTTCGAAATCAACTGCATTTCCGCAAAACCACCCCGAGTCGTCTGGGTTGTTTGCAGTTCTAAAGTAGGAGCCAAACCTCGCAAGACTATTAATAATATAGTTGCCCCCTTCTTAAACTTTTGGTCTGTTTGCGTCCTTTTTTTCCGTTTCAAACGTGCGATTAATTTCAATTTACATAAATTGAATGAAAGAGGAAAAAAAAGCAAGACAATGACCACGAGTTTGCGTCGCAATCCCACCCCCCACCCCCGGACGCAAAAGAATGCGACGGCACTGGCTGCACTATTCCCTTCGGTAGCAATGGTGTGGTGCTGGTGGTTGCGTTGGTCAAAATGGTTAAACATTTACGCGAATATTTTAAATATTTTTTTTTTTCAGTGGAGAATGCGAACCAACACCAATGGTCAGGGCGGACGTACACATGTGTAGGTGTCCATGTCCAACTGCGATTCAGCAGTTTACCAGCAGCTACTTCCGGATTTTCCATTCACACTCTCGTCCTAAGTACCTACCTCAATCACTTACCATATTCCTCGACCTCGGGTGGGGGGGAGAGATATCACTTTATCAATGGAACAAAGCGGCTATATGCTCTCCTGGTGCTGCTGGTGCTGCGACGTATAAGTGGCTATCGCGTTCGATGAGGACATTAGGGTGGTAAAGCACGCGATGCAGTTCATGCAGTTTGTGGAGATTTTTTTTCGTAATGGACGCACTTTTGTTTTGATGGTTATTGCAGTCGCAATTAGAAGTGGAAGTCGCAGTAGTTGTTTACTCTTTATTTGTGTGTGTGTGTGTTTGGGGGAGGGGAGAAAGTGCTGTGTGACAGGCTGTCAAATGGCCATGGAGCAGTGAAGTGCTTGTCATGAATGTCAATCTATTTTTACTGTTGTTTAATGGCTATGTAGGAATATGTGAACACGGTGATTCACGTTGTTATTGTTGCGGCTCTTGGCAAAATGTCAATGGGAAGGGGGATTAGCATTTAACTAATCCTTGGCGTTCGTGTTGCTGCGAATATTTGATGAAAGGTCCTTTGAGTCGAAATGGGGTTGCTGTTCCACTCGTCCTTAGCCATGGGTATAAGCCCAGCCAAATATAGATCTTCTGCTCTGTTCCTGGTCCATCTTAGGGCGTCCACCGCACACAGGTTTTCTCCTCCGCTTTCTAACGATGCAGTTCTTCGCCACATTCGTAAGGTTCCATTGGATTCCCCAACTTCTTGTCCACAAACACTTTGAAATGCGTCACTATTCCCCTAGATGAATAGTGATGGTACCAGAATGCAACCTTGTGGAACTCGACTTAAGAGATTGTCCCATTCTGCTGGCTGCTCTGGCGTTTCGCTCCAAAATTTGTCATCCTCCTTACAACCACACAATCAATCGGTTGTCAGTGATTGAGGCTTGTAGATTCTTCAATTCTTGTTGCCCCTTCTGACTTCACCTATCACCTCTCCACTCATTTCCCTTCCTGGGGTCTGACGACCCGATCTGTGCCTTCTATCAGAGCATACTACGCGTTCAGATTCTTACCAGCACAATGTATTGGATCAGAAATTGTTTCCATGGCCCAACATGTTGAGTACCATCCTCTTTTGAATGCAGACCTGTTGCCACTCATTGATGGCTCTGCTCTCTTCTGGCTCCCTCTCGATTGTGCCAATGGCTCCGTAGTCAATAGAGTCAATCTGCCTGAAATAAGACCTATAGCTTTCGCTGACAGGGTTCTGACGCAGCGTCGAGTTCATGTACCTGCTTGTTGTATGCGTCCCCCCATTTCTCGCCAGCATACAGTATATGCTTCCTAAAGTTGAGGATATGAATCAGCGGCTAAAGTCTTCCGACTAATTAGTGTGTTCAGCTACCTTTCCTTCTTCCACTGTCTTGTGGTTTAGCAGTTCCAGGATCTGATATCTCTGACCTCTGAGCTATTGTGTCCAGAGACTTCTTCCACCATTTTTGCCACAAGGACTACAGCTGCTACACTACTCTACTCGTTTGGGGGTGTTTCCAGGATCCACCCAATAGTTACTAAAAAGCCTAGACCTTCTTGCTGCCCTGTAACTGCAGTCTTTACCTGTGACTTGCCACCAGGGCGGTTAGAAAGTCTATACAGTAGCAGTTTGATTGACCAACTGAACTATATAGTTCACTGTCTAGTTCATTTAGTTCAGCAGAGTTCGTGGCTCTAGACAACAGAAACTAGGAAAGTAGGACACTCTTATGTGCCATTTTATATCGAGTCCTTTCGAGTAAGAAGTCAGTGAGACACAGAGAGAAACAAGAAGAAAGAAGGAAGAAGAGAAATGAACTAGGTTACAAGAATCAAGCAAGACCATCTAAAAGGGCCGTGCTTTTGAGTAGAAAGGCTCACTATACACTCAAGCGAAGTCCTTTCTGTCCCGAATAAAGACCCATTCCGTTTTGCTTAAATACTTTATTCTTAAGACACACTTTTCTCCTTACGTACAATACAACAATATTTCAAATTCATTTTATAATTTACATCACGTCTTATAAACTAGATACACATCGACACTCTATTCTGACTTGTGAATTCAAAGAGAATCCTTGAAGGCTATTTGCCAAACGAAAAAATCCATATTCAACTATGAGTTCCGCCCACATTTATGGACTCGCCTTCGAGTGGCTATTTCATTGGCGAAAAACTCCTTTTTTTTCGTAAGGATTATCTTGTGAGTGCTAGTTACACACATTCGTATATTTAAAGACATCCACACGCTTATAGTCTATGGTCCTAATAATACAATTTGTCAGGCTTAGTGTTGTCAAGCGAGGTATCCATCTGTCGCCTCTCTTGTTATCACAACACACACACACTCTTTATCACGTGAGACGGGGTGCGTTCTTACCAAACGGTGGTTCCTCCCGGGTGCTTAAGTAGAACTTACCACGCAATCTGTAAACGAAATAAAAAGGATAATACACACACACACACACACAGAGACAAAGAACCAAAAACAAAAACAAATGAAAAATGACTACCGAGTGCGAAAGGACAATTAGATAGTAGTCTGTCTATGAGTGAACTGTTTGTTTCCTCGATTCACTTTGTCAGATTTAATTAGGCGCATTAGATTGTGATTGCATGCGACAGGACGAAGGAGTGCCTTTTAACCAAAACAAACCTATACATATGCATAGTTCGTTGGATAACGTATGATTCTTTATGATGATGAGAATTGCGTGAGGCACTACTTGGATTCATGTGAATGGGAATGTCATCACGTATTACGAATCGGATGGATTCAATTTGACTTTTGCCAATGCAATTGCAAATTTTATTGCCAGTTAGATAGTTATGACTTGGGCTCATAAGGCTGACATTTATTGGGTAAGCAAAAGTGCTGCCGATTATATGAGAGACTAATAAATGAATGATGACGGAAGGCACGAACTATAATGCTTTAGGCTTGCTTAAGAAAAAAATCTGTGAATTACAAATGAATGCAAAAATCTAAGGCAACTTTCCCCAAGGAATTTGGACACCAACCCTAGAATAATGTAGCAGAGAGAACTGACCGAGAGTAATAGCATTCTCCAAGGAACTATAGGACACCATGCAGCCAATCTGAGGAGGTGTCTCCCATAACAGACACTGTCGCAACTCTAATGCTGGAGGAACTGACAAAGAAACGCGGCGGCATTTTCTAGCCCCTAGAAGGCAAACCTCTCAGAGGAAATCATAAGAGAGATTGGAGGCTCCTCATCAACACAACTTAGGAGCCAAGTGACCTGGGTTTTGACATCGAAACCTTGCACTACTTGGCTGCCTTTTAAGGCTGCTTTATCTATCATCCTTCCTACTATATGAAGGCCTCTAACTACCTCGCATTTGGACTACTTGCTTAGCTCTCGAATGCATGGCCCTAGTCTGCAGGTAGTTCGAATTTACCAAGGTTTTCTGGGACTCGAACCTTGTTCATCAAGTTCAGCTACGAATCCCACAGAAGCTAATACAGTAATAGTAGAAGCAGGCACATAAGGAGCCTATCGAATCTTGTCAATCCTTCGCAAGAGAAAGAGACTTATTTGAGCTTCCTGGGACTCGAACTATGTTCCTCATCGCTCAGCCACACTATCTTGGCTAGGGTCTCCCAGTGAATACTTGTAGATGAGTCTCTCATATCTTTTGGCTCGGCTAAAGGGTTTGCTACTAAGGAACATATGTCCATAAAGAAGCCACATCCACTGTCTGTTTGAGTTTGACCATTTTCTCTGCTCGGAGACCTACTGTCACAATAAAACCTTGTCCCCAACCAAGCCAATTCTCTCTCTCTCTATATACAAATTTTCCAATCAAGGAGGGTCTTAAGAACGTCATTTTGCAACTGATCAGACTTAAAAGAGTCCTCTAGGGAGTTCCTAGAATGTTCCTAACAAACTTCTAGTCTCAGCCTCCTCCATAGTTCTCCTACAACTTCTTAATCTAAATCCTTTGCAATCCAAATGATGATGATGATGATGACGATGACAAACCAAACCATTCACACAAACTCACCGTCTATCGGCTCCCATGCCCATGAACGCGGTCAAATCCTTTCGACAGAATTCCTCCTTATCGTACAATTTCGTAGAATTCTCACATTTCTCAGTGGGAAACGATTGCTCCGAACCCACAGATTCCACAAAATACTGCCACGCACGCTGATGACTGCAACCAACTGCAATTGATTTTCTCTTTTTATAAAAAAAATAACTCAAGTAGCCAACCAGCTAGCCACTCACTTATAATATTCAACCAACGATTATTGGCAATCTCTTGCCTGGCACATCCCGGCTGCAATGGTACTCCATTATTTGGATAGAAGTCCGCATGTCCTAGTGGTTCAGGGTTCCCCAGTACACCACCATCTGTGTGGATGACATCAACAAAACGGGCGTCCGTTGGGGCAAGTCTCTGATTCGAACTCTGCCCGTTGAAGAGCGGCAGAGCTGGATCCAAACCTAGTAGAGGAGTTTTTTTTTTGAGAAATGAGTCCTGTCAAGAAGCATAAATTTTGTTGCTCCTTCAACACCTCGAGACGATCAAAAAGGTCGACACTGTGTCAAGAAGAATTTTCCTCCACATAAAGCGGGTGGTGGGTTCTTCTTTCCCAGAAAAAGGATGCAGAGGAAGTAGTAGTCCCTGATTTGCTTACAGTTGCACATTTTGGGTGGGCGTAGGTGGAGGGTGAATTGGAATACATGCATGGAATTCGCTTTGTCATTTTATGTCAAGGACATGGTGGAATAGTTGTTCTTTTGAATATTTTTAAGGCAAGAGTTCCTTTTGAAATAAATAACTGGCAAATCTGAGTGGGACGCGGAATAGAATACTAAAAGAAGGAAAGTGAATGACGAGGGCTTTAGGAGGCCACAGGGAGATAGCCAAATGGAGGAATGGACACTGACCCTTTGCAGAGAACGTAAGAGAAGGAATAATATCACACAAGAAGCCTCAAACTACGAGCTGATGGAGACCAAAAAGATCGTAAATCAGGTGGTTAAAGCCAGTTTCAGTGTCAGGTTTCATGGTCAGAGTTCTCTGAACTGGACAATCTCTGATCTACAAATGACTCAATAGCACACCAACTCTCATGCTACTTATCGTAGACAACCCAAAGTTCGACCTGGAATACTAGTTACCATGGTCCCAGTAGAATATCAGCTCTCACTCTACTCATAGTTGACGACCTAGGGTTTGAATGAGCTCCACAGTATCAATAGAATGCCAAGGATACGCTCCTACGCAGTCACTCAAAGGCATTTCTTGTATATGAACTGTCCTTTGTTCTATGACAAGGATTTGAGAGCTTGATACCTAGAACCCAAGAGAACCTTGCAAAAACAGAGACTGACTAGAACCAACTCGTTACAACCATACGCCTATCAAGGTTTGGTCCAGCTAGTGCCATTGCGTGGCTTTTTAGGGACAGAACTAAAAGGAAGCGAAGGAACCATAAAACAGCGACTCTGTTGATTCCAAATGTCGAGAGATTTTAAGCAAAGATGCGTAGTTCGTCGAGAGTCTTAAAGGCAAGCTCAGAGGCCACTGGCCAGTACAATCTTTCTCTCGAACCTTGCAGTCCACCACCACCCCTAAACTCATTCGTACCTCTCTAATACATGGCCCTAGTTCGCAGGTTGTTCAAACTCGTCAGAGTTTACTGGGACTCGAACCTTGTTCATTAAGTTCACCTACAGTTCCCGCAGAAGATTATACAAAAGTAGTAGAAGCAGGCACATAAGGAACCTATCGAATCTTGTCAACCCTCCGCAAAAGACGGAGATTTCCTCAGCACTCAGTCACTGTGACCTTTTTTTCGCATACCTTTTGCCTCTGTCAAGTCAGGGCTGTAGAGGATCAAACAAAGAGTTTGCTACTAAGGAACATAAGGTCTGGTAAAGTCCACAAAAAGACTTTGACCATTTCCTCTGCTCGGAGGTACCCACCTGTCACAGTAGAACCTTGTTCCAATAGAGAGAATACAAATTTTCCAATCAAGGAGGTTCTTCAACTGATCAGCCTCGAAAAATACATGGTACTTCGCATCAGTGACAATTGTTGTTTCTCAAGCTACTGGCCGACTAATTAACAGAACGAAGAGCTAATTACAACAGAGCCTATGACTCTTAGGCCTCACCCATTAAAGCGATTCGCTTAAGTTAGCACGTCAATAAACCACCAAACATCCAACAAATGTGCGTTTGTTTGTAAATCAAACAGCCGGCGATTCTCGGCCAAGGCACAGGCAGGCAATCTAGCTCAAATAAATACAAACAAACACATTGATTGTCTTTGAGAAGTTCTCTCATGAGAAAGCAACAAAAAAAAAAACCACTCAATGCAATTACCAACAAACTACTCGCGCCTGTCATAATGTCACTGATGCGTGTCATGTGAGTTGTATGTGTTCAATGTTTGTTTGGTCGTGTAACACTCTTTCGTGTGTTTGATTTGCAAAACGTTTTTACGAGATCGCATAGCCACTTGTGCAACGATTAGCTGCTACCACGACCTTGGAAGGCCGCCGCCGTAGAAAGCTGTTTGTCCAGAGGTTGTTACAATTTCCCGACGAACGTGTCCATATAATACGATATAATAAACAAACCTGTTATTCTGGATAGTACGACACCCCACTCTTGGAGCTGTTGACCGGCAAAGCCTGCGACCTCGGCACCCAAACTAAAACCAATCACATGGATGCGAGCCTTAGGGAATCCACTGCCGATGAGATAGCGCAAGAAACGTGCGATGTACCGCCCGGCTACGGGTATGTTCTCCACTGAATTCGTGTACCATGGCATCGCTGTGAGGGGACTCCAGTCGACCAGGATAACGTTGTAATTTCCGGCCTTAAGGAAAGCTATTCGGTGCGAGGGAAATTAGAACACACACACACAGATAGACTGATTGTAAATATTAGATTATCGAGTAAATACCATCCTTGAGCTGCTGGCTACTCTGTCCTTCGCTGGACGACGACTCGGAGAAACCATGGAGGTACATCACCAGCGGATTGGCCTTGTTGAAGTTGCTCTGATTCAATCGGCGATCATTGCTCAGATACAGTTGATAGGGCTTTGATGGATTCTCACTGCAAGTGGTCCGTGGATGGATGAATATTTTAATTTTTATTGGAAGGCATTTCTTACTTTGTGTAGAGGAAGAATTTAACATCTTGAACTTCTCGAATGGGGCAGCAATTGGAGCATTCACCACGCGGGGCAGGACTGTAGATGAGTGGGGTTCCAGCTGTGAAAGGATGTAAGCCATTAGTGGGAGTAATTCATAAGAGATGGTGATGAGGCGATGACAAGACGAAGTGATGACACGATGAGATGATGAGACGTTGAGACGATGAGAAACGATGAGACGATGAGATGATGAGACGATGAGACGAAGAGACGATGATGAGCGACACTGAATACGATTTGGCCGTCTACTCGTGGCTATGAACGCCTAAGGGAAGCACTAAGATGGCTACTTTCTGTCTGAGATGCCTTGATGACTTTCTTTACTAAACGAAGCCAATTTTGGTGGTTGTTCTCCAAAGATTCACCTCCAAGGTTCTAACACTCAACTAGGCTTACACACAAAACTATTAAACACCATCTCACGATTTGTTTACAAGCGATCGCCGCGATCTTCTCCAAGGTTTCACATTGTATCAATGAGTAACATATTTACATATGTATTGTACAAAAGCGGAAGTGTTAAACATTCCCAGACTAAATCCACAGAACAATGAGCAATAAGTCAAATTCCAGATAACAGCTAGAGCTCTTACAGTAACGCAATCGCTACGTACATGACCGCACCTTGAACCCATGTGGGTATGGCTACGATCCAATCCCAGAGTTAATGAGGAAATTCCAATGCCAAGGTTGCCAATGAGTTACGAGAAACATGTCATAGCCTGTGGCTGAGCAATGTTTCTATTTTTGGAGATAGTTTAAGGTTCAAGCTTAAGATACATTTTTCTTTTTTCTTTTTTAAAGAAGGTACTGAGAGTTTCTTCCTCCAGTCATACAGTACAGGGTACAGGAACTGAAGGGTACGACACAAGTTGGAAAGTAAGGCAAAAAACCGAGAAGGAGAAGTTGTTGAGGTTGGAAACTCGGGTGTTGTCTGAACTAAATCTAGGGGAATTTTAAGAGATCTTATAGTTCGCAGTATTTTTTATCTTTTTCTGCCTTCCACTTGGCATTACTATGCGAGAGAAATTTAGTGAAAATTGTAAACAAAATCACCAGAGATTGATTGGAATCTCAACCTGGGCTCCAAAGAGACGTCTAACTAAGAATCTTATAAGCTGTCTCGAGAAGAATTCTCAGAGACCTTCAGATTGCGTAGAATTCTTCCCACTACTTCAAAGCTACCTTCTGAAGTCTGATGGGCAATGGACTGCTTCTGCCGACCATGGAAGCTCCTTTGTTGAAGATGGATTGGTTTAGAACCTCGAGTATGACATCCTCTGTCATTGGAAGCTCTTTTTGGTCATACCATGGGTTTTAACCGCCTTAGTAGGCAGCATTGCGAGATCTCTAAATCGCAAGGAAGTCACTATGGCAGCCTTTGTGTATATATAGAGAGTTAGATCCAGTCGCGAGACTGAGAATCAATGTCTCACTTAGAGGATTGATAGATCAAAAGCCCACTACTCCATAGAACGCAACATCGACTCGCAGACTTGTCACCCTTTCTATGGAACATCAGAGTAAACCACTTGTTGATCAACTTGCTACGAGGAGCTGTTGAAAGTCCTTACAACCCCCAACCTTCCAACAGTGATCCTACAGAAAAAAGCTGACATCTCATCAGCGCAAACTGATTGATTGGACATGCCCCTGATGCCAGACAAATGGGAGGCCGTCATGGCCACTATTTTCAAAACCAACTGATCCTCATTCTTCTTCCATTTGGTAATCGTGACACTGCCTACTGATCATTTCAGTCAATGACTGCGATCTCCTTGTCTTCATTAAGATATATAAGATATAGCTCTGGGGATCTTGGCGAGGGAGATCGTGACACAACCTACTGATCGTTTCAATCAATGACTGCGATTTCTATGCCTTCTTTAAGAATAGATCTGAAGTTCTTGGCGAGGGTGATCGTGACACTACTTAGAGATCGCTTGTTTAAGAATAACTCTGAAGATCTTGGCGAGGGTGATCGTGTCTTTCGGTTCTCTCCTCTTAAGGAATAGACCCACGTCCAATAAATAGTTTTACAGACTCTCGCCTACAAAGTTGTTTTAAAAGAAAAAGGGTTCGAACTGATGGCTTTGGAGGAGGGAGAACGAGATATAGAGAGAAAGAGAGTGACAGGGAGAGGGAGAAAGACAATGAGAGTGGGATAAAAGGCTTTGAAGCTCAATATCACAGAAAGACACCTCGATCTGCCCCAGAAGTTGGAGAGGAAAATGAACGTAAAAGCCCGGGGAAGAACAAGGACTCTCTGTCTCAGTTGGAGAATATTTGACATGTAAATTTGTTGGTCTAAGTAAATCCACACATCAAACTCCCATCCTCCCCCTGCTCACTGACTGACACACCAATTAGACTCTCAACTAAAATCTGTACATCTATTTACTATAACTCGACAAACTTGTAATTAAACAGAGAGACAAAGAGGTCTCTTCCACACAATTACAAGTGACAAACCCTTCTTCTTCAACAGAGAGGAGGGTGTGCCCGGCAGCCAATTAAGTGCCACCAAGCCACTCCATTCTCACTCACTCACTCACTCCTCATATCAATTATCACATTAAGCTATTGAGAGTGAGACTCTGGCACATAATTACCGTTGTGACAGAGAACAGCTTTTTAATAGTTTTTCATTGTGCGTTTCCTCCTCTTATAACGAGTTCTGCTTTTTTTCTTTTAAATAAAATGTCAACTTAAAAATTTATGTAATTTTTTTCTGGTACCCCTCTGCCCTACTACCACTCAAAGAATGAACTTGATTGTATTTTATATTTGTGTGGCGTGTGAAGGTATAAATGCGCCAGCAATGTCAATGTCGACAGGGAACATTTTTATGTATTTCTTGTCAAACACAATGCAAATTACGCGATTTAACCCACATGTCATTCAAGAATATTAATTATTACTAGCAACATGCAACTGATACAGAACAGACTCACAGTTTGTTTGCTTTGTAAGGTTAGCTGTGGCCGAGGTCTAATCTAACTCGCATCCGTCTAGTAATTTTTTTGGGGGGGAATTCCCATGATAAAGATTTTGGGTTTAGCATAAGGATTCTCCGCCAGACGATAACTGAATATGAAAAGCGAAACGACATTTATTAGATCTCGTAAACAATTTGTGTTGATGGACAAATGTGTGTACTTTTCTATTTGTGGATGCGGAACACTCATAAGTGCTTTGTTGTTGTTCGCAGCAGTGATAGGCATTCTATTTGAATCTTACATTCTCTGCCTCGCCAATAAAAAGGCGATTATATCGACTTTAATTGGTCGTAAATCTATCAGTGTGTATAGAGGTGCTACCGCATCGCAATTTGAGATACGGCGAATAACAATTGTCGCACCCGCAGCTTTAATGAGATCACCCAGGGGTTGGATGTTTGTTTGAGAAGAGTTTTAGTTTTGGTACTCAAAACGAAGCTTAGGCGACAGAGCGTCTACCCTGGCAGACAAGATGGGAAAAATGGTCACACTGACACCTCCTCATGGATACAGGCTTAGGATTTGATATTTAGTGGCCTCCTAATGGCAATAGCTACCCGAGAGGACTTTTTCCCGACATCCAGGCTTCTAAAAGAGCAATAACGGCTTTGGAAGAAAGAAACTAAATCAGAGTCCTATTGACCTATTGTCGATAAGAGCTCCGTGGCGCTGGAACAGTTGAGAAGGAAGTACGGGGAGAGCTAAGGCACATTTCCAGAAATTGCACACGAAGACGCGTAAGCGTTGTAGAGGCTCTAGGACCCACAAGTGGATACAGGACATAATTAAGTAAGGAGGAGAGCTCTAGTTCCTTGAAAGTGTCGCTGTACTCGATTCTTAGACATAAGGGTATTCCAGGCAACGAGAGAGCTGAGAAGCCTCGACGTTTGTATCAATTTTAGAGATACTCCTCGTGAACGCTCCCCCTTACTGGCTTAAGCTCAACCGATTGAAAAATGTCCGTGGATGTCTGTGGAAACTTGTCTGCTTTGATGAAGCCAAGACCGAGAAAACAGAACTCCACCCTCATTGCAATCATCAAGGAGTACAGTACTCTGCCGCACCATTCTACAGAGGCTGAGTTGCTGAGGCAGTTCATGGTGGCACAGCTGACTTTCTATGCCAATCCCCAACTCTACAAAACATCAGAACTTCTCGCAGGACCTTAGAAGAACCCCTAGAGAGTGTAGCAACAGAGATTATAAGTTTTATCAAATCCTCAGGACAGCAACATACTAAAGAGCTCATTATGGACATCAATGTGGCCTAACGACAGTCTGTCAAACATCCTAGGCTATAACCTGTCATGAGCAAGGCTTCTTAACAATCCATTGGCATGGGGAGAAGACTGTAGGGCTTAAGACTGTATGTACCGCCTCGTCTCGTATGAGCAGAAACAACGCACAAAGTGTGTATAGCTGTGGGTAGATCTCTACAGTCTCTGAGTGTCAGAAAGGTTCCCTCGCACCAAGGCAGAGTCTATGGAAGAATTGAAAACCATCTGGCGTACCTTTTCTTTGACTCGGTGGTCAGGAACATACATAGCATCACAAATGGGGGAAAAAGCCATCAAAGAGAGTACCAAACTGCCTGCAGAAGGTAGCTGTGGACATGGAAATTGCATACTGACGAGGAGACAGCAACGTCACAGGTTTACAGCAAAGACAACACCTACCAAGGGAAAAATCTTCCGGAATATCCTAGGACCAAAGCAGAAGAAGAGACTACTCTAAGCAAGAGTTGCGACATCGATGATGATCCATGCCTCCTAGGAAGACGAAATCGTATAGAAAGAAGACAAAAGCAGCCTACAGAACCAATGCTTTAAGTGCATACCATTTGAACTACAACCTGCAACGTAGTAATGAATGGAATGTTACCAAAAGACCTTCTTGTTGACCAGGGGAAATGTCATGACAGCAGAACCAACAGGGGCAAGCCAGCTTTGAAGAACTTTAAGAAAGATGGCATGACTCCGACAAAACTTGGTGGACGCAGAGAGTGAACCTCAAAATATACGCCTAGATCGATAGGTAGCATGGAGAGCCTAGTGTCTCCCGTGGAAATTTCAAGGCCTATAAGCTACAGATTTGGACAAAAAGACAGCCCCTATTGCCCCGTCAAAGATCCAATGAAGTCCGTAACCTACTGCCAAACAGACTAGTCGAGGACTTAACCCCAGAGAACATCACCAGACAGATGCTGAGCACACAAGAACCCTAAGAAGCAGTCAGTGAAACCGTGGGCACCATCATGAAGGAACAACGATGACAGGAGCAACAACGGAATGCAGCACACGTGGCTGCCAATTCGAATTAGACAAGAGCATGGGTTTCCCTAACTCCTTCTGAGTACAGGATCTCTTTCGTCGTTGATATTCACCTTTCAACGCAAAAACACTAATGTCGAACATCTGTGTTCTATCCTAACCGTGGCCACACAACACATCCTAGGCTCACCCGTGAAAGTGCATCAAACGACAGATTTACTTTCGTTTTAAGTGGAACAAAACCTCACTCGGAGTCTAGGGGACATTTGGAGCGACTTAAGGGTTCTTCTGGACGCTGAATTTTTGTATAAAAAGAAAACCAGAGGAGGGAGAAGATGCTGCGCTAGACGATGTACTAAATAAGTCCAATGAGGCCTCATGGATCCCTGACTTGATAGGACGCACTTCACTCTCTGCTGGACCCACTCACTGTCTAAAGATCTGGCTGAACAGTCCTCCACACAAAGGATTCAAGTAAAGGCACCAACTACTACAGAACGACGGATGAAATATCCCCCAGACCCAGTACTTCCTTGCGACCCATCCTTTTCGAATTTGAACAACCTCCCGTATAAACAAAGAAAGGATGCCTTCCATGATGTCCACATGAGTATCCCAGGTCTGGGTTATGACCAAATTCTCACCAAAGAAAAACGTAAAGATCCGACACAAAGTCGACGTTGAAGGAAGCGTCATCGTTCAAACTGGATATACTGCTACGCGGCAACTGCCTTTGATCTCACATGTATCTGTACAACACTTGATTGTTTTTGTTTTTTTCACTTTTCACCATGAACTTTAGTTTTTTTTGAATTTTTTTGTTTAATAATCCAAACCGCTGCCGTATATCGAATGAGCGCGCCGTCTCATCGGATTGATGCACAATTGATGCAATAATCACACGAGAATCAATTTCTTCTTTTCTTTTATATAGTACTCAGATACACGTCAAAAAAAAAAAAAAAATCTATAAAACGTGATATTGGCAAGCTATTCTGTTCTGCTGTACTCTAGTCTAACGCAGCGAAACCAATCAGCCCGCATGGAGGAAAAAATTGCAAAAAAAAAACAAAACAGAGTATCTATCCCCCACCAAATAGTGATAGATACAAATGAGACTTAAACCGACAACGGCTACAACTGCGAAGACGACGATTGAGACTGACTTGACTCAATTCAAGCCCTCGCCTAGCAATGGCTGAGTTTTTAACTAAAAAAACAAAAAACAAACAAACCAAGTCGAGAGAAAAGAAAGACTCCAACTGACTGACAGACGGATTGTAGACACAAGACAAGCTCACCACCATAACTACCGACAGAGACATTGACTAAGGTCAGTAGATTGGCTCGCATCTTGTGGATACCTTTTGTGTGGCGCGAGTGTTTTGTGGTTTCCTGCCGGCGCGGACTTAATTCGAGAGATTAATTGAAATGTTAATTCTCACAAATTATCGGCTGTGATATTCCGCATCTCCAAAATATCATCAAGTGCCGGTCGGTCGGTCCCGTGTGTTTCCGCGATTCTTCTGATGAATACTAAGTCTGGCAGCGCGGGAGGGCGCGAGCGGCGAGAGATGTGCTCGTAGATACGGAAGTTTTTGTACAATTCATAAGCCTGGGGGATCAGCGCACAATCTGTTTGCCAAATTGATTCTAGAATGTTAATTTGCGCGTAAGTTTGCGGATACACTTGGAAGGTGCTGGGGGCGGTAGTTTTGTTAAATGATTCATTTGTATTCTTGAATGGTGGCTTTTTTGATATTTTAATTGCTCGTGTTCAGAGCATAAGCAAGTTGTATTTATGATAATTGATTTACTGTTACGTGAAACAAGGAAGTCCTAAAAATCGCACTGACTAATAAGGGGAAATATTGCATTTGCAGAAAACATTTCTGAGATATTTCGAGCACCTAACGAGAAGTGTGAACAAGTCACACACTTAACAAGTGGGTTATATGATTTCCTTGTTGTCGTTAGCATCTATCGGATTATGTATAGCAGCTCAAGCTTTGCCAAATTCGATAGATAATATTGTGATTTTCAATTAGACAGCTGAGCTCATGAGTGACGAATCGAAATAAACCTTGAGATACTCTTTATGGTAACTAGAGCTAGCGACTATAGATATACTTTAGCCAGTGAACCTCACATATGTGTATACAACTGGTCTAAACAGATTGCAAGTAATGTACTTCTTTTCAGTAGAGGACACTTAACTGGTGATCCACTTCAAGAACAACGCTGAATCCTTGGGAATACCCTTGAGAAACGCAGAGATGCTGCTGGAGATCTCTTCATTCATCGATCTCTTTTCACAACTCAGTGTTCCTCAACCCTTGCTTACTCATCTACTTAAGTGGCGCTACAGTCCTTGTTGGACCTGGGCCTCAACCAACAAACCTCTCCAGCCAACACGGTTGGGAGCCATCTCCCTCCAGTTGCGCAGGCCAAGTTGGTTGATGTCCCCCTCCACTTGTTTGCGTCTTCAACCGCGAGGTTGCCTCTATTACGCCGTCCATCCGGGGTGGTTTCGAAGACATTCCTTGCTGGAACGTTGGACTCCATCGGTTCTACATGACCCAGCCATCTTAGTCGCTGCATCCGACAAGTCGATGTCCCTGTTTAGGCCGTATAGTTCGCCGTTATATCTTCTTCGCCTCTCACCGTCTATGCAGAATGGACTAAAGATCAATGGAAGAACTTATCTCTCAAAATAACCAATTGCATCGTCATCCGATTTTGTCAAAGTCCATGCCTCTGCGCCATACAGCAGGACTGGGATGATTAGTGTCTTATAAGGAGTTGGCTTAGTAGTCCGACATAGGGCTTTGTTGCTCAATTGCCTTCTTAGCCCATAGGAACACCGATTGGCAAGAGTGATCCTTCGTTTAATCTCCCAACTGGTGCCATTGGCGGAGCTAAGGGAGGGTTCTTCAACCGATGTACCGTCTTCGTCTTTTCTTTCTTTCGACGCACGCACCAAACATCATAGGTCATCGTTTGTTTAGATCAGTTCAGCTGTAGTTTAACCGACAAGTCGAGCCAACTCATGATTGACAACTTGACAACTCATGGAAGACTTATAGATCTCCACATCTTCTTCAAGCTAAGCCCGAATGTATGGTCTCCTTCACTACATGCCTACACAAAGGACTGCTCAGTTCAAGGTGATAACGACGATAGATCTCTTCACCACAAAGAACTAGATGTGGAAGGAGTTAGGCTACTAAAAATAGACCCAAAGCTCCCGGACTGAATAGGGGGATTTTCAATTCGCACTCTCATCCATAGGTACCCCGCAAGGTGCGGTCTTATTCCCTTTACCATGGCCCCAGTTACACAGCCATAGTCAGACACATCCTTATGCCTGGTGGCCAAAAGATGGTGGAGAAAGTCACCGACCTCAAAGAACTAACTTAGACTATCTAGTCTAGCCCCTAGTCTAGCTGCCAGCCACACCACATCGACTGCAGCTCTCTTTCTCTATCTGCAAAAGACCTTTTTGCCAAGGAGTCAAGTTGTCGATGAGTGGCCTAAGGAAGGTTCAATAAGGCACCACAATATAACGAAGGGGTTTCAATGAAAAGCCGACACTTTCTATGACTCGCTATAGTCCGTCAGAATAGTTTTCTGGTCAATGGATGACTGAGATAACAAGCTCGAAAACAAACGAAAAAGTAGGCTCAATCATCTACTGATGCGAACCCGAAATGGCTGTATCACTAAGACTTTTGCCAAGCCGAAGCTCTAGTAGTAGCAGTAGCAGCAAAGACGCTCTATAAGAAGATGGTTCCTAAACCATCAGATTACACTTTGGTAGGTTCCAGGGCACAAAGGCATTCCAGGTAATGAAAAAGCGTAAGAGCTGGCAATAAAAGAATTGGCCCTAGATTTTGTTCTCAGACGCCTTGAGCTTGCCTAATCCAAAATATCACAGAGACATGGCTTTAGAAACTCCTTCACTGCTTGAGGTTTCTTCTGATTCACCCTCCATAGCAAAGACCTCTGTCCGCAGAACTGTTGTGGATTGTCCAAGCTCGGATCCGAATTACCAGCCCCTGCCTCTTTGGACATATTCAAACCGTCAGTCCACCAATTGAGTGTGGTAGCTGCCTGAGTGTGTTGAGGATTCTCCCAAAAACTACGGCCCAAAAGCTGCCGTTCATTCAAAAGGATTCCTTTTGGCTTAAAGTCCGAGGAGCATGTTGCTTAAGTAGTTAATATTTGATGCTCTGATCGACAGCTAGGTGGGCAGTCCTAGGACACCAAAAAACCGTTCTGTTGAGCACCCTCTAGAGCAGTGGTTCTCGGGGTTTTTCTCTGTAGGCCCCCTCAGCAAATTGAAAAGCCTAATGCTTCAGAATCATCCTATTCGCAACATGGTGGTAGTAGACCGGTTCACAACGAAACCTTCCTAAAATATCGCCGCTATCTGTGAGTGTGCGCAGGAGAATACGAGGCATTGCACTCGGCCTTTTGCAGACCACAACTTGGCGTCAAAGACTTGGCCCTACACCCTTACAAGACTAACCCAGGAGCTCAATTGAAATGACCACAGATACAGCCGTTTCTTCCCTGACTATAACCTCTCGAGCAGTTGGAAGTTAACTCCAATTTCGGTCGAAAAATCATAATCAGCGACGAGGTTAATGGGTTGGAATGTCCAAACACTTTGCATCGTATCTCTGCCCCTCCATTAGAGTCCCATTGCCCCCCATTGTGGGCGCTCTCCACCGCACTGCTCTAGAGTCTTATGTTCACAGCAAATGTTAAAATTGACACAAATTCCTTCGGCTGTTTTGAGGAAGTCATCAACTCTTTTAGTGTTTTTCAACAAAATTTGAAATTTTAAACAGTGTACCTGCCCACGCCTATGGCCAAAATCTTTCCAAAAAAAAACTTTGGCATTGACATTGACCGAATGTTAACTTTCGGCAGAAGAAAAAATGAAGAAAAAAAGATGTAAAAAAACCTCATCAATCGGATTACGCAACTGAGTCACTCAGTCTGAGAGTCGGAGAGCAACTCGAAGACCTTGACCAGCCAGTGCACATAAATGGATCAATGGAACATAACAAATGAACTTCCTCCTCGAAAACAAACAGATTTCGCGTTTATTTGAACAGATGCCACGCTTATATAGGTAAGGTTCTGCCATAAAAGTATCTTTTTTTTTGGTTTTTTTTAATTCAATTTTTATCTGCGAACCTTCAATTGAAATCACATCACGAGAAGTAAGGTCGTATCTAGATGAAAAGATCGTATTGTTACGGAGAATACCTAGACTATAAGCAAACGAACATAAAGTGCGAAATAGTTTCTGATGATTCGTTAGTTTTCAGGGGCGCGCTTCAAGTTCTTGAACGGTTAAGTGGCGGCTTAAGGAAGGCGGTAAGTTTTTATTACCATGAAAGCTGTTTGTACTTTGGATTAAAGCAAGTTGTCATGGAGTTAAGTAGAAGGAGTGGCGGAGCTGAAAGAGCTGGCACTAGGGAGTGGTTTTTTATATGAGAGACATTTGGATGGTTTCAATTGAATTGAAAGACTGTAGCCACACTTAGAGCTATTAAACGCCGGTATTGCTAACGAATCCGACTAAATCTGTTACTGGACCAGCAGCAAGATCTTACGTTTCCAGCTATAACGATAAAGTATTCTGCTTCGACGGTTAAACTGCCATGAGACACGTTCTGCTGACTCTTCGTGTTCGTTGAACGCCCGGCATTCATATGTTGTCTTGTGCTAATCCCGTGGCCTTGAGATGTTTTTGACTGTACAGTGGGCTATAAGGTGTCCTCATCTGACTCCTGTTAAGTTATAGTTGTCTCTTACCATCGCTTTCCATGCTGCTTCTTAGCCACAGGGTGGTCTTGACATCACGAAGCCTTAAGTCGATCCTGTTCTGGCTAGCCGCTGTAACCTGGCACTCAATTGAGATGGAACCTGTCTAAGCTGACTTACGTTATGAGTAGTTGAGGGCGATAAGCATAGCTTCATTCAGTACTGATAGGTTAGAACAACCCCCAGCTCTGTTGTGGGCGCGTTTTCATTGCACCTGTTGTACAGCCACAGGCTAGTCCTCTAAGTAGCCTTTCATGTACTGAATCTTTGTCTGTTTTTGCTGTCTAGCTATGAAGAGCCCTAACATCGTTCTGGGGTTTATGTCCCAACATTTGCTTTAGCCAGAATCAAAGCTGCTCCAAAACTATTGTTCGTCGAAAAGGAAATCCCCAAGTGGAGACCTTTGCTTATGACCATGGTGACAATCAAGCTGAGCTTAAGGCATTGCTTTAGCCTTCAACTACTTGCTACTTCCTAACTTTTAGCTGAGTCACAGGTCATCCTGGATTGATATTGAGAGGAATATTTCTCAGGACCTCAATCTACATTGTGCCTCAAAGTAGTCTCGGTGTGGTGGATGTAATCAGCACCCTTCCTCTCTCATCAGAAAAGCCTACAAACGACTTATTGCTTAGGCAGCTTTCTATAAAAGATGTAAGTGACATAACATGCCTGTGAAGTGGCTGAGGACATTGCGAAGCACTGCGAGTGTCCTGCATTAGGAGACGAATTGAATCAGTTTCAGTCGATCACCTCTACTACTCTCATGAAACCTGCTACCTTCAAGGTCTATATTAAAGAGGCTTAGAATGCCAAAGTCTTTGAAGACAACTGAGTCTTCTTGAGACTTCATTTCACAAGTGAGGACCTGCCTGTCCTTGTGTCTATCTGTCAGTCTTTGACACAGAGAGCTAAAACATTTTGTGGGCACTCTTTTGTGACACCTACTATGAAGGGCAAACGAAAATTTGTTTCCCATCATGCGGCATACCAAATGAAAGGAAATTTTACAAGGATTCCATATTTGTGAAAACAATTTTTCTCCTTAAAAATTTGTCGAACAAAAAAGTTTGAAAAATGCTCTTAGTGCTTAAAACATGAAAACAATTGGAAACACGTAAAATGTTGACTAAAAAAAAAGACACAAATTCTTTAAACAGACACAATTTCTCCTGGGGTACCTAGTCACCCCCCTCTACCTCACCCTGTGTCCATGAATCCAAATTATTTTAATACAAGTTCGTTTAGATGCCACGTTTGACTTAAATTTCAAATTTCATCAAAATCCATCGAGTACTTGTCGAGTTAGAGTTTTGAGAACCCCACCACTCTCAGCCACTTATAAATACACAATTTATATTCTCTACTCCCCCACTGGAGGCAAACAAAATTCTCACTTTCCCAACCATTTAGCCCAATGTCTAAAGTTTCTACAGACGTGAACTAGTCCACAATGTTCCCATAGAAGTTCAAACCTCCCGCGGAGTGTTTCTCCGTGGCTTTTTTTTTACCAACCAACTTCCTACCAAACACACACAAAAAAACCAGTCTTAAAAAATATTTATCAAACCACCAACGACCACCATCTACCTAAAATCAAAACAAAAATTTTGCACAAAAACCACTGAAAAAGCTGACCGTGACCCAGCATAACCAATAACAATGACGCAGTACCTACCACTCTCTCTCTCTCTCTTTTTACTCAAATATTTGCCCATTCAATTAGATGACGTCGAGCCCATATGCTCCATGCAGAAGCATAAAAAACCTTCTCCGCGTCCAGCTTAAAAAATTCATCGGCCAACAGCTGACTTTGTGCTAATCACGTCGACCTTTCCCTCACGTTAGATTTGCTTGCACAAGACTGTGTTGTGTGTGATAAGGAAAAATATAGTTGGCACACTCACACCCTAGAGCACACCTCAGCAAGAAATATTTTAAATCAATACACACACCCGGAAAGTGTTAACGAATTCTTAGCATGACTTTTAGAGTGCCGACCTTCGATGACAGCTTGTGAAATGTGGTGCATACTCTTAGGCGGATTTTAAAAGATTTTATAGGGTAAATTGGAGTTGAAATTGCTCACATTGTGTGGCGAGTATAACCCATTCCCAGGTGGCACCTTTGGCCTCATCCTTCCTCATTTTATTGTTTGCACGTTTGTTTCCCCATTTTAACAATTCTCCCTTTCATTGCAGGATAAACTCCTAAGTAAACTCGAAGAAAGCGAACCAGAACCACCAACATCGCAAGAAGATGAATGCGTCATTTGCATTAATGCGCGTGCCACGATGCAAACGTCGCCCTGCGGCCATCGTGTGGTCTGTCGGCGATGTTTCGTGAAGACCATTCAAAGTGCGGTGGCGCAACGTTTGCTCCCACTGCGTTGTGTCATCTGTCGAGCGCGAGTGAATCGACTTACCTCGAGTTCGGGCACATGGCGGATACAAGAATCGGCTAGCAGCTACTCGATGGGTGCCAAAAGTTGGTCCTCCGCCGCCTCGGGTTGTATGCCGCCATCGGCCAGCTCGTATTCCATGGGTGATGCACACAGTGGGCATCATCAATTCCATGCGCATTCCGTACAGCACAATCGAGTGGCCCAATCGGCTAGCCTCTATTCGATGAGTTCGGGCACTTCGTCGCTGTCAAGCGGTTCGAATTTGACTAGCTGCTCGAAAACGTCTTCCGCATCGAGTGGCGTCGACTCGTCCATCAGTTCGTCGACTAGCTCTACAACGAATCGACATTATTTAGCGCCACCGCCCGCATCGGGTGGTGTCAGTGCTATTCCACATCATAGTCACAATCATGCAACGTGTCCCAGTGGTTGTTCGGGAGCGATACCCCGCAAACCGCTGCTGTCATCCTCATCGTCATCGTCATCATCATCGGCCGGTGGCGGCGGCGGCACAATAAACACCTATCCTGGTCGCCGGCATGGGAAGGGTCGTATTGCCGACTTGCAGAATCGCCTGCCGCCAATCAAGGAATTTCGATCACCGGCCAAGGTGCCACATCCTTCGCCGGTACACATAAGCAATCCTCGGTTTCGGTAAGTCTTCGTTTATTTAGATCGCCTGATTTCTTATATCTTTTTTTAGCTACTCATCGTATACGAAATCGGCAACAAATCCTCACGAAATGGTGCCACTGCTCACCAAGGATCCATCACCGCCACGTAGAGCATCGGCTGCCACAATGTTACTAGCAAAGCAATCCTCTGCCACATCATCGTTGGGTCTATCGGCGAAGATAAGTCCAATAACTTCCAAAAATTCTGTACCGAAAAGTGGCTTCATGATGCCAGCCGCCGCCGCCGCCGCATCTGTACAATCAAAGGGAAAATATACCGCTATCGATCCGACGACGACGACGACCACAAACACAATCAACACCAACAGTGGGGCGAAAAAGTTCAACAACTTGAATTCAAACAATTCCAGTTCTTCCAGTAAAACTTTTCCATTGTTTAGTAGTAGTAAGCTAACCAGCAATAATAACAGTAATTCACGTAACAATAGCAATCAAAATCACTTAACTATAAATTCTCGCAATCTTCATTTAGAGGAGAAAGCCGACAATAAAAAGAACGAAACCATGGAACGTAAGAAAAAGGAAGAAAAACTCAAACTAAAGGCCGACAAAGAAGCAAGAAAGGTTTGTTTATACCCAAGTGACTTAAGTTTTTTTTAAAACCTTTTTTTTTAGGAAGAAAAACGTCTTGCCAAAGAGGAAGAACGCATGGCAAAACTATTGGCAAA
The DNA here is from genome assembly GCA_949716465.1 of Chalcosyrphus nemorum. NCBI lineage: Eukaryota > Metazoa > Arthropoda > Insecta > Diptera > Syrphidae > Chalcosyrphus > Chalcosyrphus nemorum. Next base: position 4,148,425 of record OX454335.1, on the reverse strand, counting down.
AGAGGAAAAGAAAAAGGGTAAAAAAGAAGCAAAGGAATTGCTCCTAGCAAACGATGGCAATAATAAAAAGTAAAATCTGCGAAAACGAATCAAAATTCAAAAAAAAAAAAAATTTCTAAAACTAAAACTCGTTACTTGTTAAACAAAGAAAAAAACTACACATATTCATTTTGTAATAAGAAAAGGAACAAAAAAATACTCTCTTGATTGCCAATTTGTTGAAAAATTTACATTTTTTGTTGAAAATTTTATGATTTCGGAGCCAAAATTTGGTCTTAAAGTTTTGATTTTAAAGTAATTTGGTTTCCACAACCAATTTGTTGAAAAATATACATTTTTTATTGAAAATTTCATAATTTAGAAACCAAAATTTGGTCTTAAAGTTTTAATTTTAAAAATATTGGGTTTCTACCAACAATTTGTTGAAAAATTTACATTTTTTGTTGAAAATTTCATGATTTCGGAGCCAAAATTTGGTCTTAAAGTTTTGATTTTAAAGTAATTTAGTTTCTATCACCAATTTGTTCAAAAATTTTGAAAATATATTATGATTTTGGACCAAAATTTTGAGAAAAAATTTTCGTTATTTATCCTAAAATGTACATATTCAATGTAATAAAAGTCAATTGATTAATAAAAAAAAAAAGTTATATAGTCTTTAAAAAATTTTTTAAAAAACAAAAGTTGTATAGTAAGATTTTTTTCCAAAATTATAATCTAAAATTTTGTTTAAATTTTCGTAAATTTGGCAATGAGCTCGGAATTTTCGGGACTGAAGGCAATGTTTTAAGAATATTTTTTCTGAAATTAAGGATTTTTTTTGACTGATGGATAACTTTTAGACCGCGATGTCATTTTTGACAGTTGTTTGACATTTTATGTTTAGTACTGTTTGGGAAATCATTATGAATTGACTTTCACTAGAAGAACCATTCAAAATTATTCAAAAGGGGTCCTAATTTTGATCAAAACTCGTGCCTTGGGACGAGGCTCACTTTAAGTTCTATGGCAGTGTGGCCAAGCTAAATTCCGGTTCCTGAAGGGAGACACCCAAAAGAGACGTATGAGACCCAATTACTACCACAAAAGTGCATCATCCCATCGTAATGATCGATGTCGACGATTCGATTCCATAATGATAAAGGGGAGTTTCACAGAACAGAGTCGAGTTCAAAATCATAAACCATTCACACTCACTACCTGTCTTCATAGTCTTAAGAGGAAAAGTTGTCCATCTCTCCAAAAAAAAACGTCCTTCACTTTATGTCCAAAACAGATTTTGTCTAAAACCTCCCAGTCCCGATCTAACAACCGCTTGCTGTCAACTTGTTTTCTCCTTTGAATCTTCTTAACTTTCTTACTTTTTTCCACATCTTCACTTTCATTGCAAGTTTTTTTTTCTCTCTCATTCTTTCTTTCCACACAAAAGGACTCAAAAATGTACAAAAAAAAATTAAATCGACCACATCATCATCACAAAAGTAAAAAACTAATAAAAAAGGCTTTACACTTTTTAAAGCAAGTTTTTAAAAATTAATCAGCTAAAGCCACAAAATTTTTTGAGTCGCACAAAAATGCTTTAAACCAAAAACAAAAAAAAAATAAATAAACAAATTTTTACAAATTTACAAATCACGCCAGTGCTTTAATAACTCTGTGACGTAGTGCAGAGTTAGGTGAAAAAGTTCGAAAACCGGCACTAGCACCAGATATTCTTTTTTACGTTTTGTTTTTAATTTGTTTTAAAAAAGTCGGCAGAGTAAGAGGTATAAGCAGACAAAAGCCCACTATAAGCCGACATCTTTCTGTCGTTTAATTTCGATTTAAAATTAATCTTCTTAGATCTAACTAAACTTGTTGACTATTACTAAATGCAATATATATTGTTTTAAAAAAAAAATAAAAATTAAAAATACTTTTTACTATTCTAACTACTATCTCTCTATCTCTCTCTCTCTCTCTCTCTCTCTCTGAGCTCTATACTAATCTCCTAAAAAGTAATAAAAAAAAGAAAATTTAATTCATCACCCACTTTCAATTCGAAATTAGAGACTGGAATAGAAGTAATAAAACAAAATAAAAACAATATATAAACAAATTAAATAAACAAAAAGTTTTTAAAAAATAAATTTCACAATTATACTTGTAGTTTATTTTTTATTAACAAAAAAATAAAACTAATACCTAAAAATAAAAAATAAATAAACAAACTTGAGGTTGTTGATATTTTAATATTTACATTGTGTAACAGTTACATTTTAAAAATTGTTTAAACTAAATAAAAACTCATGTAAAATTTTAGTAGTTTTGAGTGAAACCTAATAAATACGATAGTAGTAGAATAGTATTGGAATAATTAATGTAGATACGTTAAATTGAATTACATACATATTATGAAAATAATTTCCGAAAGAAAAAAAACCGAAAAAAAATTATTTATTTAAATAAATAAGTTATTAGTTTGATTTGGAATTTAAATGTTGGTCCTATGAGTTGGTGAAAGGTTTGTAACTAACTTAAATTAAGTAATTCGCTTATAAGCGAGAAAAAATACTGCGAATTACAATCGAATGAAAAAATCTCAAACGGAGCCTTAGACAATACGAAGGCAGAGTGTGGGGATCGGTAAATAATTCGTTGCAAATAGTAAAGAATATGGATGAGTACAACAAACAAGCTTACATTTTTATTAAAAACATAGTTAACCGCAAAGGGTACCCTACGTGCATAGTTAGTCATCCAGTGAAAGGTTCTATACCGTACTCCATGTGCTCGAAAAGAACACAACATATTCTAACGCTCAATGGTTAGTGCGTTGAACTACTGTACAAGGGGTTCCAAGTTCGAATCCAGAATTCAAGGCCCCACCTCTTCCGAGTGCCTGACAAACATTCAAGAGTATAACTGCCATGAGAAAGCTTCCCAAACCCCTCTGCCCTTCGGATGCGGCATAAAACTGTAGGTCCCTTTTGTACCACCTACAACACGCACAGTTGTAAGAAGCTAGTCCTTGGCACTCTATGGGGTGTTTATGGCTTTATATATTTATATATTCTCATATAACTACTATGAATTAAAAACTAATGCAAAAAACACAAGGAAATCTCCTGAATAGTTTAGACACCAACCTTGGAGAGTGTCCTAAATTAGCTGAACGATTGAAGGAATCATTCTCTTGGGCGTACAAAATGATAGAGCAACGAAACCATGTCCTATGGTATAGAAACTTTCACAGGAGTACATATCCAATGCACAGAAGTTGGAACACGGACCCATGAAGTTTTCTCTCAATGTCAGAGGCTCATGTCTGTCTTAGAGCAGAGACTAAGCGCACTCAAGGCATGCAGCTCTTTCAGTTTTTTCCCTTCCTAACAAGCTGTTAAAAGAATATGCAACACTCAAGCTGTCACTCTCTGTTGGGTTCCCTTCCATAGAAGTATAGAAGTGAACAGAATACCAGGCTAACCAGCACGTAAAATTTTAGTATTAAAGTAGAAACTAGTAGACCTATGTCTTAAAGCAAGAGAACACATGGGGAACAACATAAACAGCCAGAGTAAAACTTACTGTGAACTACAATCGAAGCAAAAAATCCCATACAATCCTCTGCAATAATCTGGACAATCACCCAATTTATACCTCCCTTTGGTAGGTGTTTATTATGAAAAAGAATTTTGGGGAAAAGCCATGATTGGCAGAAGGGTAGGACAATAAAATTCGGCCAAAGGACAAGGCAAATGGATAACACGGTAACAAGCGCGCAGCCTGGACAAAAACCACACGAAAACTAAACTTGAACAACGTTGGGAAATATTGAAAACTTATTCCCAAAGTGAGTGCTGTGCAGCAAAAAGAGTGCGTTTTTTCAAAAAGAACTTTTGGCCAAACTGAAGCCTGCTGTACGCAAGTTTGTGCAAAAAGTTCGCGAGAATGGTATGCCATGGTCCCCGTCGTCGTACGATGCGCACAGACGAGAATGTGGCTTGGCTTGTAGCCGTAGCCGAGAGTATGAGACTGTGGACGTTACAGAGCCATGTTAACAGACTTTTTTTTACTAAAATTGAGGACATGGATTTCTAGGAATCGTTAGAGGTTGAGAAGAAGAAATAAAGCCCATCGTTGGCATCAAAATCCAATCCAATCTCTGGGGTAATAGATAGCACTTGGTCCAACCGAGGCACTCAGGAACTTGGTCCTCATCATATCTGGTTTGTGATAAGCCAAACGAGAAATTTTGGACAGATTTCTTGGAATTTCTCTCATAAAACTGTGTTCTAGGAGTCGTTTTCCATGGCAAAGAATCGGTCGATCATCTCAAAAGTGGTGATCTTCAAATTTGCTTCTGCTAAATCGATGAGCGTACACCTTGCAGTTTCCTTTTAGCATTAGTACGCCAATTTTTTGCAGAATAACCAATTATAACCACTTATCCTTCTTAATAGCCACAACTACAACCATCATGACCGTCAAATTCTCTCCATCCAACAGAAAACCAACCCACACCTTGAGACAAAACTCATTCTCTCATCTAGTCCTTAGACCAGTTCTCATAATCGCATGCCCAATCCGGTTCTGCTCCTTAAGGCGCCTTGGAATCTCCAGCGATAATAAACTCGGCTGACTGCATCGTTTATTTGAATCCAATATCCAATCCAGTTCAGCAGTAAATAATCCACACACGCAGTAGATGGATGGATACATAGTTACGTCGCGCCTATCCCAACTACCAGCTTGGCTGTGAATCTTCCTTCTTCCCTCATCTCGTAGGATGTTCAGAGGTCACCACAAAAAAAAAACAAAAAAAAACCCACCTCCTATCTTCTTGAAATTCCCCAGCGCTATCTCCCCTTGATAAGCCACACAATCAGGTTCAAAGGAAGATCTCTCGTATCCCCACTCTTCGAAGCAAAAAAGCTCCCAATTCCATCGCAAAGAACTGGTATTAAACTTTTCCAATCCACCTGAGCCAAAGTTAGTTGCTTTCAAACCGCGCTTCAGCTCAAAACACAAACCAATCGTCCGCTTCGTTCGCAGTGTAGTACGCGTGTGTATCTCAAACTAAGACAAAAAAAAAAAAACTAATATTCTTTTAAAAATGAGTTCAAAAGTTATCTACACGATTGCTGTTGCATCGATAGTGATACTAGGCTTAGCCATGCTAGCCGACAGCCAAGGTTTGTTTATAGAAAATATTTGATACGACTTTAATCGGTTTTCTATTGTGTAGAACTGATTTATTCATGACGTGAGTAATAAATTAATTATATTTAGAAATTACGTGATTAACATCATTAGTAGAACCAGTGAGTATGGTTTAATTGCACGCGGGAGTGAGGTGGGAGACAACAAATGTGACCCAGACAAGTAGGTGGTACTACTGGATACAGAGAGAGAGACAGTTCCGTCTTTATGATGAGTGTACCTACATGTTTAGGAAATTCCAGTTATTCTAGATTCTAGATACTTTTATGATAATTTTTTTCTTTATACTTATTTGCTTATAAATTGATATTATTTATGCCATGAGATACGAGTAGATCATGGATACGATTTGCTTCTGGAAGATACCTAAAATGGGCAAAATAATTACGAAATAATCTGGGTTTTTAATCCACAAACAGGATCTGACAGTTTATTATTATTGAGAGTGATTGCAAAATTCTTCTTCTGGTGACTGGTATGCTAATGAGTTTGGCAAATAATTTGAAGCTATTTAAGCTCAGTTTATTAGGGTAGATGCGCTTTGCTTGGACCCGTTTAAAGGCTTGTCTTATTCTAGAGATTCTGGGCACTCCTTGTGCGCTCATTATTTTAGTTGAGCAAAAACTACTACCTAGACCTTGTCGTAACGTTACCCTATTTGCAGCCTATAATTTAGGCTGTTTGCCCTAAAAATACAGTGCCATCTAGTGGAGATAACTCATGTTTGAGGGATATAAAGCACACAACCGACGATTCATTTAGAGGTACTATTTTGTTTATGGATTTTTTCACAGATGGCGCAATTATTTAGGGAATTTCGCGCTTCGGATCGAGTAAGATTGAGGAATTAGAAGCCAGCATTGGGCCACGGTTCTTGTCTAAACTTTTGAACAAAATTGTTTCAATTCTTTTCATTTAGTTATAATTCGCAGTATTTTTTGTTGGTTAGTGCTACTAACCGAGCTAATTATTTAATTATATTGCTGGAAAACTTGCTGGCCACCTTCATGCCAAAGGTATGAGAATATGAGTAAAAAATACCGAAAACAATCAAACTCTTTGTAAAACTTTGCCCTGAAACATTCTAAAAAGTTAGAATTGAGAGTGATTGCAAAAAAGTTAGAATGTTTAGTCACTAAACTCGGCTCCCGAATCTCATAGTCTTTCAAAATTAGAATCCAAAAACTCAACTGAGAAGGATGGTGGACATAAGTGCCCCCCTTCGCTCTTCTTATGGTCATTTGGACTAATCTACCATTGAATTTTGACAATTTGCATAGTGTAATAGGGGTTCTACTATGTCACCTGTCTTTCTTCCGCTGTTACATATGCCAATACCAGCTCCAGATAAAGCCAACTAAAGGCCTTTCTAACAAAGAGAATGTTAGACCATGAGCTTCTCATTGATGGCCAAGGCCTTGCTTCCCAGAAATGACCGTGTTGTGCGTGGTATACATCTCTGCACGTACAAAAGAGGCCTACAGTACTGTATCGAAATGGTAGACGGATTTTTTGAGAAGCTTTTTCGCGCAAGAAGTGGTGAGAAAACGTTGATCGCGATTCGAACTTGATACCCCATATCCAAGCAACAAGTTGGGACAAATCGGGCTCAAACTGAAGAGGCACTTTGTCCGACTCTAAGTTCATTAAACCGTCTCCTGTATCGAATTACAAAAACCTTCTGCGAAACGGAACTACATCTATTTAAACTCTCAGTTCATTGCACGAACTCAATTTCTCCAAACAATCCGCATTCTTTAATCTAAAAATGTCATATGTTAGCTCTTTTGTATCTAAGAACCAGTTTCTTTGGGTTTTCCATTCAAGAATCACAACAATAGCCACTTAAACAAGCGCGATAACGCGAATTCCTATAAAAGTGACTTGACTTGACGCAAGGTCAAAGTGTCTACGATCTGTTTTTTGTATCTTTTTTTCTTTTATCTGCTTTGCACCCATCAAAACGGTCAATAAAATATCCGACTTGAGAACATTGATGGCCTACTTAACGAAGCATTGCATGTGCATGTCATAAAGGAAAAAAAATCCTATGATTCACGAGAGATAGTGTACCTCTAATTTACTCTGAGCCACCACTTAGACTTAATGCCTTTTTATAGGGAAATTATTCCAAAAGATAAACGGTTAAATTTTGCAAATTGTATCTCTTAACTTATTAGATATACAGAATCAGTTTTTTTCAGGAAACTAAAACCCAATAAATATGGTTAATAACCTTAATTTACATAATTCGATAAAATTTTATTGTTTACTTGAAAAATTTATGAATTAAATATTTCCCAACAAAGAAGATAGAACAAGAAATTTTGGCCAAATCCAGAGCCGGATTTCGATATGAAAATTCGCGCAATCAATCGATTAAAAAATAAACTATGACACAATTTTAAGAGAATCAGCATAAAATTTATAAACAAAAAGCAAAAAGAGATTATATTTGGAATTTTTTTGATATAAAAAAAAAGTATGTAACCGGTTGTGAGGCAGCGGTTTTACGAAACACAAAATGTATTGGAGTTCTATTTATATGACTCAGAGGAGATGTACATCTAGGAAGCTCGAGACCTTGAAAACAAAGAGACATAAAGTTCAGTGGGGTTGGTACTAAAGAAGCAATTTACAAGAATCGGCTTTAAAAACTCTGAAATTGGTCGTAAATTGTCGATATTTTATGCTGATCTTGACAGATATAGCGAGACGCATGATGTCACAGTTGAGTCTAGAAAAATAGTAGACTTTTTACAGACGTCTTTCGACGCTGAAACATGGACTCTCTATTGAGAGCTGAAGAAGATATCCTTGGTTCCATTTGAGTTGACCGGTTTTGGAGGAGAACATTCAACGACCAACTATACGAGCTGTACCGGGACATCGACCTAGTCAAAAGAAACGGCGCATTGAACGTCTGAGATGGCTGGGACATGTAGAGCGAATGGGCAACCAAGCAGAGTCTTAGAATCAAACCCAGTAGAGGGCCTCCTTGCCACATGTGGCGCGTACAAGTTGGAGGGGACGTCGACCAACTTGGAGCGAGCTAAGTGGAGAGGCTTATTGGTTGAGGTCTAGGTTCACCCCGAACAAGTACAAAGGAAACCCAATAAATGCTAAGGTGCCTTGGTCTAGTACCACAACTCTCTTAACCTGTCTGTTTGCCAGCCAGTGAACCTAGAACTAGACTAGAAAGAAGGTTGGCTCTCACTGAGATCATCTGAAAAGGGCAAGCTTGTAGCACTTGGCAGAGCTAGTCCTTTTGTCATGTAGTTTCTGTTTCGTCAGGGTTATGAGGATATCATAATACCCCAGGCATCATAATGAGCCCAAACTCCAAAAGGAAACCTAAACCACGTCGGCCAAGCACTTGATTGCACTACCACCTTCCTCCTCTAGATTACTAATGTAGCTTCCAAGCTACCTATATTTATCTAGTTCTAGAAGTGCCCTCACACTCGCAATACCTACAAATGTCCCCTTCAGATAACCCTAACCCCTCTACTGACATGCTTCCTCAAAAGACAATGTCCAGAGAGTATCCCCATCATGGATCTCGTTTGTGATCAACCTAGCTTAGCTGAGCTACTGCTACTGCTTCTAGCTGCTGACATGCTTCCTCAGGAGAAGACAATCTCCAGAGAGTATCCCCATCTACCTCCCTAAGCTGAGAACGGTCGAACCTAGTTCCAGTACTCTGTTTCTCAACAGAAATGAACTGTGCTATCCGTTGTCGCATGATCTTCTTCCATCACCCAGCTGGAATAGCTACAGTTCTCTCAACATCAAGCCTTGTTTTCCCTAGTAACTTGTTTGATTCCGCTTCGTTGTAGCTGGGTCACCTTCTAAAGCTGTTGCACCCCAGATAGCCAAACTTAGAGCTAGCTCACTTACTTACTTCAAGACTATTCGATCATTCTAGAGTCTCTTTCTGAGATATGGTTGCCTTCTATCCGCCGTGGACCTGAAGCTGGCATCTGCTAGAAAGCCATCGCTGTGGGAGCTCTTCAGTTAACTGCTTTAGTTGTTGCCTTAGCTACATGATAGCCGCATCAATAGAAGTGAAGTTCCCTAAGGTTTGAGTCAGTTTCTCTCTCTTGTCTCCATTTTGGAACATTTGGTTTGAGTCGATTGTTCCGTCTTGGCATAAAAGACTTCTTTCATCTCTATCCTCATATTCAGCTGTCTTCTTGATATTTCTGGCCTGAATTTTTCCCATGAACTAAGCTCTTTTGCAGTTTATTACACAAGTCATCAACTGGTACCACGATAGCCCAAATACAGTCCGATATTCACACAAGATCCTTAGCACTTGGCAGAGCTAGTCCTTTTGTCATGTAGTTTCTGTTTCGTCAGAATTACCCTCCGTTGTTTTGGGTCTCGTCCAATATTCAGAGACGAAACAGTCTTATGGTTCAGCTAAACAACCGAAAATCAAGCAAACTACCAAGCAGATCAACGCAGAGTACAGTCATCACCCAATATAACGAACCAACCGCTCAAAAGCCGGTCAGCCTAGATCAGAACCAACTTATCCAACCTTTTAGGCATTTTTGCTAAAATGCTTCACTCATTATGTAACCAAGGAAGTTTTTAAATAACTTTTTTATCAACTAAATCGCAGAATAATCACACGTTCATACGAATACCTCATCGAAGCTAAGTTGGCATCACGCCGAATGTAGTCATCAGCTACTTGACCTTAAAATGCGTAGCTCAGTGAATTGAATACTGATTAGCCACACTTATTGTTTAGCACCCTGTCGTGTACAACGATAGGTGTTAGGTGACACACGATATTCTGAATGGAAACTCGAAATTCAAGGTTAAGACGTACTGTGGAAGTTGGCACCAGTTCAGATGGCTGGGCTATAAAGTAACAGGAAATCAATTGTCAAACCAGATTATGTAGAAGTTCTTTTGGCACCTACAAGTCATTTACATTGTAAGTATTGATCTTTATTGTTTAATGTGGACTCACGTGGGTTCGTAAGTAGACTTTTATTCAAATTTCTATTGTGTGAAGTGTGTGGGTCTCTGAGCAAAGACCACAGACTGGTACGAAGAAAAAGTAATTGGTTCTAAGGATAGAACTTCAAAAGCAATTGGAAGACATTCCACAGTCTTTTAGTTCTTTAAACAAAGCATTAACCAGTGATATTGTACTAAACTAAACAGTGATTGAAAAAATTAAGCTAATCGCAACAAAAATTATCGCCTGCAGCTGTGCTACTCAATCGCAATCACAGCTACTACCAAGTCGCAACCTCGCCATTAAGTTTTGCCCTGTTCAGCGTTCAATCCTGCTATAATCTTTGTGTTGACTTACAGTTCTCTGGAACTGCGAGTTGCAAGCATAATTGCGATATGTGAATTCCTTGTCCTCATTCGCATTAAAAAGTGGACTATGATTGCTATTTCTCATTTACAATGACTGCCTGTACTTTTCAGTTCACCGCATTGTGTACACCGGTCGCAGACTGTGATTGCGATTGCGGAATTTGGGATTCAAGCCTAGAACCTCTACTATTGATTTATTGACGGTTTACTCGTAAAGAGCCTATTTGATCTTCAATCACACAAAAGGGAAAGAAATGCCATTACAAAGTGGATTCCCCTCCAGCACTCTGTTATTCGAACCCTGAACTTTGCTTTCAGTCATCCGAAGCACGCTCTGACTACTGCTTAAATATTTCTGATTAACTGATTGATTGACCGTAAGGAGCACAAATTGCAAAGGAGTTTCATTTGAAAGGAGACTAGAGACGACGGGTAGCAATGTGGACCAGGTAGTCTGGGATTCGAACCCAGAACTTTACACTTAGTCGGAAATTCTTACCAGCAACCAGAGCTGTAAAATTTTAAGCAAAAGTACCAGTATCAGTAAAGGAAGTTGTACTTGAACTTCAGTACTATGGAACTGGTAATTGAAAGAAGGCAAGTACCAGAATTCGTCGTACTTAAATACTAAAGTACTCGAGCAGTACTTGAGCAGTATTTTCACGTACTTCCAAGTACTTGATTAGTTCTTAGATTCCCTTGAAACATGGGCTAGAAAGAACTGCTCAAGTACTTGGAAGTACTGCTCAAGTACTTGGAAGTACTGCTCAAGTACTTGGAAGTACTGCTCAAGTACTTGGAAGTACTGCTCAAGTACTTGGAAGTACTGCTCAAGTACTTGCACCTAAATTCTTGAAAAATACTTGTACTCTTGCACTTTTTCAAGTACCACTACCAGGCTACTGAAGTACAAGTACCAGTACCAATACAGTACTTTTACTTGAAAGAGCTGAAGTCCTACAATACTTAAGTACTTTACAGCCCTGTCACAAACATTTTAAGCTTTGAACAGACATTTCAACCCAAATTGAACCCAAATGCAAGGAAGACTAAAAGCTATATACAGAATGATTAGGAACCTATGGCATACTCTTAGAAATGAAAGACCTAATCTCTGAATCAACCACTTCAATAGACGCCTCCTAATTTTCCCTACTATCTCCTACTTCAAATGTAATTGCTTGCCCGTTCTAGTTCCTGTTGCCCTAATTCTTGTTCTCGCGCCCAAATTGAATGCCCCCCATTCGTATTGAGTTCACTGAACACCACAACTCTTCTCTCTCATACATAAAACATTTAACCCAGCGGCCAAAGCCAAAAGCCTTTTGAGACTCACAGAAATTAGAATGCAAATGGATTAAGGTAAGTACTGTGGGCGTTGACTGTGATTTTTGAATGTTATTAACCCTATTCCGCCAGACAATGAGTAGGTACTTTCGTATTGTTGTCTCGTTGCCAATCAATAAAGATTTTTAGCCTGTTGATCGCTCATTTGATTTATGAGTTGAGGATCTGCAATGAGTCATACTCGTACATGTGCACACCCTTGAATACAGCACAGCATTCAGTGGGTGGCATTAAAAACTCGTTTCAACTCAATTATGCAAATCTCAATCTCTTGCCCTTGATTGCAAGCCAATACAAACTCGAAGTTCATGGTCGGTTGTACACGCAAAACTAGCCGCACAGCAATGTTCATTGGAATAAATTGTTTTTTTTTTTATATATATATTTTCAGCACCACTAGTCACAGACATCTGCCTGGGATGCATTTGTGAGGCAATCAGCGGTTGCAATCAAACAAAGGTCTGCACCGGTGGAGTCTGCGGACTTTTCCGTATTACCTGGGCCTACTGGTCCGACGGTGGTAAATTAACACTCGCCGGCGAGGCTCCTGACTCGCAAACAGGTTTGGAAAAAACACATTTACAGAGAGTATACTTATTGACTTTTATTTTCATGCTCATAGCTTATCCGAATTGCGTAAACGATCCCTACTGCGCGGCGAACACAATTCAAAATTACATGGCGAAATTCGGACAGGACTGCAATGAGGATGGTAAAATTGATTGCTACGACTATGCTGCTATTCACATGTTGGGAGGCTATGGATGCAAAGGATCCCTATCAGGTCCCTACGCGACTAAGCTAAATCAGTGTTTGGCTACATTCAGTGGATAAAAACTAAAAGCACGCAACCAATCCCTGAGACATTACTACTCGATTGATCCATTAAACCCTCTTATGCTTATGTATTTTATAATTTCACTCATTTAATAAAGTAATTTAAAAAGAAACCCATGGGCAAGTTTGAAAGGGGATTTACGAATGTATTTTAAGGGATTTTAAGCAAAAGAAAAAAGACTCACCTTAGTTGTGTAACGTCCACTGAAGTTTCCATGCGGATAGAGACCTCGAACCACTCGCGATCGCGAACGCGAAACCGCACACTGAGACGCTTTTGATGAGGGAGAAAGAAGGGGAATTTTTTTTATTCACAGCTTAACACTTTATAAACGAAAGGAGAGCACTTTAGAGATTTTTTTATCACCGAAATAAGGGGGATTTTTTTCCCTAGATTTTTGGGGATTTTTTTTTTGTGGGATTTTTTTTTTTCATAAACCGAGGGATTTTCAAAAGATAAAAACACTTCACTATATTCGTGTGACGCTTTTTTTTAAAAATAAAAGGGGATTTTTAGCAAACAATTGAGCTTTTCTCTACAGACACTTTGAGCACATTTAATAAAGAATAACTGAACTTTAAAGACTTTTGGGGATTTTTTTTGAAAAAACTAGGGGGATTTTGAAATGATATAGACACTTTTGAAACACTTGGGGATTTTATTAAAAGAAAAACAAAACTATTCACTTTTATAAAAGAAAAAAACTTTGGGGGATTTTTTTTTTAAAACTTAAGACAAAATATAAAACCGACACTTTCTTGGCCGAGATATTCTTTTTTTCTTAACAAAAAGAGGGGATTTTTAAAAAAAAACAGAGACCACTTCACTTTATGCACATTTTAGGGGATTTTTCTCTTTCTAAGAAGGGATTTTTTTTTCCGCAGAGATTTTTAGACGACAGACACGAACTTTGGCTTGAGGGCAATATATATTTAAGCGAAGGCATTGCAAACCGAATGGGGATTTTTTTTCAAACACACCAGTGTTTCCGGAAAAGGAAACCGAACGCACGACGTTTCGAATCCGAAAAAAAACGCGTGCTCCACCACAACACTTCTAGTGGACGTAAGCTGGATGAAAGTCTCTTGCAGGACTTTTGCTGAAAAAAAGGGTTAAATTTAGTAAATTTTGGGAAAAAAAGAAAGTTTTTAAAATGATAAATATTCGCTGAAAAAAAATCAAACAAAACTTATCTACCAGCACACAACGATGCTCTACTCATAGACGAAGCAACAATCTTCATGGACACTGAAACCCCCAGCCTAACAAATAATCAAAAAGCCTAACAGCGAAAGTTTTCCGTTCTACCAAATCCCCAAATTTCAACTCTATGCTCAACAATTCTAACACTTCAAGTCATGTCCATTATACATTGATCAAGGTTCTGCCTCGTTGTTCAATCTCGGAAAAAAAGATCATGTTATACAACTCCTAAGCTTGCGTGCGAATGATGAGCGTGGACAAAGAATATTTCTCTCAATGGTTGACAGAGTTAAGGCGCTGGATCTCAAGGGGCCATCTTAGAAACACTCTTAGCAACACTGTCATCATGATCTCATCTAAAATCCTAAGAATGTCAGAGACCTGAGAGTGCCTACGCTCACGCAATGTGTAAACACAGAGCTCCCTATCTAGGAGATGATTTTACACGCTCAATATCAAACTACCCTTTACCACTTGCAGCATTGTTTTCACAACACGATTGAGGCCCAAACATGCCATCATTCACTGTATGTAGACCCATCCTTACACGCGGATACTTGGTTTGGTGGCCTGGACGAAAAAGATCATCAATTTGAGCGGAAATCCAACGTATAGTTTGTATAAGTGCGACCAGTGCAGTCGAAGTCATGTATAAGCTTAGCCAATCAAAGAAGTGGCCACAAACAGTGCCTACGTGCTTCCTGTGGAGGCCAGATCGTCGATCATTAATTCGCTTTGAGACTACATTACTCCCTACATAAACTTCAGACCTTATTATGACATCGAATTCCCCTCCCGAGAGGGGAATTTATGCCATAGCCGAGGACTGCCAGGACCTATCCTTTCTGGCTTGCAAAACCATCTGCATAGACACACATGCAGCCATCACATATCTACATCAACTTGACCCTTAAATTGAAGACACAGCATGACGCTCTGTTTGATTCTAGGACATATAAGCTTCCACTGCAATAACATAACATAACATAGCCAAAAAAGGCACAGAATCGAAACAGCCGACACGCCCCTACCGCCCCTCCGTCTTTTCCCGACAAACTTGCTATGAAATCTTACAAAAGCAACTTAACAACAACGGATTCTCTACATAGGAATTCCCAGAGGTCAACTAAGCATGTCCTACCTCCTCTGATAATACTTAAGCCTCAGCGGGATCAGCATCCATCATCAAACTGCCAAGCACGCCACTCAACATATGCAAATCATGCCAAAAAGCCTCCTTAAAGGGACGCCCATCTATAGTAACAACAAGCCTCTTTGTGGAGGTCAAAAACCTCTGTTCATAAGCAGGGAACACTGTATGCCACGTCGAACTTGATATGAATAAAAAAACAAACTCTATCTCACCGCAACGAAAACCCGTGCCCTTGTCGACGAAGAAAAAACTCACAAACATCCAAAAACACCCATTGGATTGTCCAAAAGCAAACAAGTGTCTTGTCTTCAGAAAAGGCCGCTTAACTAAAAGCATAATTCCGTTCATCCGACTCAACCTAAGACTCTGTTCCTATGTTTCGGAGTTAAAAGCGACAAATAAAATGCCCCAGCACATTAATTTTAGGAATTTTCGAATAAAAAGGACCCCAGGCACAGAAATGACCCTATATACCCTTCATTTGTCCCATTTAGTCTAAAACCCCAAACCCAAATGCACTCTGGAAGCATCCCGCCGCATCACTACGATTCCTGAGCTCAAAAACGTAACATAACGGGTTCTTACCTCACCATCTTCCGTCTAAACCAGCCCAAGGATTCAAAAAAAGCACCTCCAGCCACAGAAACTGCCATATGATCTTACACAGCCTTCATTTAGTCTAAAACCCCACACCCAAATGCACTTTGGAAGCATCGCGCCGCATCACTAAAATTCCTGAGCTCAAAAACGTAACATAACCTCCCAAACGAGTGCTAACCTAACCATCTTCCGTCTAAATCATACACCAACCGACCAATTTTAGCAACAACATCCACCCATCATAACCTCCAACAACACAAAATCCACTTGCAATCGCTCCGCTTCGTGCAAAAAAAAAAAATCCACCTCCCATTCTCTTATTTGAATCAAATTCAAACATAACCTAACTTGTACAACTCACCGGATGATAATACAGTGCAGTGCCAGCGAAGCCCCCAAAAGCGGCGGCCATATTGTGCGTAGCACCCATGGGTAGCCATCTTGTGAAAATGAATTCAAAAATTTTCAAATTGTCTTTTTCACTATTTCCCGACCGAAATTGATGAATTTTTTTCCAAAAAACAATTTTAAAACACTTAATTAACATTTTACACATAATTTTACTTATTTTTTTCTATTTTTAAGGATTTTAATAAATTTATTTCAAAAATTCGCACGGGTTTGATCCTTACCACATCAAGTCACTGACTGAACTGAGAATGGACCGTTGCTCAGAGCCTAAAGTTATGCCGCAGATTTGATTTGTCAAGTCGAGACTCAAGTAATGTCAGTTGAACGAAATTTGAATTTTATGGCGGGAAAACATTTGTTAGTGGGTGGCAGTCTAATGGAGCTGTGTTTCTGTCCAGAAAATAAGGTGGTGTTGGCCGCAAGACAATGGGAGCAACAGATTTGTTGATTTTAAGAGATGTAGGATGCTTGTACGGTGACAGTTGATACAATGCTCTTCACACATCGGCTTAAACTGCAATCGTAGCTCTCTGTATACGTACCCTGTCTTCGGTTGCAAGATTCACTCGTGAAAGGGGATGTTCCAAAGAACACAAAGAAATAGGGAGTACCTATCAACATGGTAAGTAATTTCATCAGTTTGCAGAGACTTCCACTCTCTAATTCACAAAAGGATTACACTTCTCCCATCGCCAGTCGAGTAGCAATAAAAGCAATACATGCACCGAATCGAAGCTTGGAGTGTTTACAACCATTTGTACTCTGCACGAATAGACACACAGTAAAGAAGTTTCCACGCTCTGGGTGGTTCCATCTACCCAATATCCCGACAGCGCTCATGATGTTCATCATCATCTTCAAGATGGCCAGTTCTACCAACAGAACTTGCAACAATAATGAACAAACTTACCCAACTTATGCGACCCATTTGTCGGGATGAGGCCTTCTAACGAAACGCCTACATCTAATAAAAGAATACTTAACCTCAGGCCTCTCTTCTTTGACGATTCCTACGCATTAGTTTTCCGCTTTTTCGGCAGGACGGTTTGCTTTAGTTTGTTCAAAGGGAATTGCAGCTGTAATCTTGACGCACTCCTCAAACGATTCCTAAAAAAGCTGTAAACGCAAAATGGGTAAGAGAAACACCAACTTACCACCATCAACAAACACACAACATAAAACTTTGCTTGAGTATAAAATATTTTTTTTTTTGTATTTTTTTAGGACAACATTCAATTGAATTGGACACAAGTCGGAACAGAATGCGACGATCAGGCCGTTGATTCTAGACCATGTAGCGAAACTCGCTTAGATCTTGTTGAAAGCTGCAATATCAACGGACTGAACAAAGTCCTCAAAGTCCTGGATCTTCTCTTGCAGCAAGTCAATTGAGACTTTGTCGTCCTCAATGACGCACATAATTTGCAATTTATTGATGCCATAGCCGACGGGAACAAGTTTGGAGGCACCCCACAAGAGACCGTCCATCTCGATGGTTCGAACGTTCTTCTCCATCTCGGCCATGTCGGTTTCATCGTCCCATGGCTTCACATCAAGCAGGACCGATGACTTGGCAATGAGCGCGGGTTTCTTTGACTTCTTAGCAGAATAGGCGGCGACACGTTCCTCACGGATACGTGCTGCTTCGGCATCCTCCTCCTCATCGTCGGAACCGAATAGATCGACATCGTCGTCATCCTCGGCTACTGTTGGCTTAGCACCAGCAGTCTGTGGGAGGGCTTGACCGCCCCAGGCGGCGCGCTCCGACGCGTCGAACGATGCAATGTGACGGTACCAGCGCTGAACATGAGCTACGCTGCCAGCTGGTGCCTTTCCAAGAGCATCAAACACTGCGAGGTCAGCCTTTGAGGGTGTATAACTGAAAATAGAATTTAATTCATCATTGACGTGTCCGGCATAACCTCAAAGTGAGGAGAAAATTTTGAAATTCAAGAATAAAAACTCACCCAACGATGTAGCTGTTGTCGGCCAAGAAGGTGTTTAACTCTTCGAGTCCTTTTGGGGTTTTAACATCGCCGAAAGACATTTTTCTTAGTGTTTTTTGGATGAATTTGTCGAGCGTCGTGCAAATGTGCTGCAACTTTCAATGGATTTGACAACCGGAAGGAGAATATTTTCCACATTCGTTTACTCGTCTGGGAAAGGGCAGTGCCATGTTGCCATGTCGAGGAATGTCTTCGCTAAGATGTTAGTGGTGCCAGTCTCATGTAGTTGAAAGTAACGAGTGTTGATAGGGAGGATTGTGTTTGATTCGTTTTCTTTTACAAATGGTACGACTCTCTGCCAATCACAGAGATAACAACCCAAAGTTTTGAGGCCAATTTATTTCTTTCAGTTGCAAAGAAATTGCATGATCTCTAGGCGAACCGAAATTTATATTTTCTGGTTGAGATTTTTCTGACCTAGAAGAAGAATGACATGCCCAAAAAGATCTCGGTGGAGATGAATTTGAAGCAGATAACTGCAGAGGATTGAAAGGAAATAAGTACGACAAGTACCAGCGCAACCGATGGACGACAGCCTGAAATAGCATCGTGAAATGCCACCGTATGTTCTAGAAGTAAATCAGCGATAAGTGAGCGTTTTGAGCCCAGTAGATCAACATCTTTTTGAGGAAATATAGAGACAATTTTGCCAATGTTTTGATAAATTAAAATTTAGCCTAAGTATTAGGTTAAGAAGCCAGACCCTGACCCTCTATGGCCTGCTTACGGACTAATATTCGTTCTATTTTTTTGTGAAATAAGGTAAGAACTCATCTGATCTCACAGATGTTTTCCAATTCAAAAATCTTCCTTTCAACTTCGATTCCAACCTAATTTCCAGAATACTAATCCCATTCCAATTGGCCATGGTCCCTCTCAGACTTGGCATGACTTCTATTCAATTTTTGACACTTCTATGCCAATTTGCCAGAGCTACCACCATTCGAAATCCCAAGTGAAATTGCACACATTCCTTCATCTCTTTCTCGCACACTCACTCGTCATATCCCCATTCGAAAATATTATATATACAGCAAAAAGAAAAAAAAGAATAAAAAAAGTTGCGCGATAGAAGGATCCGAGACGAAAAGTGTTTTCATCCTGCGAAAAAATCCAATTTTCCTGCAGAAAAAATTGTAATTCCCATTGCATTTGGTGCTTAAATTTTTCACTAACAATTAGCGGTTGCCCTTCGATCATTTGTTTTGCCAATTGTGCCGCCAAATTGATGTTTTAAACAAAAATAATGAATAAAATCCCTCACTCTGTGTAGTGAGATGCTTTTTTTTTTGCCTTCTTTTTTGTTTTACATATTTATAACGGCATCTCGTATCAACGAGGGGGTCAGCAGATTCAATCGAGTTAAATAACAAAAAAAGAAAAGCAAAAAAAGAAATAAGTAGAATAATCGCGTGTCCTCTTTTGGGACAGAAAGGTGACAAAAGGATCAGTTGTATCCTCTTTCGAAGGATATATCTCCCCTTTTTGTTATGCGTGTGTGTGTGCGTGTGTGTGTTTCATCTTCATTCAACCGGTTCTAATGTTTTACTTCCTCTTCCTTTCGTTTTAGGAATAAAAAAATAATAAAACAAAAAAATAAAATAAAAGTTCTTCGTTTTGTGCGTCGTGTCGAGAGGAAATTTTCAAAAAAAAAAGAAACCCCCCTTTCCAAAACACGGCAAGGAAACGAAAAATAAAAACTAGAAGAGGAAACAATTTCGAGTGTGAAGGAAAAGAATAGATTTTCGTGGAGTTTGTACAATTTTATTCATCAAAATACACAAAAATATGAAGAGACGAAATGCCGATTGTGGCAAAATACGGCGACCGATAAAACGTAATAAAATTACGGAAGGAATGTACGGCAGGTGAGTCTTTCTATTTTCTAACAGGACTTTGCGTCTATTATTCTCCTTTTTGTTCTGTTCTGATTCTGGTTGCTACGATGACAGCATGTCCGGTTTTTTGTTGTTTTTCTTTTGATGTAGAGTTATCCATTGGGTTGTCAACAGTTCGGGATTCCTTTGCGGTCTGGTGCATTACCTTAGAAGTGTAAGCCTTTGTGAGGGCATTATGGGTCTTCTTTAGGGCTGATGTGGTTGTGTAACAAGTTGGCTACTGGATTCTTTAGAGATTCCTCTTACGACGATTAAAGTTGAGTTATGTCAAGCTTGTTGCAAGGAGCGGTATTTGTTGCTGCAGGCTCTCCAGAAAACTTAATTTTGTAAAGCACACTACAAACTCGAAAGAGAATACAACTCTTCGGCCAGGCAAATAGGTAGAACAACAGACGATCTATTCCAGGTCCAGCAGGGCCGTAGAAAGTGGATAGTTTGTGGTCCCCTGACAGGAAACTTCAGGTTCTACTTCTCCAGTGCATTGCCGTTCATTTCTTCATGATGGAGAGCGTACAGTTGTTTAGTCAATCTTGCCTACATCCTTAGACCCATGTGGCTATGTCCCTATACACAATTGTACAATAGGACTCCCAAAGTCCTATCAGATAGCAGAAAAGTCCCAAGCACGATCCTGTCCTGAGAATTTCTTTCTAAGACTATCGCTCTTATCTCAAGGTAGGCTTTAGTTTCCAAAATGCCCGTGTGACCCGAATATTAACCAACAATCGAAGTATGTACAGTGTTTTGTGATTCAGTTCAAAGAGTATTTGTACGCCTGCATGGCTTAGGCTGGGGCTAAACCTTCTTCCGGTACATTTCTTTTTGATATTTCATAAATATCCTTACGGCATGTTTGCTCAATGAATGTTGAAGCAACAAATATCAAATTATTAAAATATGACAGCCAAATCAGGCCAAGGACTACGCTCCCACAATAATGCGCCTTATTTACGGATCTCAAACTGAAGCCGGCACCTTAATATCAGTATTCTTGCGGCGGTTGGGTTCTCACTTGTTGCGTGCTGAAATCAGAGTCCCAACTGAGAATTGCAAGGCGCATAAACATGCTAAAGTTGGAGCAACAAAAAAAGCCTTAGATTTACCACCGGCAGCATCTAAACTCGAGTTTTAGCGGCATTCAATGAGACTATTTCTTATGCCTAAACTATAAACCAATAAGAATCTTTGCCATCAATAAAATTAGTGAAGAAGTAAAGTGATTCTCATTTTCACTTGAACGATACGATCCTTCGTCTAACAAAGCTCACGATTGAACAGGTTTTTCTATTACTCATATTCGCTCAGCATTCGATGGCAAAACATTTCGTTAGTTGTGAAATTATCTTGCTAAGCTGTGAGTTAAGTTTCCTTTGTTGCAACTTTATGACTTATTTGATGCTTTTGATGGGTTGTATTAGTCTATGCACGAGAAAACGATTGCAAGTGATGTGGTTACCGTCATTTCTCAGTTGTCTAAACAAGTTTCCTGTCCTTTGTAGATAGAAAATGTCCTGGCCTGATGTTTTGACGAGTCAGTTGCGTAAATATTTCGGCAGAGAACCGATTATAGGGCTTGAATGTTTGCCTTAAAACTGTTCTACCTAGTGCCGAGTCAAAGGCTGGAAGACGATCACTCAGAGCCGGACTTCAATTGTATTTAAACTGTCAAACATAGCGAGAGAATTTGAACAGGAAATCTGATTAAATCAAAGCCAAGTCTTAGCAAAGCAGCTCTTCACGTCATTGTTTTGAGACATTGCTTAGTCTGTGGCAAATGCGAGACTTGATTATTGTGCTTTGATCCTATTGTTAGTTCCAATTGTAAGTTACCTTATCTTAAAAACCTGTCCGCCTCTAAACAAGAGAGAAAGAGTTGTAAGTAATTTGTGAATACATATTTTGTTTATCTCTTTTGCAGCACTACAGTTCTGTACATGAAATTCTTGGTACTCTGGGCCATTGTGATAACAGCCGACTTTATGTTTATGTTTCGATTTGAATTTTTATGGCCTTTTTGGCTACTTTTGCGATCAGTCCACGACTCCTTCAAATACAAAGGATTGGTGAGTACTAACTATCAAAAGACGTAACAAAATTTACATTAATCATTTCTTTTTGAAGGCATTTTCAGTGTTGTTTGTATGCATAGCAATTACATCAGATTTGGTGTGTTTATTTTTCATCCCAGTGCATTGGCTTCTATTTGCTGCTAGCACATATGTCTGGGTGCAATATGTGTGGCACACGGGTAAGTCTTTTTTTGTTTTTTTTTTTTGCACATTCTTTTGGGCAGTCAATTAAACGCTTATATGTTTACAGATAAAGGAATATGCCTGCCGACAATTATCCTTTGGATGTTATTTGTTTACCTGGAAGCAGGAATCCGATGGAAGGATACCAGGCATATGCCACACTTAGACTTGTGTCGACCTTTTGCTGCACATTGGTAAACCTATATAGAATCAAACTTTAAATTTGTATTTGATGTATTTTTGTTTTCTTGAACGTAGTATTGGTTATCCGGTTGTCACACTGGGCTTTGGCTTTAAAAGCTACGTCGGTTACAGAATGCGTCAGCGTAAGCAACGCGAAGTAGCAAAAGAAAATGAATTCTATATGCAATTGCTGCAGCAAGCCCTGCCACAAGAAGAGAATCAAGATGATTCAGCAGTGATAACATCGACGACAGCGACGGCGGCGATATCATCGTCACCGACAACAACAGTGACAACTGCACAAATTAACAACAGCGCTTCGATACAACAAAATGGATCAGTGGCGTCTGCTGTAGCACAAACGCATCAGAACAGTATTGACTCGCAGCAACATAATCACAACCATCATCATAACAATCAGTTGACAACGTCAACATCGTTGACATCGTCAACATCTTCCTCATCCACGTCCACATTAACATCATCGTCGTCAGCGACAGCGACGAGTAACGATGACAAGAGCTATGTTCAAATAGCCGGACAGTCTGCCGGGCAATTTCAGCAGCAACAACAGCAGAGCGCCAGCAGCATTAGCAGCAGCAGCGTCAATAGTGTTCATCACCAACAGCAACAGCAACAGCAGCAGCATAATAATCTTAATAATAATAACTCTAGTTCTAATTCAAGTAAAAGCGCTCAAACAAGTAATCGCTCTGAATTTTTGAAGAGACCCCTTAAACTACTAACTTCACTTTGTTTGATAGGATCCTCCACAAATAGTGGCGGCGGCGTTGGTGGCACCGCTACATCTCCAACGTCCAATACTTCCAATGGGCATGTGAGTGCTGGTAGTGGTGCTGGTGGCGTCAGCAGTAGCGGCACCAACAATAAAAATACCCGCCGTAGTGTGGATAAAGATACCAACAGTACGACAACTAGTAGTCGTGGTGGCAATGCAAATGCATCTGCCAGTCAAAAGGATCATTTTACATCGACGACGGCGAGTAAAATATCCAACAACAGTAATAGCTATCAAATAAGTGAATTGAATGGCAACAATAAAGATTGGGATGGCGGTGCAAATTACACAACAGCTACACCATCCCAAAAGGAAAAGAATAGCAATAACTATGACAGTTCGAATCAAAGCTGTCACCAGCAACAACAACAACAACAACAACAACAACAGCAGCAGCAGCAAATTAATGCGACTGATACTAGTTATGGAAGTTGTGGACCAACGAAAAAGTCCACAGCAACATCTTCTGGCAACGGAAGCGGAGGACAAGCGAACGGAAATGTTATGCAATACGAGGTGGAAGAAGTGGTTGAACCAATCGAAAAGGTCAAAGGTAAGACTGTTCTCTTGTTGCTTCTTGTTATAAGAAAGTGTATCTGTTAGAGACAACTGTCATACTTTCTGCTCTCATTTTGGATTCAAAAACAAAGTCTCTGTTCCTTAAAGTTGGGTAAAGCGGTGCTAAATTAAAGCCTTCAACCGTCTTTTACTTTGTCTCTCAATGAATCGCCCAATTTTGCTGGCCATTTGCCTTCTTCTTGGCGGTTGCTCCTTACATTTGTGGTTAATTCCATCTGCTAGGACATTCCATGCACTTTACTCGCTAAATCGGCACGACACAGTTTTACTGTGGTCTAGAATGATGTGGCACTTGATAACTTTCTCACAAAAGCAGATTCTAGGCTGTCCTATTGTTGGCCTATCACTCTTTGACTCTGATCAGCATTAGCTTCGTTTGGTTAGTTCATTCCTCTCAAGTTTGCAAGAATCCCTTTGAAATGGCTTAGCCTTTATTGAAAACATATATTTTCTATATTTTTAGGACGTCGTAATCGCTCCAAAAAAGACTCATCTTCCAAGGACAATCATCAGAACCACCATACAACAAACAACTCAAATAACAACAGCAATAGTACATCAAATCACTCAAACTCAAATCATACTCATCACCATCATCATCATCAAAATCATAATAATAGTGGTGCTAAAGATTCGAATTCGGACACTTCGAGTATATCATCATCGGCTTCGGTAGCCTCTTCAACATCCACAATTGCCAATTTAGCATCGCAGGTTGTTTCGAAAATCTGCGAAAGTTGCCTGAAGCTAGAAGCCGACGTTAAAAAATATCGCGCCGAAATAAGTCACATGAAACAGATTGAAAACGAGCTACGGCAAAAGCTCGAAGCAAATCTAACCACGAAAAGCTGTTTGCAGGCCAAACAGAAAGAATGTGATGATTTAGAGAAGCGAATACAAGAGCTAACCAGTTTGCGACAGCATGATATGATAACACTGCAAAACACCGAACGACGATTGACCGAGGAACGGCGTCAGAAGCAATCAATTGAGGCACAATTAAACAATGAAAAGAAAGCTCGCAAAGCGGCCGAGGATAAGGCCAGTCGTCCGGAATGCAGTGAGGCATGCAAACAGCGTAAACAGCAGATCGAAGCTGAACTAAAGCAGTTGCGACGTGATCTCAAAACTGCCGAAGAGGCAAAGGAAATGGCCCAACAGCAAGGAAGAAAGTTCGAACAAGATGTGAGTTCTAGTTGTTCTTATTGGATTAGTGAGTTTTCAGTTTGGTTTTTTTAGTTGCGAATGTTCGAAGCCGAAATACGCAGTCGTGATTCTCAACCAGGCACCGAAATGCTGATGTCGGCGCTGGCAGCAATGCAGGATAAGAATTGTACACTCGAGAAGAATCTATCAGCCGAAACGAGAGTTAAGCTGGACTTATTCTCGGCCCTTGGCGAGGCTAAGCGACAGCTCGAAATTAAAGAGAGTAAGTGGCTTTTATCCCTGCAACCGGAACAATATATAGAATGTGGTTCTTTTCTTTTAGGTCTCTATCGTTCCAAGAAGGACGAAGTGCACGATTTGAAAGCAAAAATTGCTCAGCTACTAGCTGTCATGCCTACAGACAGTCTTTGTTTGCCCACATGCAGTAACACTGGCAGTTCTATGCTACGTATGAATGATACCCCACCACTACAGGGTCCATCCAGTCCAATGATGGGTCTTGGACCACAACAACAGCATCAGCAAATCTTAAGTGGCCATCAACTTAATCAAAGGGTCTCAAACTCGGGCGTAAACAATAGTCAGCAACAACAGCAATTACAACAGCAGCAGCAACAACTGCAACAACAGCAGCAGCAACAACAGCAGCAACAGCAACAGCAGCAGCAACAACAACAAAACGTTGTAGTGTCACAATCATCAGTTGTTGGCGTTGGTGGTGTGCCCGTCTCTCAGTCGGGCACCTCAAATTTAGACCCAAATGCCAGCGTTTATACGCCGAAAAATCCAAATTCAATGGTCGGTGGTGGCAATGGTAATCAGAATCCTGATGCCTGACATAAACGTCGTCAAGTTTGAGGTTATTATTTCTATCGTAGAATCTAATTGCGCCACTGAGACAGAAAAAAATAAAAACATTTAATGAAACATGGAGCTAAGGAGAGAGAGAGAGAGAGAGAGCAAGTGAGTTGGGAGAAGAAAGAACACATTCTGAAGAAAGTGAGCGAAATTATATTGAGTTTTTCTTTCCAATTTATGTTCTTCTATGTATGTATGTGTATGTGGTGCGCAAACAAAACAAATATCAAAGGTTAATAACTTAATGCCGCTGAAACAGCAACAATGAAATGGAATTTTAGTTTGAATTTGTTGTTATCCTTTGAAAAATGCTTCTGTTTTTTTTTTTATTGAGTTAACAAATCTTATTAAGTCGTTGTTTTAAGTCGCAAAGCTAACCCAAACGCTTTCACCGCTAGGCACTGACTTTTGACAAGTTTGGGTGGCAAAAAGAACAACAGCCGGCGAGATTTTTAGGTCAATCTATCGTTCGTAATTAGTTTAGAATAAGAAAAAGCGAATCAATCAGAATCAAGCCCTCCATACATAATGCAATACATGTGAAACTCATGGAGCCAACCTGGATCACAGGTTCGTTTCTGGTTCTTCTAGACCTCTTACAAGATATATATCAATGTTTTAACGTAATTCGTGCCAAGAACCTTTAGAGGGTTCAAAATACATTCTATATATCGATATACAGTAGCACATTGAGAGCTACCATTCGGGAGCACCAGGTGATCATTCTCTACTTCTCTACCAATGTATTTGTCCGTTAATAGAACATCTTTCAACGAACCTCTTGTTCTCGAAAGGAGTGCGAAGACCCTGCGGGGACCACTGCTTTTCCTTGTTTTCATTCAATTTTCTAAGGTTTAAGCATGCCATTGGCCGAGTTCCCAACACCTCGCTAATCTAGCTGCTAGAATACTTTTGCACAGGGATGACAGATTTGTCGCTAAGGAATCTAGCGGCCTCTAGTACAAAATCTTTCATCCTGGTGCAAAAGTATTCTAGCAGCTAGATTAGCGAAGTGTTGGGAACTCGGCCATTAACCAATCCATCAGCAAATAGTTTTTAGATTTTCTGCTTTTTGGACGGTATCATTTCGAAGCCTGCATATATAAAGTGGAGCAATAACTTAAGTGTTGTTCCGTCTACATTAAGTTCAACTTCTATAGTTTGAGCCTCTTTCATAGGAAATACGAAACACATGGCCAAGAAGAAATTGCTAGACAAAGAAAGAATAACCCGGTGAGCTTCCATTTTTTTAATTGTTTGGTTCTTGTGTAGCGATTAAAGTTACATTATTATCTTTGTAAATGTTAGTAGATTCTGTGCAAGGATGTGCAAGGCCTGACCACAATTTTGAATGACCCTGCATTTATTCCGAATAATGTTTTCTGTATTATAATGATGAAAAGAATATGAACTTACACATTCAAAGGTCTGCAAAGAAGCAGGCAATTGATTTCTGACGCAATTCTTTTCTTTTTTAAATTAATAATTGATTTTAAAAGTCGCCCGGACAATGATCATTAATCAAGCCGTTCTCAATAAAGTGATCGGTTTGCCATCCTTTTAAAGAACAACAAATGTGAAATATATTTTGGTTTGGGCTTGGACTTTATTTGTACATAAACTTATTACTTTATTTAAAAAAAAATCTGATCTCTCTTTTGAAACTCATGACAAAATTGTAGTTCTTCTGCAGTTACTCCTAATTTGTACTTAAATTAAATCTTAAAATTGCTTCTACTTCGAGGTATGTTGTGTCATTTCATTTTACTCACCCTGATTTCCGTCTCTTAGTTGTACCGATATCGAGAGACAATGCTTGTCTCTGAAACGGGCATCAGTGTGATTAGCTTTGTTCAGTGACTCTGTCCAGGACAGAAAAACACAGGTTTTTGCGTTCAATGAGAACAAATTTAGTCCAAAAAGTGTTCCTTCTTCTTTTTGTTCAATGAGTACTGTACTGCACACTCTTTTCTGCACCTACTTTTGGGGTAGAACATATTAACGATTTAATACGTTTGACTGCTAATAAGAAGAATGCTCTGGGATACGTTCTGACTCATAGAACAAGAGGTTGTACTTTTCTGTTCTATTCTGATAGTTTTCACAAACTTGTGCTACTTTTTCAGTCACTGAACAAAGCTATAAAAAAAAAAAATCCTCCTGACTAATTTGTCGTGTGTCTCTCCTCTAACTCTCTCTCTCTCCTGCCCTCTCTTACTCAATTTCTAATAATTTTGTTGTGATTATTTAAGTTTTTCATTTATATCCTTTTTTTTTTTGTTAACTGTAAAACGACATGAAGAAAACGACTGATTTTGTAATTAATTTTTTTTTTTTTTTTGCACATTATTTCTCCCTTTTTCTTATATACATACATATATAGTATATCTTAACGAATTCTCAGCAAGAAATCGAAGGAAAAACTATGATTCTAAGTTTAATTGTTTTTATTTCTATTTTTTTTTTTTTTGTACTGCAAATTGAAGAATTTACTTTTAGTTCTTAAGAAAATGAAAAGAAGCAAAAAAAGGCCATCTATCCTAGAAAACAAATATTAAAGTTGTTTCTTCTGAATTTAGTTTTTTTTTTTTTAATTTGTTTTTAAATAATAATAATCAGCCAATACGAGAGCATACAATTTATATTTATTATAAAATAATAAGCTTATTACTAATTTAATATCGAATTGAAAAAAAAAATAAGAAAAATAATTAAGAAAAGTTTAAATCTAAAGGGAAATTGAAACAAACAAAAAAATCATATGTAAACTTGAGAACTGCGATTCACACACACACATCCTCCCGTTTTGATTAATTAATTATTATAAATTAATTTTTTGAAATAAAAAACAAATGTAAAAAGTTCGCAAACTACGCATTAAAAACAAAAAAAACAAAAACAAAAAAAGAGAAAAGAAAAGATAAAGAACAACTACCAACTGATGATTGAAATACTCAAACAAAAATTTGTTTTTCGTTTTTATTTTTTTCTAGTAGTAGTCTTAGGGTCTTAGGGTTGATAAATATCAATTCGAGGTAGTTAAGGAGTTCACCTACCTCTACACCTTTGTAGAGATCCGACGAAGAACAACCCTAGCAAGCCGCTGCTACTTCGGTTTGGCGAAACAACTGCGTTCAAAACTTTTAACTCGACGGACCAAATTAATGCTCTATAGAACGCTAATTGTACCAGTCCTGCTGTATGGAGCCGAGTGCTGGACGATAAGTAAGAAAGATGAGCAAATATTGGGCACCTTTGAGCGAAAAATACTCCGTCGGATATCAGGTCCCTTATGCGAGGAGGGCGAATGGAGGACGGACCAAATTAATGCTCTATAGAACGCTCATCTTACCAGTAATGCTGTATGGAGCCGAGTGCTGGACGATAAGTAAGAAAGCTGAGCAAATATTGGGCACCTTTGAGCGAAAATTACTCCGTCAGATATTAGGTCCCTTATGCGAGGAGGGCGAATGGAGGACGGACCAAATTAATGCTCTATAGAACGCTCATTGTACCAGTCCTGCTATATGGAGCCGAGTGCTGGACGATAAGTAAGAAAGCTGAGCAAATATTGGGCCCCTTTGACCGAAAAATACTCCGTTGGATATTAGGTCCCTTATGCGAATGAAGAAAATGTACCAGAATGTGGATGTAGTGCAAAAAGCCAAGATACGCAGATTACATTGGTTTGGCCACATCAAGCGAATGGACAACAATGCCCCAGCCAAGAGAATCTTCGAATCCCAGGTTCGAGACGGAGAAGAAGACCGAACCTCCGGTACAAAGAAGAAGACCGAACCCCCGGTACAAAGACCAAGCTGTCGCGGATTGCATAAAACTTGGTCTTCATAACTGGAAGCAGCGTGTCCGTGACCGCAGAGGATGGAAGGCAACGATCGAGCGAATGGACTTCGAATCCCAGGTTCGAGACGGAGAAGAAGACCGAATCTCCGGCACAAAGACCAAACTGTCGCGAATTACATAAAACTTGGTCTTCACAACTG
This sequence comes from Chalcosyrphus nemorum, assembly GCA_949716465.1. NCBI lineage: Eukaryota > Metazoa > Arthropoda > Insecta > Diptera > Syrphidae > Chalcosyrphus > Chalcosyrphus nemorum. The sequence goes on along the minus strand of OX454335.1, from coordinate 4,118,579 downwards.
GAAGCAGCGTGTCCGTGACCGCAGAGGATGGAAGGCAACGATGTCTCAGGCAGGGACTCTACAAGGTTCGGGAGCCCTTTAACTAATTAAGTAAGTAATTTCTTATCGTATTTTCCTCGCTCTCATGATGTAATCACTCTCAGTTCTGTGTTGGGAAACTGCGAATGAAATCGAAAAGTCATTCACCCCTATTCTTGAACTCGAATACGACAGTCGAATCCGAACATGGTCGCATTTAGTTATTATAAACTCGTATCTTAAGAACACATATACGATTTTGTCACAACTATGCGCGACTGTGGTCGCATTCGAGTTCAAGAATAGGAGCGATTATAGGTGCAATATTCACTTGACTACGTACGACAGGTCATGGTTGGTTGGGGCTTTTAAGTCGAAAGCTAATCACCCATATTCGTACTTTTTGCACTAAAATTCGTGGATTATCAAATTTCAAAGAGTGGGCGGTAAAATTCTGTCAGAGAGAGTTAAAATTACGAAAAAGTAAACGAAATGGGTACCGAATTAGTTCAGATTCACATCGGCCTACCACAGACATTTACTTGAATAAAAAAAAAATGCTTCCCAAAAGCGAAATAACTGGGACAAACTTGTGATGATGACATCAATCATCTCGTAAGTATAGAGTGGAAAAACTCTCCTATCCCCTGTGACCAAAAAATGTTCATAAGCTAAATGGAAGGCTCAACAACGCAGCGCTTAAATATGCGAAGTATGAGGGTAAATCAACGGCAGCTGAGATGACAACGCATCGCATGAAGGCAAGAGTAACAAAAGAACTCAACAAAGAAAAGCCAGACATGTTCAGAGAAGAGATCATTCGAAAAACCTTCAATCCTTCTTATCCCGAGGACTTCGCTTAAAGAAGGTGCGTAACTCAACTCTAAATTCTAAAAGAAAGAAAAATAATCATCCACTTCATATTTATTAGTCTTTATTCAATTGGCACTTTGCAATTACACATATGTATGGAATTTATTCAATCAAATTTCGAAATTGAATAACGGGAAAGGTATTTTTTTATATTTATGTGGCAACAATGAACTTAACTGCGTCCATTTGTTTGTTTCAGGATTGTACTTCTCCACAGTTTCGGATTCTTTACCGTCAGAACCAAGTCCTCCATACGCAATAAGACAATTATTTAAAGTTGTGCATACTACATGTGAACGCTTGAGACTCAATGGAGCCACTGTGACCCAGGATTCTCTTGAAGGATCGTAACGTGTGACGGTCTCGCTTTTATATTGACTTCTTTCTTTTTCACCTCCCACAAGATATAGACATCCATCGAGTACTGCCACTCCAAAATTTATTAGATTATTATTATCATTTTGAATTTTTCCCTCAGTGTTTAGATTGGGATCGAAATATTTTATATATCGCCTATTCCAGGTTGCGACATACAGTATGCCATTGAGAGCCACCATTCGTGCAGCACCAGGCTTGTAATCTGTACGGAGGTTCCCTTCAGACCATTTCATATTGTTAGTATGAAATCTTTCAATCCACCAGTTGGTGTTGTTAATACTGTGAGGACCCATGACATACAACAGGTCACCGATATGAGTGGTTGTCGGCCAATACCGAGAGCTTTTCATTGTTGGCATATCACTCCATTTCAATGTTTTAAGGTTTAGGCACTCAGCAGTAGATGTCGGCATGTCATCAGTCAATCCGCCTACAATGTATAAGTGATTCTTGATCACAGTAACACTATATTGTGATCTCGATCGCAGCGGACTCGGCCAAATCTTGTATGACCATTCGTTAGACTCTGGATTGTAAAGTTGAACAGGAAAGCCGTTCGTCACCCGCTGATCAACACAGTATGCAAAACCAAGTATTTTCACAGGATTTAATGATGGTTGCTTTATGTAATTCATGGAACTCACTTGTGACAAGAGACCAAGTAAATACTTTTCACGGTTTTCCTTGTCATGTTCGACCCATGCTATTAAGCTTTTAATCGTTGTATCTTTCGAATCTTGATGTATATCAGAACTAGAAATTAGTTCAAGCACTTGCTGGTGGCTTAGTTCCAGATATTCTCTTCCGGTAGAAACTTCCTCAAAGTGATTGCAAGCAAATGCAAAAGATATCGTTAATAGCTGTCCATATCCGTGCAGTTCTGCAAAGCGCACAACGCCTAAACAATTCTCCACATCCAGTTGTTCTTCCATGAAATTACAGCAAATAGTTTTGAGGTTTTCCAATGAATAAAGCCCTGCTGTTTCAAGGACATTCTCGACGGTATCATTTCGAAGCTCGATTGAGCCTGTATATATAAAGTCGAGCAATAACTTAAGTGTTGTTCCGTCTACATTAAGTTCAACTTCTTTAGTTTGAGCCTCTTTCATAGGATTACGAAACATGGCCAAGAAGAAATTGCTGGACAAAGAAAGAATAACCCGGTGAGCTTCCATTTTAAAATTGTTTGGTTCTTGTGTAGCGATTAAAGTTACATCAGCAAGTTCATTATCTTTGTAAAATGTTTGTAAATTCTGTGCAAGAACATCGGCATGACCACAATTTTGGATGACCTTGCATTTATCCGGGAATGGATGAGACATTTTCAGTTCTGAAAGGAATGTGTTTTGTATTATAATTATGAAAAGAATATGAACTTACATATTCAAAAGTCTGCAAAGGAGCACGCAATTAATTTCTGACACAATTCTTTATTCAATGATATTTAGTTTCGGACAGTAACCGTAGACTAACAAAGCAGCCATTAAATCGTCGACAAAACTACCAAATACATACTTTGGTGATTCCCCTATTTATTCTTCACAAAACTACATTACGCCGTCAAAAAAATATGAACACGTTCAGAGTTTTATTTTGTTTTTTATCGCCATTATTTATTAGTTGATGTTGATCTTTTTATTTGTGAGCGTCCACTGTATATGTAAAAAAAAGGTCGAAAATCTTTGCATACATTTTCATTAATAGCAAACAATAAAACCTTTTCTTCTTCTTCAAAATCTCATGCAACTTCAACTTATTATTGCTATTACTGCATCGATAGCTACACTATTAGTGTAACCCCATAGCAAATATGTGATATCACCCTAATTGGAATCCATTCATTTGCGAGTATCGAAACGACGCCATAAACAGCTGACTGTCTATTTGACATTTATCAAGTCGAACTGTCAAAGCAAAGGGGGAAAAGCACATGTCTTCAGTTAATTTTGTGCACGCGTTTTTTTTATTTTATTTCTTTTTATTATAAAGTTTTAACAAATTCATTGGTTTTCTGTAAGAAATGGCAATTGAAACAAGTAATAGAAAACGAAAATTAAAAGCCGAAACAAATGATGTGCCAAAGAAGAAGAAAAAAAGTGAAAAGAATCCCAATCCACCGGACGAAGATGCGGTAGAAGAAGAACATGTAGCAGTGGCCGCAAAAGAAGAGGAAACCACAAACGATTCAGGATTCGAGCCCGATGAAGAGGACATGAAGTTCTCAAAGGATTTTAAAATGCTTAACTTTCGTTCAAAGCTTCGAGGACAGGATTTTATCACAGGCAAGTTCCTGATGGCTTTTGCCGCGTTTCTTTATTGATTCTGTTGTTTTACCACTGTTTTAGTCGATTTCCAATTTTTCTAAGGGTTACTTTATGCTTTTATTTGTCGTCCATTTACACTTTATCCTTTCAGAACTTCGTCATTTCCTTCATCTGACCAGCGTGAAGCCCCAGATCATCGGCAAATACATCGAAAAGCGTGGAAAGCCCCTTGAATTAGCTGAAGCTCTGGAACGTGTGGACAAGACAAACCTGTTCCACATATCCTACCTATGTCAAGCTCTGCACTTGGTCGTTATGGAAATCATCAGCAATCAAAAGGCTCACATGGAGTCAGCAGTGTCTGCGTGTCGTTATTTCCTGAAAAGCCATGGCCGTGTCATCGAGAGTCTCCTCAAGTCGAATAATCTTAGCCACCGTAAGTGTGCCTTAAAACTTCTCACAGCGATTGTCTGCGCTGAACCGCAACTAGGAAGGCAATTGCTATCGTCTTTTGATATTCTCTCGAATGTGAAGGCGATTGAAAACTTTCTTTCTCACTCAAAGTACGAGGTAGATGAGACCGAGACAGTTCGCAAGTGTTACATTCATTTTATTTTGGCATATCTAGTCGATGGAAATACGCTCCTGATTAGGAACATCCTCGATAAGAGCATTCTGATCAAAGCCCTGGCATCGGGACTTCTTTTCGATGACCATGTGACGGTGTGCGTTGTGCTGAGTACGCTGAAGAAGTACGTTCTCGAGTGCCCTGAAATTTCCAAGACTAAGAAGGTGCACGTCTTCGATGTGGATTGTGTGAAATCATTTGTACGTCTATACGATTGGCTGGGACCAGATGCACTGGCTGCAAAATTTGCCAACCGAAAAGGATCTGCGCCTGAGTTGACATTTGATCAGTTGAAAAAGTTCGCCGATCCTGACGAAAGGGAAGCTGTTACCGAGTCGGTTCATGAGTTCTTGCTGCTTTTGCTTACTTCGAGGAAGCATGGCATCACATTTGATGCAATGCTACACTTCCAACAGCGGCACAATAAGTTACAGGGTAAAATGCTCGGCTTTATCGACAGGCCATGGATGAGCGAAAGAAAAACCGATCTAGTTCTGAGGATTTTAAGAGCGTGTCCAGATGTGGCGCGTCAAACTGTGCGACACTTTGGGGCGCTGGTAAATCCATTGCGGACGCCGGCTTGTTTTTGGGTCGTCACTTGTGAATTTATCGTGAAAATCATCGACGAATTGCATCCGAGTTTATTGAAGGGCGCTCTCGATAAGATCACTCTAACAGACTTCTCACATTGGATCAAGGACATATGCCTGCCGATTGAGGTACTGGTGCATCTAACTGGAAGCCGAGCGCTCAAACATGCATCTTTTCAACATCGTTTGACAGCCAATCGCCTCCTGCTGTCCATGTTCCGTCAGTATTCGAACTACATGACGGCAATCATTGATCGTGAACGGCAGAAGCAGAACAACTTGCGAAGGTTTAAGTTTGACCTACTCAATCATATTTTTGTGAATTTTCCAACAATTGAGGATATTCTGGTTTCGTTGTACGAAACGATAACCGCCAAGGATAATGAAGAAGTCGATGTGTTGGCACATCTTGAGATCACACTTGATCTTGTGCTGATCATTTGCCAGCAAAATCGATCGTTCGTCAATAAAACGGCGACTATTTTGGATTACTTGAAGCTCCTAAGGCCGCTGTACTCCACCGATGAAGGCGAAGGTAATATCAAACTCGAGTTGAAGGCGATTAAGACAATTTTGTTGCTGTTCCCCAAGGCTCTGGAGCCGCATGAGGAGCTGTTTGCAAATGTTCTGAAGAGTTTCATAAATGCCTTTGTTCGTGGTGATGCTGAGAATCAACGGGAAGCTGGCGAACTCCTGCGGGGAATATTCCTCAATACGGGTATATTTGATTCCGCTGAGTTGGAGATCGATCTGTGGCTAGAGGCTTTGAGATTTGTTGATTCCGGAACGGTGGACATTGTCGCTGCTGTTTTCATCGAGGTGCTACAGGTGACAAAGGCTGATGTTAGCCCTACTGATGGTGATAATACAGCCGCCGTAGTTGAAGAGAAACACCTGGCAAAACTGTTCTCCAACATTGAGAAGGGCCTCTCCGTGCAGGGATACGTGGAAACCCTCACAATGAGCAAGTTATACCCGTTGATCATTAAAGGTGTCGAAATTGGCAAGGATTTGGCAAGGTACTTGGAATTGGTCAGTTTACTAATGAATCACTACATGGACAGTGGTAAAAACGCGCCACCAATGCTGGAAGGAAAGAAGGCTGCTAAACTGGTGCCAGATTTGATTGAAGTACAAGCGGCCGTAATGCAGGGAGAGTTGAAGTTTGAGGAGATCTTCCGTCGGTCAAAGCAGGATACGAATGCCTTTTCATTGGTCTTACTTGATGGCAAGGAGCTTTATCTTGATGAAATACTTAAAAACGAGCGCCTAGTTATGATCTATATCCAAGCAGTGATGTTCTTAGTCTCGCAGTTGATAAGAAGTGAAACCCTCACCGCTGAACAGTCCAAATCAGGTGCAGATTTTATGGTCAACTTGCTTAAAACCATGCAGGCACTCTGTAGCTCCGAAAAAGTTGTTGTCTCGACTTCCTTGGACGAAAACGATCAACAAGTCCAGCTGACGTACCTAGAGAAAGCTTTGAAATACCTATTCAACACTCGCCTGGGCATGATTCAAACAACAGGCTTATTCAACGCGGATAGTTGCAACATCAACTACTTGAACTTCCTGCAACAAATCACCGATTGCGTCAACAGCTTCCAGGTTAAAAACTTTTCCGATTTTACCACAAATTTCCGCCAAAAAATTGTCAAATCAATCGAAATGGCTGCCGCTGAGGTGGTGGACCCACTTAGAAACCAAACAGAAGCTCTTCAACCAGTGATTCGTTTGATTGAAACCTTCCAACTGTCCACCGAGAACTGTCTGGAGATCCTTGAGCATATATCCAACCTCTCCTATACCGACTTTATCAGCAACTCTGGACAAAAAACCATATTCCTCGACATACTCATAACGATCCTCGCGAGGATCGCTGCCATTCAAAGATCCGTCAAATGTGAGAAGTTTATCGAGAAAATCTCTCAAATTTACATCGATCTTGTGACTAAACTGGAGATGGAAGCAAATCTTGAACGCCTAGAGGATGCCTTGCACAATTTCTTACTGATCTGCCATCAGTTCATTCCGAAGCTGCCGCTAGAAGTTTTTTCATCGATTTTCTCCCATAGAAAGCTGACCAAATCGACAATTCGATTTGCATGCCTACTCCTTGAAAGGAATTCTCAACTAGAGTCGGAGTTTATCAAAGCCCTGCCAGAGAACATCGCCAAGAAAGAACTCATATATCCTCTGCTTAACATCGCCATCACAAATCAAATTCAAGTCGAAGACAGCCTTCTCAGCTCCATCTACCAGGAGTACAAGAACGGTTTCATGAAAACAATCGAGAAGCCCCAAAAAGCCGGTGTAATATACAAGGACAACGTACAAACATCGATTCATCTGATCGATAACTTCATGCCAAAGTCCGAATGCATTGATTTTTGCCACAAGAACATCAAATTCGATGCGGTTGAAGTTTTTCAAGTGAAAATTATCCAAGCGATCTTCCAAAAGGCCCTGCGATCAATCGAAGCACCCGAACGCAGTGAAGTCTACACAAAGATCTTCAGTCAATTTGTAAATCTCTCCATTCAAATGCTTACAATTGTTCTCAAAAGAGACGCTCTTGATGAGGAGAAAATCAAATTGATCGGTTACTCGTTGTTCGTGTGGTTACAAGCCAACAAGCAGGAGGAAGTGGACTTTGAAAAAATCCTCAAATCGCAGAACTGGATGAACTTCTGTAAGACAGCTCTAAAGTCGGGGATGTACATGAGCGAAACTGAGGAGAATCAGTCGGCAGTTGATCATACAAATGGTGAGTTATTGAAGCTTTTGGCTTTCCTATGCGATACCCTCTATGAAGATAAGCAGGACAATCAGGAGGCAGGACAACTCTTCGATATGATCTTCAGTCATTCGAAATTCTACAGCATTGTACTGCAGATCCGTTCGACAGCTGTCAAGACACAAATAATGCATTTGCTATTGATCCTCGCGCGAAAATGTTCAAGTGTGTTGGAAGCCAAACAAATTCCAGTGATCTTGGGTGCTTATCAAGCCAAGCTAGCCGATTGCGATCAGTATACTCTCGCTCTGCTGCAACTTTACGAAGAAGCCGACGTTGGATTGCATCAATATCGGCCATTTATTTGGGGAGAATCAGCAATAGCGTTCTATTCCCTGCGAGAGGAACAACAAGAGACGGTGAATCTGGAACATCAAGAAACATCGGTAGCCCAAGTGATGTCGCTTGTCGATCGACAGGTAAGCGAATACACTTTAGATAACTTTCCAATTTGGCGGAAGCTTGATCCCAGTAGTCAGCTACCCAAAGTCACCTTTGACGATCCGAATCGAAGTCACTTGTCGTCGTTTGGTAGTAATTTCCTAGAAAAGCGCATCGAACAGGGCAGCAGTGAATTCAAAGAAGCAGAACTTCGTCTCTGTCCCAAGCGAGACAACCTCTACGCTGAGTGTTACGATCCAGCTTTTATTGTCCCCCTAATGTCAATTTGTTTTGCTCCAGAAATCTACTCTCAGCCAGTGAGGCCCGTCCAAAATGGTCTCCTATCCATTGTATTTGCCGCTCTGTCCAGCCAGGATAAGGAAATGCGAATGGCAGCTGGCACTGTTCAACTGAGATACCGCCAACACTTTGAGAATGGTAAATTCTTTGAAAAACCCCTTTGGGTACAGGCCTACGATAATATTCAAAGTGGCTTGGATGCACTGCGCAATGACTGGCTGAAACACAAGAAAAACGGCGGCATTCCACGTGTTCCATACATTTCAGGTCTCTTCCTGGCGAAGACCATCAACTTGACAACAGATCCCACGCATACGCTCTATAAACAACTTACAATGTTCCTGCGACTGAAGGACACCTTTAATTTCCTGTGTGTACCTGAATTCAATGTCCTCTTCCACAGCCCTGAGGTAGAGCATCATACTTTCCGGCAATTCATTGTGCAGATCATTCGCAATGGAGTGAAGAGCAGCTCCGATCTCTTCTTACTCGTTACCACCAGCACCTTTAAAGCTCTGATGGGATTCTATGCGAGTAGCATGTCCACACTGGACATCAATTTGCAGATTCTCTCCGTCCTCTCGACGTGTGTAAAGATTCCAGGCTCCTCGAAGATAATGATCGAACATGTCGGCATTATTCCTTGGCTGAACGGCGTTCTCACTGCGGTCGAGTTCTATCATTTCGATGTCATCGAGGGCGTCATCAGCATAATAAACAACTTGTGGTACGCCATCAAAGCGAACAGTCAGAACTTCCATAATTTCGAGCATATACAATCGGATATTCATCGATTAATCCTGAGACTATTGCCCAATCTGTCGGGAAGGATATCACCGGGAAACTTCGCCAAACTTTTGAATATTTTGAATAAAACTACAAGCGGTGACAGCGATCAAGTGCTGAGCGAATTGCAACTAGAAAGACTTATTAATTGTGCCCAGAAGCTCTACGGTGAGCAGCTGTTCAACTGCGTGGTAGGCATTAAAGAGAATGGAGCCGAGGGAGCAGAAAGTAAAGAGAGCTTTTGCCGCAGCTTAGCAGCAACTAAGATGGAACCAACAACGCTGCTGGCTGTTTGCAGTTTAAGAGAGTTTGTTGTTAAATGGAGCCGCTCGACTGGCGATGTATCCATGTAAGTTAAGTTAAGTTAATTTTTTTTTTAAGATTCTAGTGTAATAAAGATTTTTACAAATGTTTTGTTCAAGTTACTAGATTTTTTTGTGAGTTTTTCTTCAACAAAAAGTGTCACCTTTCAGCTAGTTTCAGGAAACAACAAAAACAAAGGTTTGTAAGCAAAAAAAAAACATTGGCTGCCCTATAAATATTGGCACCCTTTATTTTTATAGACGGCACACCCTTTGACGCACATTTTGGTGCTTGTTTCATATCGCTAACCCTCCTAGAACGGCTACAACGAATTTGCAAACGACTTTGACAGGAAAACAACAAAAACGATGTGTCACCCTGTAATTATATGGACGGCACATAGTCTGACACAATCTACACCCTCTGACGCACATTTTGGTGTTTGTTTCATATCGCTAGCCCACCTACAACCGAAAATATCGGCTATGAAACATGCTTAGACCCTCTATCCACACCCTATGCCGGACACCACCCTGTGCCATAAATTATGTCTTACCTTATAAACATACTCCACTTTCTGACATAAATCATGGTCTTTGTTTCATGTCGCTAGCTGGTCTAGATCCCAAGCCATCGCCAAAAATCTGCTCGAGTTTTCATACAAAATTCTCCTAAAGCACCAGGCCAACAGAAATTCCAGAAAAGCAGTAGGTACCTCTGCGTCTAGCGACGCCCTCTTTTGTCGAAAGCAAGCTTTCGCCATGACCTACAAGCTGAGCTTTGTTTCATGGCGCTAGCTTCACCGGAAGCCGAGATATCAACCAAAATGTCTTTGAAAATTCTGGTAAAACACCAGGCCAACAGAACTGGTAGCAGGTACCCCAACCATTTATTCTGGGAGCTTTCTGTGTACTGGTTTTGGCGTGGATTTGTTTTTGGAATAACTTTTCTGTTCCTCGATGGATTTTGATGATTGAGGTGTCATTTTGAAAGTCTTTTTCTTCCGGATCTAATGGCATGGAATTGAAGAAAATCCAATATGGCGCATTCAAGATGGCGGATGTCCATTTATGCTTGATTTTGTACATCTACATATGTCGATGGAACTCAAAAAAACACATGTCTAATTGAACTACTTCTTTTGACTTAAATGTTGGTGTCGATAGCCCGCCTAGAACCGAAGTTATCATCCGTGCAAGTTCAGGTGAAACTAGGGTCTCCCTTGCTGTTTAAACGAACAAAATTCTGGGCTGGGTGTCATCCGCTGGTTACTGATTTTCATGTGGATTTGTTTTGGCAATAACTCTTATGTTTGTTGATGGATTTCGAAGATTCGGGTATCAAATTAAAGGAGATCTTCCAAAGAATTCTTTGGAATATGATTTATGACAGTCCAATATGGCGGATGCAAGATGGCGGCCTTTCTATTCCTACCCCTTACACAAAAGAAGACGACCGCCATCTTGAATCCGCCATTTTTGATTGTCATAAGTCACATTTCAAACGATTCCTTGGAGCATGCCCTTTAATTTGATACCCCAATCATCAAAATCCACCCAGAGACAAAAAAGTTATTGCCAAAACAAATTCACGCGGAAATCAGTAACCAGCGGATGACACCCAGCCCAGAATTTTGTTCGTTTAAACAGCACGGGAGACTCTAGTTTCACCTGAACTTGCACAGACGATATCTTTGGTTGTAGATGGACTAGCGGCATGAAACAAACACCAAAATTTAAGTCAGATGATGTAGATCAATTCGATATATCGTTTTTTTAAATCCATCGACATATGTGGATCCTATAGGGACAGCAAATTTGGGCATTATTAAACGTCCGCCATCTTGAATCCGCCATATTGGATTTTCTTCAATTCCATGCCATTCGATTCGTAACAAGATGCCCTTCAAAATGACACTTGATTCATGAAAATCGGTCCAGAAACAAAATAGTTATTGCCAAAACAAATTGACCACAAGGATAGAGTCCAGTGTTCTACCAGCTGAAAGGGGAAAAAAATCGTCAGATGTCGCGGGATACCTACTGCTTTTCTGGAATTTCTGTTGGCCTGGTGTTTTACAAGAATTTTCAAAGACATTTTGGTTGATATCGCGGCTTCCGGTGAAGCTAGCGCCATGAAACAAAGCTCAGCTTGTAGGTCATGGCGAAAGCTTGCTTTTGACAAAAGATGGCGTCGCTAGACGCAGGGGTACCTACTGCTTTTCTGGGATTTCTGTTGGCCTGGTGTTTTACGAGAATTTTTACAAATTTCAGTGCGGGATTTCTCGGCTCGTAGACCACGTAGCGACATGAATCCAACACCAGTGTGTAGACATGAGGCCGAGGTTTGATCTTGGGTGGGTCATGAGTTGATACGGTTGGAAAGGGGGGAGGGGGAGGGCTTAAATGTTGCGGGGACTTGTTGCATGTGAGTGGTTACTGATCTGACAATGCAGATTTGTTTTTTGAATAACTTTTTTATTTCTCAATCGATTTTCATGATTCAGGTGTCAAATTAAAGGGCATTTTCTTACCAATCATTTGGAATGGGTATCATGAAAATCCAAAATGACGGATTCAAGATGGCCGACGTTTAATAATGCACAACATACCACAAATTTGTTTCTAGTATAGCTTTTGTTTTTGCTCATGGATTTGGCCAAATTGGGTGTCAAATTAAAGAGCATGCTATGAAAACTAAAAAAAAAATATATAGCTTACCAAAAGATTTGTGAATGTCAAGTAAAAACACCGTTCAATTGCATTTTGTATTTTTTTTTTATTTGTTTTAATTCATAACTTTATTATTATTTACTTTTTTTTTGTTTGTTTAAATATTTTTCTCTCAATGTTGAAACAATTAAATTAGTTGTTAACTGTGTGATTAATAATAATAATAATAATCATATTTATAATTAAAATAATAATAATATTATAGACAGAAGGAAAAAAAAGAAAATTATTATAATAAATTGTGGAACAGCATCGCCCTCAGGTTTGACCGTTGGTGCGGCAAATCTGAGCTTTTTTGGTGGCTCTTAAATATTTATATATATATGCATAAAAAAAAATACATTTACATCTCTTGTTTGTGTGTGTTGATATTCGTCTGCTCTATCTTTACTGTACCCTTTATCACTTGTATCTTTTCTGTGTGTCTATCCGTTTTTTTTTTTGCTTTTTACAAATTACTATTTTCTTTTGGCTGTTTTTTTTCATTTGAATAACAAAAACAAAGAAAAAGAAAAATATAATAATAAACAATTGAGATAAAAAAATGTAATAATGCGTATACTTGCAATTCTAAGTATTTACTAACAAAGTACACAATGTTTTTTGTGTGTGTGTGGTTTGTTGGTTTGTTCATCAAACTGTGTGTAGTAGTAGTAGTGTAGGTATAGTTGTTAAATTGTTTTATATATAATAAAAAAAAAAACAAAGAAATGATTTCTTATATATGCACAGCGTTTTACAAGAAGCTCAGGGTTAGAACTTGTTTTTGCTTAATTCTTATGTTTTCTTGTGCCCCTTTTTAAGGGAATCAATTTGTTTGTTTGAATTACTTTAAAGGCTATGATACAATTACTATATATGTAAATCTCTATGTATATAAAATGTTATATAATTTTTTGTTTTGTTTTCTTAAAAGGGCGCACGTGGTGTTTATCAGTTTTGTTGTTATTTCTTATTTTTTATGGAGAAGATGTTGTTTGGTCTGTTGTGGTTTTGTTTTCTGCTGTTGCTGCTGCTGTTGTGGTGGTGGTGGTGGTGGTTGTTGCTGTTGTTTCATTACTAGCATCGGCACTTTTGGTGATTTCAGCTGGAGTTTCCTAGAGAATGAAATTTGTATTAATTTTTGACAAAGATGCCTGAGAAGGTTATACTAACCATATTGGCTTCAACTCTCTGGCGCTCGTGCATTGCATTCAAAAGTTCCCTCAAATGCTGATTCTCTCTACGCAAGCGTTCTCTTTCTTGATCTCGTTCATTGATTTTTGGCTGCACAACACAACAAGAGAGGAAAATAAGTCCAACTGCTGATGGCAATTTTTTGTATTTGTATTGTACTTGTACTTACCAATAGTAATGAAATTTGTGAGTTTAATGTTGATACGATTCCATTGATTAGATGACACGGTACACTAGGTTCTAGGGAGTTTGCATGTAAGAGTCGATTTGGTCCACAAAGTATAGGTCCGGGTGAATGACAGTGTTGATGGGCACTGCCATTACCATCGGTCAAAGATAAGTTATGCAATTTGCTTATGGTGGTCTAAGAATAAAAAAACGAACGCAATTAGCCTGAATCAAGGCTTTGATAAGGAGTGGACTTACCATGGTATCATAGGCATCATTAATCTCAATGTGTTCACTGTCCAGTGAATCCTCAGCATAGTTTCGCTGTTTTATGCTACTACTGCTGCTGTTCTCTAGCTGGGAGGGATCTACTGATCCATTGCTACCACTCTGTTGCAGCTGTTGGGGTTGTGCATCGGCGCCTTCGTCCTTGCTGCTTGTCGTTTTCGATATACTCACACTACTACTCAGTGTAGGCTCGTCAAGTTGAGTCATATCATGCTCAGACTCTTCGGGAATGCTATCGGTACTAATTGTGCTCTGGCGCTTAATCAGCTCTGGTGTGGTTGAGGCGCGTGTCGCCGCGGCCATTTCGGCGGCCACTCCAATGGGGAGGGGAGCTTTGAATGTTCCTCCAGTGGAACCAGCTGGCGGCTTTGATAGTGGTACTGAAGGTAACCGCAGTTCATCAATCTCACAATAGCCATCGTCGTCCTCGTGTATCATCTGATCTGCCGCTTCAACTGAGTTGGATGTTGTCAAAACATTATTACTGGCAGGAGCAGGGGATACAGGCGATGCAGCAACACCATCATTGGGTATTACTGTCGTCGCTGTATTCGTCGTTGATGCCACACTCAAGGGCAGAGGTGATACTGGCCTAATGCCCGTCACAAGTGCATTGCCAAGCTGTTGCAATTGTGACTGCAACTGTAGCTGCTGTTGCGTCTGATGGCACTGATCACAGACCACTGTCGAGACAGCGGATATCTCCTGTTCGGTCGAATTGATTTTCATATAATCATTCAGCACTTCAGTCAACGACTGTACTTGGGCGTACGCAGCCAGTGCAATGTCTGAGGAGTCTTTGGGCGCCTCGGGCTGAGCGGCTATATCGACAATCTCATTGAAATGCTCAATTGGCAAACGGAACATATCACAAATGATTTTCTGTTTCTCGACGAGATTCTCACGAATTGAATTGTCCAGACGTTTCAATCGTTCGCTGGGTGTTAGCACCGGTTCAGCTGTATGCGCTGGCGATATACTTATTTGTATTGCACTCGGTTCCACAAGCGGGCTATTCTGCATCAGCGTACGAGTGTTATTGGAATTATTTGAATACAGAGAGCTGTTATCGCGTCGTGCTGCTGCTGCAGCGGCTGCTTCTTCAGCAGCGACACTTTGTAAATGCTGGCGTAACTTTGCATCATCTGTAGCTGTTGGTGAGTCGTAGTCATTGTTGTTAGTCTCACTGCGAGATCCATTACGACTTATGCTGCGACTTCGGCTACCTCCAACACCACCAACACCACTACTAACGCCACCACCACCACCAATGTCTAGTGAATTATTATTGTTTGGTAAACTGTTGCGGTTTCTCTCTGGGGCGGGTGTACTCTCGCGATCACTGATATTATTGTTTGTTGTTGTATTTGCAGCGGTTGTGGTCGCGGTCGCTGTGGCCGACGATGGGGTCTGTCGTTCGGGGGTGCTTTCGAGTGATTCTTTTGTATTGGAATGCGGTAATGTGGCACTGGCGGGATCATCGACCACTTCATGACTGCTCTTCGAGCGTTGTTTGTACTGTTCTGCGGCGTCTGATATGTGTTTAAACCATCTGGAAGGGAGAACAAAAATAGATACGTCAGTTTGCATTCAAGTCTATTGGTCTTTTATTATCTTTTTTTAATATGAAATCGAAGGAATGCACTGAAAAATTATACCTGATTCGGGGTTTGAAGATCTTTTTTGGAAGGGTAACGTCAGTTATACTAATCTACTTAAGTCCTAGAGTGGCTGTTGAAGTCTCTGTGTCAATTATCACTTTTGTATGGAGGATTGAATCTGGATTTAATTCGGATTGAGTGGCATGTAAACGGAGATTGGATTGAAACAAAATTGACTCACAAAACTGTCTGCGATCGAGTTGAGTTTTTTTCATATAAACGCAGATTGAAAGATTGTGTTTGACAGATAGAGAAAAGGTAAAGAATTTGCTTCTAGCGCCCAAGAAGAACTGTCAAACTCAATCCTCTTTCGATTCGATTCAAGCTCGATCCATCAACCGGGTTACAGCCAAAACGTGGCTTTCAATCCAATCTCCCAATTCAGTCATAGAAACGTGGTATATTTGTTTCTGCTACAAAAATGTCATTTAATCATTTTGACAGATTAATAACAGCCAACAGGGATGTCAACTCTTTTTAAGGTTACAATGGATGTTTGGTAAGTAGGCAGCATTTGTTGATCAACGCGTTTCTTTGACGTTTTCAGAGTGTGCTCTCTTTTGACAGCTATGACATTTGACTTCAATATCATCAATCTGTCACATTCTAAATCTTATCTAAATCTCCTCTCAAAATTGTTTGAATAGAATATTAATTCCCTTCAAGTTTCGTTTAGAAATTAATAGTTCACACAGTTTGAAGAAGAGTACACCTAAATTCTACAAAACAAGAGAAAAATATATTTTATACAAAAGATGTACCTTGACACCAATGAGGACCTCCTACCGGTGGGCTCATTAAAACTGCCTCTTCGTCGTTCTTTTTTGGTTTTACTCGGCGTCGAGTTGGCACTATCCGATGTGGATGATTTTCCATTGGACAGGGTAAGTATGGCTCCGTTGCAGAGACTTTTGCGACGCACTCCCGTGAAAATATCATCCGGCGACAGGAAGTTCATTGTTTTCAATTTATTGTTCACACTCTCTCTTTTTTTGTTTTATTTTTTACGAAAGTTTTTCTTCTTAAATTTTGTTTACATTTTTTTGTAATTCTTTTGTTTCTATCTATGAGGGGGAATAACAAATTTGTAGAGAAGTTTCGGTTGGGCTTATTGAGAAACACTCGCAGCTGTTTTCATAGTTCATTTTGACTTACTTTTTTTCTTTCGTTTTGCGTACAATAAAGGATTTTGTTTGTTTTTAATATAGTTTCAGGGGTATTTAGTCATAAATGTGTTTTTATATTACTCCGTGCGGACCAATAAATTGTATTTTATTTTCTTGTTTTTTAAAGATGATTGATCCGAGAGAATTTATTTACGAGCCAAGTCGTCGTCAATTGTAGTTTGTAGGCGGACAGGATTGGGTTATTAAAATGTCATGTGCTAGGCAGAGGAGACAAAAAACTACAAGGAAGGCTTGGCGATGGAAATATTTACAAATAAAAAGAGAGATAGTAATTGAGAATTATAAAGGTCATAAATTGCTTTACAAAATGGAATAAACTGCGCGGTAAATTGCAAAAGGAAAGACTGATTGTGTTTACTTTTCGAAGCTTTTGAATGGAAAGCAATTAGCAATGTTATTGTTGATGTCAGTCGGACAATGATGGATGCAAAAACGCATATTATTTATGAAATAAATTGAGTTTTAGTGAAGGGGGAACACTGGAAACAAATAGAAGAAGGATACACTAACCATTAGCCCAAAATGTGTTTGAAGGGTGGTCATTGGAAGATGACAAGCAGTTAGGATGAGGCCTGTAACACATTGCAACAAACAACTTACAAAAATCTTCAAAGTATCAGGTCAAGAAACATTACTCTTTTCTTCAAAAGGCTATGCGTTGCTATAACTATCGCCTGAAGGACGGGAGTTGGTCTACTCGAGGCGGCAGAATGTTTAAAATCTGAAAATTCTTAGAGTAAACTGCAGAAGGAGAAGGGCTAAATGAAGCACAAATGAGATTACGTTGCTCTAACGGGAGAGTTGCTGTGAGAGAGCACATAGAAACCAAGAGTAATGAAAAGATGGAAAAGTAAGGGCCAACCTTGGAGTTCTCTGGATCGGAACCATTTGTTGCTAACAGCAGAGGAGTGGGTTGCGATGTAATGCCATAGAAGGTGGTCAACTGTGGAAGGTTATATGCAGGCTTAAAAGGCTATTAAAACGCCGATCAGCACTACTCATAGAAAAGTTCGAAGCCTAAAGCAAGAAACAATGAAATGGGTGGAAGCGCTATCTAGAAGTCATTGAAATATTGGCTATCACCTTCAGAAGATGTCACTGGGTGGAAACCCATAAGATGTACTCACTTTACATCGAGATGCACGGGGAATCAAAGTTAGAGAAGAACTGTAAATAAGTCCAGAGAGTCTCTCGAACTAAGATTGACCGACATGATCGACAGTGTAAAGAGCAGCTTAACAAGGCAGTAGAAGACTAAAATCGCTAGCGTTCAAGTAGATGACTTCCTTTTTGTCAACCGCAGGCGATCGATAGATTTTTTGAACTGTGAAAATGGTCTCACTGTATGATTTGGTTGGAGGAAATCGACCCTTGTAAACCTCGCTTAATAATTTCTAAACCAATCTGTCAATCCCACGAAACAAAATTCAAACAATCATCAATAGACTCTTAGAGAAAATCGATTGACAAACCACTGTGAATCAAACACATACAAAGGTATAAACAAACAAGTTCAATACAGCGCCATCTGTGAACTGAAGGTTTATTAATTTTTTGAAAAATTCCATCTAAAAGAATCTCTTTGAATGAAAGGCACAAGGAAAGTCTACATCAACATATTTTGACATTTTATTTAGAGCCTGCAAGGATAATTTTGGAAAAATGGGCGTGTCCGTGCTTGACATCAAATACTCAGCCTTTATTGCTGAAAATGTCAGACTAAAAATGTCACACTTATTCTAATGTTGGCCCACAAAATCGTACTCCAAGGCCAAGCCAACAAGAACTGATGACGCATGAAAGCTCAGTCGAATCGGGTTTTATCTGTCAAACTCTATTTGGAGTGGAAAAAAGTAAAATACTAAGCCATAAACTGCCCATAAAGGGCTGAAGAGCACAACCATAGAATCCGCCATTGACACTCAAAACAAACAATGACACAAAAAGAGCAATAATACTCTAAAATGACACAATAAGCGATGCCGCAATAAAGTCGACGCCCTACAGGAAACCTCAACACAAGTACTACTGCACACCTTCTAAAAAAGTGCACCAAGTGTCCTTTCGACAGATGTATAAAAATATTGGAAAATAAAAAATAAAAAAAACTGACATTTAACTTGACGTATTGCCGGATAGAACAGCCCCATAGAATCTGTCACATCAATCAGCTGATTGTCAATAGCGATGACAGTTTCTCTACACTCTCTCTCTCTCTCTCTGCTTCCACCAATGAAAATGCGTACTCTCAATTTTCTTCAGTGTGAACTATAATATGTGAATGTGTGAGCTTTAGGCCCGCCTCCCATAAGAATGTGTGTATTCCATGGAGCTGTCAGTCAAAAACGGATTCTATAGGTTGGGCATTTTAGGCATAGCTTCTCACATTTCTGGACATACATAAGAAACCCCCAGTTTCCGAAAGGGTTAAGATATTTTTTGAGAACCCAACAACTACTATACCAATTGCTACCCCCACTTCTGTAGAAAAAAAAAACTTTTTATACCAAAGGTTAACCCTCGGGTTACTTCGATTGGATTACCGCTTTTCCTCTTAAAAATCCCCAGCATTTGGGTTTGATTTTCTTTTCAATTAAATTCGGGTTCAGCTTGATTCAGAATTAATTACTAAGGCTAACGATCGCACGCTACCAACAAAAGATTTAATTACAAAATTTCCCTAATTGTTTCTCCAAAAAAAAAAAAAAAAAAAAACGAACAGGATACCGCACATCCTTAAAACAATTCCCTTTCAACTACCTCTCAATCATTTTATCATTTTTTCTCAGAAATAAATTAATAAACCATCACTGTGATGAATAAGATGAGAAGAAAAAAAAATAAATTTACAGAACAATAACCGTATTACCTTGGAAAAGGACGATTCAAAGGAAAAAAGGTCATTACCATTCAGGAAATCGAAGTGAAAAGAAAAAAAAAATAAAAGCAAAAAGCTAAAACGCTCGAAGGTCACTCTTCTTGTTCTCTGCCTTGAGGGGAAAAAGGAAATCCCTCTGCCGGAACTTTTCCTATTAAGGATCCGCGCGACGAGGACTTTATTCGTCCTAATGCCATAAAAAAAAAAAAAGAAGAAAAAAAAATCCTTTGCCACCTCCTTAAATTGAATGGCTTAATCATATTCGCGCGGCGATGAGTACCAAGACGAGGAGGAAGAGGAGGACGAGGACAACCCTTGCTCTTTCTAGTAGAAACTTTTGTTTTCACAAACTCATGTGAATTGCTGCTAAACTTAGTGTGGGGTAGAATATGACCTAAAAAATAAATATATACATACATCTCTATTCAAGGATGCTCGAGAAGCAATGAAGAACTTTATTTGTTTTTGTGTGTACAGGAGCCCCAACACAACAGAGTAAAAATTTTCAAAAGCAGTAGCAGCAATCTGCTGCTTGTTTATTATGCAAAGTGGCTTTAAGTGTCAGCTGTGATGTGTCATTTGTTATGACACATTTTGTCGGAATTGATACCCAATTAAGTGGAGAGCACATACAACAAGGAAAGGCGCATTTTCTTGTTCAAGGATTTGCCAAATTTAATATTTAATACGAATAATTGAGTGGAATTTTAAACAAAACATACTGACGTCATTATTAAGTACTGGAGCACACCTTCTGTGATGCATATAATCGAAAAGAATGACGTCTGAAACGCCCAAGAGTATCTATTGTCTATTAATAGAGAGGAGAGTGCATATAGTTCTACGTTATGTCATAGGTATCTGCCGCTGAACACAACATGGAGCAAGATGTAACACATAGGGACGATAGCTAACCCCAGGTAGGTTTCCATGAATAAACTCAATAAAGGAAACTATCTTTAGTTTCTTTCACGTTTCAGTGTTCAACCAGATGGTTGCCATCAACTTTGTCCGCGTGGAATCAGGATGATGGGCAAGGAAGCTTATACACAATTCAATTTAATGTGGTCTTTGTCTTTAAATGGTGACTGTATGCTCCCTCTTGGGAGGGGAAAAGAAGTATCGCATGTCCTCACTTAGGATTATAGCTATCTCCATACAAAATTTCATCACAATCGGTTGTAAGGTTTAGGCCTGAGATCCTAACAGACAGACAGAGATACTTTTCCTCTATCAAAACAAAAAGTAGTCTATGCCCAGGTTCAAGCCATCTTTATAGAACTTAACGAAAATGCACTAAGGGCAAGAGACCCACCTGCCAGAAAAAGCCACCGTCGAGACAGTTGCTGCACAATGCGAAAGTAGCAACACGAACAGTAGAGCTGACTGTCTTTACAATTTCAGGGGCCACAACCAAATTTTGTAACCAGGAATAGGCAGGAGGTTCTTGATTTAACCTGAGCCTCCTGTAACGACCGTGTACCTGTGGAAAAGTGGAGGGTAATTGAGGAGACAGATTCTAAGTGGATCAGAGTTCATTGAAGTCCCAATCCCCACGATGGAACAAAGAATTGGTCACGAAAAGGAAGCATGTTAGAACATTCAACAATAGAGCAAAATCGGTGGAAAAGTGGAGGGTAATTGAGGAGGCAGGTCTTTCATGGAATGCTCCAAGATACCACAAAGAGTTAGGCACGATAAGGAAGCAGGTTAGAACATTCTATAATCGAGCAAAAGTTGTAGGCGAAGAGGGAGTTTTGTATACCTACAAAGAAGGAGTAAAAGGAAATCTTGGAGACACTTTAGCCAGCTTCTTAGACCAAAAGTAGTCAAACACTTTCCTGGCTTAAGCCCACCAGATGGCTGCACCAAAAATAGAGACTCAGACGCGCTGACTACATCAACTAAAAGGGTAAAAGGTTTGAAACTTCGTTATCGTAGCTGAATTGTGTCTAGACTAAGCGGAGGTACACATCATTTGTGAGTGTGTGGGGTTAGGTTTGAGTTCGGAAACAGTTGAGTCCGATCTTCACCACCACTACAGGGAATAGGAAAAAAGGAAGCAGAACACTGTGACGATCGAAGACTATATTAGACAAACGAATAGAGGACAGCCACAAGAAGACGAGGCTGAGCTGACAATCAGGGAAACAAAAAGCGAAGTGGATGTCTGATAGGTCATTAAAGAAGTAAGACCCTAAGTGAAGGTGTCTCTTCGAAGACAAGGCAGGATAGTTACAGAGAAGATGAGGATGAGGATCACTGCAGCTACTACTAAAATTTAGCGCACTGGCCAATCAGTCAGTGGCATAGAATGAGTTTATAGACCGAAAGCTTTCTTATAGTTATAGCCAAGAGCAATTTGTTCAACTTAATTACAAAACGTGCAGTTTACAGCCGCTTTAACACATTTTTTGTTCATCTTTTAAAAATCAGCAAATGCAATCAATTGAGAAAATAGATTTAAAACCCAAAATTTCCCCACAGCTGGCAGTTTACTTGCATCTAGTCTCCTCTATACTTTCAAAGACAATTTAACTTTTTAATTGCGCATCATTTGCGAACTAATGAAGCAATGTGCAATGCCGCAGCATTGTGTCCTGCTGAGCATCAAAAACCACTTAAAATCGATGAACCAAATCACCATTCATAAGCGAACGAAGAAAGCAGCAGCAACCTACTCAAGTCCTTGGCTATGAAAATTCGAAATTCAAAATTCGTTTCGCGTTGGTGTTGTTGTCAATGAATGAGTCACTCTTGTCAATTAGCGAAAAAAAAACTGCTCATCCTATCATTAACCTTTAGATTCCCTTCTATTGTAACGCCCAAATTGTATCTCTTCAACCTCGGTATTAATTCCAAAAAATAAAAAAAAAACCTAATCTTCACACAATAATAGATACAAAAGCAAACAAACACGAGGCGCACATAACTGCGGGGAAGCCATGTGGTTTGAACCAACATTTTGGACTTTATCCAAAAGAAAAGAAAAAAATCCGATTTGAAAAATTGCGACATTATTTAACCAACTGCACATGTGTGTGCGTTTGGTGTCTTCTTTTTTGTATTCCTATACCACCTCATTGTGCGGGAGTCAATAACATTCGAGAGGATACAACTCGCGGCATTCTGAAAACCAAAAAATCCGAATGAAACACCGATGAAAGATTGAAGAAAAATTCCAATTTTCCCCCGATTACTAATTATTGAGAAGAATATTACTAATGGACTGGACGACCGACGTCGTCTGAAATTAAACACATAAATCAGCCAACTAATTTTTTTTTTTTCTTCTTCTCAAAAGAAAAAATATATAAAAAAATATTGACACACACGGTGTGTGATGATGGGAAGCTGACGTCGCGTCGTCGCCGACTTGACTGCCATCTCACCTTGAAAACATTTTTCGAGATTTACTTTTTTTTTTTTTTGATTTGATTTGGAAAAGATGAGGCATTCATACAAATTCGTTCGGTGTCATTCTGATTCAATTATGTTGAACTTTTAGATTGTAATTCGTTTAGAGAGGAGTTGTTTATCCATTTCAATTTGTGATTTGTCGTAAAAAAAAAAGATGAATGAATTGATCACTAGAGAGTCAGCAAAAACTATGTAAGAAGGTAGTTTAATTTTTTTTTTTTGGAAGAAAAGCCCATTAACACAAGATTCGTGGTTCAAAATGCTTTGTTCGACCGTCAGAATGGCAACCCTTTACAAATGACAGCTACCTGTCGCGCCATCCTTAAAATGGCAACCCTTTTGCAATGACAGCTGTCATACTGTATGCGCGACGTGCAATCCTCGAAATGGCAACCCTTTACTACTGACAACTGTCAAATAATATGAGCGATTGATATGCCTTATTGGACCGTTCTATCCTCAAAATGGCAACCCTTTACAAATGACAGCTGTCATACTACATGGGCGCAGTGCTATTCTCAAAATGTCAACCCTTTAGCAATAAAAACTGTCAAATAATATGAGCGATTGATCGTTCTATCCCCAAAATGGCAACCCTTTAGAAATGACAGCTGTCATATGGTATTCACCCTGCGATTGACAGTTCGGAAATAACGTACAAATTCATACTGCGAATAGCCACAGGGGCACGGAATTTCAAACTCAATCAATCATCATTTTGCCCCCGATAAAAACCTCTATTTGTTGGAGTGGTAAGAAACTTGACTAATATGCGTTTCCCTACTGGAGCTCAAGCACACACTGAGTAGCAAAAGACCACACTTCCCTCTGCAGCATTGGATGATATGCAAAATGCCTTTGCTCAAAATCAAGTCGTCACACTTTTTATGAGTTTTATCTCACTGTTTTGAGGCTCGGTCTCTGAGAGGTGTTACGCTTTATTTTTGCAGACAGAGAACAGAGAAGAAGGTATAGGAAAGAGTTTTTAAAATGCTATTTGAAGTTCAGGTGGCGTCCAAATATTGCACAACAGAAAAGAAGGGAGAGGAAAGAGAAGAGCGAAATGGTTTGAAACTTAAATTGTGTCCGAGTTGACTGAGAGGAGTTGTATGTGTTTTTTTGCATTCGTTTGTAGTTCACAGTGTTTTTCCGCGTTCGCTGTTCTTCTAACGAATCTTGTTTTTTTTTTTTGGTACTGTGAACATGGCAAACTATTTAGAGCTTGCCTCATTTTTTAATTCACCAAGATGTTTGTCAATCATTGAGATTAAAGGAGGAGGAAACGATTACCACTTGAAATCGCATATGAAAAACTGCCCAAGTTTATGCAAATTACTCTCATCTTTCGTTCAAGCGAAAGGAGAAGATGAATATGCTTATACAGGGTATAAGCCATGGATAAGTTCAAACAGAGAAGAAGGGAGAGGAGAGAGAAGAGTGTAATGGTTTGAAACTTAGGTGATTGTATGTGTTTTTTGCATTCGTTTGTAGTTCGCAGTATTTTTTCGGCGTTGGTGTTGAAATGCTTTGGTGCTTTTCAAGTGAACACGACAAACTATTAAACTATTTAGTGAAAGTAACAAAATTTCTAAAAAAAAAACACGCCCTCAATGTGCTACACTACTTCTTGTTTTTTAAAGAAAAAAAACCCGATGAATAATGCGAATAAGAGAGACGTTCATCAGCTTCCACGTGATGCCAAATTAAAGCCATTAACTCAATTTTATTTACACAATATTTCCCAAAATTTCCCATTGGCTTCATAAAACAGCATAAAGAATAAAGTATAAATAACAAGCCACCACATGTACTGCAGACCCCTACAAGGGATGCGTAATAGACTTCTCCGATTGTATCTTAAAAAAAAAAAAAAAAAATCTGATCAATTACGAGTTGATTGCCACACACACTCAGCAATGTTTTCTCCTGCCGAATATTCATCTCTATCGTGCAATAATATTTACGTTTAATTCGACGGATCTTCCGTTTTGATTTTATCTCCAAAATGCCATTTATGCCGGCGATGGGGTGGGTGAAAAGCTTTTCATTCAATTATTTATTGACATTTCACAGGTGAATACGGATTCAAATTGGAACGCCAAGCTATTTCCTCCTGCCCTCTCTAATTTATACAATCGATTGATTTCCTTTATGCGGTGTTCACCTGCTGTTTAGACATGCAAAAAACAACCACTCGCCAGTTCATTGAGATGTGCAATTTGTTGATATAAATTCTCCATGATCCATTAAAATCCATTGAAGTTGAAACCAAGAGGTGAGCTGCCTCAGCCTCTTAGATACACTATCTGTGATCAATTGACCTCATTTTCGGTGGGTAGATAGGATAAATATTATCCAAGCATTTATACCGTGTGTTTTACTGACGGTTATAATTCAAAAATTTAATTTGGTTTCATAGGCCGCGCGCCCAAATGAAATGCAATTTGCATTTCGAAGGAAAATTTATGGCTTACAATTGTGGTGAACTTTTGTTCATACACAGTTTCAAATGGATCAATAAATTTTATTACAGTTGCTTGCCCCCAAAAGTTTTATTTGTTTTTTGTTTTTTCAGAGCAACAATGTCACAATGCAAAGGGGGGCGTGTGTGTGTGTTTGAGTTTGGAATTTTCGTACAGAAATAGTTTTTTTTTTGTTTTGAATGGCCCTTTTACATTTTGTGCCCAACTTGCCATTAAAAACTAATAAACTTGGTATCCATTTATCACTGGAAGACAATTTGAAAAAGAAGTCAAAGTAAAGTGTTTTTTAGACTCACAATGTGGGGAATCAGTTGACAAATTTTACTTTTCAATTTTTATGGACCAATCAAATAGTTAGGGCGGCCATTGATTTTGAGTGGCAGCTTCACTCAACTGCTTCACCTGTCCATAAAGCTGGAGACAGTTTTGTGGCTTTTCATGCTTTAAACATGAGAAAACATGAGTTGTGGAAATATTTGGTACCCAATACAGGCAAAGTTGCACAAAATAACACAAACTACCAACAAAAAATTGTAATAGTGTTCCAGACATGGGAGACAACATTTTCCAAAGGTTTGGCCAGCTTTTTTGTTCGAAAAATTATGCCAGAAAAAGATATTTCCTAGCAATGTGGAGTCCTTGCAAAATTCTCTTTAATTTGATATGCCACATGGTGGGCAACAAAAAAATTTACTATTTCACATAGGGTGACCCAAAAAGTACTTTGAACCAAAGGATTAGTCTCGCGATTTCAAGCGGATTCTACAAGTATGCCAACGTACGATTTTGAAAGAAATGAATGTGAAGGCTCTGGAAAATTCTCTTTAGTTTGATATGCCACAATGGTGGGCAACAAAAGTATTTATTTTGTAAAGGGTGAACCAAAAAAAATCCTAAAAAATTAAAATCATTTACTGGTACACACAATAAGTTTCAGATTCTCTAAGTAAAAAAGTTTACAAGTCACAAGGCGTTGATAGAATGTGATGGACGGACAGACACCGTATCAAACCTATAAGTATTCCGTCTTTCCGTAGCGCCTTTCGTATATTTCGTCAAAGACTAGGTGTTTATTTGTTTGTCTCGCAATTTTAAGTGGATTCTAGTCCATTACACGATTTTGAATGGAACTTTTAAAAATCTAGGCTTTCTAGTGATCGAAAGCACGTCATCTATTCGAGGTGGATTCTTGCGATTTGCCTTTAGATTGTGCGTTTTTGAGTGGCTTCTTAGAGTGAATATTCTTTTGACGTGATGGCGTATAGAATGACGTGATTTGAACGCAGTGTAGGCTTTGAATTTGTACACAAAGTAGACACTCCAAAAAGGAAGGACTGAAGTTTAAGAAAACGATCGACATTGTTTGAGCTAGCAACAAGGACATGTTTTAACTATTTCACTGCAGTATTCATGGGCCTAGCAACTATCTTACTGGCCCCGAACTACACTGCCACAAACGGCTGGAAAGCTTGTATTACAAATCCCAACTAAAACTATCCTCCTCCCATCGAATCAGAGGACAAAATTTCTCCTCCCTTTTACTGCCTAGCTGTTGAAACACATTACCTACTCAAACAAAAGTGTAAATGCGTAAAATTACAGCCCCCTTTTCTACTAGGACCTGCTCCTTTATTACGTCGTATTAAGTGCTCAAGTATTAAAAGTATTAAATGTGCAACTAAAACTTCAGTGTTGTCAACTCAAGTATAAGCAATTCGCTTCCCCCCTTTTTGTGTGTTCTAATTAAAAACGTGTGCTAAACAGAAGAACAACTCTATATCCTGCTCCTCTGCTAATCCTTAAAAAACCTTCCAATGAATACCCCATTGCATTAGAAAAGAGAATGAAAAACTTATTTCTAGGTGAATAGGTCCAACAAACCGGCGCAGGGACATGCCACCCTGATTAAAAAAAAAAAAAAAAACATAGAAAAACGAAACCCATACAGTCTCTTTGAGTTGAGTGCACTCAACTATAATATCCGAAAGGAAATTCTCCACTACACACTCAGAAGGGACTGAAATTAAACATTTCAAAAGGACAAACACAGGGGGGTTGGTTCCCTCCTTTCTCTCATCAAAAAACAAAAAAACCGACGATTATCCTCCTGCAAAACGGACACGAGTTTCGTCAGACGAGATAAAATTAAAAACGATGAACTTAGCGGTTATAGAAGAGCAAAAAATAATAAGGATGAGCAAATGAGCAAATAAAAAAGTTCCTCTCAGTGTAGACATAGTGTTGGTTGGTACAGGACATCATCAGGCAGGGGAACTACCAGGGTTATGTACTCCCGTTTGTTTTTTTTTTGTATGAAAGGAGCAAAGTCCTTAAAACAAATACAATAATCAGCCTGCGGAGATAATAAACACACTGATTATGTGTTCCTTTGGGCGAGTAGTAGTAGTAGTAGTCTTTTTGTGTGTTCCTTTGTTTGTTTATAAGCAATTAATTTTGCGATTGTTATTTGTGGATAAAAGATACAATGAATTACAGATACTCTTTTGTTTTTTTTTCATCTCTTGTTGTTGTATGCGGCAAAGCAAACAAGAAAGAAAAAGTTCAAAGGAAATCACATAAAATTATGAAAATACACTTTTCTTTTTCTCTTTGGAAATTTTTGTATCTTTTTCTTTTTTTTCTTTCGACTTCAATGTCATGTGGTTTTTAATCGATTTCGGATGGTATTTTTATTATTTCGTGGAGATTTTCACAAGGAATGTAGAAGATTTCAAGGACACACTGTGGCTCGTCGTAAAATGACACAAAAATTAGGAATGCTGTTAAGTATCTGCGAAAGTCAGTGTAATAATTATATCAGACAGGCGTGAGTAAGAAGCGTAGGCACACAGTTGAAAGGATCTGCGTCGTAAGTTTTAAAAGGAAACAACTAATGGGTTGCTTGTCACTTAGGATTAAAGGTGGGATGGCCTTCTCTAGGTGAGTCAGATTTATTAGCAAAAAGGAGAAGGAGGAGGAGAACATAGCAAGTTGTTTGCCCAAAATGAAGACTTTGGAAGCATAATAAGGAGCTAAAAGACAAAAACTGTGAGACCTCCTGAGTAGGACCTGGTTTGACAGGCTTTCAACATAAAGATACTCCTTAGTGTGGCATGAAACTAGAACTCTGTTCGACGGATATGAGGAGTAGACCTCTTTCTTTTAAGGTGTCCTAGAGTGATGACATCGTGCTGAAGAGGAAGAGCTGGTGCAAACTATAAAAGATTAAAGGAAGAGGACAGGCTATACTCAGATCTAAAAGATGAGAGTAGGACGAGCTATCCTATATGGATTCGATTTTCGACTGTATTGAGGTTGAGACTGATTCTGGAGCACAGTTTCGCAGTCTGAAGGAAAGCCATCGTGACAAAATGCCACATAGATAGACCCGGTGACAAACATATATTCAAAGGGTACTCTGATGAGGTAAATGAGATCAGCGCCAAGGAGTCCTGGAAGTCAATTTCCATTTGACATCTCTTATAAAGGATTCGACTACGGACGAAAACACCAGATCTAGAGAACAGGCACACTACTAGGGACATTACAATCAACACTGACGAACACTAAATAAGCTAGAAAGCACTTTAGCTAAAACCGTGCCAAGTCTAAGGGAAGAAGGCCTCTAGACAGCTGGTCACTACGACCAGGGGGTGAGCCTTAATCCATTGGCTATGTCGAGACTCGGTAGTGAAACTACAAGATCCAACTGTCAAATTGCAATGGGAGATTTTGGAGCAGACGGGAACGGTCTACGAATATCAAAACGATGGATCTAGGTTAGGTAAGGAAGCTGGGTGCCTTGTAACAGGGAAGTCACTGCTCCCGTCCATTGTACCAATCATTCAATCCTCAAAACAAGGTAAAAAAGAAGAGTTTGCTATTACAACCACCGAAATAGTGATACGAATATTAGGAGCTGATGGAGTTCCTAACAACGTTGCCAAATGACTACCAAGAGTTCTTATTCTTTTGATGGATAGAGCAAGACAGGATTGATCTAAGAACGATCTCGGTATCGAGGCTAGAGTTTCAGTACAAAGTACCTTCTATGCTTCAAACTTATTGGAAAAAAAAAACTGAATGAAAAGGATATTTTATCTTGACTGGGAATATGCTTGTTTAAGACTCAAACCTTCCTGCTTCTGCTTCCACACTTATTGCGAATGATTGCTGAATGACTGGCACGAAAGAAGAAGAGATAGAACCTATTCGCACAGGAGGAAACCTTACACTTGTAACGGAGCTAAACGAGCTACAAAATGTTGACTTAAAAGGGTCAAATGAGGAGGTCCCTGTGCAGAATGGATAGACCATATTACCTGCTAAGGATAGTCACAAACACTCCCGAATATCGGTGGACTGGGATACGCATGAAGAGGGCACGACATGCAAAGAATGAATGCAAAGAGACGACCTCGAACTGGCGACAGGTAAAAAAGAAAGATCAAGGAAGAGGAAAGGACAGTCTCGGCATCGTTGTGGCAAACCAAGGGGGGCAACACTGCTAAAGGACGATGGATCCACAAACTCATTCCCAACATAGACATATGGACATAGAGAGCGAGGGGGAACAGTCAAACAAAAATGATATGACATATGGTCACGTTTGTATCTTGACATCATGCGAACAGAATTTTCGTTCAATTGCGACATTAGCCATCGTACGCTAAAGGCAATTATGGTTGGGCCTACAGAGACAGGAAATTCGAAGCAATAAGCTCAGCAATGTGCCGTCTAAGAGAACTGTCAATGAGTGGACCTACTTGCCAAACCTAATCTGGACACAAGACATGAATAACATACTGATGTCACACAGCTGGATAAAGGCAAAAATGGAAGGCTCAAAACAGCATAAACAGCTTTCAAAAGGATGCCCAAGATGGTGTCCTTATTATACAGAAATAGCTTCAACTGGTTTAGAGTTATGCTTGTTGCTTGGTTGAGCTCTACCTACAACGGGCAACACTTTAAGCCCGAGGTCGAAAATTTGAACATTTGTCACATGTCGTCACTTAAAAATCGATTGACAGTGAACCTGTTCTATTCTGTTCTATTATTCAATCTTTTGAGTCGGTTTCCAGTCGATCCAATAAGAAAGAAAGGACTTTTCACAAAAACAAACACAATTATCCTCGTGCTGCTTTCTACTTAAACTCACACCAAGGAAGGCAACATTCAAAACACGCGGCACTAAAAAAAGACAACCAACTCAACTCCATAACCACAAGAACCAATTCCAATCTCCTCTCAGCCTAGAAAGCCGCCAACATCCACGTGCCCCTAATTGTGTCCCAGCAGTAGATGCTACCTACTTTCTATTCAAAGGAAAATACTCCTCATGTTGGTGGTTTTGTTAAGTAAATTAAGCTCCAACCCCTAGCGAGAGATTTACATTTACATATTCCATCTCCTTTCAAAGTGATTTCAGTGAGAGAGTACACAGCCACCAACCAATTTGCATTCAATAAAAATCCATATTACACCTATCAAAGGAATCAATGCCGCATATAGTATAACCTTATAAGGATATCCGACTCCCTTCCCTCTCTCTCTCAATTTTTATTCAATTTGCTGACATAAGAACCATCTTCACAGTTGAAGAAAGTCATAAAAGAAAACCCCCCTCTCCCCCCAACAAAGAGAAGCAGAAAAACTTTTTGCAAATTTCCATTGGAGACATTTCGGCGTAGGTTTTTGTTTTTTTCCTTCGCATAAACAAAAGAAAAACAAAAAGAAAAAAACACTCTCGAGACATAAAACAGACAAAACACCCCACACAGAAACATTCCTACGAATATATTGCCCAATTTTTCTAGAGCACAGACTATTTTAAGTTGGGAACGCCAGACGCACTTGCAATTAAAAAAATAAAACAAATTCGGCGGAGAACAACTCTTCTACTGATTCGAACGATTATTTTCCTATTTTTCCCCCAAAAGGAAGAATAATAATCAACCTAATAGGTGAATGGACATTGAATTTCAGAATCTAATAAACTCACTCGACGACGACAACTCGTGTGAATGTTGTTTTCCTTTCAATTGATAGTACTTAAGATGCATTCCTTAAGCACACATCACGAGTTAGGAGCAGAGTATGGCAGCCTTGAATCTAGGTGAAATTCAATTGGGAGTGCGACTCATTTTATTGCCACGAGTTGGTATGGATTTTTTTTTGTTTTACATCCTTTTATGATCTAAAAGGAATTTATGTCCTTAAAGCAACTTCAATTACACTCCAGAGAGATGGAAAACATTTGTGTACTGCGACACGATGGTACACAACACATGTGTGCTGAAATTAATTACCCTAAAGTTGGAGAGAGAATAATTTAACTTTGGTTGGGTTTTATTGTCGTCCTGCGATAAAGCGGAGAATTTTTCGCTAACGCGTCCCAAGTGTTTCCAGTTGTGTGGGTGGGGAAGAGAGTGACGGATACTTTAGATAGTTGAATTGCCGAAAAAAAAACAAAATGTTTTTGGTGGCATGCATGAAATAGTTTAATCAATACAAAAGAGAGAGAGAGGAAAAGATAAGAATGTGGGAATTTGAACATGTGATAGGCTTTCATCCCTTCTACTCTTGAGTCTTCACTTTTTCAAAAAAAAAGTCAACAGTAGAGCTTAGATGGAGTACATTTCCGCCTTTAACATTCTATAGAAAAACTATGTGCCCTAGGTGGCAGCCTTGTGGTACCTCTGAACACTTTTCGACTCGTTTGTTTGACGACAGATGGAAAGTCAATGTTTTTAGATGGATTAGAACGTCGGATCAGTCGTTAAGAAGTCCAGTACTTGTGCAAATATTCAGTCAAATTTGACATTTAATTCAACTTATGACAGTGATTGAAAAGGAACAACCTCTAGTACCCGGGAAGGGGATCGCATTTAGCGAGGAAATAAGTTCAACAGAGTGGGCTTTAAAACAAGTTTATGATGGGACATGCAACCGACTCTTCACGATCTTCTGGTGTCATACGAATAGAGCAGGGAGTCAGCTGGATACTTTTAGAATCAAATATGAAATTACAAGAAAAAACAGCCAGATTTCAGCTGACCTGGATTTAGCTTGTCATACTCAAGTATTTAGCCCAAGCCTGGCGGTAGTTCGATTAGTAAGGAGTTTCAGCCTCCTATGCTTAGGTGATCGCGATGCTGTCTGATCTGACGAATCTTGGAATGGCTTTCGGCTTAAATGAGTTCCCTCTAGGACCCCCTTCGGTAAATACCAAAAACTCCCTTTCTCTTCTCGAACTTTATAGGTTAAATTTTTCATTCAAAAGAAGAGCCAAAGGTTCAGAGCGAAAGTACTAAATGTTTCATGTTTTTAAGAAGAGCTTCAATTAAATTGTATAGCCTCGCGTTGGGCGCTATTTAACAGAGCAAAACGAACACTTAATAGGCAGAGAGCCAATTGAGATGCGAAAATTTAATGACATTTGCAGAGGTAGACACAGAACTGGATTAAATACAACTAGAGTTCAGAAAGTAGCAGAAGATGGACGATTTTTAAGAGTCTAAACAAAGCTGTGCACAGATATTCGTAGAAGCAAATGGTTGTGTAGTCGTAAAGAGCCAAGTTAGGCACCGAATGATCTCCTGCCATTGGATGGTACATCTAAGCTCTAGAACTAAAATTTTAGACAAAATCAGAGTTTTGAGAATACTATAAAGCAATAGGCATCATAGACGGCAACCTAAACAACTTCATCCACACAATTTAGCGCCCTATAAAATGTACGAAGTCCAAGTACTAGTATAATGCAGAAAACCTTTAAAAGAGTTCCATTAAGGGTACCACACGGCTGCCAACTAGGGTCCATGATCTTCCTATTGAATACTAATACTAATACACATCTGTTTACGAGGTGGGAAAATTGCTTGAAATATTTACATTTATCAAGAGAACAGACTAGGCCAATGTTCGTCTACTTATTTACACTACAAAGCTACATTGGCGACCTCTTTCTTCTGCTGGTAAATAGGTACGCCATTGAAAATATTTTCTAGGTTAATCCATATAAATATGTATAAATGTAAGAGACAAAACCATTTTTATTCCTCTTATCTATTATGCATCATTTACAATGCGATAAACAATTTAAAGAAGAAAAAAAAAAGAAATACTACGGCACCCTTGTTTTTGTTTTTAAAAATGTTCGCAAAATTTACTTGAAAAAAAAAATGCGACACAATGACGTAACAAAAGCAATATTTGAATAGTCTGTCAAAGTGGACAGACGGTATTTGCTTGAAGAGGAAGAGGAGGTCTTTAATTAGATGCGGGGAAAAACAAAGCCCAAACCTAATCGCAGAAGATATGCCATCAAACTGATTAAATTAACACATTTATAGATAGATACTTATACATGAGTGTTTTCGCTTGCAGTTTTACTTAAAGCTGTTTAAAGAAAAAAAAAAAGACCTTAATCTTATCGAACAGAGGGGAAATTCAATGCAAAGTCGCGCACATGTCGAGACTTAGTGAGCATTTGAAGTTGTATAAGAAAAGCTAAAAGGTATTGTGATTTGTGGTCTCGTTTTGTAGGAAAAAGAGAGTTTAAAGAGAGCCGGGCAAGGATGCAATCGTGTTTGCATAATGATCTAGGGTTGGGAAAACAAAGGTTGGAACGCCAATGAGAAGTTTTAGGTTACTTTGAGGCCCTTGAAACCACCTTGAAACCGTGTATGACTGCCTAAGTAGAGTAAGTTTGTTTAAGGTTTCCCAAAAAGTCATATTGCTGTCAAAATTGACATCACAAATAGAGCAAAGAAGCCACTTACGCCGAATAAAAATTCACACAGAAGTGACAAAGGGATCAAATGTCTCCTAACTCTTTAAGGACTTATTCCACACTATGCCAACTTCGCCTACAGATTTTCCTAGTAAACAACATTTTAGGATTTTCTCTTCCAAAAACCAACTTATCTACGCAAAGTGATAACACGGAAGCACTTACATAGCAGCTGTACTTTAAATAGCTTCTAGCGCCATCTCTTGAGTCTTTTGAACGGCTAGTGGGAACTAGAACCTTAAATTGCTTCGAGATGCTAGATGGCGCTATTTTTTTTCAGCAAAATGGCCGATATGGGCAACGTATAGGAGCATTTTGAATGCTGTGGGTTGCTTTACATTTCAGAGTAGATCTCACCTTCTAGATTAATGATCACAATGAAAACTATACCAAGTTTTAAGTTAGACTTTGAGCAATGCAACTGCGAGTTGCTTTTAGTTTCGTGTGGGAGTTTTTGCATATTG
The DNA here is from genome assembly GCA_949716465.1 of Chalcosyrphus nemorum. Lineage (NCBI taxonomy): Eukaryota > Metazoa > Arthropoda > Insecta > Diptera > Syrphidae > Chalcosyrphus > Chalcosyrphus nemorum. The sequence goes on along the minus strand of OX454335.1, from coordinate 4,084,007 downwards.
TGCGAACAAAGAGGCGTACAATTTGAAAAAGAGAACAATTGCGTCATTTTGTATAATTTTTTGTCAGGATACGCTGTGGACTCAGGCGAGAACTGGGACTGGGAAGGAAGTACGACAACTGGGAAAGAGTTGGGGGGAACTGAGGCAGAAATTGGACACGATGGCGCGAAGGCGTTAGAACCCACAACGCGATACAAGACATAAGTAAGTAAGCACACGATGGCGCGAAGGCATTGTAGAGGCCCTAGGACTTACAAGAGGTGATACAGAACCTACCGAACGAAGAACAACGACAATCTAAAGAGACTGCACACAGAAAAACAAACACTATCGCATGTTAGACAAGAAACTGTAGGCCCCTTTTGCACGTGCAGAAATGTATACCACGCACAACACGTACAGCTACACCTTGCCTTGGTTTATTTATTTATTTCTCCTTAAAATAGAGTCCAGAACTTGGTCTTTTTTCAAGAATTAAGAACCACAACATGGAAAAGTACTCAGCACCCCAATAAAAAAAAAAAAAAGTATAAAACGCAATTAATCAAAATTAGAACAGATTTTATGGTTTCTAATTAAAAATAATAATACAAAAAAAATGTGATAAAATTTAAATATTTTTAGACCTCTTGGCGGTTTATTATTAAAATTTTTTATACTTTTTTTTTTAGGGTTTTGTCTGACTCAACAGTGGAAATCATCCCCCCTCCCCCGCAAAGCAGTCCGCAATTTTCACTTATTCACCGAAAAAAGAGAGTGTACTCTTGGCTATTTTTACAATTAATTCCAAGTATTAGCAGATGATGATTATTTAAAGATATTTTAACACAGAGCACACACCCACTACTTCCTTAAACTCTGTTTCTCCTTAAAAAAAAAACAACTAAAATAAAAATAAACAAAATAAATTAAAAAAAAAATAGAAAATATTACGTATACGCCCAAGGTATTCAACCTACTAGATACTTTTGCTTTTTTTTTGTTAAAAATGAGAAACAATGAGACTAAGTGACTGCGAGTAGTAAGTAATACACGCGTCATTTTTACGCTTGACTCTAAAACAAAACAGAGAATAAAAACTGCCAACCACGTGATAATCAATTGTGTTCACATTGAGATACTGGCTGGTAGAATTCATGTTCATATTCAGCAAAGTGCATTAGTTTAGAAATTTGATACTACAATTGCAAAGTCAACGTGAAAGGCAGCATGCGAATGGAGAGAGAGATATCTCCAACTTTATGCGACGGCTGAGGGATATCGCTTACAACAGGCCCTGGGTGCACACACCCTATCCAAAGCCAAGGGTATAACACAACTGGGAGCAATGTGAATTCCAATTGCTAATGCGTTGTGCCATCAAGCATCGCATTACAATCAAACTGCACCCTTAGACAGACTAAAATTTTGGTTGAGGGATTCCCTTCCTGATTGTACGCAAAAAGTATCTATAAATCAAAATGGCAATCTTTACTTGTCTGTCAAACACTTGAAAGATTTTTTTACAATTTTAACACTTTTTTCCGGATATCAACACTACACAGCGAGCGCGACGAAACGAACAAACAGACACGACGACTTCGTATCTTCTCTTTAGTACGAGTACAACACATTCGTTGTGAAATGTATCTGCGGCGACGAACAGCGAGTGAAATACATCGTACAAGCTCTGCGAGCCGACTGAATGCCAATGCGAGAGCTTTCCTACACTCGGGGGGTTGCGAACTCTCTTTTTTTTTGTGTTGCGCGGCGTGGCACGGCGCTGTGCTCTCAGGAAATTCCATTTCACACAAAACCCCAACTGCTGCTGAATGTTTTGTTTATTTTCCTAGGTCGGGTCGGGAAGACGAGAAATGTGGAAGTCACAGACATCGAGGATGTACTCTCGTATATGACGTATACAAGCACGTTGTTTTGGTATGACAATTAGGGGGTGGCGGCGGTGGTGCTGATGGTGACCATCAAAGAGAGCGAACGATGCCAAGAGAGTAGGGTTTATTATTTTAGGGATGCCATTTGGGGGGGGGGGGGGGGGGGGGGTGTTTGATAGCAGTCCCAATAGAAGATACCTTCGGCGTCTGGTTTTGATTATACACAAAAGAGCTTTTTGTACAACGAAGTATCTATGCTAATCTGGGCACTGGGGGGCGGAGGCAGGCGATTCTCTTTGCATAATTACTTATGCACAGTAGCATTGTGTATAACAGTTATGTATGTTTAGTTATTTTTAGGGGAATGAGAGAGCAATTGATTTTTTTTTTCCTTCGGTTTTTTGTTGAGACGTTTATGTTGCGTATACGACGCACTGATTGCCGCAATGTGATTGCTTTTTTATGGAATTTGTTTATTTTTGTTTAGACTTTCGTAGGGAACGATTAATCTTGAAATTTTTTTCTAGAGTTTTAGAGTAGATATTGCAAGAGAAGAAGGTAATAAAAGTGAAAAGGGGAAAGGCACAGAATTCAGGGAGATATGACATTGCTTTGGTCGTTTAAAAGTTGAGGGATGAGTCCAAGGAAGGGTGGAAGCAGACCTTTTGATTCGAAGCCAGAAATACATATTACAAAAGGACGAATGACAAAGCCCTTGTAAGCGTAGTGAATAGGTCTCTGTATAAGCAGCAACTCCACAAAAAGTTTAGACAGTTTTGGGGGATTTCTCTTAAATGATTGATTCTGCAAAACGAGTTTGATGGAGGACAATGAAAGAGAGGAAGGTTTGTACAATTTGAGGGAAACTACAAAGGCACTTTAGGAAAAGTCTGCAAGTGCAAACGCTAAGAAGGTAGGGGCATTTAATGGAATTGAAAGGTTTGCTGAATCTGAATCCTTGCCCTCAATTCCTTTAAAAAGAAGTCCTAAAAGAAAGAATTAAAAGTCCTGGAGAGGAGAATATAGAATCAAACTCATCAAATTAAGAATGAAAGTAATTGTCCCTCCACAGATTTTAGGAAGGGGTTCAAAGACCAGTACAAACTCTCGATGCTTCTACTGCGCAACCTATTTCTCTAGAATCAATCTATAAGCCGAAAGGAGATTCTCAATGGTGACCACAAGACACATGAACAAGTACTGTGAATTATAATCAAAAGCAAAAAAGCCCCAACAATTTGCTAGTAATAGTTCAGACACCAACCATGGAGAGGCTACGCTAAGAAGATAGGGACACTTAATGGAATTGAAAGGCATGCTGAGCCTAAAGCGGATGACTTTAACTACATTTTCCCTCCAATTCATTAAAAAGAAGTCATGAAAAGCTGGAATTAGAAGTCCTGGAGAGGAGAATATATAATGTTTTACTCATCAGATCTTAGGAAGGGGTTTACAGACCACTACAAACTCTCGATGCTTGTACATCGCAAACAGTTTCTCTAGAATCAATCTATAAGCCGAAAGAAAGTCTTTAATGTGGACATGAACAGCTACTGTGAATTATAATCAAAAGCAAAAAAGCCCCAACAATTTGCTAGTAATAGTTCGGACACCAACCATGGAGAGGATACGCTGCACCAACTCTTTTGTAGACTTTATTTTCTCTCCCTCTCTCTTCCTATCGATGCACTAACTTGTGTTGAAAGAGCCAAAGAAGTCGTTGGTGGTCTAACTGGCCTTACTGATGATGAAAGTTGACAAGTGTTGTGTCCGCCAAAGGGAACAGATGTTTACAATAACAGGGGAAGAGGAACAAAGGAGGAGCTGGTTTGTGTGAATGACGAGCCACAATCGGCAGTACCGCCGGAAGTTGGGCTTGAGGATGAATTGGTGAAGAGCAACACGTATTCCGGGGAAGCTTTTTAGAGTTTGGATCAGATCAGATGAACAACTCATCAGCATTCTTTGAAAGCAACGTTTTAGAACACGATTGCTATTGCAGACAGATCTAGTACTAAGTACCTGGAGCTGTCTCCCCGAACCGAATACAAATGAAAAAAAAAGTGAACAAAATCCCATTTCCCTTCGGTTCAATAGCCCATCAAACAAAATGCATTCCGCACCGCCCAATGGGCCAGCAAACATATACATGCAAGACTCATTAGATTTACGTAAATAAATATTCACATGAATAGCCCCTGCAAGTGTACGTATCCAACCTCAAAATAAATCTGTACAACTCCCAACTACAGGGTGGGGGGAGTTGCGTCCAAAAAAAAAATCCAAGCAATTTGTAGACAGACTGTCTGCAATGTCTGTAGCATGTTCCATGCAGCAGCTGCAATTAAATGGGATAGTTTGCTTGAACACTGTTTCCACACAGAACCATGAATAGGGAGCAAAGGACTGCCAACCACTGTGCACATGGATGCCTACATTATATAGCAAAAAATAAGAGTAGAACTATGAAAGGAGAGAAAGTTATGTTGCCAGGATACCAACATAATATCGATTTAAGTTTGCAGTTCGTTTCCTTTTTTGTTGGAAGAAGGCAGTTAGCGTGTGTGAAAGTCAACTGAAGGTATTTGCTTGAAGTATTAAGTCATGGAGGAGAGCAGATGAGTTTACTTTTTGGTAAAAGTTTCTTAAGCTGTGAGTAGAGAGACTTTTTTCTGTTGGAAATTGTTTCAAGTTTGGCAAACTTGTGGCCTTGTATGTAGAGGTTTTGGCATAGGGTGAAGGATATTTGCGCTCAACGAGTTAAAAGGGAGAGGCACTACTCGCCCCTATTTAGAAGTAAGTCTGTCTACTTAAGCTATCTCAATGAGCAGACAATCGAAAGGTGGATTGCCTCCAATTTTCTCCATTAACAAGTTGAAGTAAAGGTTGGGAGCAGTCTTAACCATTCAGTACAGTATAGCCTAGTTCAGTACAATTGTACTCTGTGACAGCAAATCCAAATAGTCAAAATCCTTCAACTAGTAGTGACACAAACCAAAGATATCAAAGACAATAACCTACTGCTAGCTTAGTTTCACCCCTACTGAGCGATACAATGAGAAGGCTGGATTCAAAGCTTGATTTTGTCTGGGCTTCTAGTTGAAAGCCTTCCTAGTAGTGTCCTAGTCTAGACACAATTCAAAGATATCAAAGACATAAACCTATTGCTAGCTAGCCAAAGTATCAAACCTACTGAGTGGTACAATGAGAAGGTTGGATTCAAAGCTTAAGCTCCTGGGCTTCTAGTTTTACTAACAAAAGCTCCAACGATTTCATTGTCTAGCAAGTACATGTTTTCGACGATAACTCCACCGCTCTATAGAGGAGAGTTAGGCTAATTTCTTTAGGTACCAAAGGCTTGGTTTCATCCCTACTGACGTGGTACAAAGGTTATTATTGCCTGAGTTTCTAGTCGAAAGCCTTCAGCTAGTAGTGGCACAGCCGAAAGATATTGAAGACATAAACCTACGGCTAGTTTAGTTTCAAACCTAATGACTTGGAACAACGAGTTGGTTGCTTAGTTTGTACATGCAACAGGACTTGGGACTTCTACTTCTACAAACTACCAACAAAATGTTCAACTATTTCGCATGCCTTTCAAGGACAACTCGCCGGCCTTTAGACAAAACTTTGGCTAATTTCTTTAGGTACCAAGGACGGAAAACCTCCTCCAAAGAACCCCGAAATACCTCACACGTATCCATGAATACCTAACCAGCAACCTGTCCCGTGATAAGTCACACAAATCAATCTCCATTCTCGTGCGCGTCTGCCAAACATCAAACTGATTCACTCATTCCAATTTTCGTGTGTATAAACAAACAATAATTTCGAAAGAAATATCCCCTCACAAAAAGAAAAAAGAAGAGAAAACTTTTCACCGAATGACTGACTAATAAATACAACAGATAGAAAGGAATCCTACTTAAAATCAAATAAATTTTAATGAATGTTTACCGCGAGGTACGCGCGTCGTATTTCTTTTGACCTTTATATCCGCGCCTCTGTCACCACAATTCAAAAATAACCAAAGGCAATAAGAAAAGAAATATATACGCTAACCGGAACCAGGATAATTGAAAACAAGATGGTTGTCATCATCATCACCTCATGAGACAGAAGAAACAACAACAAGAGTTCAAAAAAGCTAATTATAATTGGCGGTCACATTTGTCACTCATCAGTGGAGAAAAGCCCACTGTTTCCTCATCGTCATCATCATCGGCACCACCCTTAAATAGTCCAAGAATTATTAAAATAATAAATAAAATGGCCTGCAAAAGAAAGGACCTCCGCCCGCAAGCCGCAAACCGCACAGAGTATTAAGAAAACTTTTAGCATCATCATCATCAACGCGAGCCACTCTCTTAAATGAGCAGCAGCAAAACGAATGGTGCCGAATGTATTTCAATTATTTTAATTGAGAATCAAGAGGAGAAAAATATAAAATAATATTTTTAGATAAAATAGACACAAAATGGACAGATGCCGAGAGCCACTTGCAGGCAATTATACTCGTCATAAACAAGCTCTCAGATGCGGCTACTAGTGCAGAGGAGATTCGGATTTGCTTTCATTCTTTATACAGTAGGCGATGGCGAATAAGGATCACTCTAATTTATTGAGACGAGGAAGGAATTTGATGAGTGAAATGTGGAAGGTCGCAGTTTATTTGTTGGCACAAACTAAAAAAATATAAAAAAATGAGAGCATTTAAGCAACATAGGCTTTCAAAAACGATTCGTTCAATTGATGCGAATCACTGAACGAAATGTCTTCCCTCTTCATCAATAATCTTTTGTAAATGCGCAACCTAAAACAAATATTCAAAAGGAAAACAGAGCATTTGCACAAAGTTTCTACTATTAGAACGATTCGTTCAATTGATGCGAATCACTGTCACTACTGCTGTGAATGAAACGATTTCTCTCGCCAACAATAGCCTGTTTTAGATACGGGATCTGATGTAAGAATTAATAATACAAAGTCCTTATGAGGTCGAATAAAACTAAGCACTTTGGTGAACAGAAGATGGACACCCTTCCTGCTACAAGTGAGAGAGGTAGCGACGAACAACAACTCTTTTTGTACACTGAGCACCGTAGGCTAAAAGAGGTGACTACTCGGATTCTTTACATCGACTGATGATGAAGATTGGAAGAAAAAGATAAGAGAAACAAGTTGAGATGCTGTGGGTGCCGTGACTCAGTGGTTAGGGCGTTTAGACTACTGCGTTTCTAAGTTTTTCACGGCCTCAACTCTTCCGCAGCTTTTCAAAAACCTCTACCCTTCGGATACGGTATAAAACTGTAGATCCCTTCTGTATGTGAAGGGACCACGTATAGCACGCACACGAAGCTAGGCCTTGGCTTTCGAGGGGTGCTGATAGACAAGTGGACTATCAGGCCTGGAAACAGATACTGGATCTACAGAACTCGACGCCCAACGTGGTAGCCAATACTCGTAGTTACAAAGAACTTGCAGCGGGAAGGAAGTGGCATCTTTGGTAAGCCAAGGAGACTTACCAGACCCTGAAACAGGTAGGGCAGGTCTAACTATTATGGTTGCCAATATTTGTAGGCAAAAAGAGCTTACAGGGAAAGAAGTCGCGCGTGTGGTAGGCCACGGAGACTACCTAAAACGGGCTTAGATCCTGCAGTAGCAGAACCTCAGCAACCACGTTGCCAAGAGGCACAAAGAACTTGCAGCGAAGAAGACAATCAGGAGAGAATTTGGACTGAATTCGATGCAAAAGAAAAACATATTGGCCCATTCGATCCATTCGTTTTCAAACTCATTCACATTACCGACAGGAGAAGGATTCCCTTCCCTACGAACGGACCAAAACTGACAATGTAGTGAAACGTTCCCCGGTGGGTTGGAGGTTATGCAAGGAAAGGAAAAAGGCAAAAGAAAATGACATAGGGAAGAAAACTGAAGATTTCGTAAGCCTAAAATACTAGCTCGAGACAAATAGAAAATGATGATGCACTCGATAAGGGAACTATCTCCTTTAATCTTCACTGAATGTATTTCAATACGAACGAGAAAAAAATACTGCGAATTATAAACAAATGCAAAAATGACAGGCGATTCTTCAAAGTCAATTTGGAGACCACTCATTAAGCATAAGAGCTACCACTACACCAGCTTCTCTCCCCAATTTCTTCAACGGCTTCTTCAGTAAAAGCGTAGTCCTATCCCTCTTTATTGAAATGTATGCAACCGAATCACAACAATCGATCATTCTCGTAATCGATCATTCTCCTTCGAAATCTGAGATGACAGCACCCGTCATCGTGTGTCATTTCATTCAAAAACTTGTATTGCCGAGTCTACGAGTGAAACAGCAAAGATGGGAGTACGCGAGACCTACTCTCTCATTTGTTATCGATTGGGGCCAGGTTTGGATCGAGATTCATTGCTTTTCCGCAATCGAATTGATCAGAGACATTCCCTTCGAGAGTCTAGTTCAAATGAGTGCATTCAGAGCCCTATTTAAAGCTTTGGAGGACTTAAGACTTTAAAGGGAGAATTAAAGGTTTTAGAGAAGACTTGACTTGACAAAGCCATAAGTACCTTACATAATCATTCGATGAAATTGTATCCTTCCCAGTTCTGTTACAAAACGAATCTCCTACAAAAGATTCCAGCCAGCGGTTCAACTATATAAGGCTAATATTCAAGTGAAATCAAAACCACATCCTCCTGGTGTTTCTTCTGTTTCAATGGAACTCACCGTCGACTAATGAATACTTTACAGTAAATACCGCTGCTGAACTTGAAATTCAACCAACATTGGCATTGAAAGGAATAGGGTACCTAGCACAGAAGCAGAAGGAGAGTGGATGGCTTGTAGGAGAACTGGAAAACCACCCTTTTCGGTATTTACACTTCCATGAATATTTACGAACCTAAAGGAGTTTATATTTTACGTTTTTTTTTTTTTTTTTCATTCGTTTTAATCCTTTTCAGTTAACTTTTCACAAGTTTGAGGTGAAAGTTTACATCAGAATCGGTGTGTAGTGTGTGGCTCTCCTGTGATTTCCTACCCCGCCGCCGACGACAGTCTGGAACACAAACTGAATAAATTTCCCTCCCAGATGGATGGTATTGATTTTTTTTTTCACTTTCCATTCGCCAGAGGACGAGCAGGACGCCAAGTTTTAAAGATGTGCAATAAAATTATGATTGCTTTTCACATTTTATTATGCAGAAGGATTAATTTTGAAAAAAAAAAAGCAAAGACTGGTCAGTGGGTGGCCGGGGAACGGTAGGTACATGTGCTTGCTTTTAGCTCGTGGGTAAGTAACAAGTTACATACACATGAGCAATAAAATGGATGAGAAGGATACGATTATTTGAATGTCATCTTATCGACGAGACAATTAAGATTGCACAGAGAGAATGACAAGAGAAACCTTGAACCTTAAAAAAAGATGAGTTAGGAAATCGTTATGTGGTTTTTTATATAACCAAGAGGTGGGTGGTTCTTCAGCAGCAAGGATTTAGACGCTCCTTTTGGGAGTGAGAGTAGCTGCTATCTTGGGATTTGGAACAACCACAAAGGAGACCTTCGCAAGTGATTGATTTGAGAAGAATTTCAGATTTTATTATGCAACTGGAAGAAGAAGGCGATTTATATCTTAAAATATTCGTCGTTGAATGCCATGAATGACAGAATGGATTTCACTGGAAACACACACAAATATGAATAAAGGAGGATAGGGAAATTGATTGGCTTCCTTTGTTTGTTCGAATGTTGAAGAGGGTCGAGGTTGTACATTTGCCTAAACTATCAAGATGGTGGCTCGTAGTCTGTCTAGTGGCCTTTCTGGTGATCGAGACTCGAAGTAGTGAAGATTCTTACCAAGGCTCTTGGATTCATGAGAGGTTTGAGGATCAAATATAAGAGCAGCCTAGCTTGTTCCCAAACCTTTATTCGTTGATGTGGCGAGAAACTTTGCTGACATCTGAATGGCAGTCTATCTTGTTCACAAACCTTTATTTGTTGCTGTGGTGTGAATCTTGGGTGACATTTGAATGTATGGAGATCGAAACATACAACCATTGGAAGACAATCGAACAAACTCACTTCTGAATCATTGACACTAACGAATTCAGTCTTTAGTTTAGGCTAGGTGAGATGGCTATCCCGGCACGAGTCATTACATACTTAGGCCGGCAAAAAGGTCCATTGTGCTACCAAATATTTGGACCAGAAAATCACCGAGTACCCGGGAAACCTTTACCATGCTGTGGCTGAGATTTTGTGTGCCTGAAATGGCTAAGAAGGATAACTGGAACAATCAACCCTGAACCTTCAGATAGACCGAGAAAGTAGAGAGTGCAAGCGAATCCTTAGAGTGACTGATGCAATCGACGTCTCGGCACTATTGCCCAATTGGTTTGGCTAGGTAGGATGACTGATTCAAACAAAGTCTGCACACAAAGGGGGACAGTGGAGGAAGAAAATTAGAGCTGACTGCCTGAATCAAACCTCTGGTACTGTTATGAAATGTTGTGACATAGGGATGTAGTCCAAAAGGCCAAGATACGCCGGCTACATTGAGCGAATGGACAACAATACTTCAGCCAAGAGAATCTTTGAATCCAAACCCCGAGGTTCGAGACGGCGAAGAAGATCTAACCTCAAGTTGTCGCGGATGCCAGATAACTTGGTCTTCGCAACTGGAAGTAGCACCGCAGAGGATGGAAGGCAGCTGCGTCTCAGGCAGAGAGCCCTTTAAGAAGAAGAAGAGAATGCTGACAAAGGACAGCGTCTGAAGATAACCTGTCGCCCCTGGAAGGTTGGAGGACTAACCGCTTATGAGACACCTTCGAGACATTGCTTGAACAACTTAGATCAAATATTTAAACGTATGGAGTTGACTCTCCTCCATCAAGAGGTCATCGCTCTCTCTTTCCAAAAAGTGCGCAAATATCGTGAATGGTTTGTTTTTTTCTTGCCCACCATTGTACCAAAGAAGTCACGTTCCCCCAAGTGGTTACTGAACCAAATTTCCGAATGAAAAAACAAGAGTCTTTATGTAAATCTCGTCAGATCAAGTATCAATGTCCTACGACATCTTGAAACCTCTGTTTACAAAAAAAAAAAAGGAGAAAACAAAGCAACACCTCGTGACAATAAGCTTTCTGCCGAATATAATTGACAGACACAACAACATGAACCTAATGACACTCCACCTCTCGGCTAAAGTTCAGGGACATGCTACTACGCCCCATCTTATACAACAGCACACCCAAGCAAGCACACATAAGGCAGACAATGGCGACGCACAAATATCGTTGCCTTTTGCTATTCAATTTGTGACAAAATTTTATGAAAATTTATACCAAAATGTTGCATTCAAAAAAGGAGACAAAAAATCCTCAAAACCTGTGACAAATCATCACGACTTGACCTCTGTGTACAAACATGTGTGGGGGCTTGTTATTTTGATGAGGCTTTTTTTTTAACAAAAGAGAATAATACACATATTTGTCAACTTGGAACGTACTTAACCTCCATCCCCTAATGAGGTGGATGCTAAAGCTTATGCATGAGTTATGCCATTCATGGAGCACAGCACAGCACAGCACAGCACAGAACTCACACGACGACGATGAAGTTTCTTAAAGGTGCGAAAGAAAGGTGTGGTGATTTCTTATATCCTTTTGATTTTTTTTTCCTTTGGTGAATATTTTACGATTTACATTTAGAAGGCAGTTAAGGAGGATTAAGGATGTTATCCTATTTCTTAGACTAATATCTATTTGGAAGGTTTTTTTGCAGAGGATATTGGTCACTTGTCCATTGGAACTGAGCACTGAAACGTTCGTAGCAGGATAGGAAGCTGATAAGTGATAAGTTGTACTGCAAAGACTTTTGGAAAGAAGAAACGAGGAAACTTACAACCCCAGCTCATCAGCTGCAGGCGAGTCAGGAAGGCGATCACGTTATGTTATAGATCCGAAACCAGAGTTGGAAGTGTACCTTGCCGTTGCTACAGATAGAAAAGCTAACTTCTGCAACTAAGAAGGCAGCAAGAACAACGGCTGAGCTGACAGGAATCATGGCAAACATCAGAGGACCAAAGCAGAAGAAGAAAGAGTCTGCTCTTAGCACAAGTTACGACATCTATGACGCTCTATGACTCCTAAAAGTGGGCCAGTGACAGGGAGAGTAAGTTGGACAGAAGGAAAAAGTATGCAACACCTTTCGAACAACCTCCTACGACGCTGCATGTCTAACAGCTGGTACCAATAGATCTACAGACTTGCTAAAGAAGAACAGCGGAAAAAAAATCATGCCATCAGGACACTGGTGTCAACAGCGACGAATCAAAGGACAAGACTCAAAGAATGGCAAGAGGGATAGACCCAAACTGTCATAGACAGATGGACGCAAAGATTGAGGCCTGAACCGAAAGAAAGCATGAATAGATGATGCTTACTGGTCATGAACGTTCCAGAGCTTACCGCCACATGAATACCAGACTTATTGTCCACGTACAAAGAAGCAGTTGAGGGCAGAAGAAGAAGAAAAAAAAGGACGTACTCTGCTAGTGAACAGACTGTGGAAGGGCCTAGATCTAGACAACATTAGCAGTCAGAGACTGGACAAGAAAGAAGCCAGGAACCATCATGAAGGAGCAACATAGACAAAGGCGACAATGGAAAGCAGCGCAGCCAACATCCAATGTCAATGAGTCAAGTATGTTAGGTTGAAGTCCCCCTCACCCGAGGACCTGGGACAGGAGTACTGTGGATGAGGGGTACTGTGCTTGCAATGTTTGCAGGTTCTAGCCCAAGCAGGCAGCAGGCAGCCAATTGATAACCAGGGAGCAAATAAGAAGAAGACAAGAAGTTTCTCTCCACCGACTGCACCAAAACAAGAATGATTCTTCCCAATCGCTGTTTCTTTGTGCTGGCAAACAGTAAAGTCCTTTGCCCAACCGAAGCCTACTCTATGGCTCTACTACTTGGACCTTATTCAAGAAAGATGAAGACCTCCTTCGCACTGATATCGTCCGTCAAAAACTGAGTATTGGACGTCTTAGATGCCACACACAAGTTCTAGCTGAAGTCCACCAACTTGGAGCGCCTTCTTATAGCCAAAGATCGTCTTAAATTGTAAGACATGTTGGTTGTTCATCAAGCTGACGCTGAATTGCAATCCTGGTTCACCAACTCCTCGAATTTCATTATAAAACCTATCCAAGGACACTCGCTGTATGCCTCTATGACAACTAACACCCCCAAGCAGGAAATGCAAAACATTGATTGATCACTCAAAAGAATGGATCATGTTCACGTGCAATAGCTCCTCCTACTTCCATCGATTAAAAAGGATATATTTAGAGCACGTTTCTAGGCTAAGCTACTCTTTCTACTTTCCTTCCATTTATGGTTCCTGAATGTATCTCTCATTTGTCATTCACTTTCGCTCTACGTGTAAACACACACTCACACACACCTAGCTAGCGACATGAATAATTCCACACACAAAAAAAAAGCCTTCAAAATAATTAACTCTCTCTCTCTCTTTCTCTTTCTGTACTCAGTTTAAACAGAGTGAATGCAATGTCCTTACAAAAAATCACGTGGTGCCGGGCACAGCCTATGAGTAAATCAAATTGAAACTGTAATTTGCCTGTCAGTCGACTGACAAATGCACAATTCAATTGGAAATAGATTTTTCATGGAAAAATACAAAAAAAAAAAAAAAATTAACAATTTTGGAAGAAGGCTTCCCTCCGCCGGCCCATTGCCAATGTTAGCATTTAATTAAATTCAATTAGTTTGTTAGCCTTGGGGTGGTAGGCTAACTGAGTTAAGGCTTAATTGTGATTTAACTTTCCTCCTCTCGCGCGCTCGCGCTCGCTGGTGAATCAATGTGTCAATTGGATTTGCCAATTTAGGAATTAACAAGTGGTTCTGGCGGGTTATGGTTCTATGCAATTGGTTTTGCTTGACATCCAATTGTGTTGCTTTATTTTTTGTTTGTTTGTTGATCTCTGGTAGGGATGTTTGGCATTTAACTGATGATCAAGTGAAGCTGTTTTGTTTCCATTCGCTTTTGTTCGAAGGAAGTTGTTTCGATCTGAGAACGCACATAGAACACCAAGGAATCTCTTGAGAAAGCTTCATAGCAATCTATACAGATGGATCGTAAATGGACACCGATGCAGGGGCAGAGATACGCCATCCAGACGTCAGCAGAGTCTTAGCAGTGACAGCAGCCCATAGAAGGCTTCACCCTTTTTTTGACAACCAAACAGCTTTCGAAGCAAAAAAGAACTGAAGCTGGTAAAGTGCTTTTGAGAGGAGCTCAAGGTTCTTGGAATACAACACAAGAGAATCTGCACACGAGGATATTCAAGGCAAACGAGTTAGAAAGAACAGGTTAAGCAGCCTCATTAGAACAATCTAACTCCTCATCACATCTTGCACACTTAAGCATGAAGCAGGGAATAAAGCGAACACTAGGTGGGACTCTATGAAAAATGTGTGCCACTGCAAGAGAACCTGGGCATAAGGATATCTCAGGCAATGAGAAACCGACGAGCTAACTTTATGGGCTCCATTGGAACAAGGTGTCTCCTCTATATGCAACTAGCCTTGCATACTTGAGGTTGTAGCAGGGGAACTCTAGGAGAGACTCCATGAAAAATTGTGCCAATACAAGAGAATCTGTTAAGGCAACGAGAAGACGGGCGAGCTAACTCCTCTCATCTCACTTTGATGCAAGAAATAAGGCCATTAGAAGAGAGCATAAGGAGGTGCTTGATTCAGGGAATAAGACTATAAGAGAGGAAAGACTAGGTTCCACTTCATGGAAACGTGTGTCATTATAAGAGACCATGCACACAAGGGTATCTTAGGCAATGAGGAGGGCAATGAGCTGCAATGAATAAGCTGAATCTCTGGATAAAAAAAACTAGGTGGGCAAACCCTAGGTCGAACGTCAGAGAAGCTAGTGCCATCACAAGAAAACTAAGGCCGTCTTTTGACAAAACAAAGACTTGTTCGGAAAGACAGAAGATCCCATTTCCATCCTCAAGAGGACGCAGTACTCCAAGAAGAAACTGATCGTGACGGAAGAGGAGGCTGCTTGCTAATATTCTTGAGGACACTACCCACTTTCTACGCCTGTCACTGCCTCGGTCTTCAGCACTCCAGGAACAAGTACTTTCCAACAGAAAAGCTGCTGAACTTCATCAACTCACCAGGATGGTTCATATCCACAAACGAAGTAAGTAAGAGATTGCATTTTATCCCATCTAACCTCAACTAAAGCCATAAGCAGCCCATGAAGGACAAAGGCTTGGCTTCTCCCAACTCACACAGAATGGAAGGGGACTACAGTTTAATGACATATCTTCGTGGTTCGCGATAGAG
Organism: Chalcosyrphus nemorum; assembly: GCA_949716465.1. Taxonomy (NCBI): domain Eukaryota; kingdom Metazoa; phylum Arthropoda; class Insecta; order Diptera; family Syrphidae; genus Chalcosyrphus; species Chalcosyrphus nemorum. Next base: position 4,068,732 of record OX454335.1, on the reverse strand, counting down.
GTACGCAGGGCTTCAAAGGATCCCCAACACGTCGGACCACAGCAGCAGATGAAGGAGACTGAAGAACCCAGAACTTTTTGACTCGAGATAATAAGCACTTACCATGTTTGCTACATCGACTGAAACTGATCACACAAGTTCGATGCTAACATTCGAAAGGCGATTCAATATAAAACTTCTTGACAGAATTCACTGGAAGAACTGGAGAACGAAGAAGAAAAAGGGATTCTAAGATGGACATTGGTACGGGAGCCAGAGTTCATTGTGAAGCCCTGGGAATAAACGACGACTGCAGAGTTCTTCAAGTCGAGGTCGCAGCCATCACACAGGCTTCTGAAATTAGAAGTGGCGCCGAACAGTTGAGAAGAAAGCACGGCAACTGGGAGAGAGTTGGTGAGAGCCGAGGCAAATTTTCAGAAACCGTATAGGCGTTTAAGACCCACAAGGGAATACAGGACATGTAGGTAAGTAAATAAGGCAGCCATACATATCCACAACAGCCAATACGGTGACACTCTGCTGGGTACCAGGGCATATGGATATCGAAGGAAACGAAAAGGCTGTGACAAGTGGACCCTTCCTTTTGCAGTAACCCTTATTCAGTTCCTTATGGAAAGAGTTAGAAGATGAAGCCATCGGTTGAACAAACAGACGCTGGGTTCATCTGAAGGCTCTATGACCAGCCTTTAGCAAGAAGAGATCATCAATTCTGGTTAAACTCATTCAAGGGTCATTCCTGGCGTAATTGCCGGCCATTGGCCTTCACACGTCTTCACTTGGTGTGCTGCTACTGCTTGTGGTTATTCAAAATGAAATGGGCAAACTTTTCAAGGCCAGTTGACATGAAACAAATAAATCCTACGCCCTTAACTAGCAAAGCAATGAACCGAACAGAACCCCCACTCATGCATCTACCTCCAGGACCTCCCTGCTTTACTTACGAACAACAAGAAGGACATTCACCTGTCAACAAAAAAAAAAGACACCTACTGCCTTCAATTTTCTGCAGAAAAACAAGTCAACGTTCTGGCGAAATCCCTAATTACACCCGAGCACGTGTCGGGGGAGTTTTACATAAAATTTTCAAAATTCAAATATATTCCCCCAATGCACGAACGGCAAATCGTTTAATAAAGAATCCAAAAATCCATTAAGGATACCTAATTTGGAGTCGTAAGCCCTTTTCTAATTAAAATGTCATCCTTTCGCGGAAGGTAAATAGAAGACCGAACACACTTGCCTCACACATCTGCCAAGAGACTTAAGAGACAAGGAAAAAATTTAAGGGGCAAGACGCATTTGTAAACAGAAATGATTCAGCGGCGCTGACAAAGAGAGAGAACCAAACCAACAGCGAGTCTCGTCCCGGAAGACGTTAGCAGCAATAACAGCCGACGATTGATGGGCGACGCACGACGCACGATGGCCGATGCTTAAACTGTAAATCAGAGATGAAAAATGTTGAACTTGAAACTGTTGTTGCGGACGAGATGACTATGCGTTCGACAAAGAGCAGAGGACACAAGTTTAATGAGCTGAATATTGGCTTTGCTAATTAACCGCGACACAAGCGCCTGCTGATGGATAAGAATTCCCTTTCCCTCTCTCTCTCTTTTTGGTTAGGTCAAGATCCTAGTCTTTTGTGTAATGTTCTCAGAACATGTTTATACATAAAATAGTAAGTCAAGGCGACCCCCCCCCCCCCCCCCCCCTTCCAAGGAATATATGAGACAAACAAACACGTGAATGTCGATTAACACACATCGAATGAGCCGAAAATGAAAAAAACATAAAAGGAGGACATGGTTTCTCCTAGCTCTAGGCATTCCAAGGTTAATGACCGTGAAATTTCATAAAAGACTCTTATTATGCGGAGATTATTGAAAATGACATTTGAATGGCAGGAACGAGAGGAGGAGGAGAAGGTGGATATGTATATTCATAGAGACGGTAATTGATTTGAGATTTTTGATTAATGTACAGGGTGACCAAGAGAGAAGCAGACAGTGAGTAATGTGGACCTCGAGGCGCAGTCAAATGACAAATAGTTCAAAAGATTTCGTTGTCTAAAGCACAAATGGATGATGTGGGTGAAGAAGATCAAAATAAAACGACAGATGGATGTGGCAATAGTCAGCAACACTGCCAGGTCCTTTCTGCTGTTGAGTTGGGTGTTTGGGAAACGTTCAGGAAACTATTGAAAGTTCATCTGAGTAAGTAAAAGGAAGGGCTTAAGAGAACAGCAAAGAGATGGCAAAAGACTAACAAGGGCCCTTCCTGATAGGTGGTGGTTCACTAAGTAGTGAATAAGCTCTGTTAGTGAGCTCTAACCAGACACCATAATGGATCCATCATGATCCCAAACCGTGTCTCTAAGGAACAGCTTTATCAGAGAACTAGTAAGCACAACCACATTCTCCGAAAGGATGACAGGTCCATAGCAAGCCAAAGGATGCTAGATGGAACCCTCTTACCCAGGATGGCAGGATACGTGGCGCAGAACAGTGGAGAAGGAGGCACGGCAATTGGGAAAGTGTTGGGGAGAGTTGAGGCATTTAGGCATTTGCAGAAATCGCACACAATGGCGGCGCGTGGGCATTGTAGAGACCCTAGGACCCACAAGGGGATGCAGGACTTAAGTAAGCAAGTATCACGATCTCTACAGTGAGCCTAAAGGGGAGAAAGAAACCTAGACTACGAAGCCCAAGCACTAGAGTTCCCTACATTAGTTGAGTAGACCCTTCAATTGGTTTCATGAACCTACCTCTAGAATGCAAAAGACCCCCAGGCAAGAACCCTTAACTGGACCTCATTATGGGCCTATCACGAGCCTAAACGGCAGAAAGAAGCCGAAACGACGTTCACCAAGTACCCGATCGTCCTACAATAGTTAAGTACACCCTCTGAAAAGGTAACAAAGCAACAGACGCCCTGGCAAGACAATAAGCCGTAGAACCCTTCATTGGACCTGAACCATTCATCTGGAAGGAACATACAGCAGGTCTAAGACACTGAGCTGCTACAACCGGAAAAGATTCGATACTTGCATCAGCCTAAGAACCCTAACTGGCTTCGTAACGAGACACTGCAAAACTAAGAAGCATCTGCAGAAAGTGGTTATAGCAAACGAAAGGCTTGGCAGATTTTGCAATGAGTTAAGTGAGACTGTGGAGCACCTCCTGAAGTCCTATGAATTAACCCACAAAAGGGCAAGCAGCAAATATCAGCGAAGGAGAACTCTAGCGAGGGTACAAACCTCTCCAAGGTGTTAGCAGGAGGGACAATAGACCACTAGGGCGCGGTGCAATATACCCTACACAAATAATAACAATAGATCTTCCAGAGTGCTAAAGAAGTAGCTTCTCAGGAACATGCACTGATCCGATAACCCTAATCTACTGGCGCACTTCCTCCTAAGTCTATGACCACAGAGTATACCAATCAAGGCCCTGATTTGTGATCTACCTAAGCCCAGATCTCCTACAGTTTCTTTCCGGCCTCAGGGCTTTTGAAAGCCAGTGTACCTCCCATTACGTAGGCCCTACTCTCACCTAGGAGTTTCTTTGAAAAATTGCGAACGGCGAACAACTATGGCAAACAAAGTTCAGCGAGTCTTTGGGCCAGCTAGTTACAATCGAAAGGCAAGCAAATGCCTTGAATACGAACAGACAACTTGTCCAACGCCGAGGGATTAAAAGACTTATTTCTGTGCTAAGGAACGAGCGATGCAGTTCCCCTGATCGATAGAATTTGCTCAACGTGTGTTTCAGTGACATGTACATGAAGGCTTTGCTAGACTTCTAAACGGCTGTCAAGGTTTTGGAATCAAGATTTTAAGAAAATTCATGTTTGTGGACCTGCCCATGATTAAGTTGAACAAGAAGATACTTTAAAAAAGAAAAAGAAAGCGCCTATGGTATGCAAACCTATCTGAACAAGTACGACCAACGATCACTGAGCAGAACGAACAAGAACAACGAGAGATGACGAAGACCTTAAGAAAACCTTTTCACCTAATCGTATAGCAGTACCTAGCCGTGCTTAAGGGCTTCATCCTTTCACAAGATTCCAATCGAAGCCTAAAAACAGTCTCGCTAGAGAGAAGTGGTAGCCTTAACACGCTCAGAAAATGTCTAACCTTTTGCTAACGCAAAGACCCCTATTCAATTCTAAACTACTGCAAGTCAATTTGTTCGCCAACATCGTCGAGTAGAAATCAAATTTCCCCATCAATAGAAGCAACCACACCTCTGTCAATCGAAAATCGAAAAAAACCTAATAAATGTCTCATTAAAATTCCCATCTATTTAAATATAGCAAACGAAAACTTTTTTCCCACAGACACAGGATGCAATATAAAATGCAAAACATTACCTACTCTGACCGGCTGTTGCTTGATCTTGAATTTTATGCAAAAATTATTGACCCCCGTTCTGTTTGTTGGACAAATATTTGCATTACTGTGTGCGAGCGCGCTTCCCTTGACGTCAGTACCTTTTGCTTCCCACTAAACTATACCAAATGCCAATAATAATATTATTCAAACCGATTTGTCGCCAATGATACAGAGAAAGAAAACAAAATCAAGTTCCACCCAAAAAGAGAGAGAAGAAAACAAAAGCAGCCACCCTCTCCTTTGTAAGATTAATTGCGACGATCAGTGCGCGAAGATGGATCTCTCCATCAGACAGAGAGAGTTATTTTATTCAACACACATATTCAACACTCTGGTATTGGTTTTTAATTAAAATTAACTCATTCAAGGAAGACTAATCTACTTTCATGTGCATTCCTTCTTTTCACAGAAAAACAGAAAAAATATATAAAAAGGAAAAACTGTACTCACGTTTTACATTCCGAACTGCTGGGGGCTCTTAGCTCCAACATTTGTGATGTCTTCGTAATGATGAGGAAGAATGTGTTCTTGTCCACCGCAGATTGTCGCACCAGCGTTTGTTGATCGAAACACGTTATCGGACTGATGAACTTGTTCACTTCAGTTGTACCAGTTGCAGAGATGTTTTGGAAATTTTTCAACGCATATTTATCGTCCTACAAGAAACAGAAAAAAATTAGAATTGGTATACCAGCAGCACAAAAAGACAAAAGGCATACCTGTTTGGTTAGCAAAAGCATCATATTCTCAAAGAGCAGACCATGTAGTTGGGTGCCGGGATTCTTCTTCATTGTTAAACTTCCATCGTGGATGAGTTTTAGTTGTGTTAAGTCCAAATTCTGTAAAAAATAAAGATGGGGATTGGATTAGTTGGATGTAAATTTGAGTTGAGATAGAGGCTGAGTACTTGTAAACAGATCTACTGCGCAGACTAAAGCAAACAATTTGCAAAAGAATCACTTACTTTGCATCATAACGTTTGCAGTGTGACTCTTGGACAGTGTATGGACACTGCAAAAATTCTAAACATACGAGAAGGTAGGTTGCATTCACAATAATCTAGTTCTAATTCAAAAGAGCATAGGATTGTCCTATTCTTTTACACAGTTTCTAAATATTCAACCGATTGCTGGAGGATAATCCCAGAGTGCAAGCAACTGTGCCACGTTGTAAAATAGGCATCAGGCTTAACCATGCAAAGCTTATGTCTGTGGCCTACAATTCCGGACGAACGTCAGACTCAAATGGGACTAGAGCTCTTTCTTTTTCTTAGAATCTAATGATCAAAAGGAAACACTAAGAAGTTCCTAGCAAAATTGTGCATAGAAACGGTGAATCAATCAATCAATGTGCCACATATGTTTGGAACGGACATAAGAGTGCACAACCCAAAAATTTACACAATCTCTACTCAACTGGCTTCACGTACTAAAGGCAAAGTTCTAAGAAGATTCAACACAACTGAAGTGGCCAGTGGGAGAAGGGCTTAGTGAGATTTTTCATTTCAATACATAGACAGATCGAAACTCTAGAATATAGAGCGGCTTATAGGACTATCAGGCGGATATGTTGGAGGTTACAAAGGTGCAGAAACAAGAAGGCAAGAAGCCCTTGAACTTGCTTCTTCCACTTGCCCCTTTGATGGCAGAAGATCTTTGACATCGGGCAAAACAATTTATTTACGAGTATTGTGCTTCAACTGCTGTTTATGGCATGGTTCTTAATCGCCAGGGAGCGCAATTAATGGCCATTTTATGGACATCCAACACTATCAGGAGAATGATTCTCCCCTTCCCTTCTTATACGGCTTCAAACTGCAGGTCCCTTCTCCTAGGCAGACCACGTCTTATGCCCTGTTTTCCCTTGTGCGATCTAGGGACTCTATTACGCCTACGCGCCATCATGTCCGGTTTCTGGCAATGATCAAGGCAGATAGTCAGCATAGACTGCTTCCTTGACTACTTTTAGTAGCACAAATGCGATCGTTAAATGTGATCATTAGTCGACAGACGTACGAATATACAAAACTTCAAATTTCTTGTTGAATTTCTATGAAAAGGGAAAACATCCACTAAGGACAATGTGCTATAAGAAGACCTACTAACAGATGATTTCTCTAGAAGCTGTATGCCCGAGGAGGAATATCTACAAGCAACTAAAGGAAAGCCCACAAAGGGACCAGTAGGAATGCAGTAAAGTGGGAGGCTTGTGATCCTCCTACTCTGGATCATCTCCTCGACTAAAGGAGAAAACTAATCGAATTGATAGAACTCTGTGAGCCTTAACTTATAACACTTGGGCACGGACAAAGGGAAGACTGAGTGACTGAGACATTAGCTCTTTCTGCTTCCATAAAAGAAGAAAACTCTACAGCTGAAAATATGAGTCTCAGGATGGCACTACTCACGCTCGAATGAACACAGGGATGGCACCAGTGTCTTTAATTCAAAAGCTGAATCATGGCCGTGGTTTGACAAAATAAGACTTGAACTACGTGACAAATGAAATGCTCTGTGATGGGCTAAGCGCGGGTATCAAAAAGACAAAGACAATGATGGTTCCTCTTCCCATTGCTCTATTTCTCAGAGAAAACTCCTTTTCCGTTCCTAAGATGTGGAATTTCAAGAGAATACTTCGTGTAATCTGCTTTGGGACCACACTAACTTGAAAAGAGCACCAGCAAAGTTAGCTACGAGTAGCCAATGGTGAGTAACGAATGTCAAACAAAAGCGAAACGGTGTAACCTTAACTACAACGAGGGGATGTCTCAGATCTAGAGAAGTGAAGGTAAACAGTTTACAGAGAGCAACTTGGCCACGTTTTGAGTGCAAAAGAATCAGACTGTAAGGCACTACTAATGACATGGACACCTGAGCTAACACATGAGTCTAAATAAGAATTGAATTGATGCAAAATCCTTGGACGGATGTAAGCAGCAGGAAGGCTTACAGAAGCCTTTCTTAAGCTTGTGTTTCTAGATCCCACACCTCGTTCTACAATCTACTACAACAGCCTAATCTGTTCATTTAGTCAGGCTTTCAGGGAAGCATCACAGCAACAATTGGCAACTCCAAGAGTCGCCCGAAAACATGACAGTCAAGCTGCTTGTCTTTTTAACTGTGCAACAATCCCTGATCTAATGGCTTACACTCTATTGTTTGTACTCACCCTAAACTCCTCCTTGTCAAATGTTGATTTGTCTAATTTTCGCTGTATAGTCTGCAATCTGTAACAAACAAAAACACCTTTAACTTGAAACCATAATAAAGAAAGTCAAATAAAACTTACTTGTGTGCATCCTCAGCGGTTTTCACAGCCTGATTTACATCAACTAATATCCTTTTGGAAGAGTCCAATGCACGTTGTACAGCCTCGGCTTCGGCATTATCATCGGGCACCACACGTTTTGTTATTTTATATAAATTCTCAAACAACAATGGATATTTGGTTAAACGCTGCAACACCGTTGGCAGCAGATCTTTTAATTGTAAACGCCGACAGGCTTTGTGCGATTCAGCTTTGGTTAGGAATCTTTGGAGATTTTCATCTTTACGTCGTTTCTCTTTGAGTGCCTCCAGTGCGATTTGTTGTCGAGCGCAAAATTTCGCCGCATATTCGCGTAGCTCTTCACCCGATTGACCGTCAAACATGCCCGCTAGCAAATCACCAACTTGCTGGACAATATGATTGTGCTCTAAACGACGCATTTTTAGTTTTTGCTCAAACGAACTGTGCAGCTCTTTGAGAGAGAGTAAGGCAGGCGGAAATAGTAAATGCAAATGATCGTGCGGTAAGACGCCACACTCTTGGAGCGGTCGCATGAATATACCCTCCAGGAGTTTTAAGGTACGAACGTGACTTCGTTCTGTTTGATAGATTTCTGCAAAGAAATTAAGAGAAAAGGTGTAAGTTTTAGAATTTCAGAGCTTAAATTTGGTTTTGAAAAGAATAATGCCAGAGTGTAAGCTTTGAGTGACGACAAAGAGTGCAGTCAACAATTGGAACTGTCAAAAAGAGACAGCTGACTGTTAACAAAATGGCTGAAAGATGCGGATGTGTTCTAATGAAATAATGATTAATCTTTGACAGCTCTGCTGGTGGATACGAACAGTTGAAATGATCAACGACATCTATGAAGAAGCGCTAGCAACGTTGGTGTGAGTATAGGGAAATGGTTTGGAACCTTGCCAATTTATTGGAATTTGCTGTCGCTGGTCGGAATCTTTTGCTAGAAATAGTTTTAGCGTTAGAAAGGCACTTTTTTACACTACAGTTGGCCATGGAAGCATTGAACCTAAAAGAATAGAGCAACAGAATGATGCTAGGCTTCTCGCAGTCCCGGAAATTGAGGCTTTAGTGGCCATGGAAGCACTAAAACTACAAGAATATGGCAACAGAATGATGCTAGGCTTCTCGCAGCTATGTAGTCTCGAAAACCGAGGCTAAAGTGGCCATGGAAGCACTAAAACTAGAAGAATATGGCAACAGACTAATGCTAGGCTTCTCGCAGCTATGAAGTATCTCTAATCTCGGCTTTAGTGGCCATGGAAGCACTAAAACTAGAAGAATATGGCAACAGAATGATGCTAGGCTTCTCGCAGTCCCGGAAATTGAGGCTTTAGTGGCCATGGAAGCATTGAAACAAGAATAATATGGCAACAGAATGCTGTGCTCGAAAATCGAGGCTTTAATGGTAACAGACTACTCCCAGTTGGACAGCGGCTATACGACTTACTCTACTGGCATTAATTGAAATTGAAACAAAACTCACCGTTAATAATTTCCTGGCGTTTCTTTTCCGCATCCGTTAATGCGGCCAGCACTTCAGCTGCTATATTCGAACTCCAGTCGACTTCATTCACTAAATCATCATCATCGTCACTATCAATCCATTGTCGTGGTCCCGCCGCAGCTAGATTATGCGCCTGATTGACAGTATTCGCACTGAACATACTACTACTGGTGTTTGTTGATGAATTTGTTGCAATTGGCACGGGACCACCAACTTGCTCCATTGAGGTACTGGGACTCTCAGAGCCACCCCCAGATGATAGACTAGAATTAGAGCTCGCTGTATAGTTGGAATTGGATAATCCCAAATCAGGTTGGTCATCACTACAAAACAAAAGAGAAATTTATTTATATAAACAACACTCATCCTTTCTATGGGAGAAAAACGAACTGAAAATTTTAAAAGAAAAACACACACTTGAACGCCGGCACTTACTTATCATAGTTATAGCCAAGGATCTCCTTGAAACTTTTACTCCTTGTATAGCGTATTTTACTTTTCATCTTGATGGGCACTTTGGTTTGTTTAAAAATTGTTTTTTCCTTTTCTCTTTGTTTTTCGAGTTTTCAATCCTTTTTTTTCGTTCGAGAAGAAGAAGAAGAAGTTAATTTGTGTTCACCTGTTGCCGCCGCCGCAGCCGAGCTAACGGTGTTAATAACTAATTGCAACTGACTATCCTTGCCAGCACTATACAAGAGACAAGTGTCCTACATTTCAGACTCAGTAGTCAGTAGTAGTGGGCGCTACACAACGAATGATGATGATTGCACTTCTCGCCTTAAGTGGACGTTGCCGTTGAGAGAGAGAGAGACATACCCACCACAGGAAGGTGCATCCTGAGGAGCTTTTTATATTTTTCAAGGAAAATTACATCACTTGTGGAAAAATTTATCTTCCTTGCGCGCGGTTGTAGGTACAGTATAGAGGGCAAATAAATACCTTGGGTGGGCCTAGCGCAGTAGTGAAAGTGTAACCATAGAGCAATTTGTGTAATTAATATCCGGGACATAATAGATGGCTGTCAATAGGACATATAGTTCTCACCCACATCCGGGGGCAAAAAAAAAGACCAAAGGAAATTGGAAAATTTTTACTCATGTTCCGATAGAACTTGTATGACTACTCCGAGTGTGTGGAGAGAAGATACACCAACCAAGGTCGTTGTCTACACAATTTCCCCAGTGTTTTCTGGGAAGACCACTACATCATCTCATCATCATCATGATTTGGTCGCCACAGAGTCTGTATTATTCTTTTTTTGTTCTTTGAACAAGTTTGTTTGATGGGTTTTATTCGGAGAACAGTATCTACACGTGCTAATGAAGCACCGGAAGGGTGGCGCAGTGCATAATCCCAGTTGGTAACCAGGGAAAAACAAATGACCAATAAAAGTAAAAACAGACCACAACAAGAAAACAAAAAAAAAAAAAAAACATATTTTTCAGAGAAATAAACAACAAAAAGTTGCCAACACGTCTGAGTAGATTTTTAAATAGTTTTAGTACAGATCGCGCGCAGCACATTGAGGTCAACATTTTTCACATTTCCTCTTTGCGCAGAGGCGAGGTGTTTTGGAACGGAAATAACATCAATCTGTTGTATGTCGAACACCTACTCACAGTCAGCAGCAGGTGTTAATAGTTGAAGATCTCTGCTTTCTAGGAAAGAGCAATTCACATTTCATCAAGTCATTTGTGAAATTAGACAAGAAAAGGACATGTGAGGATCTTCCCTAAAAGAATTTAAGAAGATTTAGTCACTCCACTGAAATCTACTATGAACCAGTCGAAGCACTAGAACCTGTATGAGAACAATCGCCCCACAGAAGGCCAAGATCTGTACGTGCTGTCCGCGGTATAGATTTCTGCACGTGTAGAATAGACCTACAGTTTTGAGTGGTATCCAAAGGGTAGAGGGCTTTTCGAGAGTCTTCTTATAACAGTCAAACGCTTGCAAAATCTTTTACGATATTTTCTGGGATTCGAACCTGGAAGCCCAACCACTAAGTCAGGACACCCACCCATCCAACTAAGGAGAAAAAAATCATCAGAGAAAGAAGTAAAATAAACACACCAAGCACTAACTATAGACTCCAGAGCCAAATTAGATATAGAAGAAGATGGAGACTGCAGATCCTGTACACCTTATAAAGACCCTAATCCCTGAAAGGGGTTTAGAAACAAGTTGAACCATCAGGAGCTCTTACTGAGTTCTGGCCAGCAGTTCTTTGTTGAATTCGATATCTGCCAATCTCAAGTCGAGAAGAAGATGAAGACTGCAGATCCTGTACACCTTACAAAGACCCTAATCCCTGAGAGGGGTTTAGAGACAAGAGGAACCATCAGGGGCTCTTACTAAGTTCTTTGTTGAAGAGTTGAAGTCGATTTCTGCCAATCTCAAGGCCTTTTCATGGATTTATTGTGATGCTCGTGTATTCCAGTACTTGAGCACCACACATGCATGTGAATGAATGAAGTCAAAGCTTGAGGGTGATATCCTATGCAAACACCCAAAGGGACCACTGGCACTGAAGAACCTTTAACCTTAAGGAAGTTAGTTGTTGCTGTTAGTCCACCAAATAGGAGTTATTCGACGGAAGCCCCAATCGGGGACTAGGTGAATTCAAAGTAAAAAAAATGGCTTTAAGGATAAGCACTATAAGGCGGCATTTAAGCGAAGTAAGGGGACTGTAACGCTTACTTTTTGAGACCTACGCGGGCGACACAAATGCCCATCACGATTGGTAACACGTAATTTTTTCTGATGAAGCTATTAAAGTCTTCTCCTTGTCCAAATTTGACTTAGCGCCCTGTCCAACACCTTTCACTGATTAATGCCTAGTTAAAGTGCTGCTCCGCCTTCTTAGAACCCACAAACTCGAATGCCATTAAGGCGTCGCCCCACCTAATATCAGTCAGGGAAAAATTTCGACATGAAGTTGGGTCTTGTAAGAGGACAGGGGCCTTTTCCGAACCCAAAAAAGTTCGACCAATCTATTGATGCCAACTCCCTACTGTGTTAGCCATCATAAAAGGGCAAACTAAAGAGAAGCTTATTTAAAATTTGAATTTAAGGGTTCAAACAGGAAATGAAGACTCTTTTACTGATTAATGTACAAGGCACAGGCGTTGGGTAAATAGCAGGAGAGAAGAAGGGATAAGAAACCACTGAATATTTGTTCTACTTGGATAGAGTCCAAATTGACTGGAGGGAATTGTATGGCGTTTTCGTATTCGTTTGTAATTCACAGGATTTCTTGTTCGCACTAAGTCCTTTTAGAGGGAATTTTTTACTGATTACTGCAGAGAACAGACTATTATTAGCAAGGGTCCACATGTGACGTCTTCCTAAGTGGAAGGCTGTCTGAGGTTCGTCAAGGCTGCATACTTTCACCAATACTGTTTTTATTGGTGATTAGCGATGTGGTGAATGCGGCCTTATCAACAGGAAATGGAGGAATTGGATGGGTTCTTACATCTGAACTCAAACTCATCACAGAATAATGGACCAAATGACAGCTAATGTGAGGAAGAGAGCAGACTTCGTGGGGCTGAAAATTAACTCGGTCTTTAAGGCGAAGAATAGATGAGAAGAAAGGACGGCAACTGAGAAAGAAGTTGTACAGAGCTGAGGCAAACTCCCAGAAACCGCACACGATGGCGATTAGGCATTGTAGAGGCCTTAGAGAATGTGGAGTATGTTGTTCTTCGCGTCGAAGAGAGTTGAATTGAGTACTTTTATTTGTCAGTTTTCAGTGAAAAGTCTGATGTGCTTTCTAAGACCACAAATCCCAGACATCGTGCAAAATAATGGCCACAACTTGCGTCGCAAAAATACCTGCACATGGATCAATAGAAAATATTTATTTTCCTCCATTCAAAGCAAACAGATAAAAAGATTTTCGATTTTAATTCTCGTGCGCAAACAATCCCAATCCGTGACAGTATGTTGTTTTTGTTTTTTTAATTCGAATTTGAATTTAATTATATTTAGTTCAATAAAAGTGAACCACATTCCACTGTCTCGTATAATTTTTAATCGATTCAATCAATTCAATCGCCTCCCCCTCTTTCTTCTCATGTTTTTATATGGAATTGTAATTTTAACGAGCAAAAACGCGAAATTTTTCTCTTTTTTTCGAAATTAATCGCGAAATTCTGTCGAAATTTTTATGGTTTTTCGTTTGCTTTTTTGCTTTTCTCTCACGCCATCAATAAAATGAGAAAAACCACAAAACAAGAGATGATTTCCTGTTCTTGGCATATGCACCAAAAGAAAAATATACAAGTCCATCCAGAGAGAAGAATGGTTATCCTTGAAAACGTTTCTTTCTTAAATTTGTTTAAATTTAAATTTTTACCTCGAAACACATGGTTTAAAAGGCACAGAGAGAGTAAGAGTGAGAGTGGAAATTGGGTTACAAGGTAAAACAAGGGTAAAAAATCTATTTCACTAGAAATGAAGAAAAGTATCCTTTTTTTTGTTGGTTGTTGTTGTTGTTCAATCACATCAGGTGAATCAGATGAACGAAGAAGACATTTATATTTGTTTGGAGAAAGGTCAGATCTATTAACATTTTGAAGAGCAAAATAATGCAATCACAAATCTTTTGCAAAAGAAGAAATGCCAAAGTTCAAGTTTTTTAGGTTTGGTTTGGGTATCTCATTCGAATGATGGCTGTCGAGGAGGACGAGGAAATTCAGGAGGAAGTAGGTGGTATTATGATGTGTCTCTGTCTCTGAGGGTTGTTCTGCTTTGAAAGGAAGCAGAAGATTTTCCGTGCTATTGGTTTTGAAATTATGAAATGAATACTCAACGGGAGTCGTAGGAATCGCGAAAAAAGACAAAGAAGCACACAAATATGTTTGGACTGACATCTATGGACAGGACGGTGGAATTCAAGAGATCTGGACGACAAGTTTTATTTCAAGGAACTCAACCCGCATTTGATTGGCCTGAGTGAGAAAGTGATCCAAAAGCATGTCAGTACTTCCTGAGGTTGAACCGGCAAACCCACAGGCGGACCACTAGAAATGCAGTCAAGTGGAAGGGTTTCGATTCTCCTACTCTGGATCATAGCCTCGATTAAAGATGAAACCAAAACGAAGTCACTGTTAATTGCAACAAAACGGGAAACTTTGATATTTCAAGAACACAACAATGTGAGCCGCGTTTTATTGGAAATCGTATAGTTAGCTCAGTAAATTTTTGTACATAAAGCAATCACAAAACGAAAAGTGAAGATAGGCAATAACCAAAAGTAAATGTAAAGTGTGAAGAAAGTCGAATCATAGATGGCGTATAGACTCCAATTGTAGACAACAGAGGCAAGCAACTTAAGACTCGAATGTCATTTGGAAGATAAAAATGGGAAGTGAGTATAAAACTGAGTACGAAGTGAGTAAGAACTGGCTATACACTTCCCAATAAAACACGGCTGCTGAGTCATATCTCGTGGGTGGGGACTAGTAGTGAGCACATGGGGCCAGAAGTAAATCAAGAGAAAACTAGATAGTCTACTACTGTAGTCTGTTCCAAAATGTAGGTAACTCCCAAATGCAACTGCAAAATTCAACTTCTAGTACAAGGAAAGTAGACGAATTTAGATGGCTCAGAGCATATGCGTACATTAAGGACCAATCGACAGAGAAGACGCACAATGAAGTCGTCTGAACGATAGAACAAACGTTGAACCTAGATGACCTTCTTAAGACTGAACTAACTCCTCGGCAATTCAGCTACAAGCTAGGTGTGTGCCTCCCAATGATGCAGTATCATGTGATGAACTCTACATCCTAGATCTGTTAAGCTTTATTAAGTTGTAGGACCAGCCCTTGAGATCCAGCTTAGGCCAGCAAACAGTAGCAAGTGGTGCAGTTCGAGTAGGATTAAAGGTATACATGTGGCAAGAGGCATGTTGAAGTTCTTCTGGTAATTCGTCCTGCCCTGGCAATCATATTAAGTGAATTTGAATTGTTCAACCAACCGATTAAGAGATAGAAGGCGACTAAGGGCACTCTTGAAATCGAAAAGGACTCTCGCGGATATTACATTATACTTCAGCCACGACAAAGCCCCCTTTATCGCCATTATTTGCATCTGGAACACGCTTCAGTGTAATAGAGAGGCGGCTGGTCTAGATCCTACAGTTAAGGTTTTGGAAGAACACACCTCTTCCTACTGTTGGAGCGTCAAGACTTTTCAAAAACCAATCGAAACTCACAAGTTGACAGCTAACAAAGGTTGATTGCATCAGGAAACGTCATTCAGTATGGGAGACCCTTAAATTTGATTAAATTTTGGCTTAGTTCCAACTATGTTGCTACAACTGAATTCAATTCTACCACAATTGCTCCCAATAGTGTCCTTCCAAATTCCTTCCACTCTCTCAGCCATTGGCACACCCTAAATGATAAAAATCATCCCCAAAACTGCAAAAACACAAAATTCAACTTGACATTGCCACCGCAGGACATCAAATTACCCAAAAAAAAAAACCAAAAAATAGGTCAAAGCGCACATAATTCTAAACTCGAAGGAGAAGAAAAAAATTCATTAAACTTTTGTGACCACACGAAAACTTCTTCTTGACCGCCATCAAATCCGTTCGAACAACTTTACCATTTCCATCAATTAGTTTAACAGATGCACAATCCCCTTTTTCAAAAAAAACAAGGATAGGAGTGTCCTACACCTACCTAAGCATACAATATTTGTTTGAGTGATAAACTAGGACAACGCATATCCTTGAAGCAGACGTTGGAAATTGCCACCAATTAGGTAAAACTTTCCTCTCTTGACCAATGTGAACACAATAAACCTATTCCCTCTCTCTTTGGTGTCGTCCTGTGGGGAGGCTGGGGGGAGACAATTTTCCACAATAAAACCAGAAAGGAATGTCGTCGTGTGCGTTTTCATTTTTTTTTTTATATTTTTATTGCCTTCAGTGGATTGTTGCCGGTCATATACTCCGGTTGGTGGGTGGGCGGGTGGGATGTAAGGTAGTTGAACTGCCTGCGATAGTGTAAACAGTCCAAGGTGAGGAATTCACATTCCAATGATGTCTTATAATCCACTTGAGTCGTGTGACATTTTGTTTATTATCTTCATCTTGTGCAGGCGCACAGATACATAGCGCATTCTTCTTGCCGAAGGGGGGTCAATGAATGCAACGAAATCAATATGTGAGAAGAGGAATTCCTCTGGCCAAAATATGTGCCAAAAACACTTCCTACTCTTACATCATTGAGCACAGTCCAAAAGTAGAATTATTAACTTAAAAGCGCGTCAAGTGATGTATTAATTGTTGCAATCGTTAATCCCTTGGGAAGTGTGGATTAAAAGTTAATCTGTAATACTCGCAGAGTATTTTTTTGGGAAAAGCGAAACAATTTATCGCACTTGAAAGTGATGAGCAAAGGATTTTTCTTTTCCTCTTCTGTGTGCCGGTGGAATTTTAATGGAGGGAAATATATTTTTGTGAGAGACACAAGGAATTTCCGACGAGGAGGAGGAGGAGGAGGAATAGGTACGTAATTCCTTTGAGTATTAAATATATAGTGAAAGTGTGACAACAGAAGAAATGCCAGCGATTTCTTTTTTTCCTTCAGATACCAATGTCCTTCTAAGGTTTAGTGAACTTTCTTGGCTGTGGAATTTTGTTGCCTCATTTAAGTTGAAGGAAGTACACAATCCAAGAATAGAGGAGACATTTCCGTATTTTGAAAATAGGAGCTTACTGCAGCAGTGGAAGGATGAGCCACTGAGACTCAGGCCTAATGCACATCGCAAACAAAAAAAAAGAAAATACTGTGAACTACGAACGAATGCAAAAATCATACACAACGTTCTCTCCAGTCGAATTGGACACCACCCATGGAGAAGCTGAGAATCAAATACCATCACAGCAACACTTTCCTAGCCCTTCTTCCCTCTTCCAAATGCTCTAACGCCAGTGCCCCTTAGGCATGTGCCATATTGTGACCACCAGAGGCTGCTGTCTGCTTACCACTGACACCTTTATAGGCGGATTCGTAGAACTAAATCTAGTTACAGAGTACAGGGCTGCATATGTGATGTTGTCATCAGGAACGCAAGAAAGCTAGCCTTTAAGCTGAAATTGATTTAGGAGAAAGGGCCTACCGATCAAGCCTTGTACTCTTCTCTGAGGAAAGGAAGATAGACCTTCAGCTGGTCGAAAATGATGCAAGATGGCTTTGAGGTGATTTGAAAATGCTTCCCTGCGAAGGGGGCCGCCTTATTTTCAGCCCTCAAAAGCCTTATACCCTTTTTCGAAAACAGGAAGCTAGACTTTTGGTCAATCTCATTGGAAAACACCTGCACCATCCTCTTAGGGAAAGTCAAATGACTTGGAGTAGTTCTGGGCACAAAGGTTAGCTAAAACTCTCATCTAAACAACAAGACGACTAGGGCAATGTTTGTGTCAAGAACTGAGACCGAAAACACAAGGTGACTGGACGTAGAGAACAACCAGCAACTCTACAGTGGCCCAAAGCACTACTCCTAGGAGTACGTTGCGCAGAACAGTGAAGAAGGAATCACGGCAACTGGGAAAGAGTTGGGGAGAGCTGAGGCACATTTCCAAAAATCGCAAACGATGGGAGGCCCTAGGACTTACAGGGGATAGAGGACATAACTCTCAACTAAAGCCAAGAAGCAGCTAAAACAATTGACACAGCATTGGGACTATGACAAACGTGCCAAACTAGAAGCACTAGGAACAATGCTTAGGCAACTCAGGTTGTAGAAGAAGTTTATCCTGAGTGCTATTAGGTTGCCTGGCCATTCTTTCGGCTGAGTCTTCTTGAAAACACAAGAGCTCAAACCTCCAAATTCCAGACTCATGAGATGCATGTAGATTCTCGAGGACAAGTGGTCTTTGGAAAGCACCAAGAAGGGGGAAACCAAAGTCTCGACACACAACCTAAAGTGCAAATCTGATGGACAGATGGATCCAAAAGGAATATTGGCAAGTCATCTACCCTCTTTGGATACTAACAGAAGCCGAGTCTACAAGCAGCACTATGTGCCTTTAGTTAGACGCAAAAATGGCAATATATCGGCGGCCACCAGTCAGATTGTCACGTCCTGAACGCCTTAAGAAAAACGGCAGACTGTCTTGCGAGAAAAGGTGCTGGGAAATAGAAGGAGTCGCCGAATACTGGCTCAACCAAAAAGGTCTATAAATGGGTCGCGCCTGTTCCTACATGGAAAATGTCGGGACATAATTGCACGAGAGCTGTATCTTTGTTCACGCATCAGGCAAAACCTACTGTACCAAAACGAACAGGGTTTCCTCTGTTACAATGCCTAGAGTCTAGCTTAGGACTTGCTACAAGCTTTATCCTGAACTGGTGTCTAGAAGCTGAGATCTATGCTGAATTGTAAAGCGCCTCTTCAACTTTAAGAAAGAAATTCACTACTCAGAGAGAGTTAGCGACATCTTGTGAGCAATGTGCCTTCATGCCTTCCTTCTTCCCTTCTTCTTGGTCTTCAACAGCCCTAACCAATTGCGTCACAAACTAAGACAATTCTGATGACGAGCTGGCTTAAAACCCCTCGAAAATATTTGCTAAGGGATTAGAAGGACCAGACAAAACAAACATCTCATCTGAATTAAGTCAAAAGGAACAGTAATCCACAACACAAAATGTCGACAGCTTAAAAAATTAGTCAGGACTCTGAAGATAAGCCTTCCATCAATATTTAGGTACACATTGCCAAATAAATATCATAAATCAGTGGTTTGGGAGTTCTTTGGGGACAGACAGAACATCAAACACACATTTGCATGAGTAGAAGAAATCAGAACTGAATTTTTGTATGTCCAACCACGTTCAATGGATGAATCGATTACCAGAAGAGGGGCTTGTCTTCGATTGCCTTATGACATTTATGAAGATCAAACTTAGCTTTAGTTAAATCCAACTATGATTGATCCAGTGGTTTGAGACTCCACTAAGCATAGACAGGACAAGCACTAAATTCTGTTTTCATAGAAAAGAAAGAGTAAAAAAGAATTCAAAAGGATTGTGTGTAAGGATCCAATTGAAGCCATTCCAAAGGTCAAACCACGAAATTTCGAATTGAAATAACCAAACTTAGTTGCAAACATGTACAACTGCCAGATGCAGATGAACTTAGCACACATTCATTTGTATATTCAACCGAAATAGAATCTCTCATCATCTCCTCCAGTTTGAGTTGTGAATCCTTTTCCTCATTTATAATACTCTCTCATGTAAGCGCACTAATTAACTAGATGTTGAGTGAAAGACGGCAAAAGGAAGTTTGAATGAGGACGATGTCCTCCATTTGAATATCCTTTGGCTTCTATTCATTCATTCCTGTCATACATTTCATTCTTAAGCAAGATATTCATATAATAATTTACCGATGTCGTGTCTATTTGTTTGTGTTTCTTTCTGCTGAATGAAAGGACATCACGTGCAATTAAATTCCAAAACAATAAATACCTTCGAGTGGACAATAGACACACACCACGTGAGTTTTTGGTAAATATAAAATAATAAAGCCCAACCAACCAACCGCACCCACATCAACGTGAAACGCAGGACGAAAATAGAACAACAAAAAAACTAAGACGTCTTAAATTTATACACACAACAATGTTGTCCCATTTTGTCGTCGGGGGCGTAATTAAGATAAAGCGACAGAGGTTCTCTCGTCAATCAACCTCATCGAGAATTGGAAAATTTCCAATCAATGTCCTTTGACTTTCTTTGGAACCCGACCGACCGACGTCGTATTTCATGGATTGTGACTGTCTCTCTCTCTTTAATCGCCGACCGACAACCTTGAAGGAAGCTATTCTCTAACATAAAACACACAAAAAAAAAAAAAAAAATAGGAAAAGAAGAAGAAGAATACCGATAAACTAAGGAATGTCCTTTTGTAAAAAAAAAGGTAGTTTTCGATGAATGGAAGTTCGTCGCAACTTGTGATTATGTGCGCAAAAAGAACGCTGAATTAAATTCGCAGAAAAAGGAAAAAAATCGAGTGTGAGTGCAAGGAGATTTAATGAAAATCAATCTTTATGGTCTGACCCGAGGGAAAGTAAAATGTCCTTTAAGGAAAGAAACATGAATAGTTGAAACTTCTAGTTGTTAATCCATAGATGGCACTTTGAAGAACATAGACGAAATGACAGAGGGCGTAGACAGTCCAAAGAGAGAGAGAGAGAGGTTCCTGCCTGAGGCAGTCGAGCTAGACGTTCATTTTTTCCCAACATGAGCATAGAAAAACTTCCCAAAATGACAAGGAGGATCAAATGTCTCTTGTCAACAGGTTATTGGCTCACTCTCCTCATGTCAGGTGACTTACCAGCAGACTAGAAAGCATTCTGCGACCCAGGATGGCAGGATATGCGGCGGTCCTAGGAGTACGTGGCGCAGAACAGTTGAGAAGGAAGCACGGCAACTGGGAAAGAGTTGGGGAGAACTGAGGCACATTTGTAGATATAGAGGCCCTAGGACCCACAAGGGAATAAAGAAATCTGCGATCCATCAAGGGAGAAGAAGACCACCACCTGCACAAGACAGTTCTGAATTACTTTAGAAATAGAATGCAATGCACTGTAATACCGACGATGGAACGAGGTGTTCCACAAGGTTCCATGCCAGAGCCACTATTGTGGAAGCTAATGTATGGTGACGTTCTAAGACTTCCAAATCAAACTTATGGAAACGAGTTGGAGGACGACTACACTGAAGCTATCAATGTGGCTCAGGGCTGGCTACTGACGTTGGAACTAACAGAAGAAAAGACAGAAGATGTTAGGGGACCCAAAATCTGTAGAGAAAAAATCCCCAAAATGACAGAGAGGCGAAAATGTTCTTTGAAACAACATAGAGGCCACAACGACCGAATTATCTGCATTATATGGCAACACAGAAGCTTCTAGCGCCATCTCTTGAGTCCTAATGTTAGGGGCAGTTAGCACAGTACATCGCTCAAGAGATGGCGCTGTTTTAAAGGAAATTTAGGTTAAGATCACAGTAAGACATGTGTATGAATATCAAGTTTTAAGTTAGACTCTGAGCTATGCAACTGTGCAGTCAATTTTGCCTGATGCGCTGACAAAAATGTATGAGCTAGGTGGCGCTAAAGTCAATCGGAAGATGCAAATGGCGTCCTATGTCATCAGAGCAGAGTTAGAATACATGCAAGATGGAATGCCAAGCTCTTTTGGCTCGCACTGTGGCATTTAGGTGGACAGTAGCAGACCTGGCTAACCATGAATGAGCCTTCTTGTCGAGATATGGCTACAAACGGCCCAAAGATCACGTAATTTGGTCTTTACAAAGAAAAAACTTGAAAGTGTATCCAAATGAAGCTCAAAGAGTGCACCAGCTATTGCAAGCCCCGTTTAAATCACAGGTAAGGCCTACTAAACTGCGACTGTGATGAGCAACGAGGGGATATCTAAAGAAGGAGTAAAAAAAACTGCGTGTAAGGGCCAATACATCCCCCGAAAGTCCCTGCATCTTGCTGTCCTTATGGAGGAAATGTGACTGTCGTCTGCAACACTCTTTAAAGTGACTGCTGAGAACTACAACCAATGACTTGTTCCTGCTGTAAATTGACGAGAACCTCCACCTGGACAGTTCTCAATCAAACATGACAACTGACAACAATTAGCGCGGCGTACAAATAACTTATTCGCCTTTTAAGCCACATTATTCTCTGCCAATCTGTACAGCGGCCACGAGCCACAATATCTAAAATGATGTACGTATCTCGCGCATAAATTGTACGCGCTGTTAAAAATGCCACATCCTCGACGTCAATGAGGTAAAAATCGTGTACATACAGTTTTTACGTCTTTAAATTTTTCAATTTTTTTCAATTCCTCCTCCTGTCTTCCGTTCAACCCATACCTTTACCTACTCTAGCAGAGTATATTATATATTTTCTAATTTCATCGATCAATTTCAAATTTCAACACACACACACACCATCACATTTGTTTTTGTGCGAAATCAATTTATAATTTTTATTTTTTTTCTCTTTCCCTCTCCCTCTCTCTCTCTGGGATGAAGAAGGGAAAAAAATAGGAGGAACAAAATTTAAGAAAACACGTAAATCTTTGAAAACTTAATGGGGATACGGGTGATGTGCATTTAAGAAACGCGCGCCACCAAAAACATCAAAATGCAAATTTGTTTGCTTGCCAAGGTTTTTAGAAAAAAATCTGATTGCCTTTTATGAAAAATTATGAAAGAAAAGAAAAATTGTTTTTCGAAAATGGGGTTTCCGACCTAATAGACTCTTCGAAAACGCACAAAATTTTGTACATCCCAACAGAAAATGAAAAGATAAAGACCTTTAGCTTGACATTTTGTTGAATAATTTAATAGTTTTGAAAATTTTCACTGACTCATCCGCAGCCAACAACACTATTCGAATGTGTATTTTGAAAAATTTGAGAAAATATATTTTTAGATGACAGAAATAGATGTGTTGTTTGTAAGAGAGGAGGAGATTTTCTGTTTTCGAGTGGAAGGAATATGTACGTATCACCTAATAACCCTTGACCCAAAAACAACAAGAAAAAAAAACAAAGTCCCACCAACATGTAGGAACTAATTGAATTGTCTCTTAATCGCACATAAACGGTTGAAAGTATCTGCAAAGTGCAAACGCTTTTTTCCTTACAACAGAGTAGGTATAAGGACTCTGGAATGACTTCCTTCTACACATGGCAAATAAAAAAAGGAGGGAAAAAAGAAAAACCAAGGAAGAAAGGAGAACCTACACACAATAGTACTAGGAGCTTGTAGCGTAAAAATTGATTATGTCGTTTGGCCTAGATACGTTAAGTATTACATGCTTGCGCTTTACCCCTCCACCTTTGTTTTCTCTCTCGATTTGGTGTCATCTGATTTCCAGGAAATTAAGTCCATACCATAACAGATCCTAAAGACGACTCCTCTTTCCATAAGCGCGTTGGTAAGTTTCGGTATTAATTGACTGGTGTTTTAGTGGAAATGATATCCTTTTAATGATACGAAGGGATAACGAACGAGATTGTAATTTCCTTTTAGTGGGTTTGTATCAGTGGAGGAGATTTTTCCAATTACACGTCGAGGCATGATAGGGATAAAAGTCTGGCCGTAAAAAAAAAGAGGTTTGTCAGAAAACCGTTAAGACAATTAACATTTGGAGGTAGTCATGTGTTGGCTAACAAATGGCATGTGAGATAATGGGGGGGATAATGAATGCAGGATTAGCTTGCTGTTTGGTTTGCAACTTAAGGACGAATCCAAATGAACGATGGCGAGTTTCTTGAATCCATAGAGGAAGCCAAAGTCTTTGAGCTAAGGAAGACAAACAGAGACAGATGGCCATGTTCATTGCCATTGCTGACAGGCTTATCCTTTCAACTTTGAACTGACGCGAAGCAAAAGATCTTGGAGATCATCAAGTAAAACTCTCAAGGATTCTGGGAAACAAAAGGGCAAAAGGGCAGACGAATTGGCACGAAAGAGACCCAAACAATCACCCTTATGTCGTCCATGACTCTAAAAACGAACTACACGACTGTTTGGCATTGGCGAGGAAAAATTAACGAGACTTTTGTCGAGGCGGTGATCGACAAAAGTTGTCTGAAATGTACTTTGAGTCGCGTCGTTTTAGTTACGCCGTGACTGGACAGATGCCGCCAGACGTTTTCGACATACGACGGCGACAATAAGGACGAATAGTCCAAGGCTCCTATATTCCGTAGAACTTCGCAAAAGCATTTGCCTTTGAACGACAGGCAGACGAGAGACAGGAGCAGGCCTCCCTTTATGGCGTGTATCCAGAAACCTGTGGGAAAGAAGGACTACAGGAGAAGAACTAGTCTCAGCGGTCAGTCAAAGAAGAATACGGCTGGGTACAGAAGAGCTAGCGATTATAGTAACACAGACGGCGAAGAAGGTACATTTTGTTTGCCTAACCACTGCCTTATTAGAGAGAGAGAGATGGGCCTTAGAGAGTGGAGACTACTTTCTACGCAAATGACAGAGCTTCTAGTTGACCAGACAGACCTGTCTGTGACTTGCCGACCTGTCTAACAAACCAAAAGAATGACTAGTCTCGTCTTCATTGTCCGCAGAAGAATAATACAACTGGATACAGAAGGGGTAGATGGATTCAGAGAGAACTTTCTTCTAAAAGAGCACAATAGATCCTTTTCAGACCCGATTTGAGGCTACATCTCTTGGCTACAAGCTTAACTAATAAGACTTGGAATCAAAAGTGTGTGCCTTCATTCATCAAAGAAGAATAAAATTGAGTGCACATATGTAAACAACTGACAGTGTTCTTCGGATTTCAATGAAATTTGCAACTACTAGGCGAGTACCTAAGCTACAACTGCCCAGATGCACGTGTAGCTTACGGTATTGTATTTCATTCTATGAAAATAAGATGACACAGTCTCTCCTTTTGCAGATATTGTACAGATGTGGAAGTGGCACTTACAAATGGCTTTTAAAAATCGAGAGAGGTTCTGACAGCCTTACACAGGCCATAAAGAGCTAATGTTTGGAGAAAGAAGCCTGCAAAGAGCCAAATAAGAGGTCTCCACACTGATAGGTCTCTCTTTGTT
Source organism: Chalcosyrphus nemorum (assembly GCA_949716465.1). Classification (NCBI taxonomy): domain Eukaryota; kingdom Metazoa; phylum Arthropoda; class Insecta; order Diptera; family Syrphidae; genus Chalcosyrphus; species Chalcosyrphus nemorum. The sequence continues at coordinate 4,043,907 of OX454335.1, read as the reverse complement.
TCTCTCTTTCTAGAGTAGCCTATGTTCTTCTCTAGGGTTCAAGCTATTTCCATACCAAATTTCATCAGAATCGATTTGGCGGTTTAGTCATGAAAAAGTAACAAACAAACAGAGCTAGTTTCGATCTGTCAGATAAGTGGTTTCAAAGCTTGAAGAAGATTTAAACTGAACCTCTAATTTGTCATGACTACAAAGCTGCTTGTCATAGGTAAGTTCGCATGAACAATAGAAACTTTTGCTGTCTTTTGGTATTCGAACCTTGATCCCTACGCTCAGTAATCAGAGACACAAACCACAGAGGCAGAGGCGCTGTGTGACTCAAACGAAAGACTTTTGAGCAAATGATTGCTTTGGGGTTCTGCACGACAGTCTTTAATCCTTTTACCTCTAAGGAGGAGCTTAGTCTGTGCTAGTGTAGGTTGTTTGATAGATGGGAACAAAAAAGAGGAAAAAAGAGAAAACAAGAGGAAATTTTTCCCAACAGGCAGAGCTTCACGCCGTAAGTATCTGCCAGAGTATGTTCAATAGGGAGTAGGGCTAAAGAGCCATAAATTTGAAGTCGAAAGTATACCAATATGTAGCACTCAGAGGAATTACGGAATGAACCCCAAGACGGCAGAGATGAGCATATGATTAAGAAGACTTATTTTAAAGATAGAATCTGCCAATTCTGTACTCTGTTCCAAGAGTTATTAAGGAGTCTTTCGACGTAAGTTGTATAGCAATTGTCATCACGATTTTTTGGCTGTTTACTATGTAAACGAAAGCCCCTGTGCTGGTCGACTCAGTCATAAGAAGAGGCTCCAATTAGGCACTGGGAAGAGCAGAGATTTCTAACCTGGACCATTCCCATCAACAAATTCTGTCTGTGCATGACAGCTAAACACCGTGTCCTTTCGGTCAAACACACGTTCAACTTGGACTTGAAATAAAATTTAAATTTTAAATCTCCTTCACACAACCAGCATTATCTCCGAGAGCTTCCCCACCTCACGTATAGGAGATTATTCCTTGTGCTATGAGATTTATTATTTACATTTCGTTCTCCTCATTTATTTATAAAACTATGAGCAGTTTTGACCCAGTTTGGTTCCCCATTCGTATCAAAGGTATTTGCACTGCGAAAAAACGTGTCATCCGCATGTATTTATAAACACGTACCACCCCCAACTACTAAATGCAGACGATATAAATAAAAAAATCGGTTGCACAAAAATAAAGTTAAAAAAAAAAATCCAAACAACTTCTCCTGTCCTAGATAAGTCAGAGCCCAGCCCAGTGGATTTCATTTGAAAACTACTGCATTATAATCATCAATCATTCACAACTTGAAATACATTCTCTGTCATCTAGCTGAGATTGAAATCAACTGCAAAATTATATCCAATAGATACTTTTTTTTTCACAATCGGGGGTATAAAAATATTCTTCTCTTTGTAAACACCCATCTGCTAATGCTAATGCTAATGATTCATTTACGCACACATGTATCTAAAGAGTGATAACAAAACAATAGAGAATTGGCATTCAAAAAAAAAAAAAAAGTTGGAAATATATTTTGGGATTTTCCAATTGCTCAGCCAGCAGCAGCTCCCTAAAACACAAAAAATTGTTCTCAAAAATGCAGACACGTTCGAAAAAGAGTCGAAAAAAATTTAGAACACATCTCGACGCAACAATTAAGGCCAAACAGATGAACACAAACAACAACAAAAACAACAAAATTATGCAATTTTTTGTTTTTGTTTTTAGAATTTACACTTGAACACTGTCACTCACTTTTTCTACTTTTTTTTTTAATATAAATACCGTTACACTAAATGCATTTTTTTAATTAAATATTTCCTTTTAATTTAAATTTTAATTTTAATTTTTAAAAATGCAATTAAAAAAAAATTGTCCCCATTTTTTGGTTTTGTTAGAAAAAAGCCGGTCTATCTCTCTTCTCAGAATAAAAAATCTTTCCTTTTTTTTTTGGTTTTGAAAATAGAAGAAGTGAAAAAGGCGAAAGATAGGAAAATTAAAAAAAAGAGACAAGTTTTTTCACAGCATGTCGCACAATTTCAAACGGCGGCGGTAGACTAAAAAACAAACAACAAATCCCCGCGATAAACACAGAAGGGGAAATGCGAAAAGCTCCTCCGAGATGGTTTTTCGCCAGGAAAATCAAAGCTTTTTTTTTGTTTGAGTGCGGGAAATCAGAAATTCACTCAGAAGATGGAAAATCACGGATAAGGAGTGAGTGAGAAACTTTGTTTACAAAAATTTGTCCCTGTTGCTGTCTGTTAGGGGACTAGGATGTCGAATGGAGCACAAAATAAAGATGGAATATTAGGGAGCTTGAGAAAATGACTCAAATGATTTCTATTATTACGAATGAAACTCAGAAAGGAGGCAAAATTAACGAATCATATAATGATGAATTAAAATGAGATAAACAAACTGTTGGACTGATTTGAATGGTGAACCTGAGGAAGATGATTGATTGACTGTTTGGCTGGAGAGAGCAAAAGCGTGTGCGTAGCAACTGTAGACGCAGTGTGGTTCTGGAATTTTTTTTTTCTTAGACAGAATAGGTATATCTACTGCGTAGAAATGAATGAAAAATATGGAAGAACTCGGATGTTTTTGTTTAAAATCCCAGCATATTTTAGGCACCTAACTTAGACGGAGGAATGTCTGGGGTTTCCAGGGCGCAATGGTTTGGAAACGTCATTTTATAGATATCGACAAAATAGAGACAAAATTAGAGAAAAGCGAGGTTGAATTTCCTAAGAAATTTTTATTGAAATTTTGAATTATTTTCCAGCGATACAAAAAGACGGTTGCATACTTTCAGGTGCTGTGAAAATTTGTTCTGTCATATCTCACAAAACGCACAAAGACTGGGACTGGATATCAGCAGCAATTTTTGAGAAGAGCGTGCGGCAAAATTGCTTAGGTTTCCAAAAGTTGTTGAAGCCACTACTACTGCTCTAAATTTTATAGAACTTATGCCATTAGATCGAGAAAATGTCGAACTTTATGAAAGAAGAGCCTACTTTCCGGAGTGTCCAAGCGATTCACGCGACTCTCTCGCTCCGTTAAGGATAAGGATTAAAAGCAGGCACCTGAATTTAAAATCCAGTCGACAAATTTCAAAATTATAATACCACAAAGAAGTGGTGTCATTTACCCACGCGCCTAGATGTATGCAACCTTTTTTTTCTAAAATGTCAAGCTAATTATAAATTTCATTTTATTTCCAATTTTCATCAAAATCTACAAAACACTGTTTCAAAACCTTAGGACCAAAGAAACAACCCGAAAAAGTTGTTTTCTCCTCCCACTTAGCTAAGACGAAGAACCTATTTCTACCCGAGTTTCGAACCCTTTAGCCGAAAAGTATGCAGGCACTTGTTCTATAAATCGACATTCGAGCTTAAAGATATTTATTTCCGCGCTATAAATTTTGTAAAAATCAAAATATGGCTTCGTTAGAAGACGAAGCTTCTTATTTAAGAGAACCTGAAGGCCTGCTTTCAAAGCACAGCGCCTAAAAGGAAAAAGTGTAAGCATTGAGTGGATAGTTCCAAAAAGAGTGATACACACTATCGTTTCCTAAGGGTCAATGACCCATGTATGTACTTCTAAAAACGCTTTTCTCCTCCCACTTAGCTAAGACGCCATCTCTGAAAAATAACCTACTCACAGCCCAGTTTCGAACCCCTTGACCGGAAAGTATGCAGCAGATTCAGTTTTAAAGAAAGTTTCACAGCGCGTTATGAACCTAACGAAGCCAGTTAAAAGAGGAAGTTTCTTCTTGATGAGAACCTGAAGGCCTATCAAAACACAGCGCCTAAAAGGATGCCTCTATTTTATTAGTTCATGAACAAAAATTGCAAGCATTGGGTGGGATAGTTCCAAAAGCTATAGCTTCCTAAGGTTCAATGACCCAAGTACCTGTTTACAGTGTTTTTGTCTCCTCAGCAAAGAACTCAACCAAAAAGCAATTGAAATTGTCCATTAAAGCAACAAAAAAGGAGATAAAAATTTGCATTAAATCAGAAAGGTCCTCTCGTAAACAATGAAAAGGAACTCGTTAATTGAAAAAGAACTCCAAAAGGTCATCACCTCTTCAAAGTTCATCCGGCCATTTAAAAGTGAAAAAAGGATACAAAATACAAAATAACTACATCATTACATTTAATTAGGCAAAACAACTGACCAAGTCAAGCAAAGTCACTGACCCGCCGAGCGAAAAAGTAAGACAATAAATAAAATCCAATAAGGAACCGAGAAAGAGCAGACTGCGACCAGAAAAACCGGCCTCAAAGTCAAAGTTCCTTCAAATGACCCGAAAAATAACAAAAATACATTAATTTCTCAAAAACAAACTGACGGCTGGAGTTCAAAATTCCCATCAACTGAAATTCCCTTTCTTTTCGAAAAATTTACATTTTTCACACTTTATTGGGATACCCATGATGATTCTGGGTCACCCCCTCCCCCCCTGTTGATGACACTTCCCTGCTATTTTTTTTTTCTATGATAAAGGATCTAGACCTAAGCGCGTGTGTGTATTTTTCTTTTATATTTTCCCCGAAATCTTTGAAATTTCATTCATGAATTTCGCGCCGATGGAAATTTAAAGTTTATTTTAAAAGAAAGAAAAAGAAAGAAAATGGTTTACTCACTTTGGTTTGGATGATAGACTGGGATCAGATGTTTTGCGTCGATTGTTACGATTCCGTTTGTGTGATAGTCTCTCTTTGTAGGATTCGGAACGATTGACCGAAACTGGAGCGGATTTCGATTTTGACCTTAAAAATTAAAAAAAAAAAAACGAAAATAAATAAAAATTTTCACGAAATTGTTTACAAAAGATGAAAAAAAAAAATGCAAAAATGTAATTAGTTTGTAAACGAGATAAAGCTTTCAGTTTTTGAACATCAAACTCGTAGATCTTTCATCTGATGGTAATGAAAGTGTGGCGGGGGTTTTAAGGGGCGGCCGGCGGCATTTGGAACGTGAGAAAGTGCAAGGAAAACAAAGGAAAATTGTTTTGTTGAAGGCGAAACTTTGTAGGTGAGATGGAAATGTAAACATTTTCTTTGGCCCAGTGACAGAGGAAGTGGTACTGGAGAGGTAGGCAGATGGCTTTTGATCGACGACAACAACTTTTTAGACTCAATGCAGAGACGAACAACTTTGTTGGGCTAGGGACATAGATTGGTTTCTATCCCAGGGACCCTAAGGGAGGAAGAGCGAGTCATTCAAAAAGAAGCGAATCCTATCTGAAACCATCGCAACTCTGGATGTACAAAGCAAAGTCTGGAAACAGACAAAGAAAGTGCTCAGTTTTGCGCTCGCTTTTGAGACCCAACTCGCATACCCCCATTCGGTCATCTACTACAATAAACTTGTTCCGCCAAGAAAGTACAGGACTACCTGCAGAAGATAATGAAGGACTATTTTACAAATGGAATACTACACTTCGACACCGAGAACGGGATAAGGCAGTACAAAGTCACAGGCGGTGTTCCCCAGGGCTCCGTACTAGGCCCACTACTGTCGAATCTTATGTACGACGACGTTCTCAAAGTTCGAAGCACGAGTTTCTCAAAAATAATTGGCTTCGCCGACGATATAGCGAGCCAAACTTTTTGAAAAGCTGGAGGATGAATGCAATGAAGCCATCGGAATGGTACAGGACTGGCTAGTAAGCATGGACCTACGACTAGCAGATGAGAAGACGGAGGTAGTAGTCATCAGTAGCAGACGGGTGGGTAATGTAGACTGTAAGAGTGACGGTGGGCAAACACTCCATAGTGTCTAAACCAGAATTAAAGACTATAGACACAAGGATAACTTTTGAGCAGCATCTACAACATGCAGCGGAGAAGGCAGCGAGAACATTGGAGGAACTAAAGAAAAGAAAAGACTACTCTGATGCTCCAAAGGTCGTCCCAAATATGGGTTGGGGAAATGACCAGCAAATTATACAGTAGAAAGATGGAAGCAGTATACAGAGTCAATGCATCAAGAGTAGGCAGTGTCTTCCGGCGCGTCGTGAGTATTGGCTAGTATAGCGCCAATAGACCTCCTCGTTAAAGAAGCGGCATGAAAATAGCGTGCCAACGGAACAACGATGCCAACAGGAACCAGGCGAAATAATGATAAATTACCACGGACAACAAACCTGGAAGAATGGCAAGATAGACGGAACTCTTCTGATAAAGGCAGATGGACGCTTTGGATCAATAGGAAACAGAGCTAAACTTCTACCTCACGCAGACGCTTGCTGGTGGATGAATGGATGTTTCAGAGTATACCTCCATAGATTTGGGCATGAAGACAACCCTTATTGTCCAACGTGCACCAATGTAAATTGCGAAGCACATATTGTTTCACTGTCTATCTTGAAGGGCATAACCTGTTGGTGAGCAGGCTGGGTGTGAACATAACTCCAGAGAACATCATTGGACTGATGGTTAGGACAACAGAAGCCTGGGAGGTAATAAGTGAAAGCGAAGGAGCAACGAAGACAAGAAAGACAACGAAACACAGCTGCCAATATGAACGAGCCGAATATATAAGGCCACTCCCCACTCTGGAACCCCCTCAGCGATCTAAAGAGGATATTAATATCCTTTTACTGATCCAAAAGACGCCGGTAATGGTTGAATTGGAACAAAAGACAACGGATGCGAAAGAATTGGTGGCTCAGGTGCCATAAGTGTCCAAACCGCGTGGGGAAATTGTATGAATTTTTTGCACCCGTTTGGAATTCACAGTATTTTTTTGCGTTCATGCTGATCTGAGCAACGAATCTACTACACCACCAACTATGAATGCGTTTAGCCAAGTAGACGGCTCTTTGAAAACATTTCTTACTCTTCGAGTGAAGGAGGCTTGAATTATAAATCTTAACTCAAACACCAAAGGAAGACATGCCTACTATCTCACAGAAGACTGCACCTTCAGAAAAAAAAGGAGAGGAAAGCAGACGTCACTGGGCTAAGAGTTAGAGCGGCAATAATTCGTCGTCTTGGACTGAACTCATCAACTCATATAGGTATGTATTGGTGGAAGATTTCCAATATCTTTGGAGTATAGTCTCAGGATGACAGAATAAGCAGCGGCCGTTGAAGTACATGGCGCAGAAGAGTCGAGAAGGAAGGTAGCAAGCGATGGCGCGTAGGCGTTATAGAGGTCCAAGAACTAGGACATAAGCGAACAACAAGTATGTCCGAAATTGACTCAATAAACTTAATTCCACTCCGTCAAATAAAGCTTCTCAGCGGTTGATCCCATTTAGTTCAGACACAACGCAAGCAGTAGGCACAAAAACCTAGTTTTACCGAAGTCAAGAACCAATAGCGCCAAAAAGTATGCCTTTTAAGATCTAACTAAAATGTTTTGGATACTAATTGTTAAAATATAGCAACAAGTTGCGAAGACAGATTTGGTTATAGGATAGGATCATCCAATTTCCCAAGACTTTTCAATGCGAAGGATCAAGCAAATAAGCCAGTAGTTTTGAGGATTTTTTAAAAGGCTTCGAGCATCAGATTATTGAACAAAATTGTTGCTTTAGATAGTAAGGTGCGAAAGCTTATATACAGTCGAAAAGTAAACAACTGAGGCAGCGTGGGGCCTTATGCACAACTGGAACCCACAAGGAGCTCCACATTCAATCCAAGATTCCAGACACATCAAATCGCTTAAGACTATTTAATATAAGCAAAACATCAACTCACCTATCTCGCTTGGTGTCCTTTTCTGCGTCCAGCGCATTGGTGTCAGCATCTAATGATTGTGACGTCTGCAGTTCATTTGTATTATGAGCTGTATTGCCAGTCGAGCTGACTGACGTATTTGCTACATCCGGCCTGCGGTCTGAAGGTTGTCGCACAATTGATGTTGAATGCAAGCGTTCTGTAAAGACAACAAAAAAAAAAAAAACAAACAAATTAGTACAAGTTCATAAAACAAAAGTTTCAATAAAATAAAAAAATCTAAAACTAAGATTATAATCCTACCAACACTAAGCTGCTTATAATACTCTGGCCGCTTTGCCTGTACAACCAAGGCGTTAACTGTCGTTTTCTTTTTCTTTTTCGGCGTCGATTTATTCGCCTTACGATTCTTATAGTTATTCGTTGTCTCCGTTATCTTCGCTGCCACTCTTGACGTAAGAGATGGTGAAGACTTCCTTTTGGCATCCTTTTCGGCGGCTTCGTTTGTCGTCGCCACCGCAGCTCCAACAACGGCCGCCCCTTCGTCACATGAATAAAATTCATCGTCACTATCACGTCGACGTACGACTGCAGTACTGTCGTCATTACTCTTAATACTACCGTTACTACTTGTACTACTGCGCTTCTTAATTGTATTGTTGTTATCCTTAATATTATTGTTAATACGATCACAGAACGACGATCCCTTTATATCGTGTTTGACTAGCACCACATTTCCATTGGAGACATCATCCTGCGCCACAGTGCCATCTGTTGAGCATTTCAACGCGATCGGCAGGGGTTTACAGTGATTCGCCGCAATGGCGATCACCGAGCTGGCCGCCTCCGACAGGGACTTTCGGCGAATCAAAGCAAAATCCTCGGTATTTAGGAATTTCTTGTTACTAACTAGTTTCACCAGGGCGTGCAGGTTGAGGTTTGAGTGGGCCCTCTGGTTGGGCGTCGGCGGCGGCGGGGGTTTTTTGATGGCAGGATCATGAGATCCATCTTCTTTGAGAGAGGACTTTTTCCCCACATCGGCAAGGATTGGAGGCGCGGAAATTTTCCTCGCACTACGTTTGATACTTTCTCGCTTCTCGATGTCAGCACCAGCGCCACCTGCATTGATTTTTGTCTTCGAGGAGCTTTTCTCGATTCGATTATTTTTAAACTTCCGATCTGTCAGTAGGATTTTCTCCTTCTCTTTCTCGGTGGGCTTCTCCTCTTGACTCTTGCTGCTGGTGAAGTTTTTGTAGAATTTTCTCTTTGGCGGATCCGTTTTGATGGCTTTCAGGGTTTTCTTTGATTGCTTTGACTTTGGATCGCTGATCACCAGAGGGAGGGTGGTGGGCGGCAGATGATTTTCCATCGATGCGTCAGCCGAGTGGGGTTCTCTTACAGCTGCAGGGGGATCGTATTTCTCTTCGTTCTTCTCATTCTCTTCTTCGACGCTGCAGCTTTTATACCAAACTGGAGACTTTGAGCGTTGACGTTCGTTTGTTTTCTTTTTAAAGCTCCCCACCCGCAGCCGATCGAGCTTTTCACCACCGGTCACCGGTGTGGTGGGTACGTACAGTGCACTTGAGATTGGCGTTGCCATTGTCGGTGATAGGGAGGGATCCGCAGCCGATTGACCCGACGATGATAGACGGAACCACATTTTTTTTTCTTTTTCTTTCGTTTTGTCTTTGTCTTTGTTTACAAGATCTCTACACTGAATCAAAGTAAAAGCAAATTTGTTTAATTTTTTTTCGTTAATTATCGTTTTGTTTCGTATTTCGTTGGTTGGGTATTTTTTTCTTCTTCGTTGATTGTTAATTTTTGCTGCACCGAGGGATAAATTTTGATTTCAAGATTTTTGTACATTTTTCTTTGGTCGAGTTCTTTGTATACAAAATTTCTATAAAGAAAATAACCGAACCGCGAACGGATGAAAACTGAATGTGTGACAAAATTTCAACGACGCACGGCGCAAAATTGTTTACACGTACAAGTTTAATTAATTTTAAATAAAAAAAAGAAGAGAGATGGGTATAAGAAGGAATTTATTTTTGGAGCATGATCGCGGTGTGTGGAGACACATTTTTGCAAGGCGAAAATTCAAACTGATCTTGCTGTGGTCAATGCAATTGATTGCATCCATGGTGATCGCGATGAGTGTGTTCACTCCATCGTGTAGGAAGTTGTTTGGCGGATCAAGTTCGGGTCAAGGTTGTGCGAAATTCTTACGTTTTTCGCGTGTGGATAATCCTGTCATGAGGAAATGAAAGAGATCTATATCTGGTGCCAACAAGACTGTCGCATAAATACTCTCGGTAAATAAAAAATTCAAGCGAAAGTGCGTCAATTTGGGAAGAAATGAGCATTTTGGCAGTCGGTAATTAAAGGCTGACACATGGACGTCAATTAATGAAATTTAATGATCGTGAACGTTTTAGATCTTTCTCTTGAGGAAAAAAGCCATCAAAACTCGTTGATGACAATTGTGTTTCGTTCGAAATAATTCGCCAAAGTTTTGAAGGGAAAGAAATGAGGACAGACAGAGGAGACAATGTGTCACTAAGTGAAGCGATTCTGGATTGGACCAACTACTGTAATATAGATCGGAGAGTACACGATCTTGTCGGCTGTATTAGGCCACACAAGTCCACCATCGTACCACGATGAACCTTAAAGGTAAGCCAGGAACACTTAATCCGTACCCGATACCTAATTATAGACACTGACAGTTGTACAAAGGGTCGAGCTACGCAGACCTACGTACGTACTTATGTAGGCTTAAGTAGGTGTCTGCCTGTAAGCACAAGAAGTGCTTTCCCAGTGAGCTGTTCAATTTCATTTGATGACTATGAGTTACGAAGGCAATCAAGAAGCACAGTCCACTCTCGTATGACAGACGTGAACCTCGCACATACTCTAAATCCAGTGAACCCAAGCAGGGGGGTTGCAAGGGGGCAGCATGCATTCGACTGTTTATGCACGTGTTTATGCATAAGTAAGTATGTTACGGACTTATGTCTCTGCGCCTTACGTCACAGACTGAGGAGACGTATTGAAGTAGGATTTCGATATACGCATCCTGGACATGCTGTATGGCACCGAAGCATAGATCTCATCAAAAATGGATGAGAATACTTTCGGTTACTTCGAGGAGAACGTCGTCCGTGGTCAGATGGTGACAGATAAAGGTACAAACACGAGCTTTACAGCTATGTCGACCGAGAAACCAGAGCTAGCACAAGGACTAAGGTCGTTTGGACATGTAGAACAGTGGCTAGGCAAGAAGGTAGACTGGCAGTTTGAAAAGAACCCAATCAGCGCTAGAGTGACTCGTTTCTGTAGAGGTTTGTTGGTTAAGCTTCAGGTCCACTCTAAAGGAAGCAAATTTCTCCGAGGTTTAGTAGACTAGGCAAGTAGGTAGAGTAGCAGTTTGAAAAGAATCCAATCAGCGCTAGAGTGAGACGTTTCGCTACCACATTTTGTACGAACCTCTTTGCCAGCGAGTTTTAGAAGAGGATGTGATTGAGCCGCTGGAATTCAGAATTCAGTCAGAATAAGGAACTTAATTTACAAGTTCAACAAGTTGCGTTCATCTCTCTGAATCGTTGAGTATATTGCCAAGCCGTTTTTTCGTCCGACAAAGGGTGTTGCGGAGGATTTTGGTGGCAAGCCGTGTCTTTCTTTTTACGGGACAGCTAGTGAGACCATTCCATCTGCGATTGACTAGATGCAGAAAGTGAATATGAAGACGTTTAAGTGTTTAAAAATCCACAAGAATACTTCTCGCTTTTCTTCTAGATTATAGGGCCATCAGTAGTAAGACAGTGTGCTCTTTTGAGCGAAAATATTTGTGAGAAAGACTTCCATTTGTTCTAGACTAGAAGGGCTAGAATGGCTGACGATAGACACACTACCCACCAAATAAGTCAGCACCTAAACATCCTCTCATTGGATGAAGAAAGCCTTAAATTTTTGCAAAATTTGTCACCAAGTTCACGACACCTAACAGATACTCAAGAACTAGCTTCCAAGGTTCATGATTTTATTGAATGTTTTAGAGATCAGCACATTTTATTGTAAACTCATTATAAATAGAACAAAATTAATGGACCATGGTTTTATATTTGAGATATTCTATGGAAAATTTAAGAAATTCAACACAACTTCGCTTTTTTTTTTATTAGGCAGCTGTTAAACCATGTTATTGCTTTGGTATTTTTTAAAAATAAAACAAATCACAATATAGACGGAGGTAGAGAATATTTACTTTGGTATTAGACGCTCTGATTAGTTTGGAAGGGAAATTAGAAGAAGAGGAGCAAGTGTTCAGTGCTTTGGGAATGAGATTGAAATGAATTTGAATTGAAGAGCAAATTGTGTATAAGTTTCAACAATTAAGAGAATGAAGTGGTTTGAAGCTCAGGTTATACTTTTAGACAATGACACACTAAGTCAGTGCTGAGGTATTCACTGAATTACAACTAAAGCGTAACCAACTTCAGACCGATGAAACGTCAAATTGAAATGTCAAACGCTTTTCAACTTTCATTCAATTTATCTGTCAAATGGAAGTTAAATTGTGTGAAATGAACACCATCAACTGACGTTATGGACGTCACATGAAACCTGACGCACTTTAAGTGAATGAAAGGAATCGGATACAGGGAAACAGATATCACCTAAGACTTTGGCACCAAACAAAGGGGTCTGTCTCTTGTCTGGGAGTAAAATGGATCTGTTGAGTCCTGCACGCCAAGTGTTTAGCTGGGGCTAATTTCGGTCTTTAGATCTGGAAGAACAAAGAAGCTTATTCTCCTGGCTGTAGGGAGATTATACAACGACAAAAGAAGTGGATTATGTTCACTCATTGGACCCTACAACTACTGCAAATGCTTTAAGATTCCCTTAGGTTATTTTGAACTTAATATGGTGTCTAGTATGAATTAGGTAGGTAAGTAGAACTGGTTGCAATAGCATTGGAGTTTAGCCTATAGGGATAAGGGGAAAAGAGTAAAGCTGATACCTCTTTTAGGTTTCCAAAAAAAAGGATTCAACTAATGTAAGCTATCTGAGTCTACCTAGAGCCGGGCACATGCAAAGGGAGAGCAGTAGTCTTTTTCATTAGCAATACTGTAGCTACGACAAAGTTCTTTAATTTGAATGCCTAGTCTGGCCGCGTGAACTCTGATAGTCCATCGGTCAGAGGGTTTCTGTTTATCCATTCTTGTGTTATATCCTAGGCTACATCTGCCTCGATTTGACACAGTTCAACACCACTGCAAGGGCTGATCCCCGTCTTGCTCAGCTCACTCATTTTGCTCAATGTTGCTGTGAAACGGCACCCAAGGAAGACTGATCCTGCAATGAGAGTTTCTCTTTGACCTATTCCACAAACTTGGAGGATATACTGCTTCCAATGAGGATGGCTACGGTGTTAAGGAATATATTTGGAGAATAAACTGACAGATGCAAAGTTTTGATAGCGACCTGGCTTCCAATGGGGATGTCTATTCTGTTAAGGACCCTTGAACTGAACTTTCGCCAGGACTTAGAAATATAAGTATATAGACCACCCGCCAGTGGTCCATTTCGATGATTAGTTCTCGCCTCATGATCCCGTGAAACTGGAAGACTTTAGCTCCAAAGAACACTGTGAAATTCTTACAATTGCCAGACAAGTGTTCAATAAAGATAACAAGTTGTAAAGTTTTTTTTATAGAAATGACTAAACCAAGTGACTGAAACAATGGGTCTCTCTTTCAGGCATTTTTATACCACTTAACCTCATAAAATCGCTTAGGCTATCGAACGACCGATAAGGCTCTCTTTTCCTGTCATCCAAATGACAAACATCTGTCATCAGCTGGCTTTACACGTGTATCACACTTAATGGCAAAACCACTTAATCCCACTCGCGGACTTTCCATATTCGCATTCTTAAATTTGTCTTTGTTATTCTTCCAAGAAAAAGAGCAGAAAAAAATGAAAATATATATGAAAATCCGTCAAAAAAATAATTTCAAATAAATCTATTTTCTCAACCGTTAGCGGACACAAAAAACACGACACACAGCGGCGGCGACCTTGCTCCTCCACACACATTCATCTCCTCCTAGGTGTAGTTTGAACAACAAACGTTCAACACATGCAAATTTTTTTTTTAAACTCATAACAAGAAAAATACAAACTACCGTCAGTTGATCGCAAAGCAAAAAAAAAAAAAACTTAAACCCAAGTTCGTATCGTATCGTATCGAAAGGTTTCGTAAGACTGATTAGCCAAACAAAAAGCACTGAAACTGCCAACAGGTAGATAATTGTTTAAATGATGTCATCGGCTCTTTTTAAAAAAAACCCTTTAGGCGTTCCAAACTTGCCACTGGGTTCACACAGTCAGAGCACAAAGAATGTGAGATTCCGTTCGAAACTGATAAGCGAAAAAAAATCCATCGATTACGAGTCAATTAATCGTTCAAAATTTTGCGCTCCAATTGGAACAGAAACCGGCTTCCAACCAAGTGTATGATGTCATCCGACTGCTGATTAGGTTTGGGCATGTCAACATTTTGCATCTGCAACATTTTGCAATGCACTTTCCTTTGCAAGAGTGACAAGATACAATTTGGTACCACTTGGCATGTGATTGAGACGATGGCAGATGTCCAAACCGGCAGACAGCTTGGGAATTTGATAACGAAGAGGACTCGCTTGTATTTGGACTTTTTTTTTGAATGAGTAACGCTTTTTTTCTTAATTTATACAGATTTTTGGCTTAAAAATTGGTAGCACTGTTGCTTAGGCGTTTGTAAAAAAGACGTTGGAGGTGGCTTTTTATTTAAAAAAAAAAAAAGATTTATGTACGTTCAACTTGAAGTGAAGGTGTGCCAGACAACCTAAACAAAACAACCGCCTAATATATGTGAGAATACAGATTTTTTTATTTGCCTTTGCTTCTACTATTAGTTTTGTTTTTTTGTGAATTTATTTGCTTAAGGGGGCTGACATCATAAATTAATTTTTGATGGTTTTTAATGAGCAAAAAAAATGAACGAAAAATCTGTTGGATGATGGAAATAGAACGCACGAGTGGATGTGATTCTTTGAATTCAAAGAATTAGTAGAGGAACTACGCATTCGTATCTAGCCAGTAGAGTTCACAGAAAATTGCCCTGCATATTGTGGACAAGAACCAAACAAGTGCATTAGCTACTGCCATCTATTGAGTGAAGCGGAAAGTTCAGTGGAAAGTTGGTCTTTTAGCAAGACATTATGGGGAAGATAGAGTGAGTACAATTGTTCACTATTAGGTCCCGAAGACAGCCAAGACTTATAAGGCCTAGAGGGCTCGAATTTTTCAAGATAGGGGGGGGCATGCGGTTTTAAGAAAGGGGTAGATACTTTCCCTTGGAAGTCCACACTGTCGACAAAAATCTAATGGACCAGTTTAGAGCGTCAATTCGTAAAGCTGCTTGTCTACTTGAGAGTAAAATCTGGGCGAGTAGCCCTCAAGCCACTCTCGAGAGAAGTTTCGTAATTGGACACAAAACTGAGAGCAAATACTCTCAACTTTAAAACTTTTCAAGAGTTCCTCGGAAGTGGACAGATGTTATCTTACTCTCGGGGAACAACTCGCTTTTTTTAAAACAATTTTCGCATTCTGAGAGAAGCTAGTCTCACACAACTTTTACTCTCATATGGAAAGCTACTCGAGAGTTCCAAACAAAAGAACTCCACAAATCCTACTCGATGTAGTTCGGACAACACCCATGGCGGTCATATCATCTAAGACTCAAACCAAAGCTACTCTTTACATCCATCACTGTCGATGCCAGAGTTGTACTACTTAATAAAATTCTTTGAAAATAATGCCTCTTACGCAAGAACAACGGCACAATATTGAAGCTATGTTCTTTCAAGTAAAGCCAAATGACATAAGGACTATGTAGACTACTAGCAGCCTTATCAGGACTAAATTCTTTACCATTCTGATATACTATCTGCCTTCAAAAAATCGAGCTCCAGTCTCGTGATTCTATGTTGCCTTGCGTCTTTATTTAGATTCTAAATCGCTTCGAACTCTTCCATTAATTTTCCAAAAGACCATGGCCAAAGGTCACCGCCCTGTGGTACACTATTCGCCCTAAAGACTACGCCCACTGCTCTAAAATTTTAGCGAGTATCTTAAATTACTTAGCTCACTGCGTGAGTTGAAATAAGAATCAAATATTTTAAGGCGCAATACGTTAGAAAAAAAACTGCGTAAAAACTTTAGTAAACAGAATTGGCTTGTAATTTATTTTCCAAAGACTTATTTACAAAAGCCACAAGGTCAAGTGCGCATAGTTTGGTATCCTGCAGAGGTACACTGCTGGGCGATGTTTGTGGAATAGAATTAGAGCTGCTGGAAGAGCAACAATAGTCGCATTTTTAAGTGCCAGGCATTGATGGAAGAAATACTTTCAGTGATACAGTTGTTGGGTTCAATAATACGCCAGTGATGGTTGGTTGAAACCGACCCTCGATGAGGATGCACTTAGACCAGTAGTTGGTCCAGTGAAAGCGTTCTTTACTACATTAAGGACAATTTTTGGGGACAAAATTCTTCCGAAATAAGAGAGAATCCTAGGCAAAATCGAAGGAAACTCAGAAGCAAATTTGAAGCTATTTAAGGCCCCTTCATAAGAGATGTGAGACTTTGAAAACAGAGTTGAACATCACGCAAAACTCATCCATCCACCTGAACCTAAATCTCTTGCAATAAAACCACAAGAAAAAGCTTCCTTAAACTAAAATCCAACTCAACCGCAAAATGAAAATCAAATTCAAATCAAGAAAAGAGGAAACAATTCAATCAAGAGTTCCACAAAATTACTTCCCCTTTTGTCAAATGTCAAACCAAACACACAATTGTCGCCGTTGTCTTTGAAGTTCATCTTTGCATCTTTTAATTCGGATTCTTTGATTTATCCATAAAAAAAAATTAATTTAATTTTCTGCACGCCGCCGCATGCCACCATCAACTAAAAAGGTCAGATCAGGCGGTTTGCATTCATTAAAAATACATCACATCAGGCACACATCTTTCGAAATGAATGCAGTGCAGTGCAATTGCCAGCACAGATGCTGGCTGCATTTAGATGGATTTTAAGCGTCAATTACACTAGGGTTCTTACGTAAGTGTGGCACTGGTTATTGTGTGCTACCTACTACCTACTCTGTGCGCTCTCACGCGAAGATGTGTGCCGACGAATTATAAGTTTTGTAATCTTTTTAACAGGTTTTTGTGGTTTTTTGTTTAGTTTGTGAGGCTGTAGCAGTCGGCAGAACGAGTAGTGTTTTTGGAATCTATGTAGATACAGGGACAGCGACTAGTATTCAATGGTTGAAGCGCCGCTGGTTAAAGGAGTTTAAGTAAGATAATCAGTCTGTTGCCTGTCAGGTCTATACTGGGACTTGTACTTTTACTTCACTACTCTGATACTAGTACTACTCAAGTATTTGGAAGTATGTACTGCTCAAGTACTTGGAAGTACTGCTCCAGTACTTGAAAGTACTGCTCAAGTACTTGGAAGTACTGTTCAAGTACTTGGAAGTATGTACTGCTCAAGTATTTGGGGGAACTGCTCAAGTACTTGGAAGTACTGTTCAAGTACTTGAAAGTACTGCTCAAGTACTTGTAAATACTGCTCAAGAACTTGCAAGTACTGCTCAAGTACTTGGAAGTACTGCTCTAGTACTTGGAAATACTGCTCCAGTACTTGAAAGTACTGCTCAAGTATTTGGGGGAACTGCTCAAGTATTTGGGGGAACTGCTGAAGTTTTTGGGGGAACTGCTCACGTACTTGGAAGTATGTACTGCTCAAGTATTTGGGGGAACTGCTCAAGCACTTGGAAGTACTGCTCCTATCCTACTCCTACTCCACTCTTTTTAACCATGTTTTTGCATTCCTAATCACCTCAAACTCTACTCAATATTACGACCTCATCTCTTGAGAGTACTTCCATGAATTTTCAACTATTTATACAAGGTAATGGAACAAAGATACAACGTAAAGTACTGGATCACCCTATGCAATGATATTTTAAAACGAAAAATAAATACAATTTTTATTTTCTTTACATTTGGCAGAGAAGGTCTAAACATTCAGTTGCATACACACACATTTCGTTGTATTTATAGTTTTGTTCCTTCTGTTTTTGGGAAGTTATTTATAAAATCGAACGAGTAGCCAGTGAAGATGTGGAGGATTGTGTCCATTTAGAATCATTATACACTCCCGCCGCCGCTAGAGAAGAAGCAAATCGCATTTCGTAAGAACAATTAAAATAAATGGGTACAGTGTAAGATGATTGAAGGTAAACGACTTTTTCATTTACGGAAAATTCTCTTTTTGAAAAAATTCTAATGGATTATCGATGAACTCATATCTAATTAGCGTATGTCGTATCTTGTATGTATGGCGAACGACGACCCACACATCTTGGCAGTTGTACAACAAAAATCGCGACGGGGGCAGGGAATTATAATACAAAAATAAATAAATAATAATTTTTACATATTTTCCTTCAACTGTAAATACTTGAAATAAAATGAAACGCAATGCAGTGAGTGCTTTAAGAGTTCGATTTTGCACTTAAATGAATCATACCATAAAGGCGAAGTGTGTGACATACTGTGAATGATGAATCTAAGTATGAGTCTACCTTGAGGGACTGGTATTGTCGTCTGACTCTATTAACGGAGAGTTTATAGCTTTGAGTCGATATTTAAGGTCAGACGAAAAGTAGGCGGGGGAACCAGGAAGAAAATGCAAAGCTTGGAGAGTAAAGTTCAAGGCTGGGATGACGAGAGACTAACAGACAAATTCTGATATATCCTAGTGGGTATACTACGTAGTACTAGCTAGATCCAAAAGCAACGAATCTAATGCGTATTTTGTACATGCAACTGTCTACAAATCTTTCAAACCAGTGGCTTAGAGTTCCCTTTTCGATCCAGCTTCCAATGCTATCACGAGCTAACTGCTAGCTGAAGTCATTCCATAAATGCTGCCAACTTGTACTGCATTATGAGAGGACTGAGGGGAGTGTGCGTGTCAAACTATCTACAGCGAATAATTCCTTTTCTATGACACGGAAGAGCAGAAATTATGCAAAATAGTAGGAGTACCACAGGGATCAGTGTTGGGTTCAGCTTTGTGGAATTTGTAGCCAATCATATGGCGGTGATGGTTGTGGCACTGCACACTGTGAACATGGGTCTACTCATTAGGCCTGGAATTGGACGAACATAAACCGTAGGCTGTCGTCATAAGCTGCCACAGGAAAGTTAAGAGTCTATGAACACAGGTAGTCGAACAGACTATCGAGTCCAAAGTCTAGGAATATTGCTTAACCATAGTTACAACTTTGGAGACCACCTAGCTCAACTTTAGAGACAAGAGAGCGAAAACAAATCGGCCAAAAGGTATGAGACTGCTAGTAATACTCTAGAAAGAGAGTTTGGGAATGCTGTAACCCCAAGAAGACTGATCCTATAAGTCCATCTATCAGCGGGGGAAACGTGGGAGACCACAGACTGCATCATTACAAGCATTGCGAAGGAGCTACGACGGGAAAACCAAACACCGAAAGCCGAAGAAGAAGAAACCTCACAATTGAAGAAGAAGACAGCTCGTCAACAGCTGCACCTACTAACGAATGACATCAGAGGGTATGGCGACAGTGGTTTAGGACGAAAACATGCAGGAGCATGGTATCACGAATAAGTTCGTGCCACGGGCTGCGATTATCCATAGAGTCCATCGCCCTAAGCCTGTGTCAGACCCTTAAAAACTACAAAACACGTTTATATGTAAGAAGATAAGTGTTTGAAGGAAGGGTATAGGAAAGAGGTTTCAAAATGTGCTATATGTGGCTTGTGTCTGGGCTAAATTGAATAGAAGAAGAAGAAGAAGACAAGTTTTGCCGCAAAGGCATCGAAACTAAAACTTCAAATTGTAATAACCCGATCAAAAGGCATTATTTCGACTCAAAACGAAGGTTTTAACCAAAGACTCCGAAAGAAAAGACTACGATCGGATGATCTATAAGACAGGATAGCTAAGAACCTGATCTTGTGAGAGTGGAATGTGTTAGAGACCACCGGAAAGGGTACGACATCCAATTAGTTAAAGGCGGAGCTTGCATCCTTTGATCAAGTCATGACGCCCAGTGCTGAATCGAAGGAAAGCTAGACAGTTCCCTGTTATGAATCCTTTCAAGTCATTGCCTTTCGGAAATAGGTAAGACAAGCAGTCTTTTTTGCATTTGAAAGTAATTCTTGGGGCAACCAGTCACAGTAGGCCTATCATGAGGATTGAATCCAAAGGAATTTGATTCTACGTATAGTTTGTAAAAACATACAACGACTCCCGTCACAACAGTGAATATATAGACCAGTGGTGTGCGCCCCCCTAGGGAGCGCATTGGGACTCTAAAAGGGGGGCATGGATAGGCGACCGTAAAATGGGCAAAGTGCGCGAATTGAGACTTTTTCATTTGTCATAAGGTTTGTAACTACTGCTGCCTATTTTATAGCTCCTTCTTCCCTTCAACAACTATTACTTATCTATCACGTCGTTGGAATTAAAAGATAAATCTTTTATCTATAAAATAATTTATTATTGGCTTTCCAAATGAAGATTAATAAAATATTTTTTTCCCCATCTTTTAACTGATAAAAAATAAATCACACGCGCCTATGTGCCTATTCTTCCCATTCAACTGTTCAAGATAACAAAACTTTAAAAAAAAGATAAACAAAAAAGTCGATATAAATTAATTTTGAAGCCAAATCACGCCCCTAATTGGTTGTATTCGACAGCGGAAATGATAAGGAAATGTGAATAACTACATTAATTTGGCACCAAGTTTTTGGGGCAGTAAGACCTCTGAATGAAATTGGGAAGCAAATTACAAGAAGAATTCTGTCGAAAAAGTACAATACGAGTGCCTTTCTTCAGAAGAGTGTCCACAGAAGCATAGACAATGGTTTTGAAAGCTCTTGCCTGTCTGTTTGTTTGTTCCCCCATCACTCAACAACTACTGCGTGAAATTAAAGCGAGTTTTCTCAGTTAGATTGCCTAGAGTCAAACTTAAAGTTTGATATATATTTCATCGTGTTCTGGTGTCAAAAATCTGAGATAAAGCGCCTTAAACTACCATATAGAAAACTTAGTTTAAACAGATAGCGGCATCTAGCATTTCGCTGAAAAATTGATGTACTAAGGACGGCAACCAAGAGATGGCGATAGAATCTATTTGAATAACTCCACAGACCATTTGTTACTTGTGGCTCCTTAGGGAAAATCGTAATACGCTGGTCATAAGGCAGTCCTATAAGCAAACTTGGGATAGCCACTTGAAGAGGGCCAACACACAGATGAATCATGTCAAGGGACTGTGTAGAGCCAAATCGTCTTAAGCTTCAATCCAAGGCCATGGTAATAGACATGTGCAACTCTGTCGTAAAGAAAAACCCAACATCGGTTTCATAAGACTTTTGTGGACTTGTGACGAAACACTAATCCAATAATCCCCAAATTCATTCGCCAAATTCGCCAAAAGACACCTATCACTGAATAAACAGCTGATTAAATCTGCATAGACTTGTGCTGGCTCACAAAGAAAATATTTACCAACTCATTGTCGGCATAAGCCACACTAAAGGAGTGTCAAACAAATAATATTCTTAGATAAAGCTTTGGGGATTTTTTTTCCACTCAAAGTTCATAAAGTCGCGGCACGAAATTAACCGGACATACCTTATATGCAAGAGCCCACTATAAATGTCATAAATCACCCACAACCCGTTGAGAGAATATTTAAAAAAAAAACTCCCTCACCAAATATTTGTTTAAAAATAAATAATATACACAGTTCAAGGTAAAACTGAAAATTAGATCTAATTTATTTCAAATAGAAATACAATCTAACTGAACGGAGAATAATGGGGAAAAAATCCCCCATCTAGATAGACTATTACAGAACAACAACACACCTCTCTATTGCTGGCGTTAAACAGGTCAACAATTTTTGCTTTATTCCTCAAATACCCCAGTGGAATTTTAATAAGGAAATATTTTCTTCGGCAACGAATATTTATCCATCCGCTGCTCTCTGCCGACCTGTATCTATCTGTCTTAAAGCTCACGCACATTTCATCGTGTTTCTGTTGAAAAACTACGAAAAAATTCCGCAACACGAGTGCCGATTATTATTGACTTGGAAATTTAGTACGAGTACTCGTTTGTTTGTTTATTTGAAGGCGAATGGCCCCACAGGGGGGCGAGACGCACTCAATAGATAGATGGATAAGAGAAGAGTATGGTAGTTATACGATACAAAGTGTGCACGCGTACGTGTATGCCGATAGACTTATTAAGTAGAGAAGACGAGGAAACTGAAAAAAACGCACTATTGCGACATTCATAGATGCATTCAGCAGCAGATGTGGATACTAATGGGTGTGTAGGGGAGATGGTGTGGTAAAAGGAAGCCTTGTGCAATTTTTCTTGGTTTTGGTGGTCGAAAAGGCGGGTTTTGAGGCTAAGACGGAGGTGGCTAATGGCAGCAGATACTTGTTCAAATATCCCTCTCAAGAAGGAGGTCTAGGGGAATAAGTTTTCAACCATCAACAAGTGGACTTTACTTTCTAGCAACCTTTAGGTATTTGTAGACAGAAGCAGGCTTTAGAATGCAAACATCCTCAGAACTTTTGAGAAAATTGTAGATTAGGGCAAATACATGGCGCACTTTGGGAAAACTTTAGAAGCAAACGTGTGCCTTTACTTGAGACGTGTCCCTTGAAAACTGTTGCTTGAATTTCCAAACTATATTCAAACGTTCAAAACATCGCTGAGATTGAGACATGGGTTTATGACTACAACATCAACCGAGTAAATGGCTTGCTCCTAACGAGCTCAGACCGACCATGGTTTTCAGTCGAAAAAGAAAGAAGCCATTCGCAAGAAAAAGGTTCCAATTCGTGGATTTGACATCAGGATAACGCAAAGCAATCCAACAGCAAACAAATCCACCTAAACTGGCCCCCGGGTGACTTTTTCGAATTCGGCCTAATCCAACCAACGCTACTTTTTAACACCCGCAAGGGTATAAAGAAAAATCGCTGAGCTAGAACTCGTTTGTTGGTCACTGGGAAAAAATTACTGTGAATTACAAACGAAAGCGAATATCACATACAATTCCTTCCTAGACAAAGCCAAATTGGACACCACCCGTGGAGAATAAAAACTGAAACTTAAACTTAATCTACCATTACTCCAAGTCCTCCTATCCTCAGGCACCTTGAGATTGGTAGGAAAGGACAAGGTAGACGCTAGGCTCTATAGTGAGCTCCACAAATGACACAGTAGGGAGATCAAAGAACCAATTGATCTTGCCAATCGGGGGTAAGAAGGCAAATGAGTAACAAGGTCCTATCTCAAGATACTGAGGTAACTCTCCATCATCAATCATTCCAGTCCTCCTCACGATGGCAGGATACGCGGCGGGAGTCCTAGGAGTTCGTGGCGCAGAGCAATTGAGAAGGAAGCACGGCAACTGGGAAAAAAGTTGGGGAGAGCTGAGGCAAGTGATGGCATGTAGGCACTGTAGAGGCCCTAGGACCCAAAAGCAAATACAGGAAATAGGAAAGTAAGTATTCCAGTCCATCTATATGGCGGAGAGGCATGGACAAAATCGGTTAAGGATGCACTTGGCTAATTTTCGAGTACTCGTTGGTCCAGTCCGCATAGAGTGAAGAGTGAAAAGGAAGATTCAAACAAGGACATCGACTTAGCCAGATAAGACAGCGATGAAGATAGCTGAGTCATGTAGAGGGGATGGAACCCAAAGTTCAAAGAACGTCTTCCAATCCAGCCCAGATGAACCGCGCAATAGAGGACAACTTCCCGGTAAGTGAGGCAAACAAATGAACGGAAGCTATAATCAACTTGGCGGGCCACTTGGAACACAAATAACTGAAGGAAGCCATCTCGTAACTGGGCTGGCGGTAGAGGTTTGTTGGTTGGTGCCCAGGTCTATTCCAGACTGTAGCGCCACCTAAGTAAGTAAAGGCATTTATATTCAAAGATGGCGGCGCTAAAGCTCAATAAGGCACCCCAATTTGTTCAAAGTGTCTCTTTACTTCAGTAATTTGAATTTTAAATTTAAAAGCAAAAGCCAATATGTTTTTTCCGTTTAGTAGGACCTAAGAGTTTTGGAAAATTGCCAAAATGGCACATTTTCTAAGACAAAGACATTAAGAAAATTTGTCAAACTTTTGGTCAAATTTGTTAAGTAAATCGGTTAAAAGTTCCTCGACAAAACTTCACTGCCGATTTGAATGATTGATTCCCAAAAAAACGCCTTAACTGTCGATGCTTTTTAGAGCCCAAATCGGCCAGTGTGTTAAATATTTCAAATGTTTTCTAAATTGTACCTCATTTTGAACCTCCCAAGGACTAATTTCAGCCAACAAACATCTCCTTCGACTCTTCCCAATCTCTAGCAAGTCCCATTAGCCCCAAAAGAGACACACTTCTCCCTCCCTCTCCCTTCCAATGACAGTTAACTAATTTGTCTATTAACAGTCAATATACATAAGTAGATTGAAATTCATTTCGTAGAAAACAGTCAACTGCCTGGCTGATGTAATGCTTCGTCGTTTATGGAAGGTGGAACAAGAAAACAGAAAAAAATAAAAAAAAAACCGTTTGACTTTTTTCCTGTAACTTTATGGTAATTTCAAACGTTATTTGCATAACAATTTGTTGTGACAAGGCACACACACACATGTAATTAACAATTCTGAATTGTTTCTTATTTTTTTTCTTCTTCTTCTTTTTCTATTTACAGCGACTGAATGCGAGATAAACGAGAGTAGACAACGTGTCGAGGCGAGGCGTTTTTAACCTCGTATTTTTTGCACACTATTATTGAAATTCAAATATTTTTGTCGGTTAAAAGTTGAAGATCGGATTTTTTTTTTTTCGTTTTGTTAGAATGTGAAAAAGAAATAAATTAAATATTTTATTATTCGACGGCGGACGGGTTTATTGACTGGAATTTTATTTGTTTTTAGTGATTGTAAAGGCATGCAGTTTTGGGTGAAATTTGGAAAATTTGGAAGGAAAATTTCGACCCAAGAGTCGGTCATAATTTAGAAGGAAATTGTTTAACAATGCTAATGGGTTAGGTCAGTAAGCCATTGGGGGAATATGCTTCTACGTAGTTCATGGACGAAAATAGAGTTTATTTTCAAAAACAACTCGAAATTGGCACAATTTGGGAAACATTCTTCATATTCCAAGTCGAAATGTATCGAATTCTGTCTGGCAACAAGTAGGGGAACTTTTTGGACACGGAAGAGGCAGGACAGCTGGCAAACCTACTCATCCTAACCCAACGCTTCAAATCTCTATTTTCTAGAAGAACAATTGCACTTTTTTGAAAAACGTACGAAATTTTGATTTCGTTTTCATTCTTTGAATCTCAACTCGCACTCTATCGAAATATTGCTCATGAAGACGAAATATTACTCGTGGAGAAGCGGTCTAAGTAATAAAACTCGTCCAAAAGTAGGCGTGGCTCCACATTCTGTAAGACCTAAAGCAGATAAACTTTGTTTTATTGAAAATGTCTTTAGTTCCCATTCAAAAACTAGGTGAGCATCAAGTAGCAGAGACGTTTCTATAGTAGAATCAAACGCTGGCACAAATGCGTACCGGCAAAAAAACTGTGAATTACAAACGAATGCAAAAATCACATACAATCTTTCCCCTAACCAAATTGGACACCACCTAGGGAAAATAAATGTTGAAGCTTCTGTGAGTGGGTCTAACAAAAATTATATTTCAGCTTAAGTTGCCCAACGGTCGGCTCAAATTTTAAAGCTCCAAACTAGTGATCTAAAATCAGATGGACGGGGTTTATATTTCCAAAATTAGTGAATGTCAAGCAATAATATTCCCCATGGCATGGTTCTAAACCACATCAGCGACTAGTATCATAAAATTCAAAACGTGTCGAATCAATAAATTGCTAATGTAAATAAGAGCAATAAAAATGAATATACAAGGAGAATATTGATGAGATGAATCACAACGACCGAAACAAGGGGAATGAACTACAGAAGAAGCAATGAAGTTGGTATCAGCGTCAACATCGTGTCTTGCTCATGAGTTCCATGACGTCTTGTTGTGGACTGCTTTGACACAGTATTATTTCTTAGAAGCCGCTGAGAAGCAACACTTGTCAGAAGCGATGATAAGGAATATGTCACACCTAACCTTAGGCACAGTGATGAGATATAGTGATGCGACATTCATTAAAAATACCCTAGACTCAAACCTAAGTAAAGTTTCTTTAACGTAGACGTTTTTGAATCAAAGAGAAGGATGTCACTTTGAGATTGGGCCCAAATACCAGCTCAAAGATCGCATGACACAAGTCCGTCGACAGACATGGTGCTCCATCAATCCACCAGAAACTACATAAAGGACTATCTCCGAGGGGCGGAATCAGCAACAAGACCATTGTCTTCATCTGAAACCATTTCCAGATCTGCTGCTGAAAACCTGAAAAAGGTTTGCAGAACGAAAAGAACTTTAGACTCAAGTTGCACTGACTCCAGTAGGAGGAAGCATACAGTCCCAATATCGCATGAAAAGTGAGTGCAGTCTGAAGCTTACCTGAGCAATTAGGGGTCCCACAAGGCGGCATGCTTTCCCCATTAGAGATACCTATGCCAAATTGCTCCTATGTTGAAAGAAAACGAAAGTAATAGACGAACTTTTGAAGCCTATAATGAACCTTCTCGAAACCACAAATGCAGATATCGTCTCGCTTAAAATCAGCTCAGTAAAAATCCATTCAAGAGAGTGAAGAGTTTGCAATATCTTGAGATCGAAGCAATGTCTGCGTTTGAGAAATGAATAGCCTTATAGAGGCCATTTTGGTGTAAAGATTGGAAAAGAGAAAAAAGCTTTGTCTGGTGTCCAAATAAATAAGGGGTAATTGGCTGTGATTTTTGCACTCGGTTCTATTATAATTCACATATTTCTCTGCGTCTATCGTCCGTATTTTCGAAGACGATTAACTATTTTTGCATTTGAAGATACTTATGGTGAGACACAATAACTTATTTGCTCTTAGAGAACAAAAATTGAGCAAAAACTTGACACTAAACCCTACACTCAATAACTGAAGACGTTTTCGCTACAGAGTAAGCACCAAGCTACGACTACTCCCTTCCGACTTTATATTTGGGTCTATGTGAATGTGGTACTTGGCGAATGATCCCTACCATCACGAGAACTGAACTGCAAGCTTGCAAATATCTTTTGAGTTTTCTTTTCTAAACTGCATCCCAAACGAACTAGGCACAACCAAAGCCAAATACGTATGTACACTTCCATGCACTTCTATGAATCCGGGCCAAGATTTAATGCGAAATTAATGCCCCGGAACCGATGACAGTAAAACTAAAAACATCTTCAATATAATACAGTCTATTGTGTCTCCAAAGAGATGTCAAGAACATTGCCCAAACGTGTGTGGAATCTGTTTCAATTTGCCCTACTTTTTGTTCTATATTATGTGCATAGATACAAGAGAAATTTTAATATGCAGATTGTTCTCCAACTATCCCCTAAATCGGCCCTTTTAAAACGTGTAGTCGAAGGTCAGACATCTGTTACATATTTACATGTGTGTTGTGCAAACGTACAAAACGATTCAGTGTGTGACTATAAATGCAAAATACACTCAAGTGATGACTGTATGTAAATTCAACGAAACAAAAAAAAAAAGGTCACACATGTTTTGGAATTTGTTTTGAAATTGTGTAACAAAAGTGAGTATTAAATGCAGCTTTAGAATGATTATGTGGTTGAAAGGATCAAGGCTAACTCCTTTCTTCAAGAGAAGGCAGTCCACGATTCTAGGAAAGTGTTCCTCCAGATGTCCAAAAGGCCAGACGAAATTGAAGAAGATGGGGGTCCAGGTGGCGAGTGATTCCCATGCCAAGTCAGTGGAAGGGAGTCTTATCTTCATCCTTTGTACAAAGGATGGGTTGATATGAGAGGAAGATCGTTCGGAGGGTATTAGACGTTCGATTGCGACAAATAATGTGCCCATCTATTGACTGAGTAAATCAACAACAGACCCAATCCAAAGTATAAAGATCTTTATGGAAAAAAACATCGAGATTTCTTTGGCCTTTGATAGACAACCAATAGATCTGATATGCCTGACAAGGAAACCTCCCAGAGACCTATGCAAGTACACATGATCATGGACAGTATGAGGTGGCAAAGGCCGGTGGATAAAGTGTTCGATCGCAACCCAATGTGGCGCCGGTTTCAGCCCCAGCAGGACAGGTTTCTGCCTGGTTGTCTAATGGACTGATAGAGTCTGATCTGAAATTTGGAATTCCTTAACAAAAAACCCCGCCAGAGTCACCAAAGAGTTGCAAATGACGGTGTGCCTCAGGGAGGCGTCTTAAGTCTTTTGCTTTTTCTGGAAGTCATAGATTATCTGCTTGGAGGAAAAGTGTGCGACGGAGCCATTATAAGCGAGGATCAAACGTCCCTAAAGCAAGCACTTGATGTATGGGTGTCGTATTAGTCCATTAGAGAGTAAATGATCCATTCTCTGATCTATTAAGGCCTATTCCAGACCTTTTTTGAGTGGAAAAGTTCTTCCCAACTGCGAAAATTGCAAGTATCTGTGATCAATGATCAGAAGCAAAGCAACCATTGATCGCCTATCAAATGACAGGAAAACTCAGGCAACTCAGTTCTCCGTCAATGCCTCTTAGAAGGAAGGAAGGCTTCTCTACGCATGCTGGACGATGAATAAGAAAGATGAGAGCAAATTAATGCCAGCTGAAATGAAGATGACAACAGAAGTAACAAAACTTGATCGAATAGGAAGTCTTAAGAGCGGAGAAAGCCCTCATCTCGAACAAACCAGAGTACGCACATTTAGTTGGTATAGCCATGTTCAAGGGATGGATGCTGCGAACTCTGTCAAAAGGGCAGTGCAGGGAAGAGAAGTAGGCAAAAAAAAACCCTGGATCACACAATTTGGCCTCATGGATGAAGCGACCCGAAACTGGGAGATACTTTTCGAAGCCAAATGGGTAGTCATAGTGAAAGGGCCCTTATTCTACTTGATGACAACCTCGTCGAATAAAGATAAGGAAGCAGAAGAGAGGGTTCTATCAGAGGGAGGTATAAGATACATATGTTATCTGATAAAACACATAAGATATTTTCAGCTCAAGCTTCATACACGTCTCTTCTTATTTCCTTTCTTTGGAGCCATTTGTATAAATTTAAAGACTAATAAAATCGCCTGCCAAAAATAATAAAAGAATTTAAAAATATCCCCCCAATTTGTCTATAAATACAATTAACTTGACCTCAACAAAAGAAGAAATAACAAAACATGTTGTAACCACCAAAATATAAATAATTAAACGTTTTTATGGCCCCAAAACATTTTGGTTATCTTCTTAAACAAATAAAAGAAAAAAAACCAAAGAACATTGCAACACCCGTTGTACTTGGGTGGCTTTTATTGATCAATAAAAATTGCCTCAATAGATCTCGCTCGATTGATTAGAAAAAAGAAAATAGAATTCCAGTCACGTGTGCAAATGATCATGTATCCAGTCAGTATCCAGTATCGCGTATCCCTTGTGATCAGTGATCGGGCGGCGTTGCCATTCCAATCCAATTAACAAATCAACGAAGAAGCAGATACTCCGGGGTGATATACCCTTTCTTCTTGTGACACAAAAATTCCTTGCAACCGCACAATAAGTTGAGAAAAAAAAATCACACAAACCATAAACCAATCATCACTTGGTTTTATTATTTAATTTTTTCTTTTTTTCATTTAAATTGCACGAAACAGAAAAATAAATTAACAGCACTTAAATACACATCTCGATTCGTTTTGATTGGAAATTTTAATTTGGATTCCTTTGCCAGAGATTATAATCTAATTATCAGCTAATGATGTTGATTTTTCTATTTTTTTATAAAATTAAAACATTTTGAGGTATTTTTATTCTTATCACTGACGGTTGCAACACATTTTATATTTTTTCTTTTACTTCATTTCATGCAGTCGAAAGAATAATAAGTAAAGAGGGCGGACAACAAGAAGACTAATAAAAAAAAGAAATAATAATTTTTGCGCCGGCAATAATAATAGCGTTGTACACTTGTCGCTGAGGGTCGCCGCGTCTACACGACATGATCATCATTCAACACAAACTCAACGGAAACTAAAACTGAAAAGCCACACGAGAAGGAGAGGAGCCGCCATAGTCCCGCAATGCAAGCGCAAACGATCGAATAAAGCCAGAACCAGAGAATGCGTGAGTCATAAACTTGTTGCTTGTGACGAGAGGGAGAGCAGAAAGCTTTTTGTAGAATTGATCGTGGCGTGGGTGCTAAGCAAGGGAGCTTTTGTGGATTTTTAGTGCAGGCAAGAACCATTTCGTGGAGAGATTTTTCGTTTAGTGAATTTCTTTTAAGAGAGCAGAGTGGAGACATACTTTTGCAAAGGGTAGACCGGAGTGTGGAGCTTCGGAATAATAATAAAGGTTGTAGAAACTAGCAGAACCAAAACGGAGGCGCCGGAGACCGGTCTTATGTAATATGAAAGATTCCGAAATTTTGCCTAAACTCACAGCTGAAAGTGTCTAACTACAAAATGTGATGTAGAAAGGGGGGTTAGCTGCAGTCTGGATGCGGATCTCTACTTCTCAGCGAAAGGATAGAAAAACATCAAAACAAGACAGATTAGGGATTCCCATTGCTGAATCACCCTTTCTCAAACCAGCCAGACAATCGGTGGCTTTTTCACGAGTCACCCAGGTCAGAAAGGAAGAAGTTCCCTATATCCGTCATTCTTTGAAAGCAGAGGTAGGACCATTGGCAAGGAAATTGTTCTGAATATCCCTCTACGGCTGTGTCACTACAGTTCCTACAGACGTCGTCACAGCACAGCTGAGTGAGCTCCACTGCACATAAGCTAAATTAGACGAAAGATCTCTGATTGACTGACCTAATTGTTAGAGTACGCCCGCCCCTCAACTATCTAGCAAGGAAACTCAAAGGGATGACGTACGACGTGGAAGAACTCCTTAAACGCTGAGGTTTACAATTGGACAAGTGGGTTGCTTCGACTGCGGACTACGGAAAAAAAACCAGCATGAACCACTAATGGGCCAGTGGGTACGCTCGAGTGGGTTACAAATCTAAGTCTATGCATCTACCTTGGCTTCTACGACCTCATCGACCAAAACTGAAGAGTTTTTAGTGAATTTTGGAAGCGGAAAGTGCAACCTACACGACGCAACATCCCATAAAGATCGGCAGCTAGTATGCAATACTCTCTCAACTCACAATTCACCAGGGGAGAACATGGAGATCGAACTTATGACTGCTAGACAATCCAGTTTATTCTATACCCAAATCTTGACAAGTCCAAGTTGTCCCATCTGGATTACAAAGGCGAATGTTCAGCCCAAAGTGAAGCCAACAAAGTACTACGAAAAAGCTTGATGTCGAGTTGCTGCAATCAACGCAGATCAGACCTCTGCTGTCACCATCTAGTAAAGAAAATCAAAAGCCAACAAGCAATCAAAAAGATCCCCTCTAATGTGTTGGAATTCTCCTGACCGCCACGAAGAGACTCCTCATCAGATGACGCATGCCGGAGCAAGATGGTTTCACTAAACAAAAGTCATGCAAAGTGACGTCAAATAAAAAAAAAAAAAACAGGTCTAGCAGCAGCTTTAAAGCAGACGGGGATGACTCAATGGGAAGCCTACGAGTACACCAACTCATCAGTCAAGTCTGTTAGGACGAGAGTGTGAAAGAAGAAGGGAACATTAGTAGCATTTGCCTGCGACAATTACAGAGACACCACGTTATAGACCTCACATCACAAAAAAGATTCAGAGAATGAAAATTCACCTTTAAGAGTTTTAAGCTGAGGTTACTGAGACGACAAAGAGATTACAAAGGAGAAGAAGTAGTCCCGACCTAGTGAGTGAAGGAATTTTCGTCCGAAAACAGCAATAGTTCGCAGCCATTTAATAGGACGATACTTCTTTGATGCCCTACTGAACAAGTGATGTCTAATATCCCCTTCATTGTTAGAAATTCAAAATTTATAGCAATTTGTACTTACATGCTATGGTAAACATAAGAAACCAATATATGATCATCGACTTACCTGAAAAAGAAGAGAAGAAAATGAGAATTAAAAATCGTGCAAAGATAGTAATAACATTAGACTAGACTAAGCTTAACTAAATGTAACAGTACAGGACTCCACTTTTAGTGGACTTTAAAGATAAAAGAGAACAAAATGGAACGTAGATGAATAACCAAGGGCCCACTAGGGTTTATAAAAAACAGGAGAACACTAGACTTGCAATGAGAAACTAATGAGATACAGAGAGATGAGATACACACTCTGAATGGAGCACTCTGCGCCAAGTCTCAAATCTCTCGGGCATTTAAAAGAGGGTGCAAATGCAGGACTAAGAAATCTGACACCACTTATCGACAGAAGTGTCGACACCAACAACTTTCAAACAGTCTTTCCTACAAGAGAATCTTGGACGAAAAAGTGATCAAAAAGAGACTCAAACAGGATAACAGTGTACACAGACAGCTCTAGCATATTAGGGGCTAACTCTTTCCTATACAAACATCAATCGGGACATTGGCCGAAAATCCCAGTAGAAATAGGCAAATCGATATCTGCTGGTCGAACCAGAACCTACAACATAACAAAACGAGCCATAAACTCAAGCAGAACACAGTTGAAACTGATGGTGGAACTTACTACAGGACACATCAATCTCAGCAAACATTCGTTCAGACTCGGACTATCTGATACAACAATCTTCCTCCAACTATGAGGCGAGCCACAGCGAGTTAAAGACTGAAGTTGTAGTGATACTAGACCTTACACACCTCAGAAAGAAAGGAATCGGTGAGATACTGGAATTTGCCAGGCTTACAAAACGATTCCCCGATCACTACACGACTAAGCAAACATTCCACCTTCAATAGTCCTAAGCTGAGGTTACTGAGACGCCAAAGAGATTAACCCAATTTCGGTCCAAAAATCATAATCAGCCACGAGGTTCATTTCTGGATTAATGGGTTAATTGAAGCCTTCAGCATTTATACATTCTTCGCATCGAAAATTCACAATTCAAATCGTGTCCATGACCCCCCCCCCCCTTAGAGTCCCAATGCGCCCCCAAACCGGTTGGGAACCACTGTTCTAAAAGTTGACATTTCCTAAGTGCGGATAGTTGGACAATAGAAGAAGGAGTTTAAAGTATACAATAGGCAGCGCCTAAAAGAAGAAGGCTTAGCTTCTCACAACTATACATACGTGTTGTGTGCAATACACAGTTTTACACGTACCTATAATAGGGGTCTACAGTTTGATGAAAGACTTTCTGGGAAGCTTTGGACGATTGTCACCCGCTTACAACTACTCAAGACTTGGCGAAACTTTTTGTCATTTTCTGGGATTCGAACCTTGTACCCTAATGCACAGTAGTACAACGCACTAACCACGGTGCTAAGGCACATAGCCTACAAGAAGGGGTTATAGCCGTTTAGTGAAACATAGTGAAGTTTAAAACCGCGGATCGTGTCCAATTTACTATTTTAAGTATTTTCTTTCTGTTTCAATTATAATTAACAGTTTTTTCCTTTTTTATTTTTTCATACATTTTAAGCCTTTTGCCCGAGCGGGAAATGAAAACTAGTTGGAGCCTTCCACTCTAAATACTTTTCCACCCTTTGCCATGGCATTAGAGGCGTCATAAGTCTGAACAGAAGTATGGTTAGACAGTCCATTACTTCCTCTGTCGCCTCCCATTGAATTGCTTATTCCAATGGAGCCGCATCACTCGCTTTATTTAAAAACAATTTAACCCGTCATAACAGTTTTATCATACGACCTTCAAATGAAAACAAATTTAATTGAAACAAAAAATAAAAAACAAAGCAAAGTTACTTTTCTATAAAAGCTCTACAGCTTTCTGTGATATGAAAAATGGATTCCAAATCAACTTTACTAAAGCTCAAAGCTTTTACTATTTCTACAACATCTAATCACATTAAGATGGCGCTCCCTACAACACAAGGAATATGCTTGCTCCCTCCAATTCATTTGAATTCAAATTGACGTCCATCTCAACTCAACCCATTTTCTATTTCCAGTGCACTTTGTGTATATTGCCATTAAATCAATAATTTTATAGGGCAAATCTTCATGGAATAATATCAATTACCAATATCGCAGTCATGCATCAAAAATATTGAATTGAAATCGATTGGCCTAGTTTTAGTTCAAAGAGAGGGAGAAATAGAGGGAGCCAAAGAAAATTGCCACATACAATCCATAGAATCTTTTGAAAAGAAAAATTTAATTTGTGTTTTTGTATAAATGGAACTGTATATCTCCAAAATTGATTTGAAATTTTAACAGAGACCGGGCGAAGAAGCAGCAGGGGAGTGAAACCAACTCTAAGCTAAATGTTTACATTTCAAAACTCAAGGCCAAAGTATTTAAGACAACTCTTCAGAAACCAAAAAAAGGGGGGCGCGAGATTTCCTTCCAACTGACAGCAGATCCGAGTGGCGGATGGAACTAGCGGTGTTCTGTAGAAAGATTGACAGCCGCATGACAGCCGTGCGGAGAGATACACCGGAAAGACATTCCTTTGGAATTTTTCGAAAATTTATTTACCTGTTAATTGAATTTTTGTTCTTTCGCATTTCGATCTATTTAAACTGATTGATTGGCTATGTGGCTATGTGGCTATGTGCCCCCACCCCACGCCTCTACTCGTGAGTCAGAGAAACGTCGCCCATTTGATGTGTAAAGATGCGACGACGACGACGACGGAGGGGGGTATTAGGGGGTGATTACGAGTATTACAGACATGGAGTACTTTTTTTTTTATAGAATGTTGTCTCGTTAATGCCGACAGCAAGGTCATGTCACAAAGTAAAGTGTGTTTTGTTTTTTCTCCTTTTTTGTAGTCCCAACGATTTATTATCTAATTTGGAGGAATATTTACAGAAAACAAAAAGAATTAAAGGAAACTTGGAAAAAGAAAAGAAGTTTCTGACATCAGCTTTCATAGAAGGTACATAATCGCGATAAGATCTAAAGGAGTGCACAGTGACATTCAAAAATTGGTAAGGATACTCTGTGCTGAACATCTTTCTGACCTCTTTCACATGTCTCAGGCAGAAGTTGATGCTAAACTCTGTCTTGACGTGGAATGTCGCTGGCAAAACTGTTTAAGAAAAAGGACTATGCTTAACGGTTGACCGAAGGGTACCCGAGCGTAAGGCAACCAGATTGGAAAGGGTCTGTATGCCCACACATTTCGGCAGCTATCCCTAAAGGTCAACTGTAAAGCATAGACGTCGAATTAGGAAAAAGAATCAACAACTCCTGGGTGGCTTCAAGAGACTGTACTTTGGAGACTATGAGCGGAATTGTACGTAAGGAATTCACATTTCCTGCTGGCAGTGAACAAGTACCAATCAAGTCTATTGCTTGAGTTAAGGCGCTATTGCCTCAAGACCCAGCTGCCATGATGGTACCGAAATAGGAACTGTCAAACAAATAGACTGCTTGATGACCCCGTCAGCTATTCAAAGGGCAGTTTGCTTTCTCGTGACAGTAAGCCTCTGCACAGTAATCCAATGCACCACTGAGGCGTAAAAGTGTAGGAAATGATACGTGAATACGTGAGCCTTGTCAAAGTATCGACTCGGCTATATAATCTAGCAATCCTTGTCCAGTTCTTCTTTTGTTTTGGTTCATTCGGTTGCGGTCTAGCTGCAACAGATGTTAGGGTTAAGTCGGTGGAAGTCGGTGGAACAGGAGTCGGCGAAAGCTGTGGTGAAAGCTGAGAAAACAGGCGTCCCCCAAGAATCACAATTAGGTCCCCATGTATTGCGTATTGCCAATGCTGTCAAGAACAAAGGACAGAGGAATAACATCGTCGTTTCGAAACATGTTAACCGAAGTAGAATCATCGAAACATTATTGGAGACAACGGGTTTGGAACTAGCCACAAAGCAGAAGAATATATGAGCGTATTCGTATGAATATCGTCCATCAACTAGCCCAATAGGCACGATATGAACCTTGTCTAAGACCTGCAGCAGTTGCAACATCAAAAAGTTTGAGTAAAGAAAACCCCTACCAAGTCAATGGCACCTCTGACAGCTGAGTACACAGATTTGGAGTCAATCTAACTCAAGGTAAAGGGCTTCTCTTTAACCAGAGAACGAAACTTGAAGCTGCACCTTGGATTCTTAGGCGAAAATACTACATCCAACGATGGCAAGGGGATACTGCCGAAAGTCAGTGGACCGAGAGTCTTATTGTCCAGAGTCTCAGCACAGTATACGCATCCCCAGTGTAGATTGAGACTAGATCCAAACAGAAACTATCGACTCAACGCTTGAAGGAGAAGCTGCTTCTATGGAGCAAAGTCAGCAGAAGAGGCATGTGCCATAGCAAAACCTATGGAATGAC
The DNA here is from genome assembly GCA_949716465.1 of Chalcosyrphus nemorum. Lineage (NCBI taxonomy): Eukaryota > Metazoa > Arthropoda > Insecta > Diptera > Syrphidae > Chalcosyrphus > Chalcosyrphus nemorum. The sequence continues at coordinate 4,007,525 of OX454335.1, read as the reverse complement.
CCTGCCAAAGGAAGACGGACATAAAATGGATACAGATTCAGCCACGACTGCTGCAATTACTATTATGACGACGCAGAAAGGACGCCTCATGCTCCACTGACATAGAACCAGAGGGTACTCCTCAGAAACCGCGAGTTTCAAAAGGGATACGATTGCCCCTATACGGACAGACCAGGACACGGCCGCTGCATTGATTGAATTGGAAAAGAGAAGAGATAGAAAGAGTTGATGAAGGGAGTATTGGCTTTCTTTACCTATTCTTTGTGGGTGTTGTCCCAACTAACTAAGTAGCATTGCATGTGATTTTTGCATTCGTTCATAGTTCACAGTATTTTTTCTCATTGATGTTAAATGCAACTGAGTGCTTTTGGAGTGTATTTTTTTGCTTTTGTGACTTGAGCATTCATTCTATGACTACAATTGACCCAAGAGATAAGGATTTCTTGCAAGTTCACCTTGAAGATTGCTTAATCAGAGAAACTATAGTTTAGAAGCCATTGTGAGACATGTGCATCCATGGCTAAGAGAACCCTTTAACAAAGATTATGAGAACCACTTGACTCTACAGTCTCGCCAGAAAGTTATGCACAAGTCGCCTTTGGCTTAAAGATCCTAGAACAACCATGCAACCTACTGCACCCTAAATTTCAGCCCACTTTCTGCGTCAAAACATTATGTAAATGACATACAACTCTCTCTCTCTTACTCTCCCTCTGACATCCTTGAAATTATCCAGACCATTGTTGTGAAGGGCAAATAAATAAAAAGCAAAAAAAACACCCAGAGTTACGCGAGTAGGTACCTCTTTTGTAAACAAACACGAGTACGTATTTCTTAACTTGACTTCCTCTCGTGTAGATATTTTTTGAGAAAATTTGCCGTGTGTTGTGAAATTTTGTTCGCCTTTTCGCCGGACTCCACCTCCCTCCTGCACAGTAGTTGTTGTTTATTAATTTGTTTAAATAACCAAAGAGTAGGTGGTTGTGTTTTATTTTTGTGGGTCTTTTCTTTTGCCCCGAATGTGCGTAAGGAGTCCGATCACGCGAAAATAATTTAGCGGGGGGAAAAACAATCTAAAAAAAATTGTTTAAACAAACACCTCCTTGTGAGGTTATTTATCAAAGGTTGTTCGGCTTATAAATATCCATGTGAGCAGTTCTTCTAGTTTACCAATAGATACAGATAGGAAATTTTTGTGAATGGGTGGTTGCAAATATTTGTATTCTGCTTGTTTAGATACTATTTTTTTTGTATCGGAAAATTAAAGGGAAATTTAGAGATAAAAGGAGCAAAGCAAAGCAATTGGACTATTATTTATCGCAAAAATAGAAAACAGCAAAAGATAAACATCTGTTTTTTTTGTAATCAATTTATGGGGAGGAGGAGGAGGAGGAAATTAGTATTTTATTTGTTTATTAATTCATTTATGTACTTGCGCTGGGCCAAGGTAATAGGCATGTGCGACGAGCGTGAGCAAAGTGCTGTGTGCGGCCTTTGTTTCAAAAGGGGTAAATGACTTTGAGTAGTGCTTAGCACGTTTAGTATGTTTTGACAGAAAGATCAATTAATTGAAATCAGAGGACTAAAAGGAGGATTCAGACGACAACTGACGCCAGCCTTTCATATAGACCAAACCAAAAGTTGATGCACGAACCTGGTATGGTGCTCTCTGATCACTTGAAAGTCTATTAGTCATAGAGGATCACCGGCCTTGAAATGCAGATCATCGGCAGACATTGGTGCCAGGAGAATCAGTCTGTCAGTCTAAGAGTACAACACGCCATACTTGGACTTGTTAATGCCTTTCTCTGCAGCCTACCCACCCTAGCAAAAAAGACTGGCAAAGTGGCTGTATACTAAAGGCCTGATCCATAGCAATACATACTGATGGGTGTACGGTCTCAATCGAAATATCTCAACCTATCGGACTCAACAGAGGGGTTGCCTGAGGTTTTAGCAGTGACAACAACCGCCCGTGAGTCTGTGAGAAGGGACATACCACCTGAATGCATCACCTTCTTTATCGACAGCTAGGCTGCTATGAAAGCAATGAATTGCTGTGGAGAAGAGCTTACAGCTCTTGGAATACAGCACAAGGAATTCCTCTCCTGAGTTCCTTTACACGAGGGCATCCCATGCAACGAAAAGGCTGATCGACAGATAGATTACGACAAGCGGAAGCCTCTGCGGACATCCTACCTTGCATAGACAGGCTTTAAGCAAGGAAGACCGCCACAACAAAGAGGCGAACTTAAGGTGAAATGGAAACTACAGACATTCTTCGACAGAGCAAGGACCGAGAGACTTGTACAAAAAGATAATCACTTTCCATCCTCGCTGGTATCATCACGAAGCAAGCTAGGGACGTATTCGGAAGAAGATCTACGAAGGGAAGAAGAACTACGGAGGAAAGAAGAGAAGAGAGCCGTGTAGGCCAGAGAGTTCTCTGCGGGTATAACCCACTTCCATTGCCAATGTCTGCACTCCAGAAGCAAATTCCTCGTTAAATGCTTCTTTAATGACCATAAACAGCTCTCTGGTCTATCTACAGATTTAAAGCTTGACTTCATCAGGGTGGTTTGTGTATGGAAACTAAGTTAGAAAGGTTTTTTCAAAGTGTTCCAATGGTCTACCCCAACATAATGACCAAAAGTGCTCCATGACTCTGGCAGAAATCAGCCCGCAGTCCGTCAAACTCTGAACAAAAAGCAATTACCTAATGCTGCCAAAAAGGTGGATCTTAGTTTAGATAACGTGTGCGATCAAGGGTGACCTCTCTCTTCTGTCACCAGCAGGGTACACTGTTCAACAAGAGCTATTGATTCGCATTAGAAAGGTACAGGACGCAGACAGCAGTGCTCAAGGCCTTTCACTTTTAGTCGTTCCGCGCTATATGAAAAGGAAAATGATCAACTTCAGGGACTCTTTGGTTTGTAGAAGACTTCTTTATTCTCCAGCTAAGGGACAATGTGCAGAGACGTCCCTACAATTGTATCAAGAGCAAACTAGCGAATAAAAAAGCAGACAAGCAAGCATTGCATCTAGAGATAACATCGGTCCGATGGGCGATTCACAACAGACAAACGGAGTGTATTTTGTTCTAGCAGTTTTCGGGACTTTAGCACTGACTACGGTACAGAGCTCCTGCCCTATTCGTTAGAAGAAAGAGAACTCTTCGCAGTCAGTTCTTTTCGGAGCTGAAGGACTTAGGCAACGTTGAACTGATGGACCTCCTTAGATTCATATAACTATCTCTGGGTGGTTCTAACAGTGGACTTTTCTTACAGCCTTCCCAGGACAATGGGGCTGAATTGTTGGTCCAAGTGAGGAGTGATTTTCCTTTCACAAGACACCCACCTAAGCTAAGGTATAGAGGCTCTGTGCATCCCGAGAGGAAATGGTTAAAACATTCGAACCAAGTAGTCATCGAAGTTCTTAAGAGGTTGCCAGACGATTCGCCGAAGAAGTGGCACACGTTCCTATCAGGCCCTGCAAATTGCCACAACGCTCAACGCTTTTAACGTCCTGTTTGATGCTCCAAAGTGGAAGCAATCTTGGCGATGATAAGGCTGTAGCTACACAACAGACAGACACCCTTTACTATCTATTCTCTGTGGTTGATGGCCATACTACTAAAGAGAATTGTATGTATTTTCTTTCAATTCAATTATAATTCACAGTATTTCTTTCCGCCCATTGAAATACACCAAGTGCTTGTCAAGCACATAATACCCTTCATCTCACATGATGACATTTGTATTCAAAATTTAATTGAAACATAAAAAATCCACTTTAAGGATGTGCTCCTACACACATCTGGCTAAATGTGCAAAATCCAACATCTGACAGTCTAATTTGTGTCAAGACTAGATACTCCACTTAAGGTGACAACACAAAAAAGCAAAAGAACAAAAAAAAAAACTTCTTATCACTTAGCAAACTGTCATAAAGTCCTGCCCCCTTGCTGCTGCCTGTGTATCACCCTCTTAAATAACACATCATCTACACATCGCTTCATCTTCTTCTCAACGTTGTCGTCGTCATTGTGTGCTTTTGTTCTCCTTTGCATCCTTCTATTTTTATTTTCTTTCGAATGAATTATTAAATCCATAAGTTACCTTCCTTAATCCACACCTGCAGGGAATACAACGAAACGAATCCTCGTAGCTACAACAAAAACTCAAAGACAAATTGTTTTCTTAAGCAAATTACTGGAAAAAGAGCGGAAGAAAATGAAATGGAATAAAATTCTTTTTTTTTTAAATCGTTCGCGTGAAATAAAAAAACAAAAAAACCAAACCAAAAAGAACGAGCCAAGTGTCTGGCTGTGTCTAGGGAGGGAGAGAGAGAGAGAGAGAGAGAGAAGAAAAAGTGGAAAATAATTTAATTTACTTTAGATCGAACCAACGAACGAACGTACACTGTATGCTAAACATAGATTTATCATTTAGAGAACGTCAAACACAAGATAGGCGGCAACAACCTCCTTCCTAGCTACCTACCCTACCACTGTGAGGTATTTTTCCTTTCTGCTTCTACACAGCACAAGTATACAGGAAAAGAAGCCACTTGGTATTTTTCGACTTTGGAGAATGAAATTTCCTTTGATGATGGGGAAATTTATGTACAAAACCATTCTACTCCTACTCGCCGCAGTTCGCTACAAATTTGCCATATTTAGACTAGAGTATGATGTAAATCAAAATTCGACATATGTGCAGAGAGGGAATGCCCCTTCCTTCTGATAGAGGCTGAGGCTGAGTAAGCAAATCAGTAAATCAAACAGCAAATACGTTCTCCAAACAGAGGACACACTCCTTTCCATTGGACGAGTGCAACAGGAAAGTGTACAACAGACTTGGTGACTTAGCCCTGCGTTGGGCGCCATTTAAGACAACTGGAGGAGAATACCTTTGGGTTAAGGCCTAACAATGGCTCCTCAAAGAGGGCATACTTCTTGCCATTGGACTAACTCGTTTTGTTTTGTTTTGAAAGAGCACGACAGACTTGAAGACTTCGCCCCACGTTGGGCGCCATTTACGTCAACTGAAACTTGGAAAATACCTTTGGTCAAGCTTAAGCCAGAGGCAATTGGCCAAAATTGAGACTGAAGAGTGACATGCTACAATGTTGTTGATGAATCGCCGTCTTCTCAAGGTCCCACCACCTTACCACGGACCACAGAATCAGTGTGAGCTGTAGAATACTCAATACCGGGCAAAATTGAACAGAAACGACAAAAGTGGCAGTGGATTGGTCACACTCTCTGAAAGGGTGACAGCCAAGCGATACAATGGAACCCGCTTACTCAGGATGGCAGGATATGCGGCGGTCCTAGGAGTATTTACGTGGCACAGAACAGTTGAGAAGAAGCCATGGCAATTGTGAAAGAGTTGGGGAGAACTGAGGCACATTTCCAGAAACCGCACACGCTCTTAGACCCTCTTATAAGTAAGTTAGTAACTGAGTGAAAATATGTAAGTCATTCTCTGTAGGTCTAGATATTCAGGTTCCCCTTCAAGCTTTCAAACTGCAGGGTTTGTCAGCCAGAATGCAAAGCTATCGTCAATCAACGATGGGACCAATTTAGCACCGCCAGGCTATTTTAGCTATCAGTAAACAAAAGGATTGGATTCTTGAAGAACAAGAGAAAGGAGCACTCTAAAATAGCAAAAATTCTCAACAGCCACTGTGTAATTGGAAGACACTACCAGACACTCCCTACAATGACTTCTGTAGAAGCTATAGGAACGAAAATGAAAAGAGCTTCTGTCTACCATCTTCGCCATCAGAAAGGCTACCTTGGGGGAAAACCTTTCTTCATAAAAAGAGGCAAATAGTTCCAACAGTAAGAGTGAGGCCCATACAGCAATGGACCCTACTCTTGGTCTCTAATTGCATCCTTCTACCCAACCAAGCAGCTCAGAGACACATCTGACTTTCATTAATCGACTTGGACACCACCCATAAATGGAGAATAAGCATTGAATGTATCTACCACAACTGTCGCTTAGGTCCTTGAGTTCCAACAGTCAGGCACAACTGCCATTCATCGCCAATCACACCAATTATCCACTTGGCTTTGTTTGAACCTCCACCTCCCAGTCAAAATGCCGCCGCTGTATGGTGGTGTCCAAGGCGATTAATGAAAGTTGCATGTAAGTTTTATATTCGTTTATAATTCACAGAACTTTTTTTTACGTTCGTTTGCCTGTCTATCTTCTAAGGACTATCTGTGTTGTGCAAGGTATAAACCGCTACAGAAGGGATCTATAGAGCAGGCAAACTTGAGACGTTTGTCATCGATGAAGCCATAGAAAAGCTTTGATATCTCTCATTTTGAACATGGAACAAGGCACCTACTGACGACCAGTACAAACAAATTCACATTGGTTCTAGGGCAACAAAAAGACCCTCATTTCTACCCACTTGACGGACAAACTAAAGGAACTAAGCAAACCTACTTCCAATTAATGAAACACTTTAAAAGAAGAATAAAACAGATCCCTTTTGCCCGACAATCAACGCCAAATAAAGGTCCAATTCTACGAAATTGCACAGGGTTACATTCGGGTGAGGGTATACACCTCTTCCAACTCAACCACCGACAGAAGCTGACTGCCAATTACAAATGAGACCATTTCCAAAAGAGTACAATAAACATCCCTGCGGTGAATACCTTTTCGCCCCCCCAAACAAACACCACCACTAGGCAAAGAGCAAACTTTCAATTTGGCACCTACCCACATTCCTAGACGAGAACTTCCTACTCTGCCTGCGAATGAACGTCGTCACACGACTGATGAATGTCACATGGGGTTTCTTTCGGAACACCTTTAACCGATCCAATTCGTCAATTTTCAAAGCAGATTCCACTCTTAAACACAAGCCCGGATCCGTCTAAAACTTCTCCGACGAAAACTCAACTGAAACGAATTTCCCAAAGAAAATACTTCCACCATTATTATTACCTATTATGAGAGGAGAATATTATCGACAATAGGGTGCAAGGTAATGTGCAGTCGCCCCCTTAGCAAGTACACTCTCAAGGGTGTGAAAAATCGAACTCAATTAGCGGTCTAGTAGCTTTGTCTAAGCGCAAACACATAATCCTAATTAAGAAAAAAAAAAATCTAAAAATAGACACGAGTTCTAACATCAAAATGGCAAAAAGGAAAAACTGTGCTCCTTTTAATTGGACTGATTATTGAGATACATGAAGCAAAAAACAAATAGAGAACATCTTAACTGCGTCAAAGCGCCCCAAAAGGATTCCACAACCAAGTGGTGGGGCAGAAGACGGAACAAATTTTAAGCTAAAGCAACACACACGCCATTGCAAGGACGCCTTTAATATTTTATGGGATTATTTTGCTTTTATTACTTGTATCTATATCTGAAACGATGTGAAAATTATACTGTCCCCCCCCCACACACACACAGATACAAAGTTTATTTGCATTCTTTTTGTCTAGTGGAATAATATTTTTATAGCTTTTTTTTTTGGATACCACCAGTGCAGGCACATTTTGGCACTTGTTACATGTGCGCCATCGAAAAGAAAAACTTCAAAGATTCTTTGGTGAAATCGACATGACGCAGACAGTGATGCCGATCGGCAAAAGATCAGGAGAATTCTTCAATAAACAGAGGAATAAAATAGCAAATAAGTCGATCAGAAGAGATGACTCTTTTAATGAGTCGGTTCGAGAACGAATAGGTCGAAAAGTGATTCACATTCTATTTGACCTTTTTTTCCCCCCTTTGAATGTAAGATCTAGAAATCCAAACAGTTGGCTGTTAGAATGAATCCCTGAATGAGTCAATTCACGTTACTGAGTCAGTTCCAAAGAGCGCTCATTTCGCCTAAGAGTTCACCATAAATTATAGCTTTTTTTAAGCAATCTCTTTTGAAACTGAAGCCCAGATAAATTGTGGACAGATTTCCATAAAAACAGGACAAAAGAGGCACAATATACCCCTCATTTAAGTGAGTCACTTTACTAAGTCGGTTCGAGAACGAATAGTTCCAAACGTGATTCACATTCTATTTGACAATTTATGCCCTTAAACATAAAATTGAAAGAAAATCTAAGCAGAGGAATGGGAGAATGAGTCTCAGAATGTGTCCACTCAATGAGTCAGCTCTTAAAAGCGCTCATTTTCCCCAAAAGTTCACCGTATATGTTAGTTTTCTTAAGACAGTCTTTTTTAAAACTGAAACCCAGGGAAGTTGTAGACAGATTTCTATAAAAGAGAAGATGAAACAGCTCGAAGCAGTCTCAAAGACTTTCTGAAAGGTTCCTCTTTTAAGTGAGTCACTTTCCGCAGTCGGTTCACAAAAACGTCAAGTCACTGGAATTCCACTTTACTTTCAGAAAGATGATAGACTTCATGTCTTAGGTTAGGTTTAGGCTATCCTCCGTTCAATCAGTCGGCCTCCCTTAGACCAAGAAAGGTCCATTGTGTTGCCACAAGAATTGGAAGCCCATTCATGGAACCATTTTGGACAATTTTTGGTCCTTTATTGCTACCCCAGTTTGAAATATCCGCGCGTTCTTCAAAAAACTATTGAATCGCCTATCTAATCTGAACAAAGCAAAGGTTGAAAAGTGATTATTCCTCTAAGGGTAAAAAAAGGAACTTCTCCATCAGTTGAGGGCTTCCGACTTCCGTCGCTTTTTGCCAGTTCGTCTGAGTGCAGTGCTGTGGGTTTTTGACTCCATTCGCTACATGTGATGGCAGATAATGACCTAATGCAGTCGGATTGTGGTAGAGTGGACACTTGTGGAGTCTTTTTCAAAAGGGACGTGCAAAAAATTACTGTGAATTACAAACGTATACAAAAACTACATGCAAGTCTCTACGATTATTTGGACACTAGCCAAAGGTAGTCTGAGAACCCCGGAACCCCGCACAAACCTGGATTACAACTTGCCGATCTCCCACTCAAGGAAGCACGACATGGCTTTACCAATTGGGACATTTTTATTGAAGATTCGAGTGCCTTTAGGCCGGTGTCATTGCAAGATATTGGTCTCATTGACGGCCAGTTAATGCCATGAGTTCAGCTTGAAAAAACCGATTTGGCAGTCCAAAAGATTGATTGATGGCAGGAGAGATCCCACACATTCAACCGTCTTAGAGCCCTCAGTGTAGTTACTGTACTCGCTGTATATGCATGTCTACTAGGAGTACTGGTAGTCAGTCAGTGACATTCAGGATTGCATTTCCAATGCCGAAGACTCTCTCAGTCGCAACGCTCATTTCATGTCCACAGGAAGGATGCGCAGCACAATTTCTGTGGCAACGGATGGACAGACCCAAACACGCCAACTTTTGAATGGTATTCGTGAGAGAGAGTCCATTTGACTACAGTTTGATTTACAGAAAGCCAGTCCCTTACTTCAGTTCACGTTTTTTCGTTGACTGACTTTACTGAGTCGGCTTACGTAGATACCGTGAATGACAGAAATTGTCCACGGCTCACTTGTAACACTGTGAGTTAGTCAGTCCAAAAGAAACCTTCTTCTGAAAGAATATTGTGCTACTTCAAGACCTTTACTGAGTTGTTTCAGAAGAGTAGACTTCTTCTCAGTGAATTATGACTCATTTCACTGAGTCGTTTCGAAGGTGTGATTATTTCCTTCCAAACAATGACTTTAGAAGGGTTCAACACAGTAGTGAGTGTCTGTCTTATGACTGGCTCTTTTGGGAATACCCATCTACACTACACGATACATTTCAAGGAACACAAACATGTGAACGGATATCGTGAGACCCGTGACAGCTCCACTGAGAGCTAAGCAGTTGTACACTCATTACATTATGAATTTTATTGAATTCTATTTCTATATCCTGACCTAGAATAGACTATGGACTTGTGGTCACGCAATCGTTTCCTGAGAAAAAAAAAAAAACAGTGGAAAACTACTGTCTGATGCACTCTCTATAATCTCTCGAAACTCTCGGTCAAAAGGACACTCTTAATCTGCAAGATATTGTGATTTGGAACGACAATCATTGGCTCTAGAACCACTTAAAGAAGAGCTTCCTAGCAACCTCCTTACCCACAAAAAACTACCACCAAAAAACCACTTTAGAAATAAGGATTGCGAGCAAAAGCATAATGAGCATGGGAGCCATAAAAGTTTACCTCATCCTAAACAACAGAAAAAAAAACGCAAACACGCCCTTAGCATTCTGTAACTCAAACTGACCCATTTAGTATCCTTTCACACCAATTAACCATGACGCATATCTTTTACCACGAATATCCTTGCGATCTAATGAATCGAAATACAACTCGACGCATAAACAAAAAAAATGTTAGTCATTAAACCTCATAATGAGCACATTACACAGCTGTGTGTGAAATTAAGAGCTACTATCCGCGAGCAAGCGAGCGAGCGGCGGCGCGCTTACTAAATTGAATTGGAAGCCTTTAACCTCTCGTGTAATTAGAGACGACGCCACATTCACCTTCAGCTCTCTCAGTTCACAGTTCACAGCCGCCGCCACACCCACCGAGCACCGAGCACCGAGACACACGACTACACCGCCGCCTTATCTGACGCATTAGTAATTATTATTGATCCCGAGAATCTTTTACTTTTTACATACAATTAGCTTTATGTACATCGCGGCGGCGGCGTTCGTATTCGTATCCTCCTTCTGTAGCCAAGTTTTGATTGTGCGACTCTAATGAGAAAAGTTATGGCAAAATACAGCATTAAGGATGTCAGCATCAGATTTTTACTTCTTCTTGCGATATTTCGGCGGAGAAAATTCCATCAACGGCGAAATTGAGTATCTGTTATAGATAATTGAAAGGATATCCATCAGCGGTGGATATTTCTCGGTTAATTGATGTAATTAATTCCTTTTTCTTCGAGGAAAAAATACATCTCTGGGCCTTGGTATGGATTGCTTTTAGTATTAATCCAATGATGGGATCAGAATTTGATGGACTAAGGACATCTATGATTGAAGAGTAGTCGTAGCTTCTAAACTATACTTTTGAAAAGGATTTGCTCAAGGAATCTAGCACTGATCATGTGTGGAAAAATGACAATTCAAAGCTGTAACTCCAAGGGTGACTCCATATTGAGTGGAGACGGTATGACGGAGTGCTTTCAGCGGAAGAGGGTGACAGAAGAGCTCCAGTGCAAGAGAAAAGCAGCAAGAGAGGAGTAACAGAAGACCAGAAGAAGGAAAGAGAATAGAATTCTGCTTAAAAAGAAAAGGGATCATAAAGCTTCCCAGCTCAAGGATGTAGAGGAGTCTTGCGAGCAGAATGACATTCGAAATTTTGATCGGAAAGCCAACCAGCTGGCAACTAGCTTCAAACTAGGAACGCAGGCTATTCGAATTAGTAAAGGCAACCTAGTCATCGAAGCACAGGGAATTATTGATGTGTTTAAGGAGGACTTTTAGCAGTTGCTTTACGAACAGCAAATAGAAAAAAAAGAACCCACTTCCAGTCAATAAAGGACCAAAACCCCATGAGACCACTGAAAAACAACAAAACCCCTTGTTCCCCAACGTATCGTGTGAAATCCCAAGACCCCTCTGCAGCACACCAATCGACTCGACACATAGCAGTGTGGCAGAGCGACAAAAGACCACGACAAATCCCGGAAAGTGGCAAAAGAACTGGGTTCCAAACTCCTAAGTTAACGGGCCAAACTAAAGCTCTATGGCGCCGAGTCTTTGGCGATAACCAGTAAGAAAGCTGAACAACTATTGGGCAACTTGGAGTGAAAAGCACCACGAACTTTATGAGCTGTACACTAGAAGGTGGATGTAGTCTAAAAGGTCAAGACTAACATACATTGGCCCATCTCTAAACAAGAGGATCTACGATTCCAAGCCCCCAGGTCCGAGATGGCAACGAAGACCGAGCTACGCGTAAGAGAACCAAGTTGTCAGAAAATCATTTCCATTCAATCACTAGACTGTTCTTTGTGTATTTCAGCACAAACACGAAAAATATACTGTAAATCACAAAGGAATGCAAAAATTGCACACAAGTTTCCCTAACCAAGCTCAGACACCAACCACCTTGAGTAAATATTGAAGCCTAACATCGAGCAATAGTGCTTCAGCCAAGAGGATCTTTGAATCTCAGGTTTGGGAAGGCGAAGAAGACCGGCATTTCCGGTATAAAGACGTCGTGGACGCCAGAAATGCAGCCGTGCCTCAAACAGAGACTAGACCTTTGACTTCGCAAACGCCAAAGAAAATGGGAAACGACGCGGTGGAAAGTCATGTCATAGGCAGAACATAGAAGATAAGCCATGAAAATATTCTTGATGGACTCAACACCTATTGCTACTCATAGAACCAACGACTGCTAAGCTTTAAAACAACATCAGCTTCTTGTCAGTCGTAAGGACTTCTTATTGCATGAAAACAACTCATCAATTGCGCCAAGTCTTTGTCTGGTAAAAGATTATCCTCTTTCATTTGTTCCAGAATCGATAGTTAAAAATGTTTGAACTTGAGATGAAGTCGAGCCTAAACTATTTTTGAAGCTACTTGACAGATGGACACAAATTTGAACTACTCACAATAGACCCAAAGCCACTTTCGAGTAAAAGAAAAGCCTACTTCAACTGTCTACTTTGTTGATTGACAATGTTTTGCAAATAAAGTTAATATTTGTACTTACAGTCTATAAAATGCACAGTAAAAGAATATAGATGCTTTCGACTTACCTGAAAAGAAAAAGAGAAAAAAATTAGTAAACATTTAAAATTTAAAGAAATAATTATGTTTAGATCAAAAATACAAGACAATGTGTAAAAGAACCTTAACTGATGTAAATTTGAAGAAGGTCATGAGTTAGAGAACGAAAACTGAGGGCACTGTCATAAGCAAAGGATTAGAGAAAGCAGACAAAGAATGAGTAAGAGTGTCGGAGACAAAACTGAACCCTGAGGAACACCAGTCTTTTTTGAAAAAGGAATCTCTGTTTCGCCAAAGTGATGATGAGAGAATGGTTCCACTTCCCAGTGGGTTACGAATGCACCTGTTGCTACGAGCTCCCATGAATTAAAATATTTCATAACATGACGATCTATTAGCGTTTCCAAAACCTTGGAAAGAAGGACCTAAGTGCAATGAGTCGGTGATTCATCGACAACTCTGTTCAAACCATCTCTCTATTATGTTAGCACTAGCACAAGCATTCACTGATTGCATACGGTTCATAGTGACCAGTTAATAGTGCCATATTAAGGCCGCCTCAGTTCGCGTTCTCGTAACGCCAGGAGTTGGTTCTTCGAGAGAGAGAGAGAGTTAAGCTAATGACCAAACAGTTCTAGAGGGCTCTAACCCTTCAATAGTGTATTGATCAGGATGAGAAGTAAAAAACAAGCTGAGGATGTCTGGCGAAGTGACTTACAAAGCTGGATTCAGTTGTCTGTAAGTTTGTCTGACTAAAGTGTGGAAACAAATCCGAATTTTGTAGAATTTCGCTACAAGGAGGTTTCACTGTGTATACTCTATGTAAAACAAGTACCAGTTTCGGGACTTGTACTTAAAAAAGGGCAAGTACTTTCTTGTACTAGTTTTTTTTAAGTACTTCGTCGTAAGTACCAAGTATGGCGTAATTAAGTACCAAAGTACTTGAGCAGTTTTTGTCAAGTAATTAAGCAGTATTGCCAAGTATACCAGCACTTAATTAGTTCTTCGATGCCTTTGAAGCATGGGCTAGAAAATACTGCTGAAGTACTTGGAAGTACTGCTCATGTACTTGCACCTAAATTCTTAAGAAATACTTGTACTTCGACTTTTTCATGTACCAGTACCAGCGTACTAAAGTACAAGTACCAGTACCAGTACCTAGTACTTGTACTTGATAAGACCGAATACCTCCTGCAGTACTTAAATACTTTACAGGCCTGGTATGTACATACATATGTAAATGGATTTTTTATATATTTTTATTATTACTGGAAGAAGAATATTTTCATGATCACTATGTCATTTTCCCCCGCCTATTTTAGACTTCCGCAGTTGCACATAAAGCCAACTTACCCCGCCCACTCAATTCGTAGAATTCACCGCCAAAAATAAATAAAAACTAAATTTAAATAATATTTTTTATTAATAAGCCAAACACTAATTTATAGACAACCGACCGATCATCCGTCAAACTTCTGTCAAAGATACTAGCACACCGATTTTGGATCTTCATGTGGGAGAAGATGTCAAAAGCTATAAAAATTCAACTGTCAAATATTATTAAACCCACACACCTTCCGTGTGCGTTCATACAAGTGAATGAATCCATCAGATACAAAAAAAAACAGCAACATCCCAGCACGTTTTCTCACTTTTTTTTTTGTGTCTCGACAAGGTGTTGAAAAGTGCTATCAACAAATTCCCCCCAGAAAAAAAAATAACGTCAGCGCAAAAAAAGAGTATCTCAATGTTTACACGTCGGTCGCCGTTTACATGGCGCGCGTGTTTGTATTTGCATGATCGCCGCAGAGTTCATTTAATCTTTTTTTTCTTCTTAAAAATAACAAATAAAGATTTTTTCGATTTTTTTTTGTTTTAAATTAAAAAAGTGAATATTTGAGAGAAGAGAAGCTGCCAATCGTTTAGATACATATTTGATTTGAATTAGTTTATGTGTGTGGATATTTTTTTTTTTGAATAATTAAAATGAAAATGTTTAATGCGACCTTGCGCGTGATTTCTGATGGAAAATATAGAATTTTATTGAACGTTTATTGCAGGGAGTTTAGCCGGCAGCAAGATTGCTAATAAACTTTTGACGAAAATCCTTGATTTTATGCATCAAACTTGTGGAGATTGTGGATTTTATGGATTTTCAATTTTTCAATTTATTATCGTTTATGCAATAAACATTGAGGAACTTGAATGCGTGAGATAGAATTAGCAAATGACAAACAGTTAATTGATGGAAGAGGTTGGCTGCCTTCAAGGAATCGAAAGGAGGAAAAAGGAGGATTCTTGAAAGGGGCTTTTCCTATACCCGTCTTTAACTAAGATGATAGAGGTGATTGGCATTCGTCTGTCGCAATGTTATATGCAAAAAGCAGCATGGAATCTATTGGAAGCAGCTAAGAGCACACAGGGATTGCAACCCTTTCACCTTGTGGGTCCTACAGTCTCGACTACAATACACAATGCAAGGAAATTCTACTTGTGGCAAAATAGGTGACTCCTGGCCATTAGAAGTGCAAGAATCAGCAACAAGAGGGAACAGACATGATTGCCCATTAATACCGCAGAACTGTCGTAATCTACAAAGACACCATTTACACTGAATGTGTCTGCTCGAAGCTAGTCCTGAATACCAGGAAATTCAGCGCCCTATTTACACCGAGGTTGGTGTCATAGCTTCAGAAGGGTTCAAGGCTGTGGTTCCCTGTGCTCAACTGCACCTTACCAAAGGTCATCAAGTCTCGAGTACCATTCATATCATTGTGCTCCTCATGATATAAATACAACGAAGCAAGAAAAAGAAAATTCAACAGCTCGGCAGGCAGAGGAGGCAGCCATGTATTTATGTGACAGTTGCTTCTTCACCAATCGACGCTTAATTCAGAGAACCTCTCCCTTCCAGAGATAAGCCTCATTCCATACTAAAAGAACCCCTACTCTGCTAGACAACAGACAACCTTTGATGTATAACGTAACAGATGGTGTTTCCCAAGATTCCGTAATAGGACCTGTAACATTAAGTAAACGGACATCTTTCGACTTTGAATGACGAGATCTTCGAAATTATTGGCTTATCCGACTTTCAAAGCTGCCTAGTAACCATGAGCCTACAACTAATAGAGGAAAAGCCAAGAGAAGTGCTCATCAGCAGACTAGGAGTCATGGAAACTGTGAATAACAGGGGGCAGTCACATATATAACAATAACAACTAAAAAAGCAGCAAAAACAAAAGCAAGACCAAACCAGAAGAAGAGACTGCTCTTAGCAAGAACAAGGGCTAGTGCTATAAAGACTAAATTGAAGAGAAGGAAGATGGATCCAGTTTACAGAGTCAAATTTAAAGAAGACGTCAATCCCAATTGCCAATCTTGAACAACACCAGTCGAAAAGCAGAACACCTCATGATTCATTCTCGACGATATTTTGAAGAATATAACACTTTAGTGAACAAATTGGACAGAAGGGTAACTCCAGGCATTTATCACCAATCAGACGGTGGACACGAAGAAGAAGCTTCGAAAGCAGTGATCGACAACTGTGGCACCCACCATGAAGGAACCTCACCCATCGCTCCTTCCAATCACCCTCAAATGACAAGGAGTGCATAGTGCCTGGAATGGAACCAATAGACCTTCTCGGAGACTAGCGATGCCAATAGCATCGAGTCCAAGAGATAGAGAAGAATAAACCTGGAAGAATGGCAAGATGAATGGAACTCTTCCGACACAAGTAGGTCGACCTTTAGGAAGCATGGAGAGCTGAATTTCTACCAGAGGAGTAGAGCATACCTCCACAGATTTAGGCATAAACAAACCATTCATCGTGCACAGAAGCAGTCGAACATAATATTCCACTGCACACAATATCATGAAGGCCTTAACCTACTAGCGAACAGACTGGGTGAGGACTCAACCCCAGAGAACATCATCAGACAGATGCTGAGCGTCGCAAAAAACTTGGAAAGCAATCAGTGAAACTGTCAGTGTACCATGATGAAGAAGCAACGAAGACATGAGCCAAGTATGTAAAGTTGAAGTGCTCTTTTGCTATGATTAGCTTGACGGCAGTGCCGGAAGGATCAGGGGTAGAAGAGGAAGTGGGTTTTGTGAGTAAGTATCCTACAATGTTACTGAGTACGGGATCATTTGAACGGTAGGAGCACCGCAAAAGACTTCAATTTGACCACTGAACTGCGAGCCTACTAACAATTCATTTTAATGACTTTTCTCAAATTTTGGAAACAAGAAATACTAAGCCTTGAAAAAGTAAGTTCCAAGAACAAGAAACAACCCGAACAACTTATGAAGTCATCGAGAGAGGAATCGTTTCAGCCAGTCAATGACTTTGGTATCCAAACGAACCCAAATGATTGGTTGCTGACACGTGGAGGAACATCAAAAATCTATCTATGCTGCCTGCCACATCTTCACAGCTAAACTGCTGCACTGATTTTCATGAAATTTGGCAAGGAGACAGCATGAATCCCAGAGAAGGAAATAGACTATAGTTTAAAGGCAAAAAGGATCACTAAAGATGGAAGACACCTAGCACTTCACAAACCAGACTTTTTTCGACATTCTTTCAACAAAGACCAGATCCCATCCCACGTTTCTCAAGTTTGACATTTAAATAATCAATTCCACACCAGTTATTGACCGGCGATCTTTGCAAAAAAATAAATAAAAAAAACCTTTACCATATCCGGTTCTATTAGAATTTTATTTGCGCAACTCAGAACAAAGTATCTTTCTCTTTCAAGGTTATCACACCCAAACAGGGTTACCCTCTGCGAAGCAATGAACTTGTCATCGATTGAAAAAAGTGTTAAGCCACAGTTCGGTGACACAACACCCACATTGGATTGGGTATGTTTTAAGCTTCATCTATCTATACACTGCATTATCTCAAGTGAGTAATCGGAGACTGATTTTTGAACCCGCGTCAAGAATATATGTAGAAAAATGCAAATTTCATCAAAGATTTAACCAAATACAGATATGACATCATTTGAACAGTTTTTTTTGCTTACCTGCACCCCATGGTAGTTTGAGTAGACGCTTTATACTCGGATTCCTTCGAACTGTTTGGGCTATAACTGGTTCGGCAGCAGCGCCGCTGCCACCACTACCGCCGCCGGAATCCATCCTTTTTCCCGTTGATTTGGTTGGTCTTTGAGATAGTTTCTTTAGGTTATTCCTTGGAAAGATACCTTTTCTCTGTAGCTAAGGGGGTTTTTCCTTTCTTCGATTTATTTTAGTTTTTCGTTGGCATTTTAGTTAAAAATTTTTTTACATGAGACTGTGCGGGGGAATTTCTACTGAATCATGAGAATTTTTTTTTTTTTTGAATTTCTTATCAATTTTTTTTTTCGCCACAAAGAGGGGAGGAGCCTTCAAGAAGTCAAAGATACGCGCGCGCCTAAGACCACGAAGAAAATATAAGCAATTTCCGTTTGATATATTTTGCAACAATTTGGACTTTTTTTTCCTAAGGACAAGGTCACAACATGGAAACCAAACTGATTGCTGCAAAATGTTTTTTTTTTTTTTGTTTTATCAGGAAATAGCATAATTCGAGGAGAAACATATTCGCCTAAAGAAGAGCACACAAAGTCAGAGAACAAGAAGAAGAAATCTTTTCTTTTTTATGAAAAATTGTTCTGAAAATAAATCAGACGCAGAGTTATGTGTGCGAGTGCTGAGAGCAGCTCTGTAGTAACATTATTTTTGGTATTTTGTCGCCGAGGTTTTGTTGGAATTTGTTTTCTTTTTTTCGAGATTTTTTTATGTTTTTTTTTTTGGTACTAAAATAGTTGTGCAGATACATGGAATGGTTTCCTATTTTATGTATCCGCTTGTTGGTTGGTACTTGGGATTTAGTTAAAATATCAGACCTAATTGGAAGTGGCTGAGTTGCAAGTGCTGGCTGGCTGACAAAGAGAAATAGGCTAGAAGCAACAGCTGTCAGTTGCTTTGGTGGGGGACACGGACGAACAGATGCCAGAGACCTCTAACACAGTATCGCTCCGCAAAAAAGAGCAAATATCAGAATATCCATAAAATCTTTATAAACAAAAGGTTTAGCCACTTATCCGACTGAGATCCGAGAAAGGTTCTTAACTACTTGTCCAATAAGTAACTCTGCCTGCCGTTACATTTTCACGACTAAATCGCTGAATAAATTGTGATGAAATTTGGCACGAAGTTAGCTTGAACCCTAAGCAAGGACATAGTCTACTTCTATTTTGTAATCAACCCCTAGAGGCGGAGGAGAGTTAGACTGGTAGCTATGATCCCCTCATCTACGACCCATCTTAGCCCAAGAGACCCTTTGAATTCGATTTCTCTGTTCAAAAATGTCATTATACGGCTTGGAAGAGATCGTAAGTTGACAGTTCTGCTGCACGACAGTTAGCCACTTGCTACACTAAATTTGGTCTGTGGAACATTGATTTCAAGGAAAGGCCTACAAGCAAACAGACTTCCTACACAAAATCCTTCTGAAAGTGAGTACCATTTGTACCCTCATTGCCCCTTTAGAAAACGTTAAAAAAAACCTGCGTCACAAGGACTTAATTCCTCCATTTTACTTAACCTCAAATTACCATATAAATTGTCCAACCAAAAAATAAAAACGCGCTTCCTAAAGCAAACTAATAAAAACCCTCAAGACAACATTAACCTACGGTCACTAATTTCGGGAAAATTATAAAGCACACAGCAATCGAAAAATAGCCAATAAACACTGCACTTAATGTCCTTTTTTTTGTCTCTTGTTGGAAATATCTATCGCTTTAGACACACAACAACTGCCTCTCTCCCTCTGCGCGTCCTTCTACGACTATTCAATCCAAAGTGACCAAGCGGAAAAACAAGACCAAAACCAACGATAAATCGATTCCATTAAATGTCGGTACGACAAAAACAAACAAAAAAAAGAAGAAATATAAACAAAATCAATTATGCAAATACAAAAGCAGAAAAAAAAGGGTCCGAATTCTTCTTGGGGTTATGTCGTGTTGTGTTGCCACACCAATTACATGCAAATCGCTTTATATTTGCGCGCCGGATTAACCCGAAAAATACTGGTACACCCAAAAACACTTTTACTCGCTTGGCCTTATCGCTCGCTCCTTTTAATCAGTTGTGTGAACAATTTTATTCTGATAAAAAACAAAAAGAGAAACCTTCAATCGATCGACATTTTTTCTGAATAAAAAATTCCAAAGGCGAGCTCTTCCTTTCCTCGGTAAAATTGTGATAAATAACAGGAACAAGTAAATTATGGATAGATAAATATTTTCCCTACAATTGAGCAAATAAATAAATATCAAAAGTCCGCCACACATTGTCTAGCTGGAAATAGCGAAAACCAAACGGTCGACGACCACCCACTGAAGTTGCACAGATGGCAGCAGCAGCCTTTGTTTAAACGTCCAGCTGAAAATATCCATTCGCCGGAAGACGACCACCGACACAATGTGCTTGGATAAGTATACAAAATTATTGAAAAAATAAAAACCAAAGTTCAAAAAGAACGTTGACAGATACTTCCACAATGAGAAGAGTAATGGGAAGGAAAAGAACTGCCACAAGGTTGGCCTTTGACGGGTGTACTCTTCCTTTTTTGCTTTCAGTAGCAAACTAGCTTTTTGGGTTTGATTTTTTGATTGTATTTTAAACACAGGCGGGTCAGTAGGTCGCAGTCCTCCTACTCCACGCCAAAAAGAAGAAGATAGACAAACTCAAGGCCACCGAGTGTATCTTAAGACGACTTTTTGAGATTTTGAGTCCACAAGCGCCCAAGAATTTTAACGAAAATCATTACTACCACAAAAAATGTCCAATGCCATCGTTTTACTCCATTAAAACCAGCGCCAGCAAAACGTACACGCCATAAAGCATTGCGTGAAGACATTCACCAGAAAATCATAGCATGGTTCATTGCCCAGTTTTATTACCCCAACCCCCTCCAGTAATCCCTTCTCTGTTTCTAGGTACATGTATATTCTATCTTCTACATTCCTCGTTCAATGTCCTTATTAATCCCAGGGAGCATCCCCCGAAAATTCCTTCAAGGACAAATCACATACCGACAAAAAATTTATGATATATTGAGAGAAGAAAAAATGTAAAGACAATGACTGGGTCGTACGGACTTGCGGTTCCATGTTTTTTTGTTGAAAGGGAATACATTTGAGAGGAGTTAATATAAAGAAGTTAGGTGAGGTTAGGTCCATTGTGAGGAGTCACCGATTGCTCAGAAGCCTTTAGCTATGTTAGGAGGGGTTAGGCTGAAGATTAAATGTGCCTGAAGTGGCTAAGTAGACTCAATCAACCCAGACTATGAAGGAACCGTGGAGGTAGACTGTGCAAGCAAGTATTGCAGATGATGCTCTACAAGTATTCTGTGCAACACCCCCCTGTCGATGGGAAAGTCACCGGCTGAAAAGGTTCATGGACGTTGCTACAGAACCAGTATCTGTGCTCAGATACAGACAGAAAGAACGCCGAAGCAGTTTTCCATAGACCAAGTCGTTTTCGTTCGACAATATGTACGGGCAGCTAAACAGATTCAAGCGGTTATGCAAGGTTGGTTGGGAAGGAGAAAGTACAGAGTAGAAACTGGGTTCGTCATTAGAACCGAATTCAAGAGCAGTCCCAGCTAACGAGCCTTCGACCTTATCTAAGGAACCATCAGACAGCCTCTCAATAAGTGCATCTTACATCCGCTCCACTGACTGGAGGATAGATTCACCTACTCCTTGTGATTGAGCCTAAGTCTATTGGAGTTGGCCAGGCAGAGCATCTGCCTATTCCAGGCTTGGGATAAGGCGATCGAAACGCTTAAGACATCGACGAGTCCGGCTTAATCTCTTGTGTTTCCAAGACAACCATTCGCACAGCTAGATGGCGTTAATGGAACGCTTCTTCTTCATTTTACGAATCCAATACTCGTACTTGCCCCAACATTCTCTAGGTGCAGCAAGTAAAAACAAACGAACACTGACAACATTAATAATTCAATGAAAACCACAAGGCGAACACACAAAAAGGTAATCGAATTCAGTGATCCTTCATCTCAGCTTCATGTACATATATACGAGTATAAGATACACTCCTTATCGTTGTTGTACTTAAAGTTAGAACCATGCTACATCATAACTAAGGGATGATTTATATTTTTTCTTCATCCTTCCTTTCTATTTTGTTTATATGTTGTTCTCTTTACCCAATGCTTCACTCTGTCCTTCGAAAGAAGAAGAGAAAACAGAGTGGCGGGCGGCAGCAAGAAAAAACATCAAAACAAGAGGTAAATGTACCCTTCAAGGAGAAAAAGCTGAAAAAAAAGAAACAAGGACCTTCTCTACCAGTTAAAGGCTTCCCTACTACACCTTCCCTTCTGCACCCCCCGCCCGATATGCTTCCCGCAATAAATACTAAATTGGCGAACGTATTACGTATTTTTTTTTTCCTATGAATAACAATTGATGGGATGTAATAGTGATTCTGAGTGAAAGTATATAATAGCGTGTATCGGTTCGAGGTTGTGTAACTTTCGTATCTTAATAATTGAATTGAAGCCAATGTCATGCCTTGAGTTTTTTTTTTTTGTTCTTAGGCAACAAAGTTATCGAAACAAAACACAACAACTTTGGTGTTTAAAGTTTCGATGGCTAACCAGAAAGATTGATAAGTAAATTTGCTTCGCATTCAGATTGGAAGTGACCTTAGTCTCGTTTGATACGTGTGTGTATGGGACAAAGTTTAATTGCCTTTAGATGATTCAATTTCTGGGAATTGTAACCTATTCGAGGTTTAACGACAAGTTAGCATTGAAATAGCAAAGACATGAACCACTAGGCAATAGAGATAGACTGAGAAACTACTAGATGTCGCTGGTTTTGTGCCATTGGCATTCTTTCTGTCTGTACCCGCGTCTACATATAATATAGGGCAGACATGGAGTTCGTGATAAAATCAATCTCAGGCAGTTTGAGGACAGGCCCATACTTTAGACCATTTTGACCTTTTAACAAGTCCATCGAGATCAATTTATAACTGACCCGGCTAATGACACTGATCATTGAGTACATAATTTACATTTCCCGAATAGATGGCGCTGAATCGGATCAAAAGATTTCTGACTAGTAGCTTCGCAATGGAATTTGATTTACTTTCTAACATATTACAGAAACTAATAAAGCCACCTGCCTCTACTAACTCCATCTATCGTGTACTATTAAAATTACATTTAAAAAAACAAGGAAATAATCTTTCATCGCTGCTAATGGATTTCAATTGTTTTGCGGAGGCCAAAAATATTACACACACGCCGCGACGCGCCGATGCACAATTCGTTTGAGCGAATTAAAATTTACGTTTTCCAATTCATAAATTGAAGAGAGAATATCATGTATTTCCAACCATTTGCCGCCACACAAAAACACACATTTAGAGCGGGTAATTTATGGGAGGCGAAATGATTTTAGTTAGAATTCTGCGGCGCCATCAAGCGCTAATATGACAGATGGTCATTTGCTTCGATGGTGGGAGTCTGATGGACAGTGAGGGCTGCTATGGTCGTATATCATTTCGGTGGTGGTATTTTTAGTTTATTGCTAAATTATTTTTAAGTTGTCACCCGAAAACATGTGTCCAATTTGAAGGATTTTTCAAGGGTTTCCATCGCAGCTTATATGAATGCGCTTTATGTTGCATTTTATAGTCATGTTTGTGCACAGCTTTGACGGCGAATACCGGAACTATAAAACACAAGTGTCCTTCGTTTTGTTTACGTTCTCCTTTTTGATTATGTGCTTTCGCTGAATGCAAGATGATCAAAGGGGAGGCGCACCGCTGCTTGGTGGTCTTCAAAAAAAAAGTCATTGCAATGGGATATGCACTTTACGACAAGTACGAGATGGCAGAAGGACTAAAGAGGAGTATAGGAACGAAGTTACAAAGTGTGGCTTAGTATTATTGCAGCAGAGATCATAAAAGAGGTAGAGGAGCTTTTGAATAGATGATTGTAGAGCGAAGAGGAATGTTAGCACACGAAGGAAAAAAGAAAATTTTAATAAAAGAGTGAATGCTGGCAAATGGATTGAGAAGCAGTTAAGTCAATCGACTACAACTACTTCCGCCAAATGTTCAGACTTTAAACCTTAGACTACAACACACACTTGTGAATAAATCTATTTTTTCTTTACTCTCAGATATCTACTGTTTGCGTAGTGATTTTTATAGACGTCAATCCAGTGACTAATGGACTGCAATGTGGGAGTACGAAAAGTACATAAACACTTGCAATCTCTAGAGCTTTATAAGCACTCACTCTCAACCAAACCACTGACTCATTTCAACAATGCGGATCAACTCGTTTTGAGTAAGTAATCGGGGGGGAAAAAGAAAAAAAACATTCTGCTCGAAACACCTCCGAGATTTTTGGCAATGACATGTAGTTAGCCACAAGGAAGGTGAGGGAAATTAATTGGAATTGAAGAGAATATTGGTCATTGGATGCTCTTTGGAACTTTTTTGGTATCTCAAGGAGCTCGACACAATCCTGTACATATGTGAGTCGGTACAGAAGTCAAAAAGATCACAAGTTAATCTGGAGAGCTCAGGACGATAGTGCATACATCAGTAACTCTTTGTACCTCGGTTCTTTTGGTTTGGTTGAAAGTGGCTGCCAGTTAAGGAACGCTTAGACCAGTCGCAGGTCATAGAAAGTTTGGCTCACAGATTCACCAATTAGCAAAACTAAACACAACAGGAGAAAAGTTGTCTGAGGAATTCAAGGTCGAAAGCGGAATACCACAGGGTTCCATTCTGTCGCCGGTTTCTTTTCTATTGAAGATCAGTGACGTGCTTTATGGCGCTCAGTCAACAGAAAGTGGAGGACTTTGATGGGCTCATACATCCGAAATGAAACAAGAAGACTACGCCACCAAATGACAGCCAGTTGCCTAGAGGAACGCCCACTTTGTCGGGCTGAAGATCAACAGTCTAGAACTAAACTATTTGGTTTGCAATTTACGTCGCTGGGCAATCGGTAGAGAGATCTTGATAGGATTGTCTCTACTAATGGCTGTACTGATAAGCAGGGAACCCAAAGTCTACGTTTGGAATGCTGTCCAGAGGTAGGTGCAGTAATCAGCCTAAAACATCCAAGGAACAGCTTTATCTGTGAACGGCTAAGGGGCCAGCTATACGACAAAGGAAGTGGCAATGGAATCTCTTAACCCAGAAAGGAAGAAGACCTGTTGGATCTCGAAAAACATGGCAATGAACAGTGGGGTTAGAGGCACATCAGTTGCTGAAGAGTTGAGGAGAGCTGTGGCAGTACATTGCCAGAAACCGTATACGATAGCACATAGGCATAGTAGAGGCCCACAAGGGGATACAGGATATAAGCAAGTAAGCCTTCTGTTCAGAGATTTGAGGTCATTTATACCCGCTCTACAGCTCAGTTTAGATCCCTTCCTCTGGATGGCAGATCACCACAAAACAACTCTTGTTGTACAGACAACTCAATTTCCAAAGTACAGCCAGGGGTTTTGTTTTTTTTTGTTCGCTCAATCAAATTAAAGACAATTTGTACGGCTTAGCACAGCCTTCATTACGTTCTATTGATTCCTTGTGTTTCTTTGTTTTTGCAAAAAATGAAAAGACCAACCTTTCTCGTCCTTGGGCGGCTTGCCTTAATTGCTCAAAAATTAAAATTTTAAACCAATAAATTGACAAAGTGAACACAATCCCTCCTCTTGTACACAATATACGCTAGAGCAGACCTACTTAATGGGTTCGTGCCTCTGCCCTCTTTCTACTGAAAAAAAAATTTTTAAATAATTAAATTCATTGAGCAATAATGTTCATCATATTCCTAGGCACAGACACAGGCACAGGAGGAATCCTCCTCTATTCTTCTTCTGTACTTTAAGCCACGTGCTTCACGAGACGATAGAATCGATTCTTCTTCATTCTATATCCTGTGCTTGCTTGCTTGCTTGTCCTCGGTGGTATCTCTCGTGTGTTGTCAATTTCAATTAATAATTGTAATTCTCTGAGAAAATTAATCAAGGATGTGAATGATGGGTGCGGGGTTTTGTCCTTAGGAAGGCCAATTTTCCGCCCCCGGCTCTTCATTCAAGGGTACATTGGACAGTAAATTCGATTACGACACGTCTCCCTCGGTTGATAGAGAGAAAAAAAAAACCCAAACGACTTATGCCACGAGCTCATTGTGATGCAATTCCTACTCCTCTCCGAGAATACTTATCCAAAAGAAAGTTTTTTGCCTTTGCTTTTGGTATTGGAATTTCTAAGAAACCACACGGTTGGTTGAGCCTTCAAGTGGGGTCCTTGTTCAACAGCTATTTAACCGTGCAGACACTGGCTGCTGCGTGTGTATCTGTGCGGTTGAATGAAAAATAGGACAAAGTCTCTTCCCCCGCTCCTGGTTGATGTTTGTTGCCAAGTGGATTATGCAAGCGAAAGGCGCTAAGGTTTAAGTATATATTATTCCATTCATAGGGAATAGGACGCAGCAGCACAAAATTTGACTCGCAGATTAGGCCAAGGAATTTATTTTTGGAAGAGAAAAATACAATATTAGGGAGAAACAAAGACCCATTTCTCCATTGAAAGGCAAACTTTGCCCGAGGGAATATCATATCGTACTTATTGCTGCGAATATTATCGTGTATTTTTAGATCGATATATCGTTTAGCGCCGCCACTTAAGGGGGAGATTACTATTGGCATGACTTGTCTTTCAAGTTCCAAGAAGGGAGATGAGATTAACAAGGACCAAAGGGGAGGCATTTCTTCTCTCTTCTAAAAGCTAAGCAGAACAGGGGAGTTGTGCGAGGAGAGGATAACAAAGCAGGCAAAGCAAAAAAAAAGATTGCCTCTAAACTCCTGAGAGTCATTGAAGACCACAAAGTCTCAATTGACTTGCTGCAGGAGGAGATCCTGGACTTAGAAGACTCTGTTGATACTGCAGCTTTCAACGAGATATAAGCGAGATCCACTCCATGGAAAATGCTACTAGAAGCTGCAATTAGAAGAATCGACAGAGTTTGAGCACTTTTAAAGGCACTGCAAAGGTGTCTAAAGGCCGTTCAAAGAATTCCAAGAAAGGTTATGTTGCAAAGAGGTTCAAAGAGACCCCATCATTCCGCAGAAAGGATCACCTAAAGCCTGTAACCTGAACCACTTCAAGATTATTCAAGCCATTCTCAGGCAAGCAGCTAAGGACGTGAGAGCAGGTGATCAGCGAGCCCTATAAAGCTCTTGGTAACAATATTTGTGTCAGAGAACTTGCAATACACATGAGGATGTGGAAGTGATGGTATTGTCGAAGCAAATGAACTATAAAGTAGGAGTCTCACCCAAAAGGAGCGATGTATTTTGTTGGAGACGTATCGCAACCCAAAACAGCATGCAATCGAGCAACATGCACTTCTTTAGACTAAACCTTGAGAAAGATGGAAGAGAGGGTGACTCTCTTAGACAACAAGCCACCAACCAGACAGAGATTTGTGTGAAATGAAGGAAACATAGCCGCCGTAATGGCCAGTATCGAAGTAGACCGAGAAATGTCGATTCAGCTGAAGTGGGCATCGCCAGAGCGTCAACTCGACCGAGCCTACATTCGTACAAGATTCTGCTGACGCAAGAACTGACGGCGACCATAGACAACGCCGTGAGCTCGCCTGGAGCCTGGAAATGTTGGCCGGAGGTCCTCTCAGACGGAGCCTGGCTTAGTAGCTATGTCACCAGGAAAATTGGAGCTCACACAATCCACAAGTATTCGACCAAGCACCAATGAATCCACAAAGATCGACTGTTTGGTGCGTTCAGACCTTATTTCTTTCAAAATGAAGAAGGAGACAGAGTTACGGTCAATGGTCGTAGGTATAGAGGAATGTGAATCGACTTTCTATGGCCAGAGCTCGACAACACTCGGACTGTGGTTCCAAAAAGACGGCACAAGGGACGGGAAATTGTGAAGGAGAACTTGGACAACTTTGCCTCTCACGGTGAGCGATCATCAATTGAATCATGCAACTTGACAGCCCACTGGATTATTTTCCCTGGCACTATGTCAAGTCCCTAGTCTACACTAAGAAGCCAGCCACTTTGAACAAGCTCGAGGCCAACATTAGAGGCAACAAAGCCGCACATATTGGACTTAGCCATCAGAACTTGCACCGAAGGTTTGAAGCAGTGCCAACGAAGGCGGAGAGACCCCATTTGAATGACGTTCTGGTCTGTTCCCTATAGAAGATAGCTCAAAACTTGTTGTGGAATGTGACGCAGAAGGCCAGAAACTGCGGCGAAGGAACATCCTGCAAGTTCTCTTGAGTTCTAAACGCAATCATCTTCTAACCAAGGTCACAGAATGATCTAACACAAAAACTGTCCCAGAAACTGTCTTCTCTAAGACTCCTCCTTGACTGACAGTGAAACCTAGCCCTCTCAGCAAGGAGTATAAGCAATAAATCAATCCTTAGACCGTCATCTTGCACAACGGTCGAAATGGTTTAAGTGCTAAGCAATGCCTTCCCTTCCTCAACAAGCTTTCCCCCTAAAGTAGTGACGTTTGCAACTCTCAACGTCACCAAAGCACGCAACCCTTAATCGAATCTCATTTGTTATACAGCACAACGACACAACACATTCCCACCTCTAAATGAAACCTATTTCTATCTGTGTGTAGATAGATTCCAATAAAAAACTAATGACTGTCAATTCAAAGCTTAATCGCATATTGATTGCCTTCAATCAGTAAAAATGCTAAGGACATCACAAAAACCAAAAGAAGGGTATAATAATTATTGAAATTTATTGATTGTCCATGTCTCCTGCCGGAAATAAATACATATATCCTTTAGAGATAATCAGTGTAATCGAATTCAAAGTGGAAACACTTTCCATTTCGTTGCTCACAATCTGTTCTATGTATATACTTAAGAGAAAGAGAATGTAAATCGTACGTAAATCGCTCAAGTTGAGCTAAATTTAGAAACATCCTTTCGATCGAAAGGAGATTTCACGAGTAAATATCCGTGGGCTGTATACGAGTGTACGGCTCTGTGAAATAATCCATGAAATCCCTATTTGAAGGCAATTTGAAGCCAACAACAGTGGAATTATGTACATGTCCCTTGGGGATGTAATTAATATTTATTTTTTTTCCTTTGGACTACATAAACACTCAGAGCACACAACTCACGAGACTAATGCCATTTGAGTTTAATTTGAGGTCTGTTTTGTTTTTTTTTTTTTATTGAATTTTTGGGATATTTTTGAACATTCTCATTAGGAAAAGCTTGTTGTTTCGGGTATGAATACAAATTGCTAAGCAATAAGTAATTACGGTAATGTATGAAGTCGATTGGAATCGTACTCTCTCTCTATTGCTCTTTGACCATGACATTTAACTTTGACATTTGAAGAAAAAGAAAGAGAAAATTGAAGAATAGAATTGAAATTTGAAGGGAAAATGTGTGACATTTGATTGGGATTCGATGGGGATGAGGATACTCTACTTTGAACAATCGATGGATGGATGGATCAAGCAACAGTAGGAGGGAGGCGACAATTGTATGGCTGCTGCTGCTGTTTTCGTGAACTCACACTCAATGGTGGAAAAATTTCCATGGATTACAAACAACCTTCAGTCAGAGAAGTATGTGTATACGAATGTAGGTACCACAACCTGGACAAAACAGAATTTCTTTAATTTAAACCTAATTCGTCTATTGGCTTAGGTACGTAAGCGTTAACCAAATTATAGATGAGTCTATAGCCAAATAGAGGGACAACACTGAAGCTCCCACACACTAGTACCATCTCTAGCAACGGCCCATAAAATTGCTTCTAGCGCCATCTTTTGCTTTCTTTGAATAACTAGTGACAGTTAGAATATGCCTCACTAGATGGCGCTATCTCTAGGTACAAAGTTTCATATGATCAACGTATAGACAGTTTATATAAGCTAAGCTCAGAGGGGACACTGAATACTGAACCACCCTACATCCACAATAACTTTCTTCTAGCGCCAACTCTTGCTTTCTCTCAAAAGCTAGTCACAATCTAGAGATAGAGACAAACATATAGAAGAAGAAGCCCACTGTTGCCTCCTCCAATTATGTCTATACTCACCCTGTATAGCTCTCACTGAAACCAGCAAATCTAACCTGAGCCCACTCTACAGCATAGTTCTCAGCTTCTAGAAAGCTGATCCGGTTAAAACTTGTACCAAATTTTAATTTAAACTCTGAGCAATAGAACTCCAAGTACCCCGGAGTAGTAGTTCTTGTGAGATGTGTGAACAAAGAAATGTATGGGCAGATGGGCAACAGTTCCATCATTGTCCGGGCAAACTTATACTCTTAAGAGGCTTTATTCTGCTTCAGTGGTCCCAAGTATACCTGTGAGAAGGCATCAAATCTTCAACCAGAGTGGCGACCTACTGTATGCCGATCACAGAACTATGAAACGGATAATAGACTCCGAAGAAGAAAAGGGCAACTGGTAGCCTCTGGGGCAACCACTGTTCAGCTGGTAGAATACTTTTCCTCTATCAACCGAAGACCCATGTACCTAATTGGCAACCAGAACGAACTTCTTCAGAGGGGAGCAGATCCATAAGATGTGAACAGACAAGAAGGCGGAAGACAAAGACCAGACAATGCTGTGGCACTATGAGACGTCTAAGTAAAGCTGCTGATAAGGCACAAATTAACTAGAGGAGCCTAGCACCCAACAGCAACCAACACTCCCTGATGGGAAGCCAAATTTGAAACCTAAAACTGCCTCTGTAAAGCGTCATAAGTTGGCCACTCGACCCTGCTACCAAATCAACTAAAAACCGATCATGCTACAGGAACCGATAGCGAGTAGGTCCAAGTCAACTGAAGCTACCGAACCAATGAAAGACCTCAGCATTAATGTCAATTTAGTATGATGATGTGTTGGTTTCTTCCCATTCCCTTCAGTCAGGTATACTGCTAGAGACTCTTCTGTTAAATGTTAACCTAGGAAAGATCAAATCTTAAGAGAGAAAGTAAGCCTAAACGTCCCTTTCGTTTTCAGTGCTGCAGTAAGAACCAATGGGAAAGAAAATAAGCACGGTTTCCATTGTGAAGTTGCCCTCATTTGGTAGATGGCGTTGCTTAAACACGGCTGTCAATGTGATGTTGTTCTCATTTGGCTAAATCCACTACAGACTTTTAGACTCTCAGACTCTTGAGTCTTTTTCTTTTAATCAATTCTTTAAAAGTTCCAAAGTAGGCCCTCGAAAATGTACTCCATTTATTAGTTCTACAAATGACTAGTTCCCTCTTCTTTTTACTAAAAGACTCCCATACTAATTCCAAACTACTGACACCCTAATTCAGCCAAAGAATGAATGCAAAAAGAACTAAACTAAAGAGGAACTCCCACTTGCAGCGAATAATGCTAACCGATTACCTAATCTATAGAGAGGGCGCGAACTAGGTCTCCTTTTTTTCCCACAAAATTCCCTTGAATCTCTCGGGCACATCTCTCGCTCGAGCAACATTTATTAGACACCCTTCTCATAATTTCTTTTATTTTATCTACAGACAGAGCCAGTAACCAGTGACGTCCACACAATCTACAACACTAGACTGCATTTTATTGATTCGTTTCTTCTTTTTTTTTGCAAATGATATCATCCTCCAGTTGAGCAGTGAGTACTATTATCTGTGCAGTAGCAGCCTTCATAAATTGACAATAAGGCAGAGAGAAGAACAGCAGACGAGTAGTATACACACACAACAGCAAAAAAGCAGATGAAATTGACACTTGTTTTCATGGAAACGGTTAATGTTGCACTCTTGTTCAGATTGTAACTGACCAGACATGTCTTTCTGTATTGAAAAGTGTCAACATTAATTTTGCAACAAAAAACAACAAGTATCCATTCATTCGAAAGAAGATAAGTGCATTAGCAAATGACAGCTGCTGCTGCTGTGTAACAGAGTAGATACTTTTAAGTTTTGACAGAATTCTCCTCCTTCTACTGCATATTTATGATGCACCTTTTAAATCAGAGGAACGAAGGACTACTAATTAAGCTTCAACAGAAGAATAAAATAAAAAATCGAAAACGGAAACAAATACAGAAGATGAGACAGATATTGAGAAGGAAATTAAACAAATCACACGTCGGTCGTCTATGTATGCGTTCGTCTGTCGGTCTTTGACATTCAATTTCTCAGTCTATTACTTAAAATGTCACAGAGGGTGCCGATGAGAAGGAGCATGATTTGCGATCTAGAGATGGTATTTCTGATTGGATTTTAGGTTCGATAGTGCTGCGCCACGACCCCAGAGGCATAAATATTTCATTTGTTTGAAAACAGGGGTGACTGCCTAGGAATGACTAGGATTGGGAGAATCTAGCCATTTGAAATGCTGCCTCAATTTGGAAAAAATGGAACCAAGCTGCGACTTATCCGCTCAAATGGGTGCAGCCGCTGGAAGGTAGACACCATTTAAAAGCCTCGTAAATCTTGAGGGTTTTTTGGTTGAATAACGAATAGCTTTATACGAGAACGGGTCAGGAACCTATAGACACAATTATACCAAGGAGAAAGTGGCAGTGAATCGGACAAACAGTGGAATCCGCTCATCTAAGGAGGCAGAATAGCCAAGACGCCGAGGAGGAATGAATTGGAGGCTACAAACAAGATTGACATCCTATGCTTCCCGATCTGTGCCTCCACCTGACGGCTCATTTTGCATTCTTTTGTAAACTGTTATCAAACAAAGTTAACCTTTTTTTATTTTTATACAAATTAGTGGCCATTAGGTCACGCCGTTATTCCCTTAAGAAAACAGCTATCACACATAACCTAAATTCTACGACCGACCAACGTCCGAACTATAAACAGATAGAATTATAGATTTAAATGGGAGCATCACGTGTGTGACTAACTATTGCATCACGCGGATGTGTGTACTTATGTAGGTCAGATGGGACTGTTGTGTTAAAATTTATATAGGCCAACTTTGAGACTATCAAAAACCAGTTCTTTAGCGCCAATTGGCAGTTGGTAACGCACAAGGGAGCCACGTAGGGTTAGAGCAAAGAGGTAGAAAGGTGGCTGACGGCGGTCCTATGACTAACATTTAACGAGGAACTTTAACTACTTGGGTCAGGCGGCAAATAATTTCACGGTTATTAGGAAAAGTTTTACGGACATACTGGCAGTAAAAATAAAAAACTAAATTAAATTCTTTTAAACTGAATTCTAAACTTCTACTGGTCGGGGTTTGGAACTTTTACAAATTCTAATTATTTTTCGTGTGACTTTAATGTTGCATTCAACTGTTTGGGAAGTTATAAGCAAACGATTTATGCACCCAAGATGAGTAATCAACTGCCTGAAGCACATGTGGATAGTGAAAATTGTTTTATTGTCCGTCAGGGCTACACTGTGAAGGGGGTTAGAAAAAATTCCTTTTAATATTTCAAAAGAAAGCGAGAACCTTTAGAGGAGCGATGTAAAGAGCAAGGCCTTTGGTGGGGAGAAGTTAAGGGTCTAAAGACGGACACAGTGTAGTAGGACTCGGTTAGAAGCCGTGGAACCCTAAGCAAGGGTGGCGTACCTCTTCTGATTCCCCTATGGTGTAAGAGCGAAAAACAAGCAGCCTATATGGGACCGGGGTCTAACTTTTCTCAACAAGCATACATTTTTAGACAAAAAGAAAAGGGACCTAGAGTCTTATGCAAGTTTTGTAGACAGTGCTACAGATTGGTACTCTTAAACATGGAGTAACTCCTATGGCAATCGGGCATAGGGTTAAAAAGACGGAGAAGGCAAGGTCTTAAACTGCGACTAGGTTATGTCACATAGGCCCTTCTTGGACTTGCTCAACCATTTCCTTGTATGTGGTCACACCATCAAAGCATAGGCAGTCCAGTTTGAAGGAGTAGCTGATCGATATTGAGTTCCTTGCCTACCAGTCATTCCAGCAACTCCACGAATCAAATAGAATTCCTAAAGGCTTCTAAATCCAGGAGGAAAGCATTGCCAACCATGCTGTTAGATCGTGGAGACAAGATCAGGAAGAAGGATGGTGCGAAACTACAGATTGTGGTCGACAATTGTCATGAACATTTCCCTAAAAACGCAAGCGACCTGGTAGAGTCAAACTTAAAGGAATGCTCTATAAGTAGAAGGTCAATGAGTCGGTATTCTTTGTCTAGTATCAGAGTTCTATTCGCCAATCGTTCGCACCAAGAAGAAGAACGGAATAGACAGCTTCTGCAGCGACTTTCGAGCACTAAGAGGCTCAGACTGGTGGAGGAGCGACCAGAAAGCCCTAAAACCAATCAAATGGGATAGCATGGGAGAGTGCTGGCTATGACAAATGAGATTGCAGAGTATTTCGGAGTACTCAGGCGGACTGACGGGGATAGTACATGAGCAGGATTTCGAGGTTGAACCCCTTAAAACTACGGGCGAGTTGCCAGATAGGAGGCTGCAACCTAACGATCTTGACAGCAATGAAATGCAGGAAAGGACTGGGCAACTTGATTGAGATGAGTTCAGTGGGGACAATCGGACACGAAGCGGGGGTTTCACATGATTCGAAGGAGCTGGAACCCATGTATAGGGGGCTGTAGTGCTACCAAACGATAGATAAGGACATCCCACGACTGAAATAGACCCAACACAGTAAAAAATACCGAGAAAATGAAACCTTTGTGCGACCTGCTTGATGGGATATTCCTGCCAAATATTCCTGCGTTCTTAACCCTTCGATCACTAGGCGATAACTTTGTGACCGTGAATGTGAGAGGGACATTCTCTAAAACAAATTTGAGCTCATCTCATGTGTCTAAACAGCTTCAAGGGAATTTCCGAAAGGTATTATGGCACAACAATAGAAATATATTCGTGAGACAAACGAGTGGATAAAAACTGAATTCAAATGAGAACAGATGACAGCATCTAGAGAAGATTAGCCAACAAACTGAATAAATTCCGACTTAGTCATCATACAGAACATTTATCTTTGACAAAATTTTTCGCCTTTTTAGTCACGTTTCAAAAACAGGTTCCAAGTTAAGTTTTACGCAGCTGAAAGGTCGAACATCTAGAACCCTAAACCAAACCAAAAGTCTCTTATGTCATTTATCCACTAAGAACACTGAATAGCTCTCGCCCCTTGTATTGACTACTTGTTGCATCCACAATCGAAGAATATCCTTTCTTTTCGGGGGCAATCTTTGATTCTTCTTGAAGGCACATCTTTCTGACGAATGAAAGTTTTGCAGCGTTTCCACTTTAATTACTTTAATTTATTATATGGCACTTCTTTCACTATTTATCTCTTCTATTTTTTTTTCGCTTATTTATTGCTCGGCGCGCACTCACAATTGAAAGATGATTAATTGAATGTGCAGCACCCACCACACTCCACACACAAACACGCTCTATTCACTAGGCATTAACTGATTTCCTTTTTTTTCGCACGCGATTTATCTTTTTTTTGTTTGAACTGACACAATTACTATTCCAAGTCGAACCAAAGTAGAGATGAGAAGTAGTGTGACACAAATTATTAGATTGCAAGAAGAAAAAGAAACATCTTTTAGGGATGCCAAATGGTGGGTACTATCGCGGTCATTGATACTCGTAGAGTGAGATACTCGATGATGATACAAAATTCCGCCGCGACGTATTTCGAGAGGAAGCAAAATAGAAGACCGTTTTACCGTTTTCACTCGAAAGCCCGCCGACTTTATATTCGACTCGACATAATCGAATTATGGATTAGACAAGGCGGCGGACAGACAGCTGGCAGGAGGATTCAAATCGCGAGCCGCGAGAGAGCAAGTCAACAAAATTAAATAATAAATAAATAAATAAAAAAAAAATAATAGATTTGACTTTACGAGCAAAAAAAAAACCGAGACTAGTAAAT
This sequence comes from Chalcosyrphus nemorum, assembly GCA_949716465.1. Lineage (NCBI taxonomy): Eukaryota > Metazoa > Arthropoda > Insecta > Diptera > Syrphidae > Chalcosyrphus > Chalcosyrphus nemorum. The sequence goes on along the minus strand of OX454335.1, from coordinate 3,971,844 downwards.
TATTGTATTCCTCTCCGGCCGTCGTTTGTCGTCGTTTTTTTTTGTTTTACGTGCATGCATGTGACATGTCGTGGAAATACTGGAGAAGAACAGAGAACCGAGAAAAATATCCACTGTGCTGTGCTGTACTGTGGCTGTGGTCTGCTCTCTGCTCTGTGTGAATCTCATTATGTTCAGCTGAGCTGAGCACTTTCGCCTGCAAGTGTATTAGAAGTTAGAGATTCAATCGCCGAGTGTTGCCAATGCGCCGATGCAAAAGTAATGAGACAGCGGAGGGTGGAAGTCACCATTGTTGTTTAACAGGGATGACACTTTATTATTATACTCGTATGAGTAGGCAAAGTAATTGTTATTGAAGGTGATGGGTGGCAAAGAGGAGATAAGATAAAATTGCGAGTAACTTAGTCATGGTTCAGGATTACGTTCACTCCAACGTCATTGATGACCTAAGGTAAGGTAAGGCAGACCTACGTCTGAATCTTGCAAATTACTAAGAAAAGTGTGTTCTACACTCAAAGACAATGTAGGTTGCAGTAATATAGTTGCCGTGAAAATATATAATCAAATTGTTATTAGAGCAAAGATCGAGTGGGTAGCTGACTTCTTTATGTGGCATCTGGGACCCAAGGGAAGTCTATACGGTCCAAGTCAGTGTCAAACAGTAGCAGTTACTGTTTTCAAAAGGAGCAAGACCGAGAGTCATCGCAAGGTGATGTGCCACGAATTGAAAGATATAGACTTGAAGAACTATGTCTATGCTAGTACATATGCAGCCCCTTCCACCAATTACTTGCATAAATTTGCATGTATTTCAATATTTTTCTTATAAAATGACTTTAAAACAAAAAATGGGCGTGGTAGTGCGCGGATTTTACAATTGTTTTAACATGTACTAAGTTTGCTACTAAAAATGGAAAATCGCCCCTAAAAAGTGGGCGTGGCTATATACAATGTATGGTAGATTTTTAGACTATGTGAATATCTACATATTTGCTTAAGTAAGTTTTTGAGAGTTTCATATAAAAATACCGAAAAAAAGTGATTCTTTTGAAAAGTGGACGTGTCAGCGAATTGAAAGATATAGACTTGAACTATGCTAATATGATCCATAGCTATTTTTCAGATAAAGAACGATATTTTTCGGTTTGAGAGTAAGGGTCAGAATATACAAGATCTATGTACAAAGGCGATTAAAATCCACTCTAAAGTGCTACTTCTGGTGGCGGCAATGGTTCATTGGAAAATCCCCTTTTTTTGGGGGTAGAATTCTGGGTAAAAGCCATTTATTGCAGCACTTGGAACCTCTCTTCATTAGGTTCCAGGGCATCTCGATCGCCACTCCCAAAAGCGAATTCATCCCCAAAAGGCAAATGCGTCAAAGAGCTCACGCTATTCTATTAAACGTTCAAGAAAGAAGTAGATCTAATCTGACAAGTCTATTCTCAAAAATCTAAACAATTACCAGGCCCCAGGAGAACGACAAGATGATGTAGCCCACTCTGCTTAGCTAGTCGAGAATAAAAGACCCAAAAAGAATCCAAGACCCGCTTTTTAACCCAGATGGGAGGAACATAAAAGAGAACAAATGAAATGAACAATGGGTTGTAACCTCAAGAAAGGCAATCAAAACTATGTACGTCCTCCATCGGCAATAAAAGCCAGTGAAACTAGGGACTAGAATAAATTGCACTACCTCCTGAACGAACATTGGTATCGACTCTCAGAGTAAAGAGACAAATTATCCATTGGCACATAGGATTCCACATTCTCTCAGAAGAAATTAAGGTACTTAACCCAAGACAAGGACAGACCAGACCCCATGAAATAATTTCGTTTCAACCTTAAGATCCCGGAATGAAAGAAAGTCTAAGCTTTTTGCAACTGACACTTAGCAACTAATTTTCAGCCTAACTTAACCTAAAAGACAGAAGACAGTTCACCAAAATATGTCAGATACATTTGCATGATATTTTTATATATAAAAAGTTGAGATAATATAAAATTTGTACTCACAGTCTATGAATAGATAGATAGAGAATTATTCTTGGACTTACCTGAAAAGAAAAAGAAAACAAACATTAGAAACAATCAATAGACAATATTATTTGTGACTTAAAATATAATATACAAAGAAAACAAGCTTCGCAATATTCCAAGGATAAGACAAACTAGTGACAAACGACGGGAACAGCAATAGAATTCAGTACATTACCAGCAGAAGAGAAACTTGTGTATCTACAATCTTCCCGCAATCATATTGTAAGACACTGTAGTTGGATTTAAGTGACTTGGGTGCCACCAAGTTGAAGAAAAGTGTTCTGAGCCTCACCTATCTGAAGGAAATGTATGCCAACCCCTTATTAACTTTATCAAGGTTCACCCTACAAAGTAGCTAACAATAGACTGTCTCCCGTTGTAAATGGTTTAAAGGACCCTATCACCAATTTATTTACTCCTTCTAATCACAACAGTGAATGGGCCACTTGAATAACTTTAAAAACTTTAGTTCTCTATAGGTTAGATGCCCCTACTGTCTTGAGGAATAGTCATCATGACTTTATGTGCTTGTGCTCACTCACTAGACAACTAAAACCCCCCAAAATATGCATCTCAATGACTGTGCTTCACAAATGCCAACAAAGTGAAGGAAAAAGAGCCAAAAATTGGGGTATAAATTAACTTAAGGGTGTTTTATTTAAATTTTTTACAACAAGCAAGCCAAGGGAGCAAATTCCATTAAATAAAGGAAAATTAATAGAATACTACTCTGCATAGATTCACAGAAATTCCAACTCTACTACCAATTGCTACCAAATTATATTCCTGAAGTGGCATCACCAAACCACTCATCACACACACACACACGCATACATTTGAATTTCTCTAGAATCACCCAGCGAAACAAATTGGAATTAAACCAAAACTGAGAAGAGTACTTCTAGAGAGGTAGCGAGAGAGAATAAAACTCTATGTACCAAATGTTGCCGGTAAAAATAAGAAGGCATACAACTAGATTCATATGTATGTATGCATATGTACATAAGAACATATCTCTTCCTCTTAGCACGTGCTGACAATATGTTTGAAACTGTTTGCTGGTAAATTATTGCTCAAGGATGTGTCACTTGCTTTCCTTTGAAGAGTGTAAAAACACCACACAGAGATGCATCTGGTATGTGTTGTATGTACATGAGCGGCTGCTGCAACAAATAAACAAAATCTACCACAAAAAAAGAAAAAACAAAACCTGCTGCACTTGAGAAATGTAGCAACGGCCGGCGGCAGATGAGAGATAGAGAGCGCGCTAGAGATCGCACAAATAAAAAAAAAAAAAAAGTGCAACAAACCAGGTGTTTGGAGAAAAACGGATGCGGTACACGATAGAACCTAACTTAGCAGCTGATGTGTGGACTTGTTTTTCTCTTTCTTTTTTTTTGGCAATTTGTAGAAATAATTTTAGGGTCAGCTGTATGTACTCGTAGGTACGCAACAGGCGTGAAGGGTGAGATGAGACTTTATGAATGAAATGCTGTGAGACAACTCTTGAGGAAAAGAAACTTGTTATCTCGGTAAAGTCATTTTTAACGAGTCGAGTCCAACCAACAACCCTTCAACACTGAATTTATAAGTGGAACCTTAATTTTGAAGTAAATACTGGGTACCGTGATTCGGCGGTTAGTATGTTGACCTACTAGCCAAAGGTTTGAATCCAAAGAGATGCCATCAAAACCCTTTTAATTTCCCACCACTTGCGAGCGACTAAAAACTTCTCTCCAAGACAGTCATCAGAAAAGCTCTCTAAAACCTTAAAGTCCTTCGAATATGGCATGAAACTATCGGTCCCCTCTAAAAGTTCACTCTTTTTGCGGACAAATCTCACTCGAATCAACCTTTGACAGCCACGAGTGACAGATGTTCATTATCGAATGAACAGATTGAGTGAATTTGATGAGCTGTTTGACGTTTAAGCTGTCAAAATAATATCTTTTTTGTACATGAATTGGCTAAAATAATAAAGAGAGCAGCAGGAGACAAATAGAATTCACTAAAATGAGAGTATGACAGTAAATTTCACTAAATTGACAGGATGACAGTAAATTTTGGAACCACTCGACAAAGAATGACATTTAATTCAACTCGAGTGAGTAAACGTCATCGGGAATGTCATTTGCCTAGATAATAAAAGCCGAATCGACTCGAAATGGAGATAAAGCATGACAGAGATTTCACTCTAGAAGTCAGGAAGTGTTTCAATGACTTCAATGACATTTGTTTGAAGGAAGAAAACGTTTTGAAAACTCCACTTAAAGGGCACAAAGAATTAGTCCAAAATGAACAGTCTAAAGTCAGTCTAATCACATGAAACTTTAGGATTCCTTCCTGTCATGTGTGCTTATAACAATTTGCCAACAAAAGTACAAGCGGAAGAGACATGATACGATACGAGAAATGTCAAATGTTGTTTCCCCTAAACTGAGATCATCGAATGAAAAGAAAAGAAATAAATAAGAGACGTCTACCTGAGTCATTTCCTGTGATGACGACTTGATGACACTCTTTTTTTGATTTTCTGTAAAAAGCACGGACAGACAAGACAGACGAGACTCAGTCATAATCTTAGATGGACAAGTGGCAAAAAGTGTCTAGCGACAAAGCGAAATGGGACAACCTCAATCTGTGATGCCCTAAAAGTTGAGAAGCAAGTAACAAGGCCTGGCATGTGTCCAATTTTATCTGCTGAAGCTAGATCTATAAACAAAGAAGACCAGAAAACTATTTCCTGTCTAGCAGTCGCAAGGGGAATGGTCTCAGTATGACTGCAACTAGAACGAACCTATCTTGAGCTACTTCTTCACAAAGTTTACGGCCAAAATCACTCCTTACAACTTTAAAAACTTTAGTTCCCCAAAGAAGCTATCCCATCCAATAGAGCTTTTCAAAAACTAATTAACCGACTCCCTGCAATTGACACCAAAAGATCCCTAAAACTCCCAACACCTCTCAGCACACCCGACAAGTGTACCACCCGTAGACACTTTGCCCCCTTCCAACACCAACTGATGACAGCATGTGTGCTTTACAATGTTAAATCATTCCTACAATCACTTTGAACAAATCGATATGTCAATACGGCGGCGATGGTGGTGGTGGTGGCGGGGAAAACTCACTCTCAATACTTCATTACCTGTCTTTGCGAAATTTCCATGTAAAACAGATGACAATCGGAACTGAACACAAACGAGGCCGCCCCGTCATGTACCCACACACAGAGATACAGACACAAAATCAGATTAGGAAGTAAAGTATCTATTAAGAGTACATGGTCAAAATATGTGCACACGCATGTTATACACTGAATCTCAAGTCTACGAGGAGGAGGAGTTGGGGATAGAAAAAACAAAAGAAAAAACAAAAGAAAACAAATGTTGGGATAAAGGCCATCCACCTCATCTCCGCCACTTCAAAACAAGAAACAGTTGATTCCTTTCTACAGCACACACACATGACCAAAAAAAAGGCAAATAAATCTCTTCAGGGAGCCCTATTCTCCTTCTGGCTTGTAACTTCTCCTCTTCATCGCGCATCCATCTACCACTTCTACTTCAAGCCTCCGTCGACCACTTCAAAGAAGTTTACTGTTTTTCTTTCGAGTTATGTATTTTTATCTTTATCTTCTTTACGTTTGTTTACAGTATGTGCAAGCAACACACATACAACACACAAGATTACGCAAGACACACAATCAGGTGCAGTTTGGAAACATTTGTTTAGATAAACATAAAGAGCCCCATACGTCGTCCTGCCACTCGTACGTACAACAGTGTACACAAGGAAATTAAATTCTAAACATTTGTGTTGTGCGGCCAGACACATCCCACACATCATCTCACTGCGAATTGAGTTGTCATAGGTTCTACTCAAGTGAAGATGGAACGTATAGAAGACCACCCACAATCATTAAATCCTTAATTCAGAGCAGAGGATTTGACACAAGCATCTGGGAGTTTTCAATTTCCAATTTCTCCAATCGGAAGCGGAACGACACGACATCGAGTTTATGATGGTAATGTCTAAAAATAATCTCTCTAATTGAAGATACAATCTCTGACAGCGCTACACAGATTAACTTTTGATAAGTCGACTCAGCACAGTTGGGAGGACAAGAAAAATGGGTTACACACCAGACCAAGTGAAACGGAACTAGCAAGGCACAAGATCTACGTTGAATCAAAAGGGGCCAAGTGCATCACTACACTCAGAAGCCTTTAGATTACCACAGACCACAACTGCTCATGGGCACTTTCAAACAACCTACTTAGCCACAGCCAAAAACCGCGAACGAAAAAATAGAAACAACGCACAATCAAGCCCAAAATCCCTTCGACATCATATCAATTCCCGTTGAAACCGTAAATTTGAAGATACTATACTGCGAATTACAAACGAATGCAAAAAATGCATACAGAACTCCCCAGCCAGCTCGGATACCAACCATCTAGAGCGCCGCCTATCCTGCCATTGTATCGCGCTTGGTTAGCTATGGACCTTCCAAACTATTCCATTAGCAACTCCGGATGGCAGGATACGCGGCGGTCCTAGTAGTACGTGGCACACAACAGTTGAGAAGGAAGCACGGCAACTGGGAAAGAGTTGGGGAGAGATGAGACACATTTTCAGAAACCACAAGGGGATACAGGACATAAGTAAGTAGTTCCAAACCATCAGTGACTCAGTGGTTAGTATGTTCGACTACTGAGCATGGGGTACCAGGTTCGAGTCCCAGAAAATATTATAAACTTTTTTTCATGGCTTCAATCAGTTTCCAGCGTCTGACAGCCATCAAAGGGGCATGACATCATTCTGAGTGGATGAGGAGGAGGCAACCGAACAAACCGAAGCCTAAGAAAAGTTTGGGACAATTTGGTGCAGTTTTCGGGCTGAATCTGTGGTGCTATTGGGCAGCGAATGGACTGCTTTTTTGCTTGACTTTTTTTAGTCTAAAATTGATTCTATAGAGCACCAAATAGGTCGCCGAGATATTGCTTCGCTAAAGATTAAGCCCACGCCAATGCTCGAATCGAACCCTAAAAGCAAGTAGCACAGCTGCTATTCGCAAAAAAAATTAATCAAAAGATGGACCACTTGTAGTCAGAGCCGAGGCGGCCAATTAAATCCCCCTTTCATGGTTCCTTCTGGTAACCCCGCTTTGCATCACACAGTGTAACAATGACACTCGTAACTTTTCCCTTTCAAAATCATAAATCCAAAAAAAAATCAAAAAGAATGGATTCCAAAAATACCGTAAGCTATTTTTAGAAATGTCACAAAGTTCAAGTTATTTTAGCAACTCATTCTGAATCGTCGTTAGCTTGAAAAGTTTTTACTTTTTTTTTGTCAGTAAAATACGTCAACAACCTAAAGAGAAACCCTCCCCCGTAAAACAACGAAAATCTTCTTCCCTCGATACAATGAAATTAAATTCCGAAAATTCCCTCATCAAAAGAATGTGTCTGTATACATAATGTACATAGAACAGATTGTATTCAGGAAGAGAACACACACGCAGCCTGACTACTGACCACTTGATGTCATCAGAATGACAGTGCGGTCAGTTAGTACAAAGCAAAGTGCCTTATTTGACTTTGAGTACTTGACTAGCTCATTTAGTTTCGTTTCGCTCCATATCCTGAGAGAGAGAGAGTACTACTTTATCATTGGAAACGCAAATATGACTCATGAATTGGCATCATCATTATCGTCGTTGTCGTTTTCGTTGTGGTTGTCGTTGGCCTTCACGCGGTATTGTGTAATAAAAATGGGGATTATGATGCATATAAAGCTGATGGATGTGAGCAAAATACCAAATGCAGTGATAGTGACATCAAAAGACATTAAACTTCAACTTGTCGTCGGTTCCAGACCGTTGTGTTGTTGGTCTATCTCTGTTGAGGAGGTTGCGCTCTTGAATGCAGTTTATTATTGCAAGAGTACCGGATAAACGAATGACGACATTTATTTTATAGAAATACAAACTTTGAATGATTGTTGTTAAGTATCTTGGCTACCCGTCTCATTGTATCTGATGATGTTGATACAAATGATTTAATTATTATCGCGTAACGCTGGGAAACACGTGATGCTCTGGGCAACTTGGAAACAGCTCTTTGAGCCGTTCGAACGTGAAAAGGATTGCGGCAAGGAGATGCGATAGAACGCTCATCATACCAGTTATGCTTTATAGCACTGAGTGCTGAGCGATAAGTAAGAGAACGAAGCAATCATTGGCCTTTTTGGATCCAAAAATACTTCTTCGAATATTAGGCGAAGAGTCGAATGGAGGAGAAGACATTACCGCGCACTCTACGATGTGAATGTAGAACAAGAAGCCAAGGTACGCCAACTACATTGGCCCGCCCAAATCGCGCGAATGGACAACAATGTTCCAGCCAAGAGTCACAGCCCCTAGGTCCGAGATGGCAACAAACCCCGAAGAACGCGTAAAAGAACTAAGTTGCCATTCATTTCGCGCTCAGAAGAAAATACAGCTAATTGCAAAGGAATGCAAAATTTACATACAAGTCCCCCTCAATTAGCTCAGACACCAACCATCTAGAATCCTAACATCGTGCAATAGTGCTCTACTGAACCCAAGATAACAGACGACTAAGAAGACCGAACTCCCAGCAGAAAGGTCAAGTTATCGCGCAAGAAAACTCGGTCTTTGCAAATGAAGGCAGCAAGACCGTAGAAGACGGAAGGCAGTCATGTCTCAGACCGAAAGCCCCTTCCACTCCACTCAATTACTCGACTACTCCCAGCGTCTTTCAGCACGAACAAGAAAAAATACTGCGAATTACAAAGAAATGCAAAAACTACATACAAGTCCCCCTCAATTAGCTCAGACACCAACCATTTAGAGAAAAGATCGAAAGCTTAATATCGAGCAACAGATTAGAGACAGCGAACAAGACCTAACTCCCGGCAGAAAGACCGAATTGTCGCGCCAGAAAAGCCGGTCTTAGCAACTCTTCTCAGACAGAAACCCTACTAGCGTCGGATGACATTTAAATAAGCAGACTTTTCTACAAAACATTGGCCCATTTGGACTTTATCTGAAGAAACCCCAGGCCAGTCACGCACAGCCGCAGTCGCAGGCTCCCTACAACTGCTCACAACTCAAAAACCTTCCTATTGCTTTGCTCAGCACCTAACTCCCTCGCTCAGTATGTAATCATTTTCTTTTCAAATTGAATTTGCTTTTTTTCTCAAATTTGCCGTAAAATTTTGTGCAAAAATTAATTCGAAATGTCTTACAGAAAAAAATCCATTCAGGATCGAAAGTTGATGCAACTCAAGATCAAAAAGTATCTGGCAGCAAGAGACCACCCAGAATGGTACAGAGGACTATCGTCGTTCCAGATAACCGCTGTCGAGTCATTGCTCAACAATATTCGAGACGACAGTCAACAGGGCACAACCCATCGGGTACAGGAAACCCTCAATAAAATTGGTCTAAACCCACCGGCCAGCAGCAAGCATGTTAAACTCATAATGCACCTCAGTCGTGGCAGTGACATAGCCTTCCTGTGGTTTCTAATGGAAATGTGCTATCGGCACAAATGTGACGATTGCAAGCATGAAAAACAAAAGATCTATACCCTCAACGAGGAAATTATTATGACTGCAATAGCACACTTGGAGGTTATACCAACGTTGAGGGCTTTGGACAAGCTGCTGCCACGACAACCGCCACAATCCGGTGCTAAAGCGAAACCCCAACTGGATAAGAACAACAAAAAGCCGAAATGCAAGCCCTGCTATCCTTTGCCATACTTTGCCAAACAGCCTAGACCAGTTCCGTATGGCAAGAAGCTCTCGATGCATGAACCTGATACAATTCCCAAGCTGGGACGCTACGAAAAGTATCTGAATCCCAACTATACAGTGCCGAATGAGAGCACCAAATGGTATGCTTCCTACACTCTGCACGAAGGCAAACGAGTCGCAAAAGGAGTCCTTCAGGAGGAAATCGCCAATCTCTTCCAAAAGAAGACGGACATTGAACATTTGGTTGAAGGTGATGACACGCCCATGTTTTGTAAATTTCACAGCACTCTGCAAGCCCTCAAGCAGAACATGATCAATGAGCTGGTAGTGGCGAGGAAAAAAGCCGCCGAGAAATACTTCGACATGGACGGTCACGTGAAAGATGTAAGTTTCAGTTGCACACCATAGGTAAATTGTTCTGTTACAACACCATTTTGGTTGACAGGCATCCAAGAAACGTGTCATCCGTATGCTGGACGAAGAACTGGAAAAAATAGCCGCCGTCTTTGACAAATACGACAATCCAGAGAAGATGAAGGAGGTCCAAGAACGTTGTGTCAACGCTCCTTCCGTAAAACAGAATGCAGACGACGATATAGACGACACAACGTACGACTATGGGCATGCTACCCCTGCGGACGATAAGAGAATCTACTTCAAGCGCCCCTCGACCAATACCCCGTACAAATTCAATTATGACAAAATCTTTGACGGCGGCTGCAAAGACCTGATTAAAGAAACCATTGCCAATGCGTTGGAAGGGTGCAGCAGCACTGGTAACTTCTCAATTGATTTCGATAAACTCGTCCATCATTGCTGCAAGGACATTTGGACCGAGGAAGTAAAAGCCTCCAACAAACAATTCGAAGAGGAACAAAAGAAGAATCGAGCCCCACCCAAGGAACCAAACTTCCTTGGCTACGAGCTACCCTACTACGATCCTTATGATAGAAACCTCATGAACGACATGTGCTACAAAGCCTTCCAGGTGCTAAGGAAAAACCGAAAGTTCGTACTCGCCTCAATGCCAGATGCGCATAAGCTTCCAGTTTTAAAAATGTTTATCAAGGGCCGATACGGCTTGGTGTTCACATTACAAGAGAAGAAAGCCGATTACATGATTTCCAAGAAAATGGTCTACATGGTGCTGAAGCATGAGCCTGTGGTTAGATTGCCCGAGATACAGGATATCTCAGAGAAACGTATCGTGCCCTATTCGTGCAAGGATTACATCCTAAAAAAGACCAACTTCGTTAAGCAACGGTACGAGCACAACTTTAAGATGAATCTTATGCAAGACATTGGTAATATTTGGGGAACTATGCGGCCGTTTCAGTGTGGCCGACAGAAGGCAAGGGATGTATTCTTTTCGTACTTTCCATCGCGGGAAAACGATGTCTGTTTGTTTAGGCCATGGCAGACGCGCGAGTATGTCAATGCCAAGGGGGAATGGGACAAACGGCAGAGGGTTAAGAATGCGTCGCGGTTGTGGTAAACAGACGACGACGACGACCCTCTTGACAAAAATATACACCACTTATCTTCCTTTCCATACACTTTAAATGAAAGCTATTTAAGGCTTTTGTTTGAGCTGTGGACGACACTGAATAGTGTTTTAAGATTTTGAAATAAAGTAAATTGCTTAATTTGGAGGAAACTACTTTTTTTTTACTCAACAAAGTGCATCTGACTTAATTCTCTTTTCAAACTGTTGACAGGGAAGTCTAATGACGGCGCCAATGGACTATCCAACGATTTTATTGAAATATTCAGGACATCTCCTATCAAAGACTACACTAGACCACACTTGGACTTCCCCAGAGCTTTTTCGAAGGCCTTTCACAGGAAATGTGAACAAACACATAACGCACAATGTTCACAGGATGGCGTACGTATTCTCCAAAGGAGAGGCAAGCTCATTCCTTAACAGTAGAGTCATTCAACCAGCAGTAAGAACCACTGCCAGGGCTATCCACTTCTTTATCAACAGTCAGCGTTAGATAATAGTTGCCTGGGCCATGAGAAGCAAAAGGATGCTCGACACCTACGCTAATTAACAACGAAACCCATAAGTTAAGCCCCTGATTACTTTACCAATGCAGGAGCTGCCAAAAGTGCGCTGTACAATACAACATAATATTGCTCAACAGAGTCAAACAGTAGAGAATTGATACACACCTAAACCCCAGGATTAAGAGAGGATCCCACCCAACCTCTGGTGCGCCTTTTCAAGCCTCAGACAATACAAGGTACCAAGGATGCATGGATCAACAAGCAATACCAGTAGGTACTACAACATATAGAGAAAGCTTGCAGCAGAGGCCATAACAGGATGTAACCTCCCATCGTTAGATTCAGCCTAACATATGTACGTATGCTTGGTCTTTGGCCAAAAAAAAATCATAAAACTGAACGTAAGCACAGGAATCCAACGTAAGTTACACGTATAGGAACACGACCAGCTCTATAAAACGACATCGACCGCCGCCCTCAAGTCATGCATGAGCTAAGCCGATTCGAACAAGTGCCCTGCGCCTCCTAGAGATCGACTGGCTATCACCAAATATTCGATGACTAATTCACTTTCAAACTACCATGCCCCCTACATGAATGTCAGGCTCAACCTTGACACCAAATTCCCCTCCCGAGAGAGCTGGACGAAAGATGAGATCATAAACACATGCAAAGGCTTAAGTGTCTACTCGAGGGAACCAGGACATGCCCAGTCTATAAGACATCTTCAACGTATCGCGTGAACTGCCAGGATCTATACGTGCTGGCCTGCTGTAGACATAAGCATGGACACCCAAGCCATCAGATCCACAAAAACCAACTCAAAATTGACAAATATAAACTCGATCCCTAAGTTCGACATTTAAACTTCCACGGCAACAAAATGACCCAAGAAAGGCGCAGAGTCAAGAAGATTACACGGTCCTAGCTTCCCTCAGTCTTTTCACGTCCAAAAGTACTTTGAAATCTTCCAGCATGGCAAACGAAAGCCGGTGTACATGAACCTCAGGCAGCCTGGCACTAAATAGACCACAAGGAATACCAATACCACCAATGCTACAACTTACTGACGGCCTTTAGAAGAAGAACGACGATCAACGGACGGAACAGACGTTTCACCTCCTCTGAGAATGCTCAAGCCTCAGTTGGAGCAGAACATCAGTTATTGGTCAAGGTTTCTTCACCAACCTAAGCCAACTGGCAAGCACGCTATAACTACAATTCATGTCCAAATGCCTTCCAGGTTGAAGAAGCATCTATTCCAACAAATTATCAAACAACCTCTGTTCAAAAGCAAGCAACAACCTCGAACCAGAATGCCTATAGCTCCAATTTGAATGCAGAAACCTCTATCTCGACAGAAAACCTCTGCCCGGGCCAACAGAAGAAGCACCCATTGGATTGTCTGCTTCTACCCAAAACACATATACCCAGATCTAAGCGCATATCACAGCTGCAATCCTCGACCCTAGAAACCTTAAAAGCCTGCGACCTGCAATATTCAACACCGCAATCGTCTCCATATGAACACGACCTAAAGAAAACAGGTGTCTAATCTCCAAAAAGACACATGACTCTAACCCCATCCGATTCAACCTAAGACTCTATACCCAGACACGCTCTGAGCCATCAAAAGTGACAAACAACATCCCCAACCAAACTAAAATCAACACTTTTCGAACAAAAAGCACAAAAATTGCCCTAAACAGCATACTTTTGTCCAATTTAGTCTTAAACTCTACGCCCAAAGGCACTTTGGAAGCACTACATCGCATCAACCCAACCAATTTGTTCCCAAACCAGTCCAATCATTTAAAAAAAAACCCCAACAACTGATCACTTTCATCAACAAGTGCAGCAACACCCACCCATCACAACAAAATCCACTTACAAAAAAAAAATTCTTATTCGAATAAAATTTAAACATAACCTAACTTGCACACAACTCACCGGAGGATAATACAGTGCGCAGCCACCGGAGCACCAACTCGGCAACCATCTTATGCGTAGCACCCAATCGGCAGCCATCTTGCGAAAATCAGTTAACACTTTTTTAATCGCACTTTTTCACTATTTCCCGACCGATTTTTATGAATTTTTTGCCAAAAAATGATTCTACAACACTTAATTAACACTTTAAACACAATTTTAATAAATTTTTACAACTTTTAAGAATTTTAAAAAAATTATTCAAAAAATTAGCACGGACCACGATCTTCACCACAGCAAATCACTCACTGAACTGACAAAGAACGATGGCTAATGTCACGGCCTAAAGATATGCTACACATTTGAAATTGGCCAACATTCAAATATTTTCAGTTGAAATTGAATTGAATTTGAATTTGAATTTGAATTTGGTGGGAGGGAAAAGTGTTTTGTCAAGTGTTTGGTCGATGGGTGGTGCAATTTGATGAAGAAAAATCGCGCTGGAGGTTGTGGATTTCATGTGTTTCGGTGGAGAATATAAAACTACGTTAAATGGGGTTGGATGCAATGCAATGGGGGCAAGAGAATTGTGGATTTGAAGAGAGATGTTGGGTGTAGTTGTCATCAATTCTTCACTCTCCTTACAGCTTCCTAAACATGTTCTAGTTTATAACGTCAGCTCCTAATTATAATCTAAGACAATGTTGCAAAGAGAAACTTGTGAAACCTAATTCTCCAAGGAGTAATCCATACGAACGTGGTAAGTACTACTGTAGAGCAATGAAGTGCTTGGACGACGTGGTTTAGGTTCCTTTACGCCGTTTAGGCTCACCCAAGGCTACTCAACTCAATCTAACCTAACCTATAAAATATTTTGACAGCAGGAAATATATTTTCTACCAAATTAAGCACCAAACAACGTCCTGAAGGCCAAAGAGAAGGCAGATATGTGCTTCCTGAATCAAAACAAGTCAAGCTAACCAACTGGCGAACTTAAGGCTGCCTAAACTCATCTTAACCTACAAAAAGTAATCTCATGCAACTCACCATTATTGAATAGATCATCAATGTTGCTGTCCTCATCCTGTCGAGCACGTCTTTCCGCTAAAAAACAAACACACGCAGTAGGAATTAGTTTTGTTTAGAAAAAATCCATAACAAGCAACGTACCTTGCATAAAATGAGTTGTGGGTCGTATCTTTTCCATGAATTTACTAATTTTATTGTCGTTATGTTGATCTTTGCGCTTTTGTGGCACCGGACCAGGGCAATTCTCATCCAAAACTTTCGAACAAGGACGGTGAATATTTAATTTACAGTCTGCATTGAAAAGAAAAGAAAGTTAACCTCTGGAAATAGAGAAAAAGAGATGCAAACGACAAACCTGTACAATGATAACCTTGTGGGCTAACTCCCCAAATGATTAACTGACAATGATTGCAGTGGGTCACTTCATAGTATTGTCGCAATACTAACGGATGACCACGTACAGTCATCTGCAAAGGGGGAGACAAACATTAAAAGAGTTTAGAGATAAAATTAGAAGTAAATGCAAAAAGAAATCACGACAGTTAGAAGGACATACCCAAGTAAAACTCACCTTTCGATTCTTGCCCATGAGTCGGCTTTTGAAGCTCTTCTCTCGACTCACAAAGTGATGAACCCGATCGATAATACTGTTCGGATTCGATCGTGTTATAAATATTCGATGTAAAACCGTCGACAGTGCCGAGCATAAGGCCAACTTTTTCGGATCCTCCACCGGGGCTTCCTTATCGAGCTCGTCTCTGCAAAAGAATACCAGAATTAGCAAGGAAAATAGGTTTGATATGTGACTAAACTTACATCCAAAACTGCAGCCTAGGCAGGAGAGTCTCTTCGAATATTCTCTGCTCCTTGGTCTTGTCGCCTTTTGCTTCGTTTAGCTGCGAATCACTTGGACCGTACATCATACCCAGGCCAGCGGTTCGCTTCTGTTGGAATTCTCTCAGTTGATCACAGATTTTTTCCTTCGCACGTTTCCTACTCTTCCAAAAGACTTTTCTCAAAATCTCAACTTTATCGTATTCACTTTGCAGGACATTGTCCACCTCTCGCGCTAGGGATTCATCAGCACTAAACCACACAAGTGGGGCACAAGGCACAAGGAAAGTTGAATGAATTTCATAGGCCCACTTGCGCATATCCTTGACAGTGCCTTCCTTATACAGGCCCGTGATTAGATAGAAGAGCAATGGCGCTGGATCCGAGTTCGACAGGACATAGTTAAGGAAGACAGCTAAATGGGCGACGTTCTCTTGCTCGAGGAGACGTTGCAAATGATTGAACGGACCATTTTCATCGACTATGAACTCTTGATCGGAACCGTCTTCATCTTCCATCGAGAGGATCTCCTTTTGAATGGCATTCATGTGAGCGATTGGAGTTTTACTACCGCCGCCAGCAGCAGCAGCGAATATGGAATGTGTTGGACTGCCGGCGACAGCTATGTTGCCACTATTGTCAACCATGAAACCATTGTCAATCTCTTCAATTCCTTGCGGTTGTTGTTGTTGCTGCTGCTGCTGGGCATGCGATGCTGAGGTGAGATAAGGCGGTGGTGGTGTTCCCGGTGGGGTGATCTCATTGTCCTTCTCGACCAGTTCCCAAGAGCCAGAGGTGGATTTGTTGTGACGTTCTAGAAGAAAAGAATTTTGTATTAATAAATGAGTTGCAATTGGGATTAAATTTGCAAGAAAACTGGTTGGTAGGGACAAATGTACAAGTAGGAAAGGTCTAGCAGAAAGCTGAAAATCATCAGTGGGAAGTTTGTGAGGCGATAATGGTTTAAGAGGGAAGCAATACACGTTTGCTTATCGCAGACAGCGTTTGACATTTGCTTTTATGTGCGCGTTTTGTTGGCTGAAAAGCCTTCTAATTAATCACAGGCGAGCTGTTTTTTTTTAAATAGGAAAGCATGAGAACAAGTGGCCTAAGACACATGAAAAGAAATGGAACCAAATTTTGCACAATTGAAGACATCTACATAAGAGCAAGGCCCTCCGCGGGCTGCAACGCGAACAAAGAAAGGTGAAGCTTGACAAAGGCACTTGCTAAGGCTGTAGACGTTTATTGCTCAGCGTCCAAGAGCACAGCGGAATGCAGTGTAACCTGGGAACGATGTGAAGGGATGAGGAACATAGGTTTCATGTTTGTCGCTAAGAAGCGACCTCGGATGCAGTATAACTGAGACTTCTGCATCTTAAACCACCCAACAGGTGTACTCCTTGTACAGCCCATGCACGCTTCCATCGACAAAAGACAAGAAAAGCAAAAATGTACACCTTTTCCAACAATCCCATCCATTTGAGCATGAACAAACTTGCACGACTAACCAGGGTAATGCAGTGCATTCCTGAACAAAGAAAACTACTGTGTCGGCCATCTTGTGAAAAAAAAAACTAACTCACAAAGTTTAGATTGATATTTTTCCAATTTTTCTCACGATTTTTGGTACATTTTCGCACAGAAAATTATTCTACATCACTTAATTAATCATTTACGCACTTTTTTCGGATGAAATTTCAATTTTATGCCGAGTTTTTACGATGTTTTCCAATTTGTAACGCACTTTGAATAAATTTTTTTGACAAGTAAAAAAGACTTGCTCCTAAAAATATGCTCTAGTTTGAATTGAAAGGCATTCAAATGAATTCAATTGGGTTTTGGATTTTATGGAGAGATGGTGGTGGTTCATTGTTTTTAAGGGCATTGGTTGAGAAGAAAGTCATAATTTGTGGATAAAATGGTCCTTGGACAAAGAGCTTGAGTTGGGGTTTTCACTGAAAGTGGTTAGATCTTTGTAGCTTTGAATGTGGCACAAGTAGATCTACTTTAAATTGCGTGCCAAAGTTATCATCAGACCTTCTTGTCCTGAGACTTGGTTTTCAAAGGCAAAAGAATGGTGTTTTTATGTTAGAATGTTGTGTTTACATTCTAGAAATGTCTATCACACGATTAGATGAGCTCAGCTAATTTTTTGAGGTAATAATGAAGCCTTTTTGAAGGTCTTCTTCGGCGGATTATAATTTGAGTTGTGCTTTGAATATTCATCGCCATTTCATCCGTTTTTCATCGATTTTCGAAAGGACTGCGATTACAGGCCATTTATTAGGCTACTTTTACGTGGGAGAGTCAACAAGTCGAAATGCTACAATTTACAGAGCCATTTGTGTAAGGAATTAAAGATCCAAGGAGGTTTCCGATAAGGCTGTAGTCTGTGGCCAATATTGTTTATTATTATTGAAGATTAACGAAGGCAGTTGTGTGACCAGAAGGTGTTACGAAACTTTTTTAATATCTAATATTCCCTCTTGACAATTGGCCCTATTGGAGCTCAAAGAGTTGAGTAAGACGCCATCGAAAAGAACCCATCACAAGCAAGGTACAACACGACCGGCACAGTTGGTATTGTCATGCTCAAAGGAGAGATCTTTCGAACCTCTTTGATGTAAATCAAGGGGTCTAAACAATTTCAGA
The DNA here is from genome assembly GCA_949716465.1 of Chalcosyrphus nemorum. Taxonomy (NCBI): domain Eukaryota; kingdom Metazoa; phylum Arthropoda; class Insecta; order Diptera; family Syrphidae; genus Chalcosyrphus; species Chalcosyrphus nemorum. Next base: position 3,953,556 of record OX454335.1, on the reverse strand, counting down.
AGAAAGGCAGACGAAAAAAGAACTCGACTCACAGAGACGAAGTGATTTGAAACCGAGAAGACTATCAGTACAGTCAGCTCGATGAGTAGTGATTTAGCAAAGTAGAAGGACTTCTATTCTAGGTCCCAACCTAGTAACTACCTACAACCATTTTCTTATTAAATTCAATTCAACTCACCCAATTGCCTCTCGTGTCGTGGATGCATATTATCCGGTGACGACACAACACGCCGATGCTTGCCAAAGTGATTCATATTTTGTGGTGTCTGTCCCAGTGCCTGTAAAGTATTCATCAAAAAATTAATTTAAACAAAAAAATATTCATTCAAATAAATCACCCAAAAGCGTTAGCATTTTACACGAAATCAAATTTTCTAATAAATCAAAAACAACTACAACTAAAAATTGTTGTTAAACAAAAATAAAATAATCATGCAAAAATCAAACTAAATAAATTCCCAATTCTGTGACCAATTAAAGGCGGGGGAAAACAAAACCTTCAATGCACATGCAATTCTTTTATCCATCAGATAAAGGTTTGTGTTAGTTGGGTTTCTTCCTAAAACATTTTATATTTACAATCAAGGATATGTTTCACTTCAGAAGCGGATAATGTGTGATACAAGGTCTACTAAAAATTGTATAACCAATTATACAAAGGGGATTGGGTATGTGATTTGTGTGTGTTCAAAGAGGATCAAAGTGGGTGGCATATGATTTTAGAAAAAAAAAGTGAACTTAGGCTTTTCGTTTTGTTGAAAATTTACCATCTAATTGGAAGGGTTTAGAACCAATTTAAGCGTGAAAGACCAGGTAAAGGGGTGGTGTGTAAAATGTGTAGTAAGCAAGGGAGTGTGCAAAAGCGGTAGGATGAAGTAGAAAGCATAGCGTGAGGTGAGCGTGTTTAGTAGTTAGGTGCGTTTTTTGTGTGTTTTAGTGTTTCGTGCTTAAATTAGTTTTTATAATTTTTAATTGATTTTTTTAGTTCTTTTCTTGTTACAACCATTCTTATAAATAGTGCAGACACTTTTATATCTAAAGACAACACTTTTTACAATACATTTTCCCTTACAAGTAGCAAATTTAAAGTAAAGTACCAACTTAATCTAGGATATAAAGTACATTTTCTGTGGGGCTATCTTAAGTCATTGGTTTATGCCAACAAGCCGACGACATTGGAAGAGCTCAGAGCCAACATTGAACGCGAAATAGAGGCCGTTTCGACCGCAATTTGTGGCCGAGTCGTTAAAAATTGGGTCCAGCGAATCGACCGCTGCCAACGAGCCTGCAGTGGCCATATGAACAAAGTCGAGTTCCATTCATAAATGTTTTGATTGTACTTCAAGTCGATAATATAGTTTTTGAAATGTCTCAAATAGTTTGCGTTTTATTTAGAAAAAAAGTTGTGAAGTCCTTATTGGAAAACCCTTTATGTTTCAAGTACAAAATATCTTGTGCAACTTAAAGCTTCTCAATTGAAACTTTCGTTGTTTAATTCTTCGTGGTTGGTATCCAAACTAATTGAGAAGAGTTGTATGCGATTTTTGCTTTCGTTCACAGTATTTTTTCTCGCTCGTATTGACATAGATTATGGGATGTCGAAGAGAATTACTACAGAGAAAATTGAATGGACTGGACAAATGGGTTCACCATGGACGCCCCTTTGGTATGCCGTCATTTCCATCAAAGATCTGACACATAGTGCAGGATATAGCTTCTTTGTACGCCAGTATTTTCGCTTGAAAAACATTACAAGGGACAGGGAAACGGACAAGGAAACGGACGGACATATTCAAATTGAGTTTTATACAAAACTAGATCAGGTTCTAAGAAGCTTTTCGGAGGTGGCCAACAGAGCTGCTACTAGCAACGTTACTAAAAAAAAAAGAAGGTCAGAAAGGAGATCAGTGTTCTTGCTAAGAAGCTACTCTGTTCTTCGGAACTTTTGAAAGACTTGCGACAAAATTTTGTCAATAGAAACACACTCAAAGCCTCAAGATTTGGATGATATGATAGATAAATGACCTGAAGTACTAAAGAGCAAATAAATTGAGAGAATTTTTGAATTCGATCTCGACAAAGGTAAACCAAGATCGTGAGATACATTTCCATTGAAATGGTTTGAAACTTGGATGTTGTTTTCTTCTGCTATATTCCTTTGGTTTGTGTCGGCGCTAATCTGGGAAGCTTTTTATATTGAATTTAAACACCAGCAGGAGGACACTGCAAGTTACCAGCTGAAATAAAAGTTTATACAAGTCCTTAAATAATAATTCGATTAAATCCCATCACCATTTCATCTATCTACAGCCTTATATCTAAAAGCGGACATTAGTAAATCTTATACAATCTTGTTAGTAGTTATGTGTGCAGGCATTACAATATATTGTTTGCTTAAAGCTAAAAGTATTAAGCGTGATATCAACTTGTATCTACCACGTTCCCAAGAGAAAAATTCTACACTTGTGTGTGGTGCATGATTGTGTTAATTTAGCAAGTGCTACCGATAGGAAAAAAAAATTATCTCCTTCTTCCTCTGTAGATACAAACTGAATAAACCCCATCGCACACACTCAATCTAAATATGTATCTCGAACTCCAGAGAGAGTATTTCTTAGTAGTAGTAGTAGTAGTAGGTGTCTCTACTTACAGCGGACGACGAACTGGAGCCATGCAACGATGGCGGTGGGAGAGGTGGCGCCGAATTGCCACCATGCTGCATCTGATGTTGCATCTGTTGATGCTGTTGCAGCTGTTGTACAATATTCGGTCTCTGCGAGAGGGGAAATGCTGCTGACATGTTGTCACGTACCGGGGTACATGTGGTAACCAGTGGGTAGTTCATCAAGGTTTCAATACTGTTCGGTGGCGGTCTGCCACCAAAGCTATTGCTGCTGCCGTGTTTCTTGCTGGCGTTCATAAGATTCTGAGTCTCCTCCATCATGCCAGGCTGACGGGGTGGCAGCGGTGGTGGGGTACAGTGGTCTTCGTCGCCATCCTCCCCATTGCCGGTGCCCTTTTCCATTTGCAAGAACATTTGAGTGCTCATCTTCGGATCGGATAGAGCTTTGGTCTTGGTTTTTGGGCGTTTCTTTCCAGAAACTGGAACGCCAGATGCTTTCTGGGGGCCAGGAGCATTGCTGCTTACACCAGTGGAGTTTGTTGGTGAACCACGCTGCTGGGCGGCTGTAGGTGTTGCCATTGTTGAGTGGTCCAAATCGGACACTGGTACGTTGCGACGCCAATCCATGTTAGCCGACTCGAGGAGCAAATTCCTTGGGGGATTTCTCTGCGGCAACGGTGGTGGTATGTCCTCCTTCAGATTCTTTGTACTGCCCGAGAACTTTTTCTTTGGAGCCGACGATTTCGGTGTCACTGACGAAGAGTCCTTATGATGCTTCTGCGAATGTTGTTGCTGCTGCTGCTGTTGATGGTGCAGATGATGAGGATAAAATTGCTGTTGCTGGGCAGCAGATCCTCCCTTCTGTTGTTGATGCAGCGATTGTGACATCGAATGGGTTAGCAAAGGACTCGGGGTATTCGCAGTGGATCCCGACAGAAAGTCCGTTGTATTGCTTAGAGGTGATGTAATTTCCTTCTCGGGTTTTTTGCGGGTTCCCAAGCTTAGGGAGGACAGGGAACGCGGTAAAAGCGACAGGAATGCTGGACTGGATTGTGGTGCCGCTTGTGGAGTGGTCGCAGGGTGATGCAAATGATGCATATTGGGGGGATTCGGTTGATGGGGGCTATAATGCTGCTGAAGTATTTGAGTTGGCGACAGAACCGACCCCTGAGAGGCTGCATTCTGAAATTTCATTCCACTTGGTGATTCCTGTTTGGATTGAAGGAAGTTGTTTTTTTTTTTGTTTTTTGTTTTACAATTTTTTTTTGTGTGCCTATCGCTGTTAGTCTTTTGTTTTTTTCATTATTTTTCGTGCTTAGCTAGTGTTTAATAGAATTTTTAGATTAATTTGCTGCTGTTATTGGCTGGCCTGCTTTTTAAGTTTAAATTTTATTAATTAAATTTTAAGCGACTGTGTTTTGTGGCGTTTCGAGTGTTTTGTGTTGTGTTTCACAAAATGAATGAGATTTAAGACAAAAGATAAGACAAGTCGCAACAATTCTGTTAAAATTGCGATTTCATTCGATGAGTGAGCATTAATTGTTTTTTTTTTTAAAAAAAATAAAAATGACTGTGACAAAATGATAAAACCAATACCTTTTTTTTCTATAAGAAAAAGACAAAGTTTGTGTAAAAGACAAGCACAAAGTAATGGTTTTTGATTTTGGAAAAAATAAATAAACTGAAAAAGGAAGAGTATGAGTGGACAAAACACAACTGGAAAAGATGATCGCTTGAACTATTGCTAAATGGTCTATTGAATTTTGAATTTTGGTAAAAAATTTGACTGTGGAAATAAAACTATTTGCTTGCTGACAAAACGCCGCTGGAATATACCGTGATATACACTCGCGATTTGGGAAAGCGTTCAGAGAGTAAGTTGCGGCCATTTTGTTTCAGTTTGAAGCTGGTAATACAGGGTAAAACGTGGAATGTCATAAGCCTAAGTAAATCTGACGTAATTTTGATGTCAAAACAGCCTCTATTGTGACTGTCTGGCTTCAAATGTCACCTAATCACAGAAAAAAATATTCTGAAACTTCTCGAAAGGAATCGTTGAAATTTGATCTCCTAAACTTTATAGCAAAATCTTAAAATGGAGCACATTTTAAATAGGCTTCACAATAATCTGTCACAATTCATATCTTAAGATCCATTCACAACTCAGCGAATGGCGAACTGCTAAAAAACTATTTTTAGAACATCAAAAAGCATACAGTCGACAATTTAAGCACGCCAAAAGAAAAGAGCTTAATTTATCTACCGATTAACATATAAAAAGTTGAATTCTAATAAGTTTCTACGAAGGAATTAACAATTCACTGATTTCTCCGCAAATGGGTGAATACTACTGTCAAACTTAAGTCACATTTGCAGGTGTGGAACGTAAGCCACATTCACGAAAGCTTAACCTCAAAATTCTTATTTTTACTTTTGTAAATGACAAGTGGATTGCTACTAAATAAGAACGTAACTGCGACTTAAATGTCAAATATACATTCGTTCGTATTCGCATGGCGCTGAGCTGTGAATGGACCTTGAAAAAGATTAATTTCTCGAGAGAGAAACACCAAATTGTTGTGTAATACAAGATGGCGCTATCTATTGGTTCTAATTTTTGCAAATGGCGTCATTTGTCACCGCCAAGTTTGACATTTGTGAAGTAACAAGGAACAGACAATACATAGAGAAATTGTGTATTGCTAGAGTCGTCAAGAACCAGGAATAATTAGATCTGTTTCGCACTTTCTGCACCAAGATTTGCTGCTTGTCTTATTTCACAGAATGGAGGTAAAAATTTGTACAAAAAAGTACAGTACAGGAGAACAAAACTCTCATCCAAACACTACTACTCATTTGACAGATGTCATAAATTTGTCCAAGGAAATTTCTTGCACTAAAACTCGTAGCATGGAGAAATTCCTTTCTCCTTTGTGAGTTCCCTCTTCTTCTTTGAAAAACTATGAAATTTTGACAGTATCCCCGCTTTTTTTCTCAAATTTCATAGAGCAAAGGTTTGGTCGGTACGAAAACAGACCGTGACAATGTTTTTTGACAATCAATCGGTCAGTGGGTTTGCCTGAACGTCACTTAGCCGTGTGAGAAAAATCTTTAGCGTTTAGCCATAAGCTTTAAGAAAACATAGCGAGCTAATTTTTGGACCAAATTTTCACAAAAAAAGGAAGAATTTTGAGCAATTAGTGTATAAAAATCAGAATCTGAACAAAATACTAAAAAAATTTATAGAACAGCAAGCAAATACTTTTAGTCCACAGAACGTTGGAAAATTCTAGGCTACAATAAACTAAAAACAAAAACAGTTCAGGGGTTGTAGAGATTTGCCTAATTCTTTGGAGTAAAATGCAATAACTTTCGATTTTTTCCACTAAGCACTGGTGAAGGTGAAGGGCGTACGTTGAATTAAGATCGAAGGGCAGGCGGCATATTATACAAAAGCATGCAATCTTAGGAGAAGTGGTTTGCGAAGAGGTCTAGACAGTGTCCCATGCTTACGCTGTCTCTTTAGTCTCATTAGACTTAGGTCCAATCTATTTCATGATAGAATCTGCGTTGGTCATGCTTCTTGGATTCAGTTTGATAAACAGTTCATGTGGCGAGAGGCATCTTGAGATTCTCCTTTTCCGATCAAATCGACAGAGTTACAAGCCAAGTAAGATTTCGTGCTCAATGCAATTGCCTGAACTGTAAGCCCTGTAGGTTTCGGATTGTTCGCCTAAGATAAGCAGCAATTTTGAACAGTTTTCCACTTGAAGGTGACTGATTCCAACGAGTTTTCAAAGTTTAATGGCTGAAGCCCAAGAGTTTCAACGTCAACGACGAACAAAACTCCTTCTAATGGACAATCTCTTCAACTACAAATAAGAGCTGACTAAGCTTGGTATACTACTCAGCATGGTATCTAGTTGAAACAGGATTTTAATTGCTTTAAATCAACTAAAGGGAGTGACACTCTGTTGCCACCCAAAACCTACAGAAGTAGGCTACCATCAACTCAGTGCTAATTGCCTTCAATCGTGACACAGCCCTAAATGGGCGAACTATGAACAAGCACAGTCTCAGAAACATTCAAACAAAGTATGTAATCTCAACGTCAACTTGAGCTTTTAAGTTTTAAATCAATAAAAAAGGCTTCTGATTCCCAAGGGGCACAAGATGATATGAGATAACAGCAATTTCCTTTAGAAGGTTGGTTAAAACAGAAGAAACAAAGAACTCTCCGATTTTTTATTGCTTTACTTTCCATTTTTAGGAAATAAAACTCCAACGCATTCGTGCCCATCTAGTGAAAGTTTAGATTCCAAATCGCCGATACGACGAACTTTTTATAATTAAAGTTTTATTCTCCAAAAAACCCATTCGAAATAGTTTGCAGATTTTAGGAAGACCAGACTGATATCGAAAGTTTTGCATTTTACTCCAATCTGTGCCTCCTATTGAGGAGGGGGGACATGTCTAAACTCTAAAAGGACCGCTTCGCTATCCCTAATTTCTTTCTACAAAAGTTTTTTTCAACATTAATTTGTTATATACAAAAAGAAAAAAATAATTAAACTAACAACTGTTCGAGAAATAACAAAATTTGTTAAGAAAAATAAAATAAAAAAAAGAGGATAGTGACATCATCATTAGATTTTGTTTGTTGTTAACAGTGGAGGCTGCCGAGAGGGGACATCCATCACATGAAAGATAGACTCTACGTTTGTGGATTTTATTTTTATCGCTTTGCGGTCAACTATTTAACACGAAATGAAAGAGGAAGAAGAATATTTACTCGGACAAGCTATGAATAACTAAGTGATGGATTGTGTCATAATGCACGAAAGGTAGAGACTATACTTTTCAATCAATCAATGTCCTCTCTCCCAAAAAAGAAAACTCTTCTAATGAGATTGCCAAAAGAGAAAAAAGAAAACAAAATTCATCTCATACCTCGCCACCAACTTGACGTAGCTGTTCCTTTAGTTTCCTGATTGTCGTCTCGGAAGTCTTATAGCTTGGATTGTTTGAATCACCTTTCAGACGTTCTAGATTCTTCTTCTCTTGCTCGAGCATCAATTGGAGAGTTTTTATTTTATATGATTCCATTTCGCGACGTTTAGCATTCTAAAAAGTAAGAAAATTCAAAAGTTAGTTCAAGTTTCTACAAAGAGGGTGTATTTTTTTGTGAGGCCTTATATGCATTGCAGTCTGTCTTTTGATGCATGTAAGGTTACAAAGTAAGTTTACGTCAACTGGTTGTGGTCCTGTAATGGAAGCTGTTCGATCTCGGGCGAGGTGTGGAGTACCCGGCCCAAGGCCCACCGAACTGGGACGTTGCATCTTTTGACTTCGTTTAACAGCCAGATCGACAACAATGTGAGCTGTAAAAAAAGAAAGGAATTAGATATGGAAATACTTGGAGATTCAAAAGAATAATGAGCACTACCAACGCCTTAGGACCTTGATTTAAAGAACGACAAGGAATATTACGAAAAGTCAAATAAAATCACCAAAGGAAGTCACAGAAAGAAGATTCTAAGTGGAGGGTATCTCTAGATAAGACCTATCAAGCAGTATCCTCACAGAATACTGAACAGGATGGTAAGATGTACGTGGTAAATATCTTGACGGTCTCTAAGCCAACCTGGGAAAGATTTACCTGGAGATATTGCTCGTGGTACAATACTTGCTAAGGACATTAGAGCAAGAACATTCAGCAGGACCTTCTTCGAATCCTTCATGGTATTTCTTGGTCTTTCCTTAAGAAGCTGCAAATTAATTTTGTGGACAAAACATAGAACAGAGTACATTAATTGAAAAGGACTTTATGGGCCAGAATTTTACAGAGTTATAGTAGAGGAATAAGTGATCCTATGTCTTGTAAGAACTATCGGAGAATTTCTCTGTTAAATGTTGCATACAGGATCCTATTATTTATAAATATAAATATTGTGAGAAGGTCTATAAACTTTCTGGCTCTAGGCCCAACAGATCGACAACAGACCAAATTTTCCTACAAAAATCCAGGAAAAGAACAACGTCGACTTTAGAGCCGCTTATGACAGAATTCTTCGTCTCAAGCTCCATCAAACTATGGCTCTATTCGGGATATCGTCAAAACTTATTCAGTTGTCTTGCGTTATATGGAAAGAGCTGCTCCAAGATCTTCTCAGCATGCACAGGCAAGGCATAGTGTGCAAAGGTAAGGTGTAAAGACCAAGTGGGATACGCAGACGACGATATCGTCAAAAGATCTCGACAAGCCTCTATTAGATGCAATAGAAGAGAAAACGAAACGACTTGATCTTGAAGTAAATGAGGACAAGGCGACAGGGACTGCAAAACCTTGAAGAGGGCATCATTATTAGTGACTACGACTTCGAGGCAGTTAAAGAGTCCAACTCCCTAGTAAACAGTTTTTTTAGGACAAAAGAACTGGATTCAAAACTTCTACCTCACGATGGTGAGAGTGGCTAAAGACCTAGAGGAGGTGACACAATATTGCAGCATCACTATGAGGGACATAAATATATGGCTACACTCATCAGGTTTGGAATTGGTGAAACACAAAGATGGGGCTGTCCTTATAAACAGACGCAAAAGCAGTATATAGGTAGAGTCAAAGATGTACAAAAACCTAGTCTTAAGTCGGCACCAAGCCCACAGTAGTGCGAAGACAAATCTAACTGAAGACTGTTCCTGCAATATCTAAGTTGTAGAAGGACCGAAGGCTGGATGTAGCAAAGAAAAACAATAGAA